>JAOWAV010000012.1:45659067-45686657 GCA_028571045.1 Scolopax bukidnonensis
GGTGGGACCGGCACGTCGCTTTGGGGGCGGCCGGGAAAGACGGGCGGTTCTCGGGGCGGGGTAGGGGGGGGGCACACACACACACCCCGTCCCCGTCCGGGTTTAACGCCGGGGGGAGGCTGGGAGCAAGTGCCGGCAGCGAGGAGGGACCTCAACTTCCAAGCAAGTGCGTCCCCGCAAGGGATGGTACCCAGGCGGCCAGCACCCCCCCGCCCCGGGCCACCTGGCCTCGGGGAGCTGCTGGTGGGATGGGGATGGCGGGTGGGGGGGTGTGTGTCCGTGTGTCCTGGTGTGCGTGCCGTTTTCCAAGTTTGGGGACATACCACTGACCCCGCCGCTCCTGAATCTCGGGTCTTTCAGCCCCCCTGAGACGTGGCCGGTGGTTATGCAAAGCCCCGGTGTGCAGCCTTGTGAAGTAGGGTGGGTTCAGGGTCCAAAAAGTTAACGTTTTTTTAAAAAAGTTTCTCGTCTGGAAGCTTTACAGAGTTTATTTTGAGTATGTGTGTGTATATGTATATATATTTTATTTTTTTTTCTTGCAGGATCAATACAATACTGTCCGGTTCTCCCCTGAGAATGGTGTAAACTACATGGAGGAGTTCCTGAGAAAATAACAGTGAGTACATTTAAAATCAGCAGCATTTTCGTTGTTAACTTTATATGGATACCTCTTAACCTGCCAAGGCTCCAAATGTGCAACAAACATATCGAGGGCGCCAATGATAATAATAGTGCAGGAAATGTACCGTGTGTTAATTGCTGTAATATAAACATGGTTGTCTCTGAGCTCTTATTTCATGATACAGCAGTTACAACACAATTTTGGTAAGGGCTGTTTTGAACTATATTCTTAAGCAAATGGGCTTCCTCCGTTTGCTTTTGCCCCTCAGCTGCTGGGTGAAATATTTATATTTTGGGAAGAGAGGGGGAATTGAGTGAAAACCCTGCAGGGTGCTGTATCTGTGACTGATAGGGGACGTGGTCTCCTCCTCTTCCCCTTAGCTTTTTTTCCTCTGTTCCCCCAAAATGCACACACACACCCACCCATCACACACGCCTGCTGGTTCATCCTTCAGTTGCATAATCTCGGATCATTCATTGTTCTCATTAGTCCCATTATTTCTATGTCATTCCTGCTTGATTGAGTGACTTAGGCAGAATATTACACAGTAAAGAATAATGTATCTGAATTTTCATGAAGTTCTAACGGTTTGAGCTGTGAGTTTGTTTTCCTTGAGGGTTTTCTTTCCCTGACCTACGCCCCCCCCCTTTTCTTTTTGGGAGCTGTGTAAGTAGATGGTAGGGATCTCATCTGATAACCAGTAACTAGATAAGGAGGAGGAAGAACAGTGCTGATGGTTTGCTGGTAAAAGTCCCTCTTGTGTACTATTAGGAAAACATCCATTAACACACGTGACATAAAACTGTTAAAAATACTGCAGCAACTTTTAAAAACTCACCGTGCAAAGAAAATAAAGGCTAATGTGGCTAGAACATCGACGTGATGTGAAAAGGCTTGTATTGAAAGGTTCAGTCTGTGCAGTCAGTGGATCTGAGTGTGTGGCGTGGCCAGTCTGGCCTTTATTCGTGCCAGGGAGGCTACGTGGGGGTGCTTGACTTTATTTTATTTCTTTGAGTAATCTGTTTGAAACTTGCTAGGCAAAAGTTTTTGGTCTGTTTTGCAGTTGGCTTGCAACTTTGCTGGGGGTGTCACCTGAGGGCTTAACTTTCTTTCATGAGAAAGGCAGAGAGGGGGTAAAGAGAACTGGTCTCTATACTTACCATTTTGATATTTTTCCTTCTGTTCTCCATGTGCCAGGAAAATCTTAATAGGTGTACCATTCAGGTGGAATTTGGTGAGGAGATAGGAAAAATTCCTACCTACTTATTCTGTAGCAGTCTCACATGCTCACTGAAAGTATCAGCAATTCGGTGGTCGTCATTATACAACAACAACGTGTGTTCTGAAAAACAAGTATTCCTGTTTCCTCACTGTTCGGGTACAGCCAATTGCAGATGTTGTCCTAAGAAGTGATTTTTATTTATTTATTTGTTTGTTTTTAATGCCCCGTTATGCTTCGTGAAGGTGTAACTGTTGCTGAAACACTGCTGTGTGCCTTGTACTTCCTGACAGCAATGCTGTTCTGCAGCGAATGGCAGATCAAGAGTAACACAGTGCTCCACCCTTCCTTCCGCTCTTTGTTGTTTTTTTTTTTACCTAGTAAAAGTCTCTTTGATTTTATTTTTTTTTTTAAGGTTTGGGCTCATAGACGACGTGCTTCCTCATGGTGTCCAGCCTACAAAGTGGTGCTGGACTATGATCTCCTGCAGAGCTCCCATGCTCATGCATAAGATGTGTGGCTTTCTTCTTCTGATGTTCTGGATGGGTTCAGTATGTGATGGAGTGAGAGGCTGATGTCTGGAGATTTAACTGTTAAATTTTTCACAGGTCTCTGCCAGTGCACCTGCACGCTAACACGCAGTGCCCTCCCATTCCAATGACAGGCTTCTTTTTTTGGTTATATTGCCAACTGCAACATGTGATCTTAGATAAGGATTTGTTTAGGACTTAGATGAGGCCATCAAGTACAGTTTTCCTCTTGAGTTGTGACTCTGCTTGATTTTCAGTTTCCTGGAAGTAAATAATTTTTGTTAAAGTTTAGGAGCTCTCTTTGTCGTGCTGTTGTACAAATGTGCAATATGTCCTTGTATTAAAAAAAAAAAAGTTTGTAGAAGGCAATGAGATTTTGGGAGCCCTGGAGACCAGAAGTTATCGTACACCCTTGGAGCAGGGAGAAGTACTGTTGTCTTTTCTGGTTTATTTCTCTGCAGAGTTATGCCTGGCTCGAGTAGACTTTCTCCTCTGCTGTATCTCTGCGCTGGCCTGAAAGTACAACTTGGAGGGGGAATGAGTTGGTTGGGTTTATCTCCCTGTTCAGTCATTATCCTGTTAAAGAGGAGATTTCAAAAGGAGGGTTTATGGTTATGAAGGCTTTGTGGTTTGAACACTTGTGACTAGGAATGGCTTTATAACAGCCGTCAAACCACCCTTCAGGGAGGTCTGTACTGTATCTTTAAAAATATTTTTCTGCTTTGAATGAGTTTTGTGTTGTGGTTTGGTTTTTTTTTTTTTTGAAAAGGTTCTTGTATTCGTGGCAAGATGAACGTGCCAAGTACACGTTTTTAAAGTTGTGTCAGTTTAACAGAGCAACTGTGTAAAGGATTTAGGATAATTTTCCTTCTTGTTGAGTCAATTGCCTTTTTTTTCTTTCCAAATATAACACTGGAAAAGGAGAGAAAGAGAAACTAAAAGCAACTGGCAGGCATTCGATAGTAGGGATGGTAAGAGGTGATAATATATGTGTGACACTTCAACTAAACTGCATACATATGGTGTTACAGAGATGAATGGGAGAATAATCACAAAATCATGAAGCTGTCTCTCAGTCAGCATTTCTGCATCCAGCTCTTTGCAAGGATTTGGTTTTGTGGTGTGATCTGTCGTTACTGCCAGTGTTGCCAGACACAGAAGAGAGACTGAGGGATAATGTCACAACCTGTCTGCTCGTTTCCTCGGATTTCTGATCACTGTTAAGGTTTAAGAGGAATATTAATGGGAAGTCTGTGCCACGGGGGAATAGCTGATGTGTTTCCTCTTCTCTTTCTTTCAGAGAAGACACTTAAATGGCTGGTGGTACCTCTGTGGTACCCCTCAGTAAGCTGATTTCTCAAGCTGCTGAGCAGGGTTGGTTTGTAAAGCACAGGCTCCAGAGAGAGGGGGACAGGGATTCACATGGTGCTTGTTTGCAAAGGCTTGAAAATGTGTTGTTACGTTTCTCTTAATGGCAGGTTTCACTGTGAGTATTTGATTTGGCTGTAGCAGGGTTGTTCTCCGTGGCTGCTGGGGGGGAAGTTCCTTGTGAGACAGTGGAAGTGATGGAGAAGACATTTTTCTGTTCAGCAGTAAATCACACTGTGAAGAAGACTCAATCGATGCCTATAAATACTTCAAGGGTGGGTGGCAGGAGGATGGGGCCAGTCCTTTTTCAGTGGTGCCCAGGGACAGGACAAGAGGGAATGGGCACAAACTTGAACACAGGAAGCTCTATCTAAACATGAGGAGGAACTTCTTTCCTGTGAGGGTGGCAGAGCCCTGGCAGAGGCTGCCCAGAGAGGTGGTGGAGTCTCCTTCTCTGGAGACATTCAAACCCTGGACACGTTCCTGTGGGACCTGCTCTGGGTGGCCCTGCTTTGGCAGGGGGTTGGAGGAGATGGTCCCCAGAGGTCCCTTCCTACCCCATAGCATTCTCATTCTGTGATTCCGTGATTGGAAGCCATGGCTGGTAGAGGTCTCCTTAGAAAGGTGTTTAGTTTAGGTACAAATTAACTCATTTTGGTACTTTTTTAGTGAGCAGCCTTTGGACTTCTTTAGAAAGCTGAATATCCTATCTGGAGATGTTACGCAAATGTTATAAGCGACCTGTTATTACTGGTTTTTAGGACACAAGTCTACTTACTGATGCTTCTGCTGTGTGCCATTTACAGTCAAATACCACTGTAGAACTCCCCAGGAGCTGGCACTAGAGCAAGGGAGGGAGTGGGAGCTACCAGTCAGTGCTGAGAGAAAAGATTTCCCCTTTTAGATGGAATTTGGTTGATTTAAAGTGTTTGCAAAATGGAGGAGGATAAGAGAACAAATTGTTCCCAAACAGATCTATTACAAAGTAATAGCTGTGAGTGTTTTCTTTGTGACTCTTTTGCTTTGTCTTTCCTTCTGTTTTTTTCCTTCTCATAATTTCTTCTTTCATGTTTGCCACCTCTACCTTGGTACTTTATTCTTTGGTCTTTGGCATATTTATCTCAACTTTCATGGTTTCACTGACTTTGTCCAGTCCTTAAATTCTTTCCTGGGCACCCCTTAGATTCTGAGTCAATAAAATAATTTTATTTATGATTTGCAAGAAAAGCTGTGGACTGAAGTGTGTATCACCTCCTATGTTCTTTCAAAGTCTACCTCAAAGTGTTTATTGTACAGCTCTAGTTTGTGGAGGGCATGGGAAGTGTAAAACTGTCTCCGAAATACTATGTCATCAGGGACTGAATAATTTTTTAATCAGCTGCATGAACACATATATGATAATCTAGCCTTTTTTTTGGTTGTTGAGCTTGCTTCAGCTAGAAGGGAGAATGGGTCACTGCTTCTAAAAGAGCTTTAGCTTCTGGAGCTGCAATGGTGTTAAACTCCCATTCTTTAATACAGCAGAGGATGTTTGCTTGTGCTCTGGGAAATCAGATCATCTTTGCAAATCAGTGTTTGTGAACATGGACAAAATGCTCCAGGTGGACCTTTTCTTCCTTGATGTATGAAGGAAATACAACCTGTTGATCAAATACATCCAACGTTTTGAAGTTAGACAAAAGGAGGGATATGCAGGGTGTGACCACGGGCTCAAATAATGCTGTCAGCATGTCAGCCTTCCTCCTTCACTTGAAATTTTCTGTGCAGTTCCTGGGACTAGGTGGCTGGTGCAACTCAGAGGTGGTGTTCTTCTAGCTCCTTGTCAGCTTCATAGTAAGAATGGGAAGACTCAGGGCTCCTAATTTAGTCTGGCTTGCAGCCCATATCTGTTTCTTCTGATGCATAAATGTTGTGGAGATGGGAGAATGACTTTTTTTTTTAAATCTTATTTTTAAAAAAAAGTAGTTAAAACAATTCTTGCTCTGTTTTGGAGTGATGCAAAGAGTTTAGCCAATATTTCAGTGAACTTTTACAAAATGCAGTTGTTTTAACACTTTCTTCCATAGGTACAGAACTGTCTTAGTTAACTATTTGTTTATTCTTAGTACATGCAGGAATTCTGGTGCTTGAATTTGTAGCCAAAGTGAAAATATTACTTGCCCTTTTTTTTTTTCCTTCAGCTAATATACACATACTGTGTGGCCTAGCAGAAGCGGAAGGGATATGTGGATTCAGGATTTCATCCAGCTAGACTGGCAATCCACTGGAGTGACCATAGTGAGGGTGACTCTTTAAACTGATGCTCCATATTTTAAGAGAGATGGTAATCTGTTGAGGTAGGGCGGTGGGGAATTTCTCAGTATTCACAGAATCCCCTCTGGCCAGACAGTAAAGTCTATTTGCACATTTCTTCTCGAATAGTAAGAAGAGAAAAATGTCTATGACACAGGTTGGTATAATATAATTTTTACTCTTAATGCCAGTGCATGTGTCTGTTACACACAGTCCTTTCCTTTGCTTTGCTTTCTGGAATACAATTGCACATAAGTTTTCATAGCAACGGTCGTGGCTTCAGCTGGAAATTGAAACCTGATAAGTATTGGCTCCGTGCGTGGACTTCTGGACAAACTTATTTCAATAACACTGAGCCAAAACAACAAGAAAAAAATTTCCCCAAACCTAAGTACTGATCTTTGCTTTCTGGGAAGGGTATCCAATATACCCTTTGGTCACCAGGCTTTTAAAATGCAGGAGTATTGGTGTTTGTATTTTTTTTTTTAAATTCTCCTTTCCTCCCAAGTTTTCTTTTATTTTTTCCCCTCCCTTCAGACACCAGGGCACTCATCTGTTGAAACTCTACCCCCTGTGGTTCAAGTACATTCCTCCTATCAACCTTTTCACCCCATCTCCCATTGTCCCTCTTCACACATAACTCTGACATCTCTTCTGCTTACCAAACTCACAAAATTCGGGTCTAGATGTGGGGTCTAATTCTGAGCTATAGTTAATGTAGGTCTATAATCTCTTCTCCTATAGATGTGCTTACAAGTTTCTTGTTGTGTTTAGTCTTTTTTTCCTGGGAAAAAAAAAGGCAGAAAATTGGAACAAAGGAGAACTTCCATTAGAGAGTAAAAGACAGAACATTTGGGGTGGTGGTGCTGAACTACTCGGGAGAAGATTGTAAAGGAGACCGGGAGGCAGAAGATCCAACTGACCAAAAAGCCTTCAAAGCTGAAAGAAAATGTAAGGTCTTTTCCACTTTGGACCAGTTAATGGAATTTTAACCATATCTGTGGCAAGTAATTAAATATGTGACAGCTAGTGCCAGGTCCAGAAAAGGAAGAAAAGGGCATGAAAAATGGCCCACATCTTAAAAAAAATTTTTTTTTTTAAAATTTTAGCTAATGCTAGAAGTGGGTCAGCTTATGCAGTCTTTTTTGAAAAGACTAATTTTCATATTTTGTAGCCAAATGTGAAATTTTTGGAAAAGTGAAATTATGGAAAGCAATGTATAAAATCTAGAAAAGCGAAAATCACCTCTTCTGCCCTGTGCTGCTCTGAGCCTTTCTCAGTCCTGTCTTTTTTCTGTGATACACTTACATTTGACCTATGGAAACTTCTGCATCTATTCTTGCCTCCATATAAAATGCAGGTGATTTCGGTCTGTGTTTCTTGTGTTGGCCTTAGGACATATAGCACCTTTCATGAACTTTTCTAATATGCAACAACCAAGACTTTTATTTCTTGACCTGCCAAAAATAATTCAGTTTTTTTCTTTCAACTACCTCAGGAACTGAACTTGTTGGAAGAGTGTGTGTGTGTAATAACAAGACTTGGTGGCGTTGTGCTGTGTTGGGATGGTTTTCTGGAAGGCAAAAGTTTCAAAGACTTCATTCCCTGCAGCTGCAAATGAGTCAGAAAATACATTATGGTAAAGGAGAGTTGAGTGTGGAGGGAGAAGGGAAGAAAATAATCTGTGTAACTTTAAATCCAAGTTGGAATTTGAATTCTATTTTAAAAGAAACATATAAATAAAATGGTCTTGGGCTACTTGCACTGGAATTTTAAATTTGATTTCCTGGCTCATATGCCAGAGAGATCAAAACATTCACAATTTGGTGTGTGAATTCAAATTAAAACAGTAGGTTTTAAGATTTTTTTTTTTAATTTTTTTTTGTTACGTTCCAAATTGCTTAATTGTAAAGTCATTCACCTCGCTTTAGAGATGGTGAGGCTTTTAGCTTTGGATTAATTTTGTATGATTAATATATGAAGGTTGAAAAAGCAACTGTGTCCGGCCCATGGGCTACTTTTCTGTAATTAGCAGAGTGATGGCATAAGGGAAAAGCAGTCAGACCTCCCTCCCCTAAATCTGTAAATAGAGAACCACCAAACTAGACCAGAAAATCGAACCTAAGTCAACCTACAGGTCCTTTGTTTCCAACTAATTGTTCTTGCTGTGTTCACTGGTCCCCATAAGCCTGACTAAGGGGATAAGCCTTGCTTTCCTGTCTTGAGGCTTTTCTCTCTTGATCTATAGAAATTCAGAGCTGAGGGCCCCCTTTAGAGAATGTCCTGTGGGTAGCTGTCTCCTCTGTAACAAAGAGCCTCCAGCTGTGATTATGGATTGAAGAGAGAGGTAGTCCCTCAGCCAGGCAATTTGGAGTCATTCAGGAAACTAGTAGTTTGAATTCAATTTGGAAATGATAAGCTTGAGTCAGTGCAGTTTTTGGACTGCGGGTGTCCTGTGCTTCAGTTCAGACAGTACCTGTGCAGACCCAGTGTCTTCTACTACAGGTTCCATTTCCGAGATGGGTAATTGTAATGGAATTACATTATGTAGCCACACAGTTTTAATCTAATGAAAGAGATGTGGTAAGTTTGACATGGAAAGATGTAGTTTCAGTCTTTGCATCAGGTGAAGACTGGAGCCATGAGCAAGTGCATCCTCAGGACAGCTGCTCTCCATTATTTCAACACCAGCAATGTTCCTGTGGGAAGGAGAGGAGAATTCAGGTGTGCCCCATGAGTGCAAATTCTGGTAAGAAGTAGTAGGCATAACCTCAGTTAGAAGGGCAGATAAAATTTTCTTTTAGCCCCCTCATCCCAGTCTGTCTGAGCAGCTTCACCTACATTGAGATACCCAGCCATTAGTTATGCATGTATAATTACAGCTACTCGTGTAATTAACAGCATTATCTGTATTGCCCAAAGGGGAAGAGAGTTGTGTGGCTTAAGTGTGGTAGTCCATGTGTGTTGTCACTTCATATCACTTATGGTATATGAGGCAATGAGTTACTACTTTATGAGGCAAGAGTTACTACTTTAAGAGAAGTCTTGGGAGAGAAGTATAATTTAAAAAAATATCTGTATCTATTGTTTTGATAACGGTAGTACCACTGAAAATGAGTTATCAGTGGTAATACCATTAGCTTGTGAGAACTGCAGCAAGATCTCTTAATCCACAGTATTTACTAAAAGGAATAGGTAAGACTACCATGTTCAGCACAGATACTTGATCTTGACCCATTCTGTGGAGAATTTATAGGTGGGAGAAGGCATGGGTGTGTTCAGTATTGATAAAGATAACCTGAAGCAGTTAGATAACTCGGAGGTTGTTTTAAGCATCTTCTCAATGTTAAAAATACAAGCAACTCAGCAGAATGCAGACATCAAGGGATGTATTTGCAAGCTATTTTCTGAGTAAAAGCTGCAAAATTGTCTTCCCTTCCCATGGTCCCATCCAGACTATGGATGGTCTGCACCAGCAGTGGTGCAGTGTTTTCTCCTACTAGTTTTCAGATGGAAAGATGAAGTTTCTGCTGTAACTGTAGTGCCTCAGTGAGCTGGTTCAGTCTAACGGGCAGAGAAGTTCTACAGTCAATTCTTTTCAGATACAGGCAGAAGTTATCTGCTTTACCTGCTGAATAATGGTAGAGATGCGCCTTGGGTGGTAGAGGAGCTCCCAGCAAACACTGGGGTGAACTCAGGGCAGCTCTCTCCAGCATGTGTATTAAATCGAAATATCAATAGGTAGAAACTTTGGAACTTCTGTAGTGTGTGCTGAAGTCAAAGGAAAAAAGGATTTGATGGTTGGATTCAGTTTGAGATACCTGCTGCTGTTTGTTTTCATTTCTTAATCTGGTGCTGACACAAAGCCTCATGAATTGTAGAATTGTCTGGGTTGGAAGGAACCTTTAAGATCATCCAGTCCAACCATCAACCTCACTCTGATAAAATCCATCACTAAACCAGGTCTCTAAGCGCTAGGTCAGCCCAGCTTGTAAGTTCCTCCAGGGATGGGGCCTCAACTTGAGGCTGTTTCCTCATGTCCCATTGCCTGGGACTTGGGAGAAGAGACAGACCCACTCTACCCCCTGGCTGCACCCTCCTTTCAGGGAGTTGGAGAGAGTGAGGTCTTCCCTCAGCCTCCTTTTCTCCAGGCTGAACAATCCAGCACTCAACCCTACTATTACCCTCAATTAGCTTTTGACATTCGTAACTCTCCCTAACATACAGGGCCACCCCACGTCCTCTCTTTCCTTACCTGTCCCTTCTGAACACTTGGTAGACATCTAATTCAGCACTCCATGTGCAAGAACATCATAGCTTTCCTGCTGCACAGTGGCTTCCAGCTCCTCCTGTTTGTTGTCCATGCTGTGTATGTTAGTGTAAAAGCACTTCAGCTGACTACTAGTCCCACCACCTTTTTGGTGTAGGAAGGCCTGACTTCTACCTGACCATTCCCAGGCTCAGCCATAGTTCCTAACTATGACCCTTGTGTCTCTGCTGATGAATTTCCCCCCCTTTCCCCTTCAAACTTAAAGACCATTTGATGAGCCCTGCCATCTCCTGCACGAAGACCCTCTTAACCTTTTGAGATGGGTGCATACCCCATCTGCTTCCAGTAGGCCTGGTATCATGTAGACCTTTCTGTGCTTGAAAAACCTAAAGTTCTGCCTCTGACCCAGGCTTGGAGTCAGGCATTGATCTACTGGCTCTTGTTACTTTCCTTGTCCTTCCCTGTGATTGGGATGATGGAGGAGAACATGACCTGTGCTCCTGACCCCTTGACCAGTTGTCCCAAGGCCTGGAGGTCTCTTTTGATTGCCCTTGGGTTTCTCATTAACCACTCATCTCTAACTGATGAGTAAAGGGTAATCATCTGAGGGGTTTACCAAGGAGGGAAGTTTTCTTTTTCATGTCTTTAACCCTGGCCCCTTGAACACAAAGCAAAGCAAAGTGGGGCTTTTTTAGAAGGCACTTTGTCAACAAATGTGAACAAAGGTGGCTTTAAAGTGTTACTGAACCTCGTAAAGGAGTGTACTTGTTAGACCTCTCTGGAAATATCTAGATTTCATGAAATGGAGTATCATCTCTGTCTTTCCTAACTGAGAGTTGATTGTTCCAGCCATTCTATAGGAAATAGCTTTGTCTCTTGGCCAGTAGTTGCTGTGTATCATGAAGTAGCATTATGATTTAGTTAAATATTCTCCATATTTTTCTATTTTCTATTCTTACTGATTTAATGTCTGGATGTCTGTACTTTAAACCTTAGGGTTTTTTTCAGTTCTCTGTGTGTATTTATTTTAAAAAAAGAGAACTTAAACTAATTTTTTTGCTTGCTTAATTGCCTAGTTTTCCAGGTGATTATATTGTTATCCTACAATGAAAGGTGGTAATAGTTTTCTATAATATTTCCAATAAGAGTGTTAGCTAAAGAATCCTCAACTACTGGTATAACTCCCACTAAAATAACACCATTAAGCCCAGTGCTATTAAACCAGTGGTTTAATAGAGAGTTTGGCCTTTAGAAGAGGAAGAAAGAGAATTATCTGCTGGGATATGCAGTGCTGTAAATGTTGACTGTTCAGTTGTGACCAGTGTGTAACCTCTTGGTGCAGACAATCAGCCCGTGAGTTCACAGCTCAACACTTAGCAGTGTTGAATGAAAAAATGAATTCCAAGGGAGGAAGGAAGGCACCTTCCTCAAATTGTATGAGAAATTGATGCAGACTGTTAAAATATTCAGTTACTTTCTTTTTTCTAAGGTCTGACACCAATCATCGGTTACTATTGTCCTACTGAGGAATTCAGGTAATCAGTGAATGCTGAGGATGCTACGTATTATAATTGCAAAGGCTTTTGATATTTGCAGAAAAATTTGGATACCATAAAGGATTGATGGTTGGGCTACATGATCTTAAGGTCCCTTCCAACCTAGACAGTTCTCTGATTCTGTAAGTTGTCTGCTTCTTTCATACTGGTATGCTACTCTAATTCTTTAATAACCCGAGAAGAGAGCTTGTGAAGGTTTTGTGGCTCACAGGAGTCTACTCCAGAGTTGGGCAGGTGTGAAAAGGAACCCATCTGGAGCACTGTGTCCAGTTCTGGGCTCCCCAGTTGAGGAAGGACAGAGAACTGCTGGAGAGGGACCCATCAGAGAGCTACAAAGATGAGGGGCCTGCAGCATCTCTCATGAGGCAAGGCTGAGGGACTTGGGTCCTTCTAGACTCTCTAGAGAAGAGAAGGCTGAGGGGGGATCTGATCAACACCTAGAAATACTTCAAGGGTGGGTGTTAGGAGGATGGGGCCAGTCTTTTCTCAGTGGTGCCCAGAGACAGAACAAGAGGGAACAGCACCACCAACTTGAACACAGGAAGTTCCACCATATATGAGGAGGAACTTCTTTCCTGTGAGGGTGGCAGAGCCCTGGACGAGGCTGCCCAGAGAGGTGGTGGAGTCTCTGTCTCTGGAGACATTCAAACCCTGCCTAGACTCATTCCTGTACAACCTCCTGGGCTGAACTAGATGATCTCCAGAGGTCCCTTCCAACCCCATATCATTCTGTGATTCTGTATAGCAGAATATTTGGATTTAGGAAGAGAAGGATCTTCTCAGATGCTCTATTAAGACAAAATCAATGTCTTAGGAGCAGCAGTTTCCCCATCCTTACGTTTGTACACAATAAGGCTGGGTTGCTGAAACATTTGTGTAAAAATAATGTGTCTTTCTGCAGTGGTTCTTTTAAACTATTTCCAACACAAAACCAACGTCTTTCTGCAGTTGTCAGTGCCTTGCCTTGGAGACTTCTCAAAGGAAGAGCACGATCGCATGGGGAAAAACCAGCAGAAACTTATAGCATTTGGCCTCGGTGTTTGCTTCTGCAGAAACAGGGTGGAATGAGTGGAGTGTTATCTATGTGTGTGTAAATGAGACCCACAATGTAACGTCTTTTCCTTCTTTTCTGCCAAGCATTTTTGGGTAGGTTGGAGCAGCAGGTGCTCACTGCTGCTGAAAGCCATTGTACATTACCTGACCCTTCGGAAGGGAAAATCTGTGTGTTTTTATTTAAAAACTGCCAATGCCAGAGGCATTTTTTTTATTTTCTTTTAAAAACCACATCTTGGACTTCCTTATCTCCTCTCACAAAAAAAAAAAAGATTGTTCAGTTCCAGGCTCTTTGTTGGAGCTCTGCTGCCAGGAGCCTTCCTGTCCTCTGGCACTTTCAACAGAAAATGCAGCTTTTGAAAGAATGGAGTATAGTTTGGGTTGGGGGAGGGAATACCAAGGCTGGTAGCAAAAGGCAGAACTTGGCATTGCAAAGAAATGGCTTAAAAAAAAAAAAGCTAAAAAAACCTGTTCATGTTCCTTGAAACTTTTGAGTTAGAGGGGCCAAAAAGGGGGAGGGTATTGCCACGTTTATTTAAGGCATAATCTTTTTTTTTTTTTCCTTTGCAAGATAAGCCTGGAACAGGGAATTTGTGATCCCTAGTGTTTTAGTTTAGTAATTTAAATCTGTGTGCTACATAATTATGTATTTTGGGGTTTTCCTCCTGACTCAGCCACACAAGCTTAGTCTGACAAAGGTATGGAAACTGGGTTTGAATATTGCTTCTATAACTGAGCCTGAAGAGTGATACCTAATGGTACGTTCACTGGATAAGTGTTCCTCAGTAACATCCCACTTCACAGCTTTAATGGATGCTTAATTTATATAATATATTGTCCCTTGGGTGCAGAAATCTCTAGTTGGTGGAAGGGCAGGGCCAGACCACGTTCATAAACAACCTTTGGGTGAATGATAAAGCCTTGTCCAACTTGGGTTGTCCTCTGGGTTGGTAGCTGTACAAATGGGCTGCTTGCTGAGAACCAGCACTCTGGGCTTTCTTCTTTTTTTTTCCTCCCCATCCTTTCTGTCTGCTGTTGCAGAACCTGTTTGAGTCCTCACTAGACAGTATTATGGGTTGTCTACCATAAGGCTGCAGTGGGAGTAAGGAAGCTCTTGAGCTTTTAAGGCCAATCCTAGATTATTCTGGGTCTTTTAAGGTGGATGGGTGTGGGTGAAGACAGGAAGGATTATTATCCCCATTAAATCAGAATTAAATATGTGCTTCAGTTTTGGTTTTTGGAACTAATCCTGTTGATTCTGCACAAACCAAGACAGATATGGATCATATTCTTTTTTGCTGTACTAGCATGAATAATGAGGGAGAAAATAATTGCATGGGTCAAATGACCTGAGTGGGAAGCACTCATCTTATGCAGCTATGCTGCTGACAATAGGTACTTTCTAAACAACTTAGAAAGTCTTCATAGGAAGGTTTTTACTATTTAGGAGACGAGATTGGGATTTGCATTCAGGAGGCATTTTTTAAAAATAAAAATATTTGGCTTTTATGTCCACGCACATGTGTGCGAACACAGTGTGACAGCACAGTAGAGAGTATGGTCTTTGCTTATTTTTTTTAATGGTTGTGAATGTTAAGAGATTAGCCACTAAACTGTAGATAGAAACTGAGTTCCTACAAATTTAATGAGAACTGTGGTTGGATAAAGGGCGCAGGCGTATGGCTAGAGTTCTTTATCAAAAGAGTATGAATCCTGCTGGATTAATGGTTTTCATCTCCTTTTACTGAGACCCTGAGAATTTTTGTATAGCCAATAAATTAAGCCACCAGCGGGTTATTTGCTCTTTGTTTCAGAATTGTACTATGCCAAAAATGGTGGTGTCTGTCTGGGTAGTGAGGATGAGGCTCGGGCAGCAGCAGTTGGGGGTCTCGGGTGTGCAGTGAGGCAGGCAGCCAAAGCCAGGCTGCTCCTCCGGCTGGAAGCACGCTGTTGGGGCATGATGGCTCAGATTGTGTGGTTGCTCTTGGAGAATGTTGGGTTTTGTTTCCTAAGTAGCCATTAGAGGGTCCCCTTTTAAGGGCTGAACCTCATTGGCAATTAAGAAATCCTAGAGTATTATCTTGAAAGCTGAAATTGCATGAAATTGATCAGTCCTTTGTGCTGTTCTGACTTCTGTGGGAGAAAAGGATGCTGGGGATCATGGTGATAAGCAACACATTTGAAAATTTTTCTCAAAATGTTGTGCAAGGCCTGTGGAAACAAGTGGGTCTCCAGGGTGTTAAAAGAGAATAAAGTTTTATTGTTTGTGGTAAAGCTACTGGTGGAGGGGAGTAGTTACACTAAAGCAAGATGAAGTTTAAATTTAAACCAGCCTCCGTGTGCTGATCCATGTAGATACACTCCTTCTGAAATAACCACCTATTTAGAAGGTTTTGGAGAGGAAAGACTGTGAGTTACTGCTTAGATTAGTTTAGGGGCGTTGGGATTAACACAGTTTCCTCACACTTGCTCCTAAAGAATCATAGAATGCTATGGAGTTGGAAGGGACCTCTGGAGATCATCTAGTCCAAGCCCCTGCCAAAGCAGGTCCACCCAGAGCAGGTCCCACAGGAATGTATCCAGGTGGGTTTGAATGTCTCCAGAGAAGGAGACTCCACCACCTCTCTGGACAGCCTCTGCCAGGGCTCTGCCACCCTCACAGGGAAGAAGTTCCTCCCTATGTTTAGATGGAACTTCTAAATTCCATCTGATGAGGCGCCACTCTGACTTAAGCATGTAGCATTTTGTTTTAACTACAAACTTCACTGTGGAGGCAGGCAAAACCAGAAGAAAGAAATCATAGAATGGTCAGAGTTGGAAGGGGCGTTAAAGATCATTGAGTTCCAACCCCCCTGCCCTGGGCAGGGACACCTCCCACCAGACCAGGTTGCTCCAAGCCCGATCCAGCCTTGAACCCCTCCAGGGATGGGGCAGCCACAGCTTCTCTGGGCAACCTCTTCCAGTGTCTCACCACCCTCACAGGAAAGAATTTCTTTCTGGTGTCTAATTTAAAACTCCCCTCTTCTAATTTAAAACTGTTGCCCTTTGTCCTGTTGCTCCACTCCCTGATAAAGAGTCCCTCCTCATCTCTCCTGTAGCCCCTTCAAGTGCTGGAAGGTCACTGTAAGGTCTCCCTGGAGACTTTTCTTCTCCAGGCTGAACAACCCCAGCTCTCTCAAGCTGTTCTTATAGGAGAGGTGTGCCATACTTCTGTGCATCTTTATGGTCCTCTGCTGGACTCATTCCAACAGGTCCATGTACTTCCTGTGCTGAGGACTTCAGAGCTGGACACAGAGCTCCAGGTGGGGTCTCACAAATGCAGAGCAGAGGAGCAGAATCACCTCCCTGGACCTGCTGGCCACACTTCTCTTGATGCAGCCCAGGATACAGTTGGCCAGTGCACATTGCCAGCTCATGGTGAGCTTCTCATCCCCAAGCACTCCCAAGTCCTTCTCCTCAGGGCTGCTCTCCATCCATTCTCCACCCAACCTGTATTTGTGCCTGGGATTGCCACATCCCAAGGAGCAGGACCCTGCACTTGGTTTGGTTGAACGTCTGAGATGTAATTTGTTGTCCTGATTATTCTGGTAGTTTCTAAACTCAGCAATGTTGTGGAGAGTTGCTGGCAGCCCCTTTCCATAGGGCACTGCTTGAGCAGCCTGGCTGGCGCTGAAGCCAGCAGCTTACTAATAACTGACTAATCATTTCTCTCACACCTGCACAAGCCTTTCTATCTCCCTGAAACACATTAGCATTCATGAGAAGTTATTGAACCAAGATGAACCACAAACACGTTTTAGGTAATTCTTTTGTCATTCTCCTTGGGCCAAGTACACCTTTCCTAAACAATACCTTATTTTTTCTACCCCATTAAAAAAAAAAGGTTTGAAGTCAGCAAACTGAAAATCAGAGAAATTAAACCCTCTGTATTCAAGCTTACCTTTCAATGAGGACTTTCTACCTCCACTTCTCACTTTTTACCTCTGAGCTCCATCATGTGATTAGATGAAGAAGGGTTAGATCACATAACGTGACCCGTTAGCTGTGAAACTTTGGATGTCAATTCTGCCACCTCTTGGGTGTTCCCCAGTTAATGGCTGCTTTCCACAGCCCTCCGTGTCTGTCTCAGCCTGCACGGGAACTCCACGAGCACTTTCCATATGAGAGGGCTTGTGCTATTCCAGGATCTCGCTGTGATCTCACCAGCACGTTGCTGCCAAGTGCTTATTTTGATTTACTGTTCTCATTTTTCTGTGTTGACTTAAGCAATCGTGAAAGCGAAGATTAAATCGGAGTGGGAATGACTATGCAACTAACTGATGGAAATGTAAAAATGAACAGCAACAGCTGGAGGTTTTTTTTTTTTAAACCTCAGGTATGGATTTGGAAATTTTGGCAATGATAAGTTTGATCAAAAATGCCATGTTTCGCTGGGACTAGGAAGAAATCTCATCCAATGAAATGGAAGTATCCTCTGAAATTTCCTATAAAAGGGAACCTGAGGTGTAATTGTTTATTATTTCATGTTTCCAGCATTCATAAACCAAAGCTTTAGGATGGATTTCTGCTGTCAAAAGGTTGTATTAGGTATGGAGACCAAGAAGGGGGTCCTATTTCAGAAGTTGGGTCAGCCTCTCACCCCTTTTAATTTTTAGCTTGATACCCTTAGAAACAGCAACACATCCTGTTGCTTCTGCGTATGGGATCGGTGTCTCTTCTCCCCCTTCCCCTGCACAGTAGCTTTTAAATTGCCAGCTGATTCAGGCCAAGTCAGCAGAGCAATAGAATTCCCAAAGATGCAAAGTTCAGACAGGTTTTGTGAAAGAAGGAAACAGGATGGAGCAGAAATTGTAAGGGAAAGACTCCGGTGTGAGCCTTATTAAACAGCTGGAAACCAAGGGTTCAGATGGCTTTGCCTTCACCCTGCTGCTCACATGGAAGCTGTTTGCTTTGAGAAAAGGAATCTCTCCCTTTTCTAAGGAAAAAACAAAGTGAAAAGCCTGGAAGCAAAACTTTTGCTAAAAACAGATTGCTATCTCCTAACTTACCCAAATTCTACTCTGAAACATGTGGAGTGTGATTTTACTGTACGCAAAGACTCACTATCCAGAGTAGTTACAAAGATAAAGTGAGATTCAAGCTGCTCAACCATTTCCATCAAAGCATTTATATAAAAATATTAGGGAGCACTTACTTTAAACACTAAAAACTTCAAAACTTCAATGAAGCACTATATTTTATTCTCTTTTAGGCAGTCCTGTGCTGATTGTACAACGAAAGAGCAGAACTGGGGGCATAATACTGCTAACGAGGGAGACTTCACAAAAATATTAAAAAATATGCTGTGTGTCCATATGGGATAGTGCTGAGCAGATGGTAGACAAATACAGCTGAAGAACTATAAAATCTTGTTTTACTGGGGAGCTCAACTAAAAAGAAACTTTTTACTGCCCAGTAAGGATGGATTACAAATTAACTGTATAAATTTGATAGGGAGTCTTTTGGAGCTTACAACATCCTAAAGCACAAACCCACGCTGGTTAGTTTTGCTGTAACACCCAGAGATTATTTTTTGTCTCATTATAAATATTTGAAATATTTGAAGTTCTGCAGGGATGCAGAAGGGAAGTGAGAATTTGCCTAAACATGATGTTTGAGGAAAATAGGATGTTAATTGTTTCCAAATGCTGGCTTGCTCATTAGATAGAGTTTATTACTTGTGTCCAATTGGAAGAGCCAGGTAAATTAAGATGGACAGTGGCTAACGAGGAACCAGGTCTGGTGAAGTTATCTTAGAGCTGGTCTGAGTAGCTTCTACTTTGGCTTTCCTCAGACCTGAGTTTGTGGCTCCATTCTTCCTTTTGACCTGCTGTTCTCCAAGGGCATGACTAGCCTGTTTTTCCCAGCTGGAACTGGGAGAAAGAACTTGAGAGTTGAGTTATTCTTACCAACCACTGTAAGTCCATAGATGAAATGAATAGATGCTGTAACTCACCCTCTCTTTAATTTTTTTTTTAAATAATTAATTCCTCTCCCCATGCTTAGCGTAAATTCCCTCTTCGGTTTGAGGAGAGTCTTCTTTGAGTCTGTCGTGTGTCTCTCCTTTTGAACAGATTTATTAAGGACCTCTTTTGGTGATAGTTTTCCTTTCTAAGCCTATGTGGCATCAAGGCTCATGGACTGTTGTAAAGTCCATCCACCCAATGCATGACAGCTGTCACTGCAGTGCTGTGGTTTCGTCCACTATAGTCCTGGCTGCCTCTTTTGCTCTGTTCTCTGCAGTTCTGGTCTTTTCTGACACATCATTTTTACATTTAGTTTGTGTTCCTACCTATTGGTACCTTTATCTAAGCCATGCTTTCCTTCCTCCCCTCCCCTCCTCGGGGAACACCATTGGAGGTGAACTTTCTTCCTTTAGGATTTTGAATCCCAGTCAGAGCAGGATTATTCATCTCTTGCAGAGGTTAATTCCGAGTTACCGCTTATGTAGCAGTCCTGGCTATTATATGCCTCTTCTGGGCTTGTGGGTTAATGTTAATTTAATGCAATTATTTTCAGCTGCTGTCTTTTCCCCATTCAAATCCTATGCTCTGCTGTGCTAAGCTAATGAAACACAGCTATTGTGGTGTGCTCACTACTCCTCTTACAGAAGGCACTCGTGATGTGGAATGCAGTAACTGATTTTCCCGTCTGTGGTGTATGACAGTTCATAAAGGGCTGCAAGACTTAATTTATTTTTTTTTTTTCCCCCTTCTAGATACTTTTTTGGCTGAGCCTTTTGCCGCTTCCTTCCATTTGGAATTTGCTGCTTTTTTAAGTGTCTTGTTTGGTTTTTTTTTAAAAAAAAACCTAAAAAACAGGAAAATCCCAAAGTCAATTGGTGATGCTGTGGAAGGAGGGATGGCAAAAGCCTCTGATCTGCTGACTCCCCTTTCACACCAATGCAGATCCATCCTCTCTTTTATGTCTACTAAGCACTGTATGCCCAGGATGGTGGAAGTTCTGCTGGTTAAAGAACACCTGACACCTGGATGGTGCATTTCAGGTATTTGGGGAAAGCTCTTATCGCAGTAAGAATCCCTGTCCAGCTTTGGGGGCTGGACTGCTTTCCTGATGAACTAAAAATGCCCACCTACTGGAGAGGGTGCGGGATTGGGCTTGAAGTCAGCAAGATGACTTCACTGCAGTATCATGTAGGAGGAGAGGATTCACTGCAAGGGAGGCAGCATATGTTTAAACTTAAATATCATATAATTAGCCAAACTGGCAAAGGAAACTGTGAACAACATAAGGAATATGTATTAAGTCCATTTTATGATGTTTTAAAGAGTTCCCCAGTGCGAGAACCCCTGCTCCAATATGAATCTTCTGAAAACATTCCTGTCCTGCTAAGGGATACGTTTGTCTCTGCAGCTTGGTTTGCTCTCCTTCATCCTCAGGTGTGTTGATACACCTCCTGTGGTGGGGAATAAGCTCGGTTGGGGAACCCATCATGATTAAAAAGAAAACTGTTTGCTTTTCTTCAGGTTATTTTTCTGCTCACTTGAGGCTTGGCTCAGTTCCCCTTGCCACACCGCAAATAGTTTTGCTGGTGTGACTGAGGGGCTCTGCTGGAGGAGGGGGACAAAGCAGGAGAGAAGGGGGAAGAAAGGACACGAAGGGGGAACACGGGACACCAAGGGAAACCTTGGATCCTGGGAGAGAAGCCTCTGTAAATGGACCTTGAAGGGGAGGTTGTAGGCGTCAGTAAGGATGCAGCAAACTTGTGAATGAGAGCAATGTGCCATTCTTCCAGCTGTACGTATTTTTAAAGTATATTAACAGGTTTTTGCTGTGTGGGTATTCATTATTTAAGTGAAAAGATGGGTTTATTTTTGGCACGGCAGATCCTAGTAAAATCAACCCCCCCCCTTTTTTTTTTTCACCAAGGTATCATTCAAACCAATAGGCTGTTTCTCACCAAAACTACTGAGAGGCCTTGAAAATACTGGCCTAATTGCATAAGATGATAGTGAGCACTTTGGCCAAGTTCGTGGAGTAGGTCAGAAGCTGAGTCAGTGGCTAAGGCAGGTCTGCCCTGTCTCTTAGACTTCCTACTCCTAACCCTGTCACGCTGCCCATCTCGTCGGCTTTTGGCAGTAATCCCCTTCATCCCTGAGAGCTGGAGCTGCTGACGCGGGGGAGAGAAGGGGAAGAAACCGCAGGGTTTTATTGACAAACTTTTCTCTGTTTGGTGTATGGTGTCTTGAAACTCACTCACCCTGGATGTGACATCGGTTGCAGAATCACAAGTGTGTGTTTGTTCTGGCCGATGGGGCTGGCAACAGGCGTTTGCTTTGAGTGTGCCAGTGTGAGGTCTTGGGATGAAGATCCTTTAGCAGGGCAATCCTTGATGGAGAGCACTTCTGTTGCCTGACTTAACCCCCTCGCTGTACTCATCCCCTCAAATCCTTCTGACCTGTGCCACGTGTGTGCGTGGTGCCACCCTGCTGTACCATAGCCAGGCTTGGGAGGAAGCAGTGATTTGTACCTCCTACAGTGAAACCGTTGCTGCAGTAATAGATTTTTACACTTGCTTGCATCTTTCTTTTTCTTTTTTATTTTTTGATGCAAAAAAAAAAAGCCAATTAATTATCTGAAACTTCTCAAGCTCTCGCATGGTTTGGGTGAAACCATCTGATGCTTCTGTGAGGAGACGGTTCTGTTTGACAAGCTTCATGCTGTACCTTCATGCTTCATTGCAAGAGGGATTCTTCTGCTGCTAGAGGAGTTCCGCACAGTAACTGTTAAGCACTGAAGAACTGGAAAAAGAGCTTTGTTAAAGTCTGTGAAAGTATTTTCATTTTAAATCTTACATGTAAGGGTGGTCTCTTTGCTAGTCAGGTACCACCTTGTTCTTTGGAGTAACGACATTGTGTATCAATCACATTCTGTGTGGGTCTAATTTGTGTATTGACTACACTCTGCTGTCATCTGTCAGAAAATGTATCTTATTTCTGAGGTTACTCAGAAAAGCTGGCACAGTGAAGTGTTTTATGGAAAAACAACAAAAAAACCCTCCACCCTGTAGAGCTGCCAGGAGTGTATCTGCTGTCCTTTTCACTTGGAGTACCACCAAGCTGGAGAAAAACTAGTCTCCTATCAAGTAAAGAAAACAAACAAACGATGTCTTATTCTTTGTTATGTTTGTAAGTGATGAGAAAGGAAAAAAGTTTGAAAATTGTTACAGGTTGAGGATTTTGGTTGGGGGTGGTGGTGGGGAGAAGACACTTACTGATAAAACAGATGCCCATTTGTATGAAGCCCATCTGTGACAGCATTGTTTTTACACTGCAAAAGAAGCCTTGGCTAGTTCACTCACAAACTTTATAAAGAAGTGTGACATGTTGCACCTCTAGTAGTGAATGTGCTCCTAAGGCTGGGAGGTTGGCCATAAAAATTACTCATCTTTTATTTTTTTTCCCCCTAACTGTTTGTACCGCACTGAACAGCTGATACTGGATTCCTTCATCAGACAGATCTCCTGAATAGCTGTTTTGGATTTTCTAACAGTTCTTTCTGTAAAGCAGGGCTGCTCTATTTTTCTGCTGCTGCATCAGCTTCAGATGCTGTTCCTTACAGTGGCTCTCTCTTGAGTCCATGTTCTAAGTATCAGGTTCCTGCAGTTTTTTAGCTTCATCTTAAGCTCTTTTCAGATTACTTAAGGCCATCATTCTTCACCTCCCTGCTCCAATAGCGATTCCAAACTTGTCTTTTTTTTAATTATTATTATGTTTCATCTTTCCTTTGGCTCTTTGTCTACTGCTGTGGATGAAATGCCAGTGCTCTGCTCTGCCACGCTGGCCCACGTGCTGGCAAAACGGCAGCAAGAACTCCTGCTCCGAGGTGCTGACAGGAAGCAATCAAATTCAAAACACAATCAAAATATTCTTCATTCATCACTGGCTTCTCAAGGCACCTTGTCAATTCCCTTTTGTCATTTAGATTGTCAGTTTCTTAAAGCAGAA
This sequence comes from Scolopax bukidnonensis, assembly GCA_028571045.1. Lineage (NCBI taxonomy): Eukaryota > Metazoa > Chordata > Aves > Charadriiformes > Scolopacidae > Scolopax > Scolopax bukidnonensis. The sequence goes on from JAOWAV010000012.1 coordinate 45,681,985, forward strand.
GACAGTTTTCTTTGTAACTCGGATAATACCGAGCACTTTACAGATACTTAATAAATAGCAAATCAAATAACTTATATCCATGTAATAGCCTGTTTTTACACAAATCATGTACACTTTTTGGTTTGTTTGGTGCAGTGGGACTGTAATTTGTCAGGTCCCGAAGTTGTTCTTGTAGCTCTTGATGTGACAGAAGTATTTGCAAATAATTTTTGGTGTGTGCAGTGAGCAGCCCTGGTCGCATCTGCTATATATCCAAATATCCCCATTAGCTGTGTGAGTTACTCATTTCTGTTTCACTGGGGTTTAATTAGTTATTCCAGGCATATGATGGAAAAAAAGAATCAGTTTCTCTGGGTTATCACCTTGCATATATTTAGTGAAGTCGCATATGCTTATCCTCATTTCACCTCAGATTTTGTTCCTGGTTGTGTCTCAAAGGGTGAATGTTTGTGTTTGCAGAGGGTGAATGCACTCCACAGAGTTAATTGCTGGCGCGTTTTGGGTGACCTTCCCAACCCAAAGTTTATTCTCACAAAACCAGTTGCAGGAGAAGATCCCAAGTTTTATTTCTTGCTCCTAAAGCTGAATAAATTTATATCATGATTCCATTCAACGGCCGATTTTGCTCTTATATTCTCTGCTTTGGCTTTACGTGATTACCTACTGGTGTTTTATTGATTTAGCATCTAATGCTGTCTGGTATCGCTGTCTGAGAGGGGCACTGTGAGAACACAAGCATGAAGAGTTTTGAGGCACTTCATTCTGTAATAATGACCCCCATAAGAATTTAGGAGGAAAAAGATTATTTGCATGCATGCAGTTAAAATATTCAGGAATTCTGTGGCTTGCGAACAGTAGAGAATACTGAGATAATGGAGCTGTAGCAAAAAAGCAACCACAGAGCTAGAGAATATTTAAAATGGCATTCAGAATAAATTTGCAATTTCAAATACATTTTTTGCCTGAATACTGTAATCTAGGATTATACATTTGTGCCTATAAAAGGTGTATCCTAATGTTTGGGAGATCTAGTGTGAAATACCAAGTAAATAACAAAGCAGTGATGATGTGGTTTAGAATGCCTTTAAATTAATGAGGGACATTTATTTAAATTAAATAATTCATAGAGTATTGCTCTCTGTTCTAGATTACAAATCTTGTCTATTTAAATATTTTTCTGTGGGGGCTGGTGATAGGAGTGGGAGGAGATGCATTTCTAGTTTCATCTGTATCCTTGAATCAACTATGGAAAAAAAATAAGTGGCTTCTTAATTTAACTAACTTAAGCAAGAAGCTTAGTGAAAGCACAGTTTATAGTGTTCTGCACAAGCTTCCACAACTTGTTTTAATTTTACTTTTACTTTCATTAGTTGACCATATTGGGAATGTAGGTTTTTCACAGCAGGACTAAAGACTTTAAATACCAACCTCCTGTGTATTAGTTCCTTCCACTTCACTAGTGGAGCCTCCTTGCCTTCAACTTGGGCCACTCACCCAAGTGAATTTTCTCCTCTGTTGGATAGGGCAGGGTGGCTTTCTCTTCCCCTATTTGGGGGACCGGTGATGAAGCCTGGTAGAACTTCTCTGCTTTGTTTCAGGTCTCATCTCATCTGTGGCTGCTGCTGGTGGCTTATTCTGAGGACCACCTCACTAGAAGGTGGTGAGTGGGTTACATAGGGTGGTAGCCTGTGGGTTGCATGCAAGACCTGAACTACAGAACAGTTTCTCTGGCTTAGCTGTAAGGTAGTGACTCTCAGGGGAAGGTGAGTTTAGGTGCATCTTCAGCTGTGGTTATGCACTGACAAACGTTCAGAACCGCAAGCCAGAGTCCTTCTTTGTCTTGGAAACAAGGTTGTAAGGTGGTGTCAGCCTCTTGTACAGAGAGAACTGGGTCATCTAGATGAAAAGTTTTACACATAACAAGTTTTACACAGAACAGCCAGCCTGCTTCTCATGGCCTCCAAAAACCTCCTTGCCAAGGTCTCAAGAAAGTCTGGAAAACTCCAATTGTGAAGGACGTGCATTTCGTTTGACGGAAGTTAAGTTTCATGAAATGAAACAAGCTGTATCAGCCCATCTGTAGGCAACCACTGATCTTGACAATGGTAGATAAAAGGTTTGGCAATGGTAGATAAAAGGTCAGGTGTCTTACATAGAATCTTCTTTTTGGACTTAAGGGACAATAAAACAGAGATACCTAGTCGAGACTGGATTTTAAACTCATTTTTGCTACGTGCTCAAAAATAGAGATTTAATTTCCAGCAGATGGGATACAATGAATCTGAGACTAAGGATGTCTGGATTCTGTTACTTAAGGGTATGTAAGTAGGATATTGATGTGTCATAAAATGAATTTATAGGTCACCAGTATCTCATCAGTAATTTCAGTCTATTATGCTAAGTATAAGGTAATTTATTTTCTTTAAGAAAGCTGACTGCATTTTAGCAAATATGGAGGGTTTGTCTACATAGGAACATTTGGAAAAATTAACCTGCATTAAGATATGCTTTGGATGTGGATTAAATTTCGTAGTACTCCTGTACAAGGACTTCTAAGCAGAAATTAAGTGGTTTTGGTTTCTCTGCTTCCTTGGTTAAGTACCTTAAATCAAATTGAAGGTGTTTAAATTTCACTCAAATGCCTGTAGAAGTTTAATGTAATCTTATTAACCTGCTTTTAGTAAAGTTTATCTGTGTTTACTTTCATTATTTTCTTGGGGACATGTTCAAACAAGCAGTAAAGATTAGCCAGTTCAGTGTCAATCCATAGTTGCTATTTCTTGTGTGGTAACGTTGTCAGGTTGACCAGTTCTGTCTCTCCACTTACTGGTGCTACTCGACTTCATCTTCTGGTTCTCACATCCCTCATTTGCAAATTGTCAATTAAAAAGTTTGCTATCTTCAGAGGGACTAAGACCTCCGTATGAGAAATGCTAAGTAGCATCTGTGCGGTGCTATTTGATGAGCATCCAGATGGAGATCTGAAGTTTGGCTTTTGTTCATTAGTGTAAAGGTGAGGGTGGAGTTGGGGAAATGAGTGATTTACAGGAACTTTACCCATGAGTATAGTTATTTTTCTGTAAAATTACAGCAGACACAAACAAGCTGTGGTTTTAATGTATCGTAGAGTTCAGGCATCTACATCTGCTTTTGCTGCACCTGCCTCTGTATGTTTGTGTAAGAGAAAATGTGCTCTGTCTTCCGCGGGCTCTTAGATGAGGGATGTGTACAAGCATTAATCAACAGGTGGTAAACATGGGTATTTTTATCCCTTAAAGAAGTGGTGTCAAAAAGCAAAACCCTGCTTTGCCAGACCAGCACTTAACTTTGGAGACGTTGTTTTGCAAAACAGCAGCACCAATTTGGACATTTTGAAAGACGCTGCTTTTTCTTCGTCCTTCAAGGCCGGGAGTAGTTGAGTAAATATTGTTAGGGGCAAGTAAGAAGGAATGACTTGAAAGCTTTGTGACAAATTCCTGGTGTTGGCCTTGTGGTCATGTAACCCCAGCGTGTGAAGAGACACGGGTTGTGAGTATTCCCTCTGAACATAGAGGATGGTGCATGTATTTTCCCTGCACGGGGCAGCATCTGGCAGTGGGCAGCCGAAACATCTGACGATTAGAATTGCCAAGTGATGTCTTCACCCTCCAATCCGTAAGAAACCAACCGTTTTCATCTTCCACCCACAGCCCCATTGAGAAGGGAAATATACTGCGTCTCAAAAAGTATGTCAAATATGCATTTAAATGCCTGGCTTCTCTGACGTTTCATTTGATATGTGCTACATGTGACTTTGAAGCATAATAGCACATTGTCCTAAACTGATGGAGTTAGACAGTATTTGATCTCTTCAGCTGAACAAATGGATTGTTTTAATGCTAAGCAAAATCTCCTTTTAAATAAGAGAATTGATTTTATACATTTTAAAAGAGAAACCAGGATATAGCTGTGGTTTCTTTTTCCTTTTGGCTTTACAGCAGCGTGACAACGGATAAGAATGTTCTCTCAGGCTGAGGTTGAATGTTAAGCCCCTTAAAAACCACTTATTTTAACTATGTGTATGTCATAAGTTTTCTTTTAAGCTTTGTTTCTTTTCTAGAAGTTACCAAAAACTTTGGAAACTAAGATCCTTAAAAATAGGCATATTCTAATGACAGTATTGGAAGAGTTGTAACTGTTGTGACCTGCTGATGTTCATGAAGCATCTAGATGGTGTGCCTGAAAAGAAGGATCTTGTAGTTTTACTTGATAAAATTTAAGTTTTTATGAATATAGCACAGGTTAGGGAGAAGGAAAGAATTCTAAAAAGCATACTTAGCAGATACTGATTTGTCCTAATGGCCTTTCTTGTCACCTTCTGGCAGCACTTTTGAGACACAAAGTTTTAAATCGTGAGGCATCAGCTGTGGGTACTGGTAGGTCAGTGATAATGAGTTTGAATACAAGTAGATCCAACTCACTCTGTACTTAGCCAGCAATTTTTTGAAATATTGCTGAAACTGGCTCTGCAGATCTACAGCAGATGTGAACTGGAGGTTAGATCTATTAGATTGCTTTGAAATAAGAATTTTGCCCTAAGATTGTTTTTTAAATTAATGTTTTCCCCTGTTCAAGTTGGGGCCTTGATTGCGGACTTTCTGATGTTCAATGGGAAAGTTTAGCAGGTCTTGAGC
>JAOWAV010000012.1:45693305-45705227 GCA_028571045.1 Scolopax bukidnonensis
CGTGCACAGGTTGTTTGAATCTGACGTGCACAGGTTGTTTGAATCTGACATTAAAAAAAAACCAAATCCCAAAAAACCCCCCAAAAACCCCACAGGAAGAATGAAATATCAATATGTGCTTCTGAAATTCCCAAATTGCCAGTGGAGGTCTTGCTTCCCTGCACTTTAAAAGCCTCCAAAGGGCAGAGGGAGATGGGGGAACGGTGAAGTGTCGCTGTTGGATCTCAGCTGGGATGCCCTTCGGCTGAGGTGAAAGCAGGGCTTTCTGGGGTACAGAACCTCCAGCTGGGGAAAGATGTAATCCCTTTGAGGGAGTGGAAGAAGGCTTGAAGGATGGGTTGTGTAAAGGGATGCCGGGGAAAACAAAAAAAAAAGGGGGGAGGAAAATAGCCAAAGGGTGAGAGAGTTGAGTTGTACTGCCTAGACTAAAGGTATTCTGCTTAGATTTCTTCTATGAATGAATATCCTGTTTAAAAATAAATAAATGAGTGTTTCACCACTTCATCCTTGTTAAAAAGAACACAGAAAACTTCTGACAGTTGCTACTCTTTCTAATGGTTCATCATGTGAAACTTTTATACGCTAAATGCAAGGAAAGCACATTAAAGTCTAATCCTTGCTTACTCTAGTGGGTCATAAAGCTGTTGTCCCTTAAAAGTAATACAAAAGCAAAAAACAGTGTCTTAAATACAAATGACTTTTTGCCTCCAATGACTTTTAATGCACTTATTAGAAGTTTAAAAAAAAAATCAAAAAGCAGATCCAGGTCAAATCATGCTTTAGATGACATTTAATCATTAATGCTTGAAAGTGGTTCTCTTGGGTATCACTGCTAGCTTTCTTATTTTTTTTCATCAGCTCTTTAAAAATGTAATGTATTTTTGCAAACTTGACAATTTGGAGGGACGCATCCTGGCAGCAGGGGGGTTTTTTCTTCCCACCCACAAGCTGATAGCTGGGCTGTAGACATCGTAGCACCTGTAGCTGCTCAAGAGGAACATGGGCTCAAGGAGACACTTCTCAGTTGCCAGAAGCAGCTGCCAACCTTGGGCAAGGTTGAGTTTCTCTTAACAGAAAGCAACAGTTCATATGGGGGTTAACTTGGCCTGGTGGCACACAAAACTACCTGGCTGCCTTCTTTTAAGATATGATTCCTTTTCTTCTTAAATATGGTCAGTTAACGAACCAGGGGAAATAGGGGTGGGTTTAAGAAAGTAACTGTTAAATCCAGGCAGCTCCTCAATTTACTGGGAATGGTTCAGCTTGATTCTCTTAGAGATGAAACGGTTCCGTGCCAAGATGCTTTGAGCATCTCACCCTGAGGAAATGGGGATCCTTTGTAGCTGTGGGATTTTTCATCTTGCTGTAATGTCATCTGCCTTCAAAGCAAGATGTGTTTTCTGTCCCCTGCCTGTCTCTTTTAACATCTCTATTTCCCTTCAGCCATTAAATGAGTAAAAGCAGAGGTGGGAGGGGAGCCAGCAGCCATGCATGCATTTCACGATGTAAAACTACAGAGATTATTTGGAGCCAGCAAGAGGTGACTGTCACAGGACAGTGGTCTCTTCCTGTCACGTGCGTGGCTGAAAATACGGCAGTTGCCAGGAATGACTGAACCAAGGAGACAGATGACAGGTTGTTTCTAAATTGAGAACAACTTAAACTTTCAGGGCTCTAAAACCAAAGCAGGCAGTGTTTTGCAAAGTCACCCGTATTAAATGGTGAAAGCCCGGGTAGAAGGAAGAACGTGGTAAAGAGATGAGCAGTGGTTCCTCGTTAGGCTCTTGCAGAGTATTTGCATTTTGATTGGCTCTGCAGATGTACATGTGTGCCTTGGGGTCTCTTAACATAAGGAAAAGCAGCTTTATATGTAAAGAAAAAGGGCAACAAGACTTCAGGCTTGCTCCCTACAGCACACTCTGTGTGCTTTTTCAGTCTTGGCTTAAATGAATGTAATGGGGAAGCTTTTATTTTGCCTGGGAAATTAGTTTCCCTCGCTGATTTAAGATGTGTAATCCACCTAGAAATGTATTTGTCATTTTTTGCTGGTAATGAAACTTTTACTTTGGCGGAGTAAGAGCATTAGAAGACATTGGACAATAAATAATAGCCACAAAATGGTTTACCCCTTTCTGTCCCATCCCAAAATTCATACCTGGGCTTCTTGTGAGAAGCCCCATCTGATAGGTAACTGCAGCAACGTGCTCCAAAATGCTGAAAAGAGGACAGACTGTTTCCAGCAGACTCTGGAATGGAATCTTTTAATGCAGGTGGGGTACTCAAACTAAAGATGGGAGCAAGAAATGGGTAAGCCAGTCTCTGCTTTTAGGACCCTGAGGGCTGTGAAGGGTAAAATGCCAAAAGAACCGGGCAAGTAGTCTGTCTAAGCACAGGAATAAATAAGATGTCTGCTCATTCTGGGTAATCTGTCAGCCTGATTTTTAGATCCCACCCCCTGTAGCCTCTCAATGCCTCTCAACTTCTATGAGGAAGCTCCATGTCCCATTTTATTGCTGGCACAGGTTGGAGGCACAGAGGTCCAAAGGGCAAGTACGTGGCCACACACAAAGCCTTTGAGTAAAAGAAAATTAAACACAAGCCTTCTTGGCTCCAAGTTTGATATCCTTGTATTTGAAGCAGACTTTCTGTTCCTTTAAACAGTGTGATCACTATGTGTGATCGGGTGTTCTTCTCTTTAATCAGGGCTGTGGGGAATAAAGGTTGGTAGGTATAAGGTCTATTTGCAGGTGGGCTTTTTTCAGTTTATTTTTCTCTGGTGTATCTTAGACCAGCTGCTAATGATTACATTCTCTCAATGACACCAAGGTCAAATAAGAATCTGGGGCTTTTGTGTCTCAAGAGGTTTGTTATGCAAATGCAAGAATACATTTTTCTATCTTGTTTAAATGGGAGCATTAGACTTTGTCCTTGGCACCGATGCAGCATATTAACCTTTTGGCACTGTGGCTTCAGAAATTCCTTCAAGTGCCTTAAGTGGGGTTAATGTCATCTTTCCCTCTTCCAGCCCCCCTCCTTCCTTCTCCCCCAGTCCTAATCAAAGTTGTTGGCGTAGTGGGTGAGACCAGCAAGTGAAAAGAAGTGGCTGAAATCCATTTAATTCTTTAATAACCCGAGAAGAGAGCTTGTGAAGGTTTTATGGCTCACAGGAGTTTGTTCCAGAGTTTGGAGAGTGGCAGGTGTGAAAAGGAGCCCATTTGGAGCACTGTGTCCAGTTCTGGGCTCCCCAGTTCAAGAAGGACAGGGAGCTGCTGGAGATGGACCAGCAGAGGGTTATTAAGATGATGAGGGGCCTGTAGCATCTCTTATGAGGAAAGTCTAAGGGACTTGGGTCCTTCTAGACTAGAGAAGAGAAGGCTGAGGGGGGATCTGATCAACACCTAGAAATACTTCAAGGGTTGGTGGCAGGAGGATGGGGCCAGTCTTTTTTCAGTGTTGTCCAGGGACAGGACAAGAGGGAATTGGCACAAACTTGGACATAAGAAGTTCCACCTCAACATGAGGAAGAATTTCTTCCCTGTGAGGGTGGCAGAGCCCTGGCAGAGGCTGCCAAGAGAGGTGGTGGAGTCTCCTTCTCTGGAGACATTCAGTCCCCACCTGGACACGTTCCTGTGCAACCTTCCTGGGTTGGACTAGATGATCTCTAGAGGTCCCTTCAAACTCAAAATCTTTAAAAACATCTCTTCCTTCATTCCTCAAACACACTGCCCTTTTAAGTTTTGCATGCCCAGATAGAGAAGAAGCAATTGGGAACTGCACATTGTGGAGAACATGTCTTTGTGAGCCCTACATACTGGAGTAACCTTCCAAGCAGGGTAGAAGGAAGTCACATCCAGCTCTGACAGAACAACAGAATCCCCTGTTGGGATTAGGAGGCTGTAATTGAAATGGGCCTGGTCTTCAGAGATCTGGAGTCCGCTTACATGTTACATGGCAAGTTGTTTGATGGCTTTAGAAATAGGACATGTCTTTCTTGATTGTACTCCTTATTCCAAATTAAGATCTTCTGATGGGCTGTGGTTCTGTGAATGCAGTGTGAACCAGTAACTCAAAGCATCAATGGCTGTAGGATGGTGGGAGAGAGACGAAAATGGAGTGTTCTCTTAGCAGAGATGTCCACATGGAGTTATCAGGGTGTGCTGTGTTTGAGTGGTGCCATTTTCCCACACAAAGGGCTTTTCAGCCACGTGTCAGCCCGCTAGGAAATTCAGAATGGTCAACTTCAGTTGACAGCATTATTTGGAAACGCTTCTAACTCTGTCAAACTGAACCAGACGGTTAAACTGAAGGGTGATTTGCCACCCCTTGCCCCCAAGTGCAATCAGAAGATTTAATTTGGGCACGCCGCAAGCCAGAAGAGTAAACAGTGGTTACTCTCACAGGGGTCTGATGAAGGGCTGATGCTTTATATTTCTCAAGACATGAACTCTGGCAGTCAGCACAGCACTAAAAATGTATTTGGATTTTATCCAAATACTTTAATCTCTTAATGTCTGTTACAATTATAAAGGAGCTCATTGAGTTAATGAAACATACTGTAATGAACTTAGTAACTGCATATTTTTACATCCCTCTTCTCTATGGAATTGAATCTAAACTGTGTGCTGTGAATTTTGCACAGGTGAAGTAAACTCTTTTTTGGCTTAGGGCACGTTTCCATGATGGTTTAAGATGAGCAGGTTTTTCCTGCTTCCCCCTGTGCCCCTTCCCATTCTATATGGTGGTCCTGATGCTCGTTGGTGAACACCTACAGGAGGCTAATCTGGCTGAAAATGTCTTAGTTTTTTTTTTCTTCTTTTTTGGGGTTAGTTTTTGGACTAACTTTTGGACTTTTAATGTCTCTGAACTGGCCTACTGGGCGAGTGCCAGAGCTGGCATTGGGGAGCAGGAGACTAGGGATGACATGGGGGATGGAGAAACATCAGATCTGCTGTGGAACTGGACTTCAAATGGCAGCAGCCTGAGGCTTTTGGAGTAGAGAGATCTCATTTTAGCGGAGAACATAAGGATGGTGGCTCAGGATGATGTATGTATTACCATATTTTTAACATAAAAGAGTTATGTGGGTCCATTTTCTTGCTATATAATTTTAGAGGCACAGACATTATTTTGAAGCAAAGGCACGGTGTCCTTTTGCCTGTTGCTGCCAGCCTCTCCCTGTTCTGTGCTCAGCATTTGTAAATTCGTGGCAGGTAGAATGCTTGGCAATAACCCCTGGATGGAATCAAGAAGGTATTAAACATTGGAGGCACTCTCTTTGTTTTTAGGATAATAGAGAAGCGCGTTACACAGCAAGTGCTGGTTCATTTTGAATGGGTGTTTCGATAGCAGTTGATGGAGTTGCAGCAGCAATGGGTGACAATTGATGTTCTGGCTCTCCAGAAGGAAACTGCCACTAGTCATCTCGCAGGATAAGGTGGCTGTCCTCGGTGTGCAGACAGTGCTGGTGGCATTGTCTGGGTACGCGTGTTCTGGGAAGAAGTTGCCCAGAGAAGCTGTGGCTGCCCCATCCCTGGAGGGGTTCAAGGCCAGGCTGGATGGGGCTTTGAGCAACCTGGTCTGGTGGGAGGTGTCCCTGCCCAGGGCTGGGAGGCTGGAACTCAATGATCTTTAAGGTCCCTTCCAACTCTGACCATTCTATGACTTCATGATTCTAATCTCTTTTGAATGAGCACTCTTCGATGCCAGCTGGTAGAAATTATGGAGATTCTTGTTCTGAAGTTGTACCCTAGGGCTGGTTTTAATGTGCTTAGAAAATCTTGTTATGGTGTAGAAGGCAAACTGCTACAGAAGTAGCTCTTCTTGCTCGTTGTGTGTGCACAGTTGAGTACAGAGAAGGGACAATATTTGAACACAGTTGGGTAGAGCAAGGACTTCAAGAGTGCTTGGAGTCATTACATAAATGTCCTTAGAGAACCACAGAATGGTTGAGGCTGGAAGGGGCTACAGGAAATCATCTTGCCCAGGGTCATCTGCTCGTGGATTTGCAATACAGAGAGAAGCAAGTGATAGTCTTGTGTTAAAATACCCACATGTCCTGTTACCAAGTGTCACATTTAATGCAATTTACTGAGACTTCCACAGGACACATCTGCCCTGGGAATGGGTTGGGTGAGCAGGGTGCTGGTGCCTGCTGTTAACTTGCAGACAAGTTTCTTCTTCTAGCATCCCTCCAAGATAACCTATCTGTTCTGGTTATATGAACCCGGAGCTTATCTTGTTCTTGGCCTCTTCAGTATCTTTTTGCTTGTATTTTACTTTAAAGTGATCTTAAAGTTTACCTGCCTGGATAATTGAGAAGGATCGCTCAAGTGTGCAGGCTCTCCTGGATTTAGCATTACAAACAATAGCCCCAAGGTACATGTGAGCATTGAAAGGGAGGGTGGTGGCTGATTGGGATGTCCCCAGAACAGAGCTTCCAGGCCTGCAGGTACAGAGACTGAACAGTACCCAGCGAAACAGGGTGGGATCAGTGTTAAGGATAGGTTTATGGGTTTTTTTGGATGTGATAGGTCCATGTTTTGTTTCCTTAGTGTCTCTGTATTCCTGTTTCCCATCTGATAATGTCCATTAAAATGCCAGATTGGTCTCAACAACCAAATATCCTTTGGAGATATAATCTCTTTAATGCAGAATAACTCAGGTTACTCCCCAAGTTTTAACTAAGACAAGGTCTCTAATATTAACTGTGCCATGCTTTTATTTTTTTGTGGGTGGCCGTCACTGTGTCTCCCATTTGCAGTCTCCTTTTGCTGGACATCCTTCAGAGAGCAGACCCTGGGAAGTCCACAAGTATTAAGGGCAGATTGTTCTCTCACAATATGAGAGCGTGAACTGGCAGAAAGCTTGGAGTCTCCAGGAGGGGATTCAGAGACTGTGTGGTGCTAAAAAGTCAGGAAAATGTGAGTTATTTTGACTGCTAGCCGTTTTGATGCACTGATTTCAGTAAGTATAGGAGAAACAGGGCTGGTAGGAACAGCTCTGTAGATGGAGTTGCTTTCTGCTGCAAGATTACTGACAGGGGTTTCCTTTTTCCTTCTCTTGTTGTTTTGTCACCTTTGAAGAGCAATGTCAGTGCCTGAAGCAAAAGGCCAGTGTCTTCAAAACTTTTGTCCCCTCATTAAGCTTGTCAGTGGTATCCAAGTCTCTCTTTTGCTTCTGATGAGCTTGATGAGCATCAGGATCTGCTTATTCACGTGTTCTCTCTTTTTCACAGTACTTTTCTTTGTGGAGTGACTTCTTTAGAAAATAATTCTGGTTGTTTCAACAGTCAACATCCTGCCTGTACTGTCAGTTAACTTGGTTGTTTCCTTTAGCATTCACACATCTCTCTTGCCCTCTCTTCCTCCATTTGACTGCTGACTTCCTGACTGTACCATTAGTTCCTCTCTGTATGTGTCATAAGCATTGAGAGAGTGAGAAAATCTTTATTTTCTTTGGTACTGCTGCTTCATCTTGCTTTTAGAAGGAACTTTAGGGTATCTCCCATCCTTATCTTCTTGTCTCTGGCATATAGCCACTCATCACTGCCTTGATTTGGCCTCCACTGAAGCAAAGCAATAAAGTGTTATCACCTTGACTCAAGGTGCTCTTTTGTGTCTCCTTCCTAGTCCCTTGGTTTATCCAGGTGGCAGGTAAGTCCCAGTTACCAGTAGCCAGATCATGCTGGTGCTGGGAAAAAAAAGACTGTGATTTTTTTGTTATTTCTTTACTTTTAGTTGTATTTTTTTCAAGATTGTTTTCCTGAGTCGCAGCACTCTTGGTGAGCTTCCTCTGTTTCTCTTCAGCGTGTTTGCAACCAGCCTCTGATAAATTTACTCTGTTTCCAGGCCCATTGGACTCCTTTGGAGTGTGTTTAACTTGAGCATTAAAAAAAACCTCTCCTCTCCCCCCCCTGCCCCAAATAAAAATTGCATCCATCCTTTTGAGTTGTTATATTTAGGATTGCTTTATTGTTGTTGTTATTTCGCAGTACTAGTTTTTTTGGGTTTTTTTTTTTCCTTTCTTCTCCCATCCAAGTTTATTCTTGCTGAGAACTTTCATTCTGTCCTTACAAACCTTTAAGAGCAGCAGCAGCATCACTGGCTGAATGAGGGCTTTATCTTTTTCCCATTACTTCCCTCCTGTCTCTCAGTTTATGTGAGATTACTCTGAGAGACAGGAAAAAACCCACATGTATTCAGCTGGATTTTAAGGAATATTTTTTGCAGCTTGCTTCAGTTTAGAAACATATGGAGTCCAGCCCAATGATGAGAAACAACCCCAAATGAAGTGTCAAACCCCGATAAACTGTGAAAAGTCTAAGTGGATTATAATGTTTTATTCAGAATGGTGCTTGATTTTTTTTGTTTCTGTGCTTGATATCTCCCATGGTCTTCTAATTCCATGTGCTAGGCAGGTACTCAGCACCTCTGAAAAAACATGCTTTTTGTTGTAAAGCTTGATAGACCTTACCTCTTGGTAAGGATTGTTTTGGACTGCTGGGTTGTTTGTTGGGGTGGTGGTGGTTGTGGTTTTTGGAGGGGTTTTGGGGTGTGGAGTTTTAAGGGGTTTTTTGGTTGCTTTTTTTTTAAAATTTTTATTTCTTGGAATAGTCCTATTAATACCTGAATTTGGTACTTTCCTGATGTCTAGATTTAAGAACTCGGATATTAATGTATTTAGTAAATAGAGCATATTTATCTGACTGAGTGCTATATGAACATTAATTAAATTGCCACAAAGGTTCAGATACCTTGAATAGTCAGAACTAAGGTTTTAGTCCTCTCTCTTTAGAATTATATACATGTAAGTAGAAGTTCCTTAGTAGAAGGAGTGTGATTTTCCACGAAGCGGGGGAGTTGAGGTGAAGTAAGTACCTGAATTTTTCTGGTATGGTTCCTTATGTGCTTTAGAAGCAAGAGCAGACACCCTGCTTGGTTGTTTTCTGAGTACATCCAGTCTATTGTGTCTTCTTCCACCTTTTCGTATCCTTCAAAACTACAGAGTAAAATAGGCTTTCAAGAGCTTTTTTGAAAGTGGGCCTGTCAATGATAGTGAAATTTAAACCATGTGAAATTGTTCCTAAGGACAGGAACAAGAAGACAACTGTGGGAAGGGTAAAATACTTGGAATGAAGTTATGAAGAAAGGTTATGGGTATGTGAGAATGAGCTGGGTGATAACCACAGGGATATTCACCATCATCCTGGGTGGCTTTGCCAATGGCAAAACCTGACCTGTTCTGTACATTTCACACCCATATTCCTAAAATCTCCTCCAATACTAGGCTTCCGGGTACTTTGGAGATGAAAAGTGTTGAAGGATACAGAGCTCATTTAATCATAATACTAGATGGTGTATTCCTGGGCTAATGATATCGATCAGATCCTGTGGGTTCAGTGTTCAAGAAACGTTCTTGTGGGAAGCTGATGGACCCACTCTGAATCATGAAAGTTGGTCGAGCAGGGTTAGGTCTTCCTGCAGTGTTGGTGGCCACTGCAGAGGAGGCAGCAGTCCCCCTGGGTTGTCTGCTCTCTGAGGTTGTCCCCTCGTCTCCATCACTTACTAGACTGTATCTCACAGCTCCTGTAGAGCTTTATCTTCCATTTAGGTGGAATGGAGTTCCTTCCACTTCAGGTGGTGGAGTCTTCTTCTCTGGAGACATTCCAAATGCATCTGGATATGTTCCTGTGCAGCCTGCTCTGGGTGGCCCTGCTCTGGCAGGGGGTTGGACTAGATGATCTCCAGAGGTCCCTTCCAACCCCACAGCATTCTGTGATTCGTGGCAGAGCATCAGTGGATTTTACTGACGTGGGTCTGCTGGGCCTTTGACTCCTGCCTAGTTCTGGGGTGAATAGCATCGAAGATGTAACAAAAGGCAAAGAGGCAGCATGAAAAACCTTTTTATGTCCACAAAGTGTACATCCAGCCCCCTGGCTTCCCTGCCCTGCTTTCATTTCTTGCGGAGCTGATTGAGCATGTTTACAGCTCCTTAGACTCGGCTGTTCACTCATGCAGTTTAACTCCAAAAATAACTCTCTTGGGGGGGAGGATATTAATCCAGCGTTGGATTATCTTTCTAAAATGGTTAATCAGACTTGGTCCCCGAGGGACCTTCCAGCTGAACCCTGCCACTTTACTTTCTGTTCGCTGGGGCGGCGGGAGCCGAGGGGAGGAAGCTGATGAGGTTTGACAAGAAGCAGTTACTTACGTAAGGTCCTGAGCGGAGAGACCCATGTCCCTCTCCTTCCTCCTCCTCTTCCTCCCGCTGGCCAGGGCTCAGCTCCATCCTGCCTTTCTTCCCCCTCCTCCCTGCCACGCTGCCTTGAAGAAATGCCATGGGAACGTGTGCCAGCTCCATGGGACTCCCACAGACGTTGTCCGGAGAGGAGGCACATGCACTTTGTTTTATTACATTCTCAAATGCACGTGGCCTTCCTTCAGTTGCCTTTTCAATCATGAACTTCCTTACTCCAGCTATTCATGGGTAGACCTGGCCGCCTGTTGGAACATTCCCTCTCTACTACAAAAGAAAAAAGGAGCTATTGTAGGCTGCTGGTTCCATCTACGACTAGAACTGCCAGTCACATAACTCCTGTTAGCATTTGCTTTTTCTACAGAAGAATACAGGGGTGCAGGAATTTCTCCTGTCCACTCTTATTTCTTGAGATATGCTCCGATCACTCTAAGTTATTTAAAGTGCTTTGAGATCCCTGTATGGGATGCGCCAGGGAATTTTGAAACAACTTCGGGAAAGAAAAAGAGTTTGACTAAGAACTCAGTTCAAACACGAATAAAACGGTGTTTTCCACATGCAATGCAGGGGTAGAAGAGGAGGATTCGATATGTTTTTGCCGGCGTATCTGCTGAATTAATCCCTCAGAGCCAGGCAGGTATATTGAGAGCTTGTGTGCCTGTGCTGATGCGTCTTTGTATTAAATTTAACATAGTTTGATTTCCAACTTGAGTGTTTATTACTCTGACTTCGTAGTCTGCTGGAAGTATTGCATAGCATGGCTGAAACACAGAAATACACTGTATGGAGTAATAACAGTCACTTGCAAAATTTGCACTTTAATAGGCTAAATCTATCCTAGTTCTAAAAGCCATATTGATGGAAGAAAGTGTACTCAAGCGATAGGAAAGTTTTGTGTTTGGTTTTTTTTTTTTCCTTCAAATTATAAAATAGTTAGCTGCTCAGCACGGGAGCTGCTTCAGCCTACCCCAGGTTAGGAGTTCCCAACCATTAGGAAAAATAATGTCAAGTCACCTTCCTCTTCCTCAGACCCTTCCTCTGCTTCACACACCCCTGCCCGCACATGCATCCTGTTGCCTGCAGCTTCTGCCTTGAAAATAAACGTCGTAAAAATGAGTTGCCAAGTTGCTCTTAGAGGTCAGGGCTGCTCAGGTCCCACTGGGAGAGGAATTCTTCTTTGGAAGACTCTGTAACTTAGACCTTTTAGTGACAACCTGTATCCTTTTGGCCACTGGCGTAACATGGAGCGGTTCTAATCGATTCCAGTCCTTCATTCACATGATGAAAATTGCCTACTAAATTGGAAGCTTCTCACACCAGGGATTGTGCCTTCCTTATTTTTACTGGGCAGTGTCTAACACACTGCGTTACCACCCCAGAATAAATAGTAGGTAATTTGTAATTGCTGGCAATGTAGACTGCAGATGTTTCTTTGCAGTCATAATTTTGTGATGACAGCTAAGCATCTAGTCCAGCCTAAAAAGACTATTTGTCTCTGGCATTGCCACATAGGTAGAATGTGAAACTAAATTATCACAGGATTATGGAATTGTCAGAGTTGGAAGGGACCTCTAGAGACCATCCAGTCCACCTCCCCTGCCAAAGCAGGGCTGCCCAGAGCACAGCACTCAGGACACCATCCAGGTGGGGCTTGAAGATCTCCAGAGA
>JAOWAV010000012.1:45718143-45742210 GCA_028571045.1 Scolopax bukidnonensis
CAGTGGGCACTTGCAGCCCAGAAGGCCAATCCCATCCTGGGCTGCATCAAAAGAAGTGTTGCCAGCAGGTCCAGAGAGGTGATTCTCCCACTTTACTTCCACCAGGCCAGGTTGCTCCAAGCCCCATCCAGCCTGGCCTTGAACCCCTCCAGGGAGTATCCTTTCTGAGGTTGGAGAAAGGAGCTGAGATAGAGGGTCCCCTGTGCCCTGATGGTTCCTTGGGCTCTGTGGTGACCTCAGGGTTGCTTCATCAGCTTTACATGGTGTGTGGGCTCTGTTGCAGGGGGTCAGGCACCCCCACTGAAGGGGACATTGATAAAAGCCCTCAAGGGACTGTCCTCCAAATTCCTCTTCATTGCAGTTCTTTGTGCCATTATGTCCTGCTCAGCTAAGCAAAAATTTGTCCCTCTTGGTAAATAAGCTATTTAGGTACCTGTCATCTTAATGCATCCTTTTCCATGCACTAAAAAATGGACCTGATAACCACCTACCTGAAAGACCTGGACCTTGTCTAGAAAAGTGGCTTTGCAGGGAAGGCAGAAAATTGTTTTTATATTTGCTTATAAAACCAGCAGCAGATCATTTGCAGCACTGAGTACGGATAGAGAATGCTTCATGCAAAAGACCTGAGCAATATTAATTTAGTGAGATCTTAGACTTCCACATTCATAGACTTGAGTAAGGCAAGCAAAGAAAAGCCAGTTCTTGGCTATTTGTCCCAGTTTTCTTTGGAACGGAGCTGCTGGTAATGACTCCGTGTTCAGAGGTGGTGTAAGAAAGCATGAAGATTTGGGTGAGGAGTTTCAGAAGCTGGGCTGAGTATCACCCAATGTCCCAAGAGTGCCAGGGCTCCTGGGCTTAAGGGGAGCTTTCTGTCTCTCTCCCTTCGCAGGCAGCTGGTTTTGCTTATAGATACTCAAAATAAGATATTTTTTATACTTGGTAAATAGGATCGTACTTCTGGTATCGACCAGGAGCTGCAGCTCTGGAGCAGGATGGGGCTGTGCTGGGAGCTGTACACCAGAGAGGAGGGGAGTTTCCACCCTGCCCAGATGATGGGGGAATGGTCAGACCAGTGGAGGAGGGGAAGGGAGCTGGGAGTTGGTGATGGGCAGCTTCACATGATCAGAGCCTATCAGTGTTTTCCCTACATTGTATTCCTACTCTGCCTACCCAGTGAATGAAAAACTGAGGGTTTGGGTGACATTTAAGCCAGCAGCTTAACCACCCACCTGAATAAAAACATGCTGGATTTTCACAGGGTGTGTCAGTGTAGCAGTAACCCTGCTTCATTTCATTTCATATCAGCGTTAAGATGTAAATAAAGGCAATACAGCAAACAGAACATAACGCGACAGACGTAAGAAATGGGGCAAAATAGACCATACTAATCTCAACTCCTGTGATCCTGCTGTGCCGGATGGTAATGGTTCACTAATCATGTGAGGGCCCATGGCCTGGAGGGAGATTGCCAACAGGCACACTCTTGTCCTGGCAGTCCCTCTGTTTGGACAAGGAGTTTTGGGAATATATATGCACTGGAAGAGGCTGCCCAGAGAGGTGGTGTGATCTCCTTCTCTGGAGATGTTCAAAACCTGCCTGGACATGTTCCTGTGCAATGTGCTCTAGGTAGACCCACTCCATACCTTCCAACCCCATATGATTCTATGATATGATTACTGGGTAAAATCACTGGGTAAAATCTGGACAGTTGTCCAGAACTGTCAATTGCTATAGTAATTGCTGCCTCCTTCCGCTAAAATTAGTTCAGGAAATATGCCTAAGGGTTTGCATCATTGTAGCGATGAGTGATTTGCATCTTTGTGTGTGAATTAATGTGGTCTTGCTACTAATTAATGGGTGTCTCAGTGCTCATCCTAAGCCCTCTCTGTGTCTGGAGACTTACCCTCCAGGTGCATGCAGCCTCTGCCTGAGGTCCATGGCTCATGGACCAAGAGGTCAGCCAAAGGCAACTGCCAGCAGTGAGGCTATTGTGGGCAGGTTTAAATTCATAGAATCGTAGGATCACAGAATAGTTTGGGTTGGGAGAGACCTTAATCTTTAAGGGAGAGGGAGGTGTTTTTTCCTCTTTTTTTTTCCTCTTCCTCCTTGCCCAGTGCTGTTTGTGGTCTCTCTGCTGCCGTTGATGGTATTTTTCTGGCTGTTGTGAGCTTAACTGTCCATGCTTCCTCCAAATCCATGTCAACCTGTCAAGATTTAAGTGCCTTGAATTAGTCTCAGGATACTCTATAGATGGATTTTAAAGTATTTCCTGTGACACACATGCACAAATATATATGCTTTGGTGCTGATAAGGTGATGCTCCTACACAATAGACTAAAACAGCGCTACTGGCTTGGAAGAGGAGACATCACTCTCCTAACTCATTTAAATCTAAATCTCATTACTCGCTTAAAAAACCAAAAAATTAATCCTGCCAGAAAGAAACCTCACGTTTCTTCTTTGTGGTCACTCTGCATGGATTCTGAAACCACTGTTAATAATATATTTTAATTTTACTGATTAGGATTAGTGCTATTATAAATTCTGAATTGTAATGTAATGTAATTTTCCTTACCTTAAATTTCAACATGATTATGAGCAAATGTTAGTGTTGGGTCTAAGTTAGAATTTACAGTAACAGATGCTAACTAACTCCTGCTACAGCATGACCAGCCTTCTCAGGGTGACCACGTCCATCCCAGTGAAAAAAGGTTGTGCTCTTGGAAATAACAGGCTTTGAAATGAAAATTAAATCAGAATCACAGGCCTGAGGAAGGTGGGGAAAGGCATCAAGTTCTGGAGCTTGCTTTAGAAGCCCTGTGCTCTGGGAAGGTCTCAGAACTGCATGCTTTTAAACATAGAAGCTGCAAAATTTACTTTTGGAAAAGGCACGTGTAAGAAGATATGCGTGGACCTTGTTCTCACTGCTCTCTCCCTCTCTCACTTTAGGCCAAAAAAAAAAAAAAGGAAGGAAAACCCAGAATTTTTTAAAATGTCAATTTTAAAGTATTAGGCCTGAAGTTTTAAGCTGTACTCCCTATAGTCCCATAAGAAAAAGATTTCCAAGCCATCAAACTAATAAGAAAAAAATCTCCACTCCTCATATTCAAGCTTTTATGCCTGCCTTTCAGATTTAGAGACCGGCCCTCCATGTGTCTGGGATTTGAGGGCTAAAGCTTGATGGCTACAGTTCCAGAGGACAAAAAGACCAAACCCAACAAAAAAACCACAAAAACAGCCCCCCCAAAAAAACCCCTATGAAGTGTGGTCCTGCCTGTCAGTCACCCCGAATGCCTTTTGTTGGGAGATAAGAGCGGAGCAGCCTCAGCCCCGCAACTGTTCCCGGGCGATGGGAGGAGGTTGGTGACGATTAATGCAAAGTGATGGTCCTTGTGAGGGGACAGCAGCCCCCGGGGGCCCTTCCTCTCCTGTCCTTTCAAGGGAACCCATGGAAAAGCCGCCTGGGTTGTGGAGGAGATGCTAATATTCCCTTGCTGGAAAAAGCCAGCGCGCGCCGGCGTTAATGAGCGTGGCAAAGAAAATTCCGCGATAGCGTCCCTCCGTCTGTCAAAGGCGTGGATGGAGGCTGAAAGTAATCTCTGCTTTTCTTCCCTCTTTTCTTCTTGAATTTAAGGTGGCTAAATAATAAATATGCAGGCTTTTGTACTAGAATATACAGAGGGCTTTTGGTGACGCTGCTTGCAAGGAGGAGCTAAAATAAGAGAAATGTCCCCCTTGGTGCATGTGTCTTATTTTTTAAATGGTTCTTTATTTGTCACCACCTCCCTCATTTCCCCAGCTTTTCCTTTATATCTCCTCTAAGGCATTTTTTCCCCCTCTCTCTTAATTGTTTCTCATAATATGACAAATAAACCCTTAACAAATATATTACTTCCTTCTGAATTAAGAATCTTACATCAGATGCTGCCCACTGTTTTGGGGTCTTTTGCCTGGCTTTGTTTTGAATCCCACCTGGAGATTCCCAGCTGGGAAGAGAAGAGGGAGCTTTTCCATTGCTTTCTCCCCTGCCTGCTCCTCCTTCTCCACTTGTCAAATGTCAGATGTGATTATGCTGGTCCTAAGGAGAGAGCTCCTTGCCCGGGCACCAGGAGGAACCACGAGGGGGTGGTGGAAGCAGGATCTACTGGGCTGAGGTACGAGCAATCATCTACCCTGGTTTTACACGCTTAGAGCCCTGTCCAGGTTCACAGTTTCACCTGCAAATGATAATGGTAAGATGATATTATTAATAATTATCATTACAGAGAACCACAGAATGATATGGGGTTGGAAAGGACCTCTCTGGAGATCATCTAGTCCACCCACCCTGCCAAAATATTAGTAAAAGAAAATATTATTCAATAATACATATCATAATTACCACCAGAATAACAATAATATAATGACAATACTAGTAAGAACAACAACGATGATGATGATAATAATAACATTACATCACTGTGGGTGATGCCATTCCTGCCACCAGCAAACTGGGGAAGCTCCTCAAGAGATGGGGTGACCTCAGGCACCCTTGTGCAGCAAGATGCCTTGATTGCAACGTGAAGCTGCCTCTTCATGAGCCAGTCAGCACAATTTAGGGAAGAACAGGCAGATGTGTGAGGTTGAGGAGGGAGGGGAGGAAGCTGCAAAGAACATCTTGAGGCTCCTATCAATGAGGAGTTGCAGGAATAATTATGAATAACGGTAAATAAAAACATGGATCACAGTGTGGGTTTTGAACATGTGGGGAAACTAGAGGGTACTGAAATATCTCTGCCATGTTTCTGTAACAAATCCGTAATCCACATGCCCTTACAGACAGAAAACCTTGATGGAGCTACAATAGAAACTGGCCTCCAATTAAAATCTCAGCATGATGGACTGCAAGTCCTTTAAGGGCAATCGTGGAGTTCGAATGCTCTTCCCACCGTCCAGCAAAGTAACTGCATGAGGAAAGTTGAGGGGGTACAGGAGGTTATCTCCAGGTCAGACCCCATGGGAAAATGTCCTGGCAGCCACTGGGGTCACTGGCACTGCCCAGGGCTTGGGGACAACTAGGACCAGCCTGGGAAAAGTGGTATCAGAGAAGTGGGAGAGATGGGACCATTCTCTGCAAGAGGACTTGTGTCTCTGCTGCTTTGGGCTTGCCAATGTTATTTCTGTTCACGTAGGCAAACACCTGGGGTTTGAATTTAGTCATCCAAATGCATTTATTTAAATGCAAATAAGAAGGTAATAATATAAATTAAATCTGCAGCCAAAATGGTGGCTACTTGGAAAAAATTATAAACAAAGAGTAGACTAACTCTCCAGTAAATAAAACCAGCATCTTTTCACACCCTCAATTCATTCAAAACATTGTCTAGCTTTACAAAAACTTTTCTCACACGTATTGGTAAGATCAGTGGAAGAGGGGGGAACTCACTGCTTTTGGAGATAGATCTGTGTGGATATATCAAAAAGTGAGTTCAGTGAATATTGATGATTTCTGTCCTTTTCTGTCTTCTTGACCACCTTTGCTGTTCAGAAATCTCCATTGTTTTGTTTGATGTGAGCAACCCCAAGACCCACAGTCCTTCATAGCTGTGAGAGAAGCTGAGTTGATGACTTGAAAAAGCCTGAGATCATGGACTAAGGGAATAATAACATGTGGTTAGAGGATAACTAGTCTAGGAGATAAATGTACAGATGGAATAACCTAAGTTAGCATGATTTGTGTATGTAAAAAGACTGCTCGTTTGAGATCTTAGAAAATTAATCTATTACAATTGCTGGGCAGGGCTAGGTAATGCTTGGCTTTGGTTTAAGATAATTTACTAAATTAGTGACCACATTGTTTAAAAGCAGGACTGTATAAATGACTGGAAAAAAGACTGTCGATGAAAGGATTTGGGCTAGAGAAAGGTATGTAACTGATTAGTTCAGTGTTGAAGACATAGGAATAGCTATTTTACATAAGTCTTTAAAAACTTTCTTTGGTAAATGACTACAGAGAGAAGCTTTTCAGAAACATGGATCTGAAATTGTCAGTGGAAAAGTTGGCATCATTCCTGCTTTAGCAAGGGAGTTGGACTACATGATCTCCATGTCCCTCCAGGTCCCTTCCAACTCTGACAATTCCATGATTCCATGATTATGCAAAAACAACCAAACCAACAATAAAAAAAAAAAAGATTGAAAAGAAAGAAAACCTAAAATTTAGAGTTTCAGATAAAGAGAAGATCTGGCAATTCTACCATAAGAGCAACCATCATGGCAAACCCATCATCTCAGTGGTGAATCACTGGTTTCCTATATTCTTTCAGAAAAGTTTTGCTGCTTATTTTTGAGTTACATACACTAGAGTATTTTTTTTTTTAAAGATATTTTATTTGGTATTTCGGTAAAGAAGTACTTACCAGTTATTTATCAAAAGTGTTTTGGTAAGACTATATACATTACAAAAGCTAAAAATAAAAATAATTCAAGTTGATTGAATTATAGAATTATTGTTACCATACTGTAAATGTCACCGTGACAGAGTAACAAATTTTAAAATACTGAGCCATAGACATCTGTTAGTTTCTGAACTGTTACCATTATTTTGCTGCAGTGAACAAGATTCTTATTTCTCTGGACCATTTTTAGGTTGTTTTTGTGCCATATGGGCATCTTTTGGTATTTGGGAAAAACTTAGAATAGAGTCACTCTGATATACAAAAAACCTGAATTTGAATGATTTCTTTGTTCTGCCTTTATTCCGAATTTGCATGGAGTATGGTCCATGTGTGCAGGGGGAGGACAGAAGCTGGGCAGTGCTTTTTTTTTGTGCTATAAAAGGCACTACATTCTGTTGTACCCTTGTGAAATTGTTTAATTCCTCCCTCCAAATTTCACTTCTTTGCAAAATGTTGATGTTATTGCCTTCAGGTGTGACAGAGGTTGTATCTTAGCACCAGTTCATGGTCCCTCCTGCAGACTGCCTGCTGCTCCTTCCACACAGGACAGGGAAGAAATTCCACAAAATCACCAAGAATCTCTGTCACCCTTGCTGTAGCACGAGCAGGAATTTCTCTGAGCTCGGCTGCTTGATCACCTCCTCAGCTGTACTGCTCTTCATCTCCTCTTACCGGTGTCACCAGCACTGAGCAGCACATCAGCACTGGTGTCAATAATCACAGAATTCCCTGGGTTGGAAGGGAACTTCCAAATCATCGAGTCCAACCATCAACCCAACACTGACAAAAACCATCCCTAAACTATGTCTCTAAGCACTATGGCTGCCTGTCTTCTAAATCCCTCCAGGGATGGTGACTCCATCTCTCTGGGCAGACCGTTCCAAGGCTTAATAACCCTTTCTGTGCAATAATTGTTTGTAATCTCCAACCTGAACCTCCCCTGGTGAAACTTGAGGCTATTCCCTCTTGTCCCATGGCCTGTTCCTTGGGAGAAGAGACCGACCCCCCCTGGCTACCCCCTCCTTTCAGGGAGTTGGAGAGAGCCAGAAGGTCTCCCCTCAGCCTTCTTTTCTCCAGGCTGAACACCCCCAGCTCCCTCAACCTCTCCTCATGAGACTTGTTCTCCAGACCCCTCACCAGCTCCGTTGCCCTTCTCTGGACCTGCTATAGAGCCTTGATGTCTTTTTTTGTGGAACGACCTTTTTTTGGCCATTCTAATTTTTTCCCTATAATAGCCTTACAACATGTTTGTAGCCTTCCTGAGTGGCCTGCCCCTTCTTCTAAAGGCTATAAACTTTCCTTTTTTTCCTTTGAGTTGTAGTCATGTGTGTCTCTTCAGCCAGGCTGATCTTTCCCCCCAACAGCTTGTTTTTTGGCACACAAACACCTGGGCTTCCCCAAGTCCTGTGGACTCTACAGAACCCTGACTACTGTGTTTATACTCATGTTTGTCTACTGACATATTAAACTTAGCCAAGAAAAGTTCTGTCTCGCTAGCAGGCTGCACTCACTGAGGGCTTTGCCTGTCGGCTCTGGGTTGTGAATGTTTCCTGCCTTGGGTTGTGTTGTACTGACAGAACCATGGGGTATTGACCTGGCCTTGGCGGGGTTTGATGGTCTCTGTAACAGAGTGTCCTGTTCTTCAGGTATTCAATTCCTTGGGTGCTCCCCTGAGTTAGGGAAATCCTCTTCCCCATCTTTTGTGGATGCCCAATGCCTAATTAACAAGTCTGGTCTCCATGATACTCCAATGTACAGGATGGAGAGGGTTGATTCCCAGAGGGGTTCAGGGCAGGTTGAGGAGGCTCCAAAGCTCTCCAGTATCTCCCACTTAACAGGAGAGAAGACCTTGCTTCTTACATCATGAGAAACCAGTGGCTAAGTAGTTAGTCAAGCACCCAAAAGTCTCAGCATCTGGTGTTTGCCACCATACGGTCCTGCTTCTTTTTCTGTAGCCCCTGGTGTATGACAGTAACAGACGAAGCCTCCACTGATTGTGAAAAGAGATGTTTTTCTGATTTTTCAATAGCGATAAAAATGGCTTTTGCACAAAAAGATTTGTTACTAGAATGGCATCATTAATTATAGACAGAATGGTGTATTTACTGGCTTGAGACTGTTTTTTGACAGATGCACAGCTCAACAGCAGAACTTTTTTGTGTGTTTTGTTTTAATGCTAAGTGTTTTCCACTAACAGATGTGCTGCATATGCTGTTTTTCTGTGATAGGCTTAATGACAGCGAGGGTTAAGGGTTTTCTTGTTACTTCTGTGATTAAAAGGTGTCAGCCAGGGAAAGTGATATTCCAATGATTGTTAAAAAAACAAAGCCAAAAAACTCAACCTAGCAAAAAACAATAAAAAACCCCACAAACACAGAATAGAAAAAGCAATGAATTTCTGCTTGTCATTTGAAAAGGAAAGATTCAGCCTTGGCCTAAAAGAAACCTTTCTACAATTCCCTGACAAAGCACAATCACAGTATATCTGAGATGCACATATAATACAGGTTTTTAACCAGATTTAGGCATCTGTTTTCTTTACAGTTCGCACATATGCACACACTTGCTCTTTGATTTGGAAGTGCTTTAAGCCCAGGTTAGCCTTCTGGTGGCTTGAACTGGAGATAGGGCTTGGTCAGCACTGGTGTACTGGATATTAGAAGGTTTCTTTTGCTCATCCCACCATTTCCCTGGAGCAGAGGAGTGACCTGGACTCACCCAGGTTACACTCTTGCATGCCTGTACTTAGTGCTTCCTGGTGACTGTTACCTCTGTAGAATCATAGGATTGTCCAGGTTGGAAGGGACCTTTCAGATCATTTAGTCCAACCATCAACCTCACTCTGATCAAAACCATCACTAAACCAGGTCTCTAAGCACTTGGTCAACACCCCCAGCTCCCTCAGCCTCTCCTCATCAGACTTGTTCTCCAGACCCCTCACCAGTTCTGTAGCCCTAAATGGGCCCTGATGGAGACTCCAAGGTGTAAGTGGCATGAAAGGATGTAACTGGTAAGGAAACTGGAGTGTGGATTCTCAGTCTGTGTTCTGCGAGGTACTTTGGAAGCTGCACAAGATATTGCACAAGTAGTGAGGGCAGGTACTCAAGAAGACTCAAATTAAGGATCCATATGTAGCTTAGCATGCAAAACGTGGAGGCTTGACCTGTGACACGTGCAGGTGAGCACAGAAGTGCTGAGTAGGTATTCGCCAGTGTCTCAGACACCTGTACAACCAGTCAGTGCAGAGAAAGCTTCACCTGGTCTGTGAAGTCATGTCAGCTCTAGTGCCTGCCTGTACTTGGTGACAATGGCAGGATGCTCCCCATGAGTGCAGGTCAAATAAGTCACAAGGCCATAATGGCCCATTATTGTTTCCTGCTGGATTCTGGATATCGATTTAACATCTACCCTAGGAAAATACTTTTATACGAACTGGTCTGTTCAGTGCAGGTGGCTGTGATACGTTAGCTGAAGAGGTTGTCTCCTGTAGGGAGCATAAGATTTACTTTGATCTGTTATTTCATGCATTAAAGCTATAGCTTGATCTTCTTAGAGCTTTAAATGGGCATCTCAGCGTGTGTAAAAGCACACTTGAATCTTACTACTGTAGGGGAGGACATAGAGGCAAAACCCAAAAACTAAAATGCATTAGCACAAAGTATTCATTTTGATGAAGGAAAATCTTGGAAATACTTTTGGTCTGATTGTAAGGAGTTGTTTGAAGTATACTGACAAATCAGCTGAATTTTCAGAACTGTAAATGCAGCAAAGATAAATTTCCATAAACATAATTTTATCAAGGTTAAAATAGCAGAAACATCAAGTCTCTTCTCTTTGACATCAGGCAAATATTGGCAGCCGGGAGAAGTGCCTTTGAATGGCTTGCTGAGTGGATTTACTCTGCAGAGAACCATCTTTCATGGCTCATAAAGCAAAAAAAAATATTTTAGCTCATTTTTGTGTGACTTTGGGTACTGCTACATTCCTGTAGGTGTCCTATCACTGTCGCTATGAAGTGTAGACAGGTCTCTGACAGCCTGTGATGGCAGGACTGTGAAGGGGTTCTGGCCAGGACTCTGAGCTGGCCAGGAAGGGGCTGTGGGAACTGGTCACTCGCCCTCCTGTCGCCCCCAGAGCAAAGAAGTGTTTTGTTGGCACCGAGGCCTGGCTGTGTCCAGGCAGGGTGGCCAGAATGCCACCACTGGCTGTGATGCCCACCAGAGCCATCCCGTAGCCCCCACTGGCCACATTGCACATGGGGAGGGTGTTGTGTCACTCACTGTCAGCTGCAAACAGGGGGCTGGTGACAGTTTGTCTCCTTGGTTGGGGGGGGAAGAATTTTGCCTGGAGACTCAACAGGTAGGGGGAGTGCAGCCCAAGGCATGATTAGGAGCAGCAGCTTGTTACAGAATCACAGAATTATCATGGTTGGAAAGGACCTCTACGATCACTGAGTCCAACACCACACACAAAAAAAATCCAAACCCACAGTCTTGGGCACCAGAGCATGCCCTGAAGTGCCACATCTATGTGTTCCTTAAATACCTTCAGGGATGGAGACTCCACCACCTCTCTGGGCAGCCTCTTCCAGGGCTCTGCCACCCTCACAGAAAAGAAGTTTCTCCTCATGTTTAGGTGGAACTTCTTATGTTGCAGTTTGTGCCCATTTCCTCTTGTGCTGTCCCTGGGCACCACTGAAAAAAGACTGGCCCCATCCTTCTGACACCCACCCTTGAAGTATTTATAGACATTGATCAGATCCCCCCTCAGCCTTCTCTTCTCCAGACTCAAAAGCCCCAAATCCCTCAGCCTTTCCTCCTAAGGGAAATGCTCCAGGCCCCTCATCATCTTTGTAGTCCTCTGCTGTCTCCTCTCCAGCAGTTCCCTGTCCTTCTGGAACTGGGGAGCCCAGAACTGGACCCGGTGCTCCAGCTGGGGCCTCCCCAGGGCAGAGCAGAGAGAGAGGATGACCTGTCTGGACCTGCTGGTCACACTCTTCCTGATGCCCCCCAGGATGGCATTGGCCTTCTTGGCCACAAGGACACATTGCTGGCTCCTGGGCATCCTGGTGTCCACAGGACCCCCAGGTTTTTTTCCCTAGAGCTGCTCTCCAGCAGGTGAGCCCCAACCTGCTCTGTTGCAGGGGGTTATTCCTCCCCAGGTGCAGCACCCTGCACTTGCCCTGGTTTAGTTTCATCATGTTCCTCTCTGCCTAATAGCAGATAAATGACATTAATCCAGACAGAGGAACTGATCAGGCTAAAATAATTGTGGGTAAGAAAACATTTTTTTTTTCTTTCTAGTGTGATCCGCCTCATCTACTTAATAGCCTGAGTGTGGCTACGCAAAGAGCTGAACTGGCTCAATGGAATCACACAGAATTGTTGAGTTGGAAGGAACCTTCTAGAGATCATCTAGCCCAACTCAATGGGGAGAAGCTGCCGTGGGGAAGGGACCCGCTACAACAGGGAGCACTTTCACACTTCTAGCTTTGTCTCCCTGCTTGTTCAGGCATACGGCGAGTCAGATGATGCAATCCAGATGAAAACTATGTCTTTCCTTTTTTACTGGGATGGTTTTTAGTTGGGTCGCTATGTAGCCTGATGTGGCTCGTCTGGGTGTTCATGTGAAAGTGGTAATGGAAGTGAAAGAGGAAGGATGGAAACCAAGGACTGAGAGGGTATGGCAAGGGGGACAGGAATCCTTTCAGCAGATGCTTTCAGTCATGTTTGATTTAAATGATCTAGTGTTATGCTTTGCTTTTGTTTACAAACTGGTTTAGTTGAGTTGGCTGTTAAAATAACAAATCCTACCCTCAGTCTGACCTGCTGAGGGTTCTCCTCTCTGGCTTTCTCTCTCCGCAATGATGCGGCTCAGAAAACAAATCCAAGTGAAAAAATAATTCTCCCTCCTCCCCGTCATGTCCCCTGCTCCTGAGTTTAATTTTTAGCCTCATGAGGTTTCCATAAACACTAAAGGGAGACTACTTGGTTTTTGGCAACAGTGGTGGTTTATGGCTTGTTATACAGTGGGTTTTGGGGTTTTTGTTTATTTTGGTTGCTTTTTAAGAATTCAGTGATGACCGAGTGTAAGTAGAGAAGGGGGGGTCCTAAGCTGTTTAGGTGATTCAGGGAATTTTCACGAAGCAACAGATCTATGTGACATTGTGTGGTCACCCAGTATTGGAGAAAAAAGGCTCAGTAACCACCCAAAGGTGAAACTTAGTCTGTTTCTTTTTGCTGTGGAACTTGATGTGTGTTTTGGGTTATAAAGATGCATTTTCTTTTATCCATAAATCTCCTCAAAACACTTGCATGTGCATCTTGTGTTTTCAACAATGTTCAGAGCATTGCAACATCACCAGACTAGACTGATCCTTCTATTTTCGGACCCAAAGCAAGATAGCTGTTTTCAGTCACCTCAAATGCTTGCAGATGTAGAGAATAAAGCAGAACTGAAACATGCGGGATCTAAACACCTTCCAGCTGGGGTTTTGTCTGGGGGGGGAACCCAGCATATGGGTACTTAAGAGTGAGTATTACTCTCATCGTATGACCATATCTGAAAAGGAGAAAAGAAGGCTTAAAAATACTGAATGTCATCTTGCTTCAGATGTCATTCCTGGAAAATGCTTGTGTTGATATCTAAATCTTCTGTTTCTGTTGGGTAATGAGATGCAGTCTACACAAAAGATCCTCTGATTTCTCAGTTGAGAAGCTGAGTTGATGCCGTATGGGCTAATGTTGACAGAAAGAACTGATAGTGTCATCAAGTGTATGTGCAGAATTGCTGTCTTCATAGATCGTAGAATTCTCTAGGCTGGAAGGGGCCTTTAATATCTCTAGTCCAACCAGCACCCTAACTTGGATATAAAAAAAAAAAATCCATACAAAAAAGCCCCCCATATCACTAAACCAGGTCTCTAAGCACTAGGTCAACCCTTAGTGCTCTGAAATCCCTTCAGGGATGGGGCCTCAACCCCTGGCCTGGGCAGCCCAGTCCAATGGGCAAGAACCCTTTCTGGGGAAACACTCTTCCTAATCTCCAATCTGACCCCCCCCGCCCAATTTGAGGCCATTTCCTCTTGTCCCATCACCTGGGACTTGGGAGAAGAGACCAACCTCCCCCCAGCTTCCCCTCCTTTCAGGGAGTTGGAGAGAGCCAGAAGGTCTCCCCTCAGCCTCCTTTTCTCCAGGCTGAACACCCCCAGCTCCCTCAGCCTCTCCTCATGAGACTTGTTCTCCAGACCCATCACCAGCTCCATTGCCCTTCTCTGGACCTGCTCCAGCCCCTCAATGTCTTTTTTGTGGGGAGGGGACCAAACCTGGACATAGTCCTCGAGGTGGGGCCTCACCAGTGCTGAAGGTTATTAGATTTAAACAGAAGAAAATTTTTGGGTCCTGTCAAGCTTGATGTTAAATTAAAAAAAAAAATCAGATACCACTAATTTCTTTTGTTCTTTGCAGTCAGTGGTTTTAGTACCATATTTTAAGAGCTCAAGGCTGTTCCAATTTGGTGATTTATTTATTTTTTTTCTTTCTTTTTTCCTTAACCAGAAAAAGCCACTGTCCTCAATAATAAAAGAAGTCTGCGATGGGTAAGTTCTGCTGTATAGTACATAACCAGATACAGTAGTTTTTGAGTTATTAAACCAAGCAGGAAATAATTTTTTTCTGAAGAAATTCTAGATATCCTGCATGACCAGTCACTAGTTTCTTAAATCTTGTCGTCTTTTTTTTAAATGTTGAATTTTGCTATGTATTTTGAATCCAATCACTTGTGAGATGAGGTGTCTAATGAAGCAGCTCCATCATGTGGGGTGACTCTCCTTTAAACTGCTTGTTGCCTTTCTGCAGAGAGAGGCATTTTTACCCCCTTGCTTTACACCCACAGTCCCTGCCATTCAAGGGTTAAGGAACTCATTGCACTGGCTGTGGCTTTGATTTTTGGGTACTGGGTCTAGTGGCTACTGTGAGCTGGTCCAGTTGATGCCACTGCTCAGGTGAAAGGGAAATGTTCATCACAATTCCTGCAATATGAACTAATAATTGGCTGAGAGAAATATCTTGCTTTAAAATTAATATGTTAGTATTTGGGGACAAAAACGCTGTTTTAAGCAAGAGAAACTAGTTTATATTCACCAAATTGCTGCTGAGTGAAAAAGGTGGTATTTTATGTGTCATGTAATACACAACACCCAACACATATAGTATTAAATTGATAAAAGCTAGAATAAAATCCTGGTGCTGTACAGTTTTTTTGGTCTGCTTTAGTGATTTTGCTCACTGCAAGCAAAAATTATGCTTGCTGTTTTTTACAGATCTGGAATGAATCTCAGATAATTATCAACTTTTTTTGGAGCACTGAAGTGTCCTTATAGTGACAAAGTAGTTTCTTCTCTTTACCCCCAATTCCACAGCCTTCTTTTTATCTTTGCCTTGGAAGGAGGGTATTTGTTAATGTAATTTCTTTCTCAGCCATGATCAGGTTTAGGCCTTTTGTTTCAGTTGTGCAGAAGGAGAAATTTCATTTATAGGATGTATTTTTACTGAAGTTTTCCTTTTTTAAGCATGCTTTTTTCTTGAACTCTGGAACTCACCACCGAAAGCTATGGAAAAGTATGAGAAATACACAGGAATGACAAGTACTTGTTTGATTACAGTAAAACTATGTAAAAGGTACTTTTTAAGCATTTAAGCATTTTGTGATTGATTTATTTTCACGTTTCTAAGGTGGTCTCTGGCGAATCATGATCAATTTGCACTGCAGCACGCTGATAGTTCCAATTTCTACATCACAGAGAAGGTAGGTAAATCATTCAACACAGTTCTTGCGTAGCCTATCAAAATGTTTGCCACGGTGATTGATTTCTAAATTAAAATATCAGAAAATATTATAGAGTATTTTCTGTAATGCAATGCCAATGAAGAAGGTGGATACTGGGAGACCTGGTTTAGTGATTTTTTGCACTGATTTCTTCTGGTTGGAGAAACAGCTTAAAAGTTTTTGATTGTGCCAAGACTTTCATGTCTGTTGAGTTTGAGACCTCAGTGCTGAGAGCCCTCTGGCTTTGGGACTTCTGCCTGGTTTTAGTATTCTGCTGGGAAGGGCAATTGAAAGGAAATAGAAATATGTAAAATGTGCAGGGCTCTTTGAAGTCTTGAGAAGACCTTCAGTGTGTGTCGCTTTCCTCTTTGGTAGATCAGGTAGAAATAAATTTCAGTGACTGCATAATATTTGCTACTCTTTCCCGCCTGCAGTCCTGGCCTTTTCCAATTCTTTATGTCACATTGGCTTATTTTTTTTTTTTTTTAAGTCCCCCTAGATAGCGTGGTAACTCGTGAGTCATGAAGTGATGCAATGATTTCAGCACAGCTGTAGCTGTCATAAAAATGGAATGTCTAGTCTAAATATGCTCCTCTGAAGGAGACCGAGTAGTACATTCACTCTGACCATTCAGCAATTACTGAAAGAATTGCTGAAATTACTGAAATAATGCAAAAAAAAAAAAGACAAGTTTAGCAGAGTGTACACATCAGTGCTGCAGAAGCACAATCTCTGAGCAACAGGAAAATCCAAAATCTGCTGAAGTCTTTATGCAGATTACCTAATCTCAGTGCATTTTGAGCTAAATAGGCTTGAATTTAGTTGCCTAGATCTAGATCTAGGACTCTTGCTTAACTTGTTATTGATTTAGTTTGGATTACTCCTAAGCAGAAGGGCTTTTTGGTTTTGTTTGGCATTTTACAGTTGTTTAGGGTCTGTGAACTAACTTTTCTCTTGCTGTAATTCTTACCCCTGCTCAAGAAATAAAGGCAGTTTAGGCACAGTTAAGTATTTAGAAAGACTAAATTTAGCAAGACAACTAGAGCAATTGCTGCTTTTTGGGGGGGTGGGGTTTTTTGCTGTGTTTTTTGGTTTTTTTTTTAGCAACCAGTTTCCGTTTTTCATTTAACTGTTTCTCACCCCTGGCGACCTTCTCAATGTGTCACAGTTTGTTTTTTGGCTTGTGTGTTGTTTTGGTTTTTTTTTCGTCTTTCTTTTCAAGTTTTGATTGACAGACACTTCAAAGGCCACCCCAAGGAAAACTGTTGAAGTTAATTACTGGGTGCTGTGTTTTGCCTCCACCCAAATGGAATGGTTGAGGCTGTTTTGCTAATTGCTCTGAATTGTGATACAGTATTTTCCAGGAAGCCAGACACAATTGAATTTGCCTATTGACATTTAAACTCCGATTGTAGAGTGGATATTCCCCAAAAGCCATGATTGTGTCGATACTGGAGCTCCTTGAAGCAAATTTGTATTGATAAAATTGGAGAAATCTTCCAGGCTTTGCCTCCACCTTTGGTGGATAGGGATCTTGCAGCTTTAGAGAAGAGAAATATATTCTTTTTCTTATAAAAGGAGGTCTGAAGGCTTTTGGCTGGCTTTAACTTGCAATAAGGGTGGAAAATGATGGTCTTCCAGAACAGTTTGCAGAGAGGACTTGGAGTTTGTTTATTCCCTACTGAAAATATGCAGAGTGTCTGACTCTGAGTCACAAAAAAAAAAAAAAAGGAGAAGAACTCTAAATGCCACTAGTATTACTCAGATGTCTGTGACTTTTATTAGATATTGTTCACTGTTTATCACTGTTTATTGGATAGTGGCTATGACAGGAGGTTTATATAGGCTGTCACCCTTCCACAGACTCTTCCTCCTTTGTGTGCAGTGGGATGTTGTTGCTTTCTGAATTAAAACATGAAAAAAGCCAAACACATGCACTTCAGCAGAGCTACAGTACTGGTTGTTCCAGTACACGTTGTTGCCTCTTACTAGGGCACGAGCAGAGTTTTTTGGCAACAGTGGCAGCTTCCAATAAGCGAATACTTTCCAGTGCTCTCCGAGATAGAATTCTATGTCTGTACATTATGATATGCACAGACATACAATTTGTATGTACATGTGAACATACTCAGCTCTGGAGTCTTCAACACAGAAAGGGCATGGGCCTGGTGGAACGGGTTCAGCGGAGGGCCACAAAGATGCTCAGAGGGATGGAGCACCTCTGCTGTGAGGACAAGCTGAGAGAGTTGGGGGTGTTCAGCCTGGAGAAGAGAAGGCTCCGGGGAGACCTTAGAGCCCCTTCAAGTACCTGAGGGGGCTACAGGAGAGATGGGGAGGGACACTTGATCAAGAAGTGGAGTGACAGGACAAGGGGTAATGGCTTTAAACTGAAAGAGGGGAGATTTAGGTGAGATACCAGAAAGAAATTCTTTGCTGTGAGGATGGTGAGGCACTGGAAGAAGTTGCCCAGAGAAGCTGTGGCTGCCCCATCCCTGGAGGGGTTCAAGGCCAGGCTGGATGGGGCTTGGAGCAACCTGCTGTGGTGGGAGGTGTCCCTGCCCAGGGCAGGGGGGTTGGAACTGGGTGATCTTTAAGGTCCCTTCCAACACTAAAATCTATGATTCTAAGAAAACATTATGCATAGGTGATGTTTCTGCAGAGCCTCAGTGACTCCTGATTTATGGCCTTCCAGGGAGAGATGCCTTTTGAAAATACCACCACATTTAAAGTTGCTGCATAGAAAAGCAATTAATGAATTCTTGTATAGAGTAACAAGAAACTTTGAAGTGAAAATGTTACAAACGCGGGACTGTCAACACATGGCTTA
Organism: Scolopax bukidnonensis; assembly: GCA_028571045.1. Classification (NCBI taxonomy): domain Eukaryota; kingdom Metazoa; phylum Chordata; class Aves; order Charadriiformes; family Scolopacidae; genus Scolopax; species Scolopax bukidnonensis. Next base: position 45,736,237 of record JAOWAV010000012.1, read on the forward strand.
CGATTATATTTTTGGTTTTGGGTGGCAAACGGCGCATCTGTGTTTTGGTTGTCATATGCAGAACTTTTTATCTTTTGTAGCTGACCTTTATTTCCTGATTATACCATACACAAATAAAAATAACGCCCAAGCAGTTCTGTCTCTTACTTTCTTTTTTTTTTTTAATCTTTCTGTATTACTTGGAAATATGCCTCTGCAGGAGTAGCAATAATTCCTTCAGACAGCGTAAGGGTGATATTTCAACAAATCTTGAATAAATAAGATAAGGCTTATCACAGAAGATGCAGTTTGGACTGCTGCCTCTGGGGTTCTGGTTTGGCTGTATCTGTACTCCTGAAAATGCAGTGGAAATTATTAATTGTGTATTTTAGTATTTAAAAAAAAATATGGAAGAAATAAAAGAGGTTATGTGAACAAAAACCCAGGCAGAGCCATAGTGCTCAAGCTCGAGCCTACCTGGTATTTCAATCAGAATGTATTTGATTTTTAATTATATTAATAGGTGTGGGGTTTTTTTAAAAGAATTTACTTATTGTGGATGGCCATTTCTTTGGCACGTTGATGGGTATGTCTGGTCCCTTATCGCTGCTCACTCTTGGCCTTGCAGGGACAGTCTGGCTCCTCTAGATCCATTTGTGCATCTGCACTGCCCATGGTCTCTGAGTCTGGGAGGGACCATTATTAGCTCAAGCTTGGTCTCGAAAAACAAAAAGGTGGTGAAGGAACCGAATCATTGCAGCAAGGCCTCAAAAGCTGTTGTTTTGTCACATCTGAAGATGTGATAAACCACATTTATCAACAAGTGTCTTGGGGGAGTGTGGGGCTGGGGAAGAACAGTGTTTAAGCTGGGTTCCCTGCTGGATGCAGAATGTGGTGGCTCTTAAACCTGCATCAGGGCAACTCTCAGGAATAAAAGGCTGGCCTGTTCTCGTTAAGGGCCTCTGTGAACCAGCAGTGAGGTATGTTCAGCGCATGGTGATGATACTGGTGCCATTTTTCATGTTATCTTTAAAAAGGAAGGATGCTTCATTCAGTGTTATATTGACTGCAGTCCAATTTTATTCACAATTTCATTGTGTTCAGTTTTTTTTTAATATCCAATGCCTTTGACAACTCCCTGTGTTTTTCTCCTGCATTCCCGACTCCCACATTTCCCTTTCATTCCTGTGTTCCTGCACAAAGTGGAGGAGAGCAGAGAGAGTCCCCTCTGTTAATTTTGTGTGTGTGAGAGAAACTTCTGTGCTATTTTGCAAAGGGAGCAGCCCCCACCTTGCTTTTGTTGTCATCACTCATCCCTCTGTGTTCAGGGATGGGACATCTTTCTAAATCCTGCTTTCCCCGAGCTGGGAACCTGGGAACAGTCCCTGGTGGTTGTTCTTTCTCAAAGGTGCTTTGCTTGTGACCTATTTTTTGCTGAATGCGACCTGTAATTGTATATTCATGTGAAATTCCACCGGCTGTGTGGGAGTGGGTGCAAATGGCAGGGCAAGAAATGAGCTCATTGTAGGGTTGGGGTTTTTGGAGTTGTGTGGGTTTTGTTTGGTTTTTTTTTTGTTTTTTCTTTCATGTTTTTAGTACTCATCTGTTTTCTCCTGAGTAATTCAATTTCAGTGAGTTGGAAGTAAACATTCTCAATAATGAAGGTTTCTGATTTGCTGAAGGACCTGGTACTACTTAAGCAGCTGAGAGTAAGAAGTAGCACGAAGGCTGGGAAATGGAGAAATCTATTACGTGATCTGGGCTCCCCAGTTCCAGAAGGACAGGGAACTGCTGGAGAGGGGACAGCAGAGGGCTGCAAAGATGATGCATTTGTTTGGATTTTTTTTTTTTTTGGTGTCCACACCATTTCCCTGTTCTGATTTCCACACGTGATCTCACCAGCAATAGGATAAGCCCAGCACAGTCTGTCATTTCCTGATGTTTGTTTTGCAGGGTGCAGCTCTGGCCTTCCAGCTTTATTGGAGGATGATGGGCTGCTTTTGTTGTCTGCCCACCCCTTCCGTGTTTCTGGTACAACTGTCTGTGTGGCTGCTTGAACTGGGGAACTGATACAGATTAAAAATAGCTTGTGTGTAACTTCTTTTAATGTGCCAAGAGGATGTCTGCACACTATGGAACCTCGTAGTCTTATGTCCAACTGTTAGGGTAGCAAATGCCAATGATGGCTTTCACTCTCTTCCTGCTTCCTCAGCATTGCCATTTGTTGTACTGCACGTAGTGGAGGCTACCTCTATACTTAGTCCATTTAGTATCTGTATAAGGGCCATGAAATTATTTTATCTCTTCTTGAGCCTGTTGGTACTACCTGCTTCCACAGCCTCTTGTGACAGCAAGCTCAAGAAGATCACTACCTGCTGAATGAAGAGGCGCATTCTTCATCTGCTTTAAACTGATCCCTTACTGCTTTCGTCGAGTTACCTCCTAGTTCTACAGAAGAATTTCATAAGAAGAGTTCTGTATTCAGCTCGTCCACTACTTTCCCTTCTCTGGCCTTTGTTCCTCCAAACTGAGGAGACCTTTCCTTGTGAGGCAGCTGCTTAATCCCACTGAGTGTTCCATTTGCTTTCTCTGCATTTTCCCTGAGGTTACTGTGTCTTCCTTAAAAGAAAAGGGTCATGAAGGTGATCAGAGGGCTGGAGCACTTCTCCTACGAGGACAGGCTGAGAGAGTTGGGGTTGTTCAGCCTGGAGAAGAGAAGGCTCCAGGGAGACCTTGTATTGGCCTTCCACTACTTAAAGGGGGCTACAGAAAAGGTGGAGAGGGACTCCTTATCAGAGAGTGTAGTGATAGGACGAGGGTCATGGTTACAAACTGAAAGAGGAGAGCTTTAGATTAGATGTTAGGAAGTTCTTTCCTCTGAAGGTGATGAGGCACTGGCACAGGTTGCCCAAAGAAGTTGTAGAGATCCCATCCCTGGAGGGTTTCAAGGCCAGGCCGGACAGGGCTTTGAGCAACCTGGTCTGGTGGGAGGTGTCCCTGCCCAGGGCAGGAGGATTGTAACTAGATGATCTTTAAGGTCCTTTCCAACCCAAACCATTCTATGAGTCTTTGTGAAGATCAGAACTACAAACATTGCCCTCTGAACAGGTGGATGAAGTTCTTGTGTTGTGGCAAAATGATGCCCTCAGTCTAGTTCTCAGTGCCATGTCTGATGACGCCCAGTGTTTACTGCCTGTACATTCAATCAGTGCTTTAAGGGAGATCTGCCAACTTGGACTTTGCTTCTCTTTCCTGAGTAATTGACTTAGAAATTAACTCCATTATTTATCATTTTGCCTTACTTACTACTTGCCCAAACTCATCCTTGTGGAAAATTTACAGAGTCGCCACCTTAAAGCTTATTTTATAGCCCTATTTTTTTTGTTGTTCTGTCAAATTGGAGGATGGTGTAATAAAATATAGTAGTATGGAAACAGGGAGTAATCTATAGCTTAATGATATAAACAAGTGAAAAATTTTGGATTTCTTGGCTGTTATTCTTTAACCCCCTTAGAGAAAACTAAAGGAAGCTGTTTGGTCAAGCTTAAAGAATAGTGCTGAGTGAGCTATAACCTTGGAACCAATGCTTGTAGGTGTTCTTCAGACATGTTAAGAAAAATTCCATTCCAACCAGTTACAGTGAGCTGAATCTTGAGGCGTTCTTCTGGATATAACAAATTATTAAAATGATAAGACATATACATGGCAAGATAAAATTATTTGATAAGTTTTCTGAAGTGTGTTTCCAGCAAAGCTCTCAATAAGTGGCTTGGGTGTTTTGATGGGTGTTTTTGAAAGTGTATTTGCATAACTTTGTCCTTCTCCATGGTTTGGTGGACTCTGTTAATGCTTGAGGCCTCCTTTTTAGATGCAAGTCACCTGCACGTCTTTTGGGCAAAGTTAAAGGCAGAACTTTAAGAAGGAACAGAACCTGATCTAGTGAGGGTAGACTCTTGCTAGATAAAATATTGTAAATAGGGTCTGTTTGTATTATAATTTAATTTCTGTCTCAGTTCTAGATAATATTTATAATAAACCTATTTTCTTGTTATGGAGGGTTTTTTAGGGGTATTTTGGATAGTGCTGATTCACTTCTTCCCTCTCTGCCCAGGATTAAGCTTCCCTAATACAGATAACAGCATGAACAACATCCACAAACCTGAAGCATGCTTGAGAAACAGGAGTTCCCTGTCCTTCTGGAACTGGGGAGCCCAGAACTGGACCCAGTGCTCCAGATGTGGTCTCCCCAGGGCAGAGCAGAGGGGGAGGATGACCTCTCTTGACTTGCTGGTCACACTCTTCCTGATGCCCCCCAGGATGGCATTGGCCGCCTTGGCCACAAGGGCCCATTGCTGGTTCCTGGGCATCCTGTGGTCCACCAGATCTTCTTCCTCAGAGCTGTTCTCCAGCAGGTCAGCCCCCGTTTTTAAGTCACCACAGTTGAAGTCACCACAAGAATTTCACAAGTGAGTTTGTTTCAACACCAATTTAGAGGAAACTACACAAATGCAGTGCTATCCATTCTTTAGACATGATGAGATGCAGCTGTGTCTGCTGCTGGTTTCTATGAGAAGAAAAACTGTGGTACCTCATTAGTCCTGGGGGAAGTCATCCTGTACTTGGTTGCTCACCCCTTTTTTTGCCCCTCTCTGGGGCAGGGCATGGCTGGCCTCCCAGGGGCTGTCCCGGCAGGAGGAGACTGCAAAGGGCTGAGAGGAGTTACGTGCATATGTAAGTGAAGATGCTGTAAAAAAAAAAAAAAAAGCTTCTTCCTTGTACCCCCTGTGTTGTCTGGCACTTCAATTATTTCAGTGAAAGTGAAGAAATGTTTGTGGGTGGAGGATGATTATGCATATAGCTAGAACCAATCCCACAGGGGACTTTGGTACCAAGAAAGAGACAACGTACTAGAGTTTTATTTTTGGGACTACTTGACCTGGTTTCAGGCAAGTTTTATACCATTTTTAGCATTTTGGATTTGAGATGTATCAGAATGGAAGCAAGAAGGATGAAATGAATTTGGGAAAAATTGCCTGAGAAGAAATACTTTTTTTTTTTTTGCTAAACACCACTCTGCAGAAAGCCTGCAAGATGGTCTTAGAACAGAATTATCTGTCATCTCTCAAACTGTTAGTGATGCCTCTGATTTCTTTGATGAATTAGGATAACCTGTGTACAAGCTATGGAGCTGTGAAGTTGTGACTGTGTGTGTATAGTCAGTACCTGTTGGTATGTTCATTGAGGTAGGTACTATAGACTTTTAACCTGTGGTGGACAAGAGGAAGCTTGTTGAAATAGAGGGAGGCTCCCCTAGGCTTACCATGGGGGAAGGCCATGCATGTGGACATTGACCACAAAGCTGTGAGGAAGCTGTAAGCACACAGCATCGCTTACGCCATGCCAGCTTTGTCATCTAAACTTTAGTTTAATTGAACACATCTGGCTGACGCTCCAGAGGGCTGTGCTGACCTGGACAGGCTGGAGAGCTGGGCAGAGAAGAACTTCATGAGGTTCAACAAGGGCAAGTGTAGGGTCCTGCACCTGGGGAGGAAGAACCCCAGGCACCAATACATGTCAGGGGTGGACCTGCTGAAAAGCACTCCTGAGGAGAAGGATCTGGGAAACCTGGTGGATGGCAGGCTCTCCATGAGCCAGCAATGTGCCCTTGTGGCCAAGAGGGCCAATGAAATCCTGGGCTGTTTAGGAAAGAGTGTGGCCAGGAGTTGGAGGGAGGTCATTCTTCCCCTCTGCTCTGCACTGGGGAGGCCACAACTGGAATATACTGTGTCCAGTTCTGGGCTCTCCAGTTCAAGAGAGACAGGGAACTGCTGGAGAGAGTCCAGCGTAGGGCAACCAAGATAATAGAGGGATTGGAGCATCTCCCTGTTGAGGAAAGACTGAGGGACCTGGGACTCTCCAGCCTGGAGAAGAGAAGGCTGAGGGGAGACCTTATTCATGCTTCCAAGGATCTAAAGGGGGGGTTGAAGGAGGATGG
>JAOWAV010000012.1:45742310-45778069 GCA_028571045.1 Scolopax bukidnonensis
CTTCTTTGGGGTGAGGGTGGCAGAGCCCTGGCAGAGGCTGCCCAGGGAGGGTGTGGAGTCCCCTTCTCTGGAGATCTAGTGTAGTATCTGTTTTTATCAGTTTAATATCTTCAAACCCCACCTGGATGCCATCCTAAGTGATGTGCTCTGGGCAACCCTGCTTTGGCAGGGGAGTTGGACTGGATGGTCTCTAGAAGGTCCCTTCCAACTGTGACAATTCCGTGATTTTGTGATTAATGTGAGCTTAATCAGAAGAACGTGTTTAACATTCCCTCTTTCTGCCAGCCGGGTGAGGAGAATGACTTACACCGTGTTTGAACTTTACTCACTGCTAACAGTAATTTTTTTTTTTTTTTTTTTTACTTTGAGGGAGAATGCAAAGTCGTGGTGGCAGAGCTCAGCGGGTTGACTCCAGTGGTTTAAGTCAGCATGTTCTTGTTATAGAAAATGGTAGAGCCAGTGGGATGAGTTTTAAATCCTGCAGATGCTTAATGACAGGTTTCAGCAAACTTACCAACTCCTCAACTATGTAGCACAATACCAATGCCAGGCACCGTGGACAGTATATTTCAAAGTAGTATTTAGAAGTTGCCAGTGGAAGCTAAACTTTGAAAAACATGAAGTCACTCTTGTAAGAGTTTGGATTTGTGAAATATCATGTGAACAGCCATCTATGTCTGGAAGCTAATGTTGTTATGCCTTGGCGGAGAAAATGCTGTATAGATGTTAGTTCCCCTAAGAGAGAGGGAAGCTTTTGCATGTACACAGGGGAAAGTACTGTTGCTGGTTTAATGTGGTGTTCTGCTCGATGCGCGTTTCATCTTTTTTGATGTAAGTCTTAAATAAAACCTTTTTGATTTTTCTCTTTCAGAACCGTAATGAAATAAAAAACGGAGCCATCCTTCGATTAACGACGTCTCCAGTGAGTTATCCTTCTGTTCTTCTCTCCCTTCGAAGTGAAGATGTTATTAGTAAATCGTTGTGAAGTGATGTGTGTATGTTTAAGCCTTGATCACGCTGCATCCCACCATCCCCCTGCTAAGGGGGATGATGATGTGCTCACAAGAGGACTGTATGTGTTCTCTTTTCTTGAGTTTTGGGGCCAGGGGTGGTATCTCTGAGTGACGTGGGGTTGGCACAACCAGGTGGTTTGTGGTTTTTTTTTTTTTCCTCTTCCTTTGCTCCCACTGGGAACAGCTTTCATGTCCAAGGTACTTCTGTGTCCCTGCTGGCATTGCAGCCTCGCTCAAGTGCTCCTTTTCTGCCCCAGAGCTCGGAGCCAGGAAAAATGGCTGGGAGTTGCCTCTGCTGGGCAGCTCGGGTCAGAGCTTTCCTGCTCTCTTTCCACTGAGTGAGCAGCAACTGTGATGTTGAGATTTTACTGGCTTTAGTTTTTAAAAAACCAGCTCCTCAAAAAGCCCGGCAGAGTTGCTGATTGCCTCGTAATGGCCTGTTTTCCTGCTGAGTTGAGCTGTACTGTTGCCACATGCTGAAAGCCACTATTTGTCCCAGAAGATGTATGTCTGAGGGAGCAGCAATCCCATTTCCTTGCTGACAAATGTAGCGTGCCATTAAAATGGTTTACCTCTTCATGGTGGTCCTTTAGCCATCTGCAGAGTCGAAGCATTCTTACAGCCAAACTGCCACCCTGGGCTGCAGCTCCTTTCAACGGGTAGGACCAAGCTGTGGGGGTTTAACTTTTGGCTTCTGTTGAACCTGGGAAGAGTGGAGTCAGTTACTGCCATAAAATGTGAAGACTTCTCTCTAGAAGCCACACTAACTGTAAAATACTAAGTTATGGACCAATCAGGCCAGTGACTGGCCTGCAGTTAGGACTCAGCCATCTTCAGTATTGATGTTTATCTCTGGACCAGTGCTTATTTTCAGTTTTTCTGATGCTTTTAGAAAGTTTTTGCTGGCTTTTTTCCAGAATCAGGGAGGTGGCTTGGAAAGAGGTTTTGAAGGGCTGGATTGTTTTTTTGTCAGATTAGAGAGTATTTGTGTTCTTAAAACAGACATAAAATTAAGTTCTACGTGTTCCCACCCTACAATAGTATCTTTGATTTTAAGGTACTCTCAAAGTGGTCATCGTGGAGGTACCTAAAATACTTAAATTAAAGACTTCCAAGCTGTGGTTTTTAGACTGATGACCCACACAACGCTTGTCATTTGCCCTGGAAAACTAACAGGCCATCTGTTTCCATTTTTCCTCTGATATTCTATATGAGAGCAACAGTAGTTGGAGGAGATAATATGAAGAGCAGACCCTGTGATATACTTCTGGAAAATGGGAAAGATGCTTTCCTACCTGTTAGATCTGGGTGGGAAATGTTTTTCTCATCCTGTGAAAGTATTAAGGTCCTCAAATCTTTTAAATCTATCCTACGTTAAAGCTGAAGCTATTTCCCCTTTCTCCCAGAAAAAAAAAAGAAAATCATACCAAAAATGCTTTTTGAAGAGGATGAGGAATTAGAAAAACAGGAGAGGGAGATTGAAAGAAATTAAGAAGGCCCACTTATAGATCGTGTCTGGTATATGTCCATGTAGTTCCAGAGAGTCCTGAGCTGCCTGTTTCCTGGCTATTGTGGACGAAAAAAAAAAAGCTTTCTTGAACTTCACAAGCCTTTGGAGGAAACTTTTTTTCCTTGAAGAGTTGAGAGGAATAGTTTTGACCAGTTCTGAGGGCTGCATGAATTGAAAATGATTCTCTGGTGCTTGATTTTAATGCAGCTCATTACCATGACAGCCAGTAGCCTGGTTATACCCATTCACAGCTGCGGTGCTGTGAGTCACTGAAAATTGGGTGAGAAGGATGAGATAGGATCTTTTTGAGTTCTGTTGTCATTACCCTGACACTGTGTATTGCTGCTGTACCCCAAACTGGTACTATTTAAAAGAAGGGAGCAGGGAAAAAAGGTAGTTTTACCTAGAACTAGTAAAACAGCATTTTTGGGTTGGCTTTTTAAAATTAGGATTTTAAATCTAGCTCCCCAAATTTAAATACTTTCTCTCCTTTAATCTCAGATTTGTGTTATTTTGTGTGCATGTTTGGGGATCTTTTTCTGGAAAATCTCTGCTAATATTGAGAGGGCTAAGCTGCAGCTCTGCTGTGCTGCTAAACCCATTATAAATGCTTCCCTTCGGAGATTTACGACGTGTCTGTTTTAAACTACTTTGAGCTAAAACTTAGCAAACCCCAGCCGTTAGGCCTGGTGGGAATTTGAGCTGCCTCTTTGTTTCTGTAGGTCTGTTTGCTAAGTTTGTGCCATTCTCTGAAAGGCTGTTTTTTTCTAAACAATGCTAATTTTTTCCCTCTATAAACCACTCACCACACAGCCACTCTGTTTCCTAGGTAACTCGAGTACAGATTGAATTTCTCTCATATTATCTTTGTTCCTATATCATCTTTCTTACTTATTTTTAACCTCTCTTATCGTCTTTCTCAGTAATTCTTTGTGCCCTTGTGTGGTTTTTTGCACTTTTCCATGACCTGTTTTCCCCTCTTGTCCATTTGCATTTCTGAAGGGACTCATCAAAAGTTTCTTATGCAACATTTCTTTTTATTTGAACGCACGTGGCAGTGGAAATGCCAGATTGCTGTTGTCTATTTTGTGATACCTGTATTCCAGGGGATGGTGGGAAGGTGTCTCAATGAGCTGTAATTGCTCTCGAGCCATGAGACTGTTGCAGAAGGAAGGTTGTGCCCTGCGAGTAGGGTCCAGGCTTTGCGTGCCTTCAACTCCAGGATTCCTTTCATCAGATCCTGCAAATCCTCATTCAAATCACCGAGCATTTTGGAAGGATGCTAAAGCACAGGGAAAATGAAGACAAAGGAACAACATCTTTATTTATTTACTTATTTATTTTATTTAATATTTTTTTCAAACAGAACTGACTATTTGAGCGCTTTTATTTGAAAGTAGCTTCTTGGGCACTTAAAAAAATACGTCTTGCTTATGAGCTGTGTACCTTTAAAGTTGAGTCAGTAGGTAGCCTTTTCTAATGTAGTATTTATAGTGCCTCATCATTTCCTTCTCACAGAATGCTATGGGGTTGGAAGGGACCTCTGGAGATCATCTCCTCCAAATCCCTGCCAAAGCAGGGCCACCCAGAGCAGGTCCCACAGGAACGTGTCCAGTTGGGGTTTGAATGTCTCCAGAGAAGGAGACTCCACCACCTCTCTGGGCAGCCTCTGCCAGGGCTCTGCCACCCTCACAGGAAAGAAGTTCCTCCTCATGTTTAGACGGAACTTATGTTCAGATTTGTGCTTGTTCCCTCTTGTCCTGTCCCTGGGCACCACTGAAAAAAGACTGGCAGATGTAAATGATTTTGTAGATGTTTTTCTTCAATCTCGTGGTTGGAGATTTGGTTGAGTTCTCAAACCTTTAAGTTGTTTGTAGGCAGCTGTATTAGCATTTCTAGCATGAGCAATTATGTAAATAGGTGTGTTCATTAATAGTCATCATAGTGTTTTCCCTGAATGCTTTCACAGCTGAGAGCAACATGGATTTTTTTATTTATGCAATCTACATGGCCAAGGAAGCATGGAGTTTTTTTAACCTATTTCTACTTAGGCATCTGAATCCTCTATCTTTGAGTAAAAGTTTGTGGATCTGGTCTATGAGCTTTAATCTACAATTGCTTTAATACATGCTCAACTGCCTTAATGTTTAAGGTCCCTTCCAACTCTAACAATTCGATGATTTTATGAATGTTCTTGAAGTTCAGCAAATGCATATTTGCAGGTCCAGCCTACGATAGTGATTATTGTGTAGTGGTGAATTGGTTATTATTGAGCCCTGCACTAGGAGCACAGAGCATGGAAGTCAATGGGCCATGTTTATATTGGCCTGCTCATCATACAAGCGGAAGATTCGGGAAGTGGAGTTGGTTGTTATTTTTGTATAGGTAAATAAATGTTTAATCTTATGTTTTCAGGTTTCCAAAGGCTTATTCTTCAGAATAGTAAGGAAAAAGGATTGTTTCAAATGCAGCAAGAGGGAAAATTGCTTCTCAAACATTCATAAGCGGTCACTGATTGCATAAGCTTATTTCAGTCATATTTACATAATACATATGGCTGTGCAGCTGAAAGGCTTTTATTGTTGACTTAGTACATGGTTCTGGGCATGGCCATCTCCCTTTTCCTCTGCTTCTGCCTCCTGAATATTGGATAGCAATAGTGTAGGACTCTGTATTTCATCTGTAGATGGCTTTGGATGCAGAAACTGTGCTTCAGTGTTAATGTAAAAATGTTAACAATCAATGTCTTCCCTAATTAAAATGTAATCTCATTGCTTACCTGGCATCAGAGGCTACTCAGCCTGACTGGGTCTGTTGAATCTGCTTTGCATATAATGAATCTTATGCAACCTGTCCGCTCCTCCCTGACTTTCTGATGTAGATGCAGTTGTAGGTGAAGAAGAGGCAGTAAAAAGCCAGGTAAAACCAGCAGTTTTAGCACTGAGTGATTCCAATTATACTACATAAATTCACCTGTATAGTTAGTACACATAATTTGGTAGTTACTGATGGTCTCTATGTGCTTTTTGCTAGCAGAAAGTTGAATAATGGGACTTAATTTCTCCACTGGGAAGACCCAAATACTCGTATTTTATTTTTATTTACTTTTTGTAAAGGATAAAGGAGAAAACCGATTACATGATGGCAAAGCAGGATAACAAATGAATGGTTCAGATTTCGTCCATAGCACGTTAATGTTTGGTCTCTGTGTCCCCCCTCCTGCCCTGGCTGACTGCATTTTGTATTCTGGGCAGAAAGCCTGGGTAATAAGTTGCTTTCAAAGTTTGCTCAAAGTATTTGATGGCAAAGAAATGATGACCATTTGATCAGTAGAATCCCTTGGTAGGATGATCTTGGGATTCCTGACCTCCAAATGGCGATTTGAGTCTCTAAGCAAGTCACATCTTGGATTTAGGTCATTAGTTTTCTTTTTAAGCTGACAACCTCGTCAAGTGGCTCCTTTTAAGCGCTGCTACTCCCTAAGGGCCACCTTTCTGTCTGTCCTTGGAGCAAGTCACTTAAGACTAGACATGCAGCTTATGCCTCCTGACAGCCTTTTGAAACGCTGGGACTCCCAACAGCACACAAGTTTTACAAGCTTCCTGTCTTCCTTCCTTTCTAAACAGGAGAGCAGTTAATGTGTCTTTCCTTTAGTTCAATGGCCGTGTTTCTGTTAATTCCCTCGTAACGGCTCCCAGTTGGGCAGATTTTATATATTTATTTATTTATTCTTACCTGAGTGATATTTCGATAAGAGGAGAGACATGGCAGCAAGATCTTGCTGCTGCTGCTTTAATTAGCTGTGCTCTCTGTCCATCCACCAGTGGAATGTAAATCATTAAAATAGCTCCCTGGTAAGCACTCGGAGCATATTTCATCTGGGTTTCATTTTTTAATGCAGTCGTGAGTGAGCTGTACATTCCATAAGCACGTACAAGTGCTATGGCAACAAGAACTGGGAGGCTTGTGGGAGAAGAGAAGGCTGAGGGGGGATCTGATCAACACCTATAAATACTTAAAGGGAGGGTGTCAGGAGGATGGGACCATCTTTTTTTCAGTGGTGCCCAGGGACAGGACAAGAGGAAATGGGCACAAACTTGAGCATAAGAAGTTCCATCTCAACATGAGGAGGAACTTCTTTCCTGTGAGGGTGGCAGAGCCCTGGCAGAGGCTGCCCAGAGAGGTGGTGGAGTCTCCCTGGAGACATTCAAGCCCCACCTGGACACGTTCCTGTGGGACCTGCTCTGGGTGGCCCTGCTTTGGCAGGGGCTTGGACTAGATGATCTCCAGAGGTCCCTTCCAACCCCATAGCATTCTGTGATACTCTGTTTTTTTCAATGCTGTCTTAAATGAAGATATTATCTGCAATCGCTACTAACTAGAAGATATTTCCCACTGCACACACTCCTCACCACAGCTGTCAAAAGCTGATTGGAGACAATGCATTAATTTTTCTTTATAAAAGTGGGAAGTAACAAACCTTGCTGATCTTGGAAGATACTGGGACGTTTAATTTATTAATGTTGTGAGGGAATCAGAGTTATGTAAATAGGAAGCTCTATCTATAACAACACAGTGGTGGTTTTTGCTGTGTTCCCTGTTTAAATGTTGACTTAGACTAAAAATGTCTTCTGTCTCCGAATCTTGCTCTGCAGAGATGACCATCTCTGTGAAGAGTATATTCATTACTTGAAATGAAAAGGAATTGTCACTTGGCACAGCCTTTTCATCTTTATTTTTCTTCTCCGACTGAGAAAGAATAAGCATAATCTCAGAGAAAATGACTCTCAGCAGAATTTACCATTAATTTGATTTCCTAGTGACACACAGCTTCTCATTCACCCCTCATTCGGTGCATGTCAGGAGCAGGTTTTAGGAAATTGAATTTTGCAAGTGTCTGTATATAGTGAGGAGGATTATTTTTCGCAGCAAAGTGTTGGCTCACTAGCTATTAGTGAGCTTTTGGGTATTGTGTTCAGGTAAGCGAAGGCATCAAAGTGAAAACGTGAGATGTATATTAAATGTGTTTGTATGGCTAAAGAGAGAGAGGATTTAGTCTGCGTTATTTAAATATCCCTTTAGCTTTTTTATCATCAGTATTCATTGCAGATTTCACTGTCTTATCCTGTATTTGAAGCATTAACGGGCAGAATAACGGAATACGTGTGGATATTGAACTGGCATAAAGATGTACCAGTGATAATATCATTGTATGACATAAGAAGTAATTATTCCTGTGCTCCATGTAAAGAAAGTATGTGAGTTTTTGAATTGATTATGAACAAAAGGAAGAGGGGGAGGAAGGAGCAGGGGCCCTGAAGCTGGTCTGTGCTGATACAACCTGATTAGGCCAATATATAGTCTTTGTTGTTAAAGGTCACGAGAAGTGTGTGAACGGAGTAAGCTTTGCTGAGATGGTCTGATTCCCTTTCTTTTCTCTTCTTTTCTACTTTTATTGATATGGCACATAAGCTCTTAAAGCCAAAGGCCTTCTTTCATGATGCTTACATCTTGCTTCAGATGACAGGATATCTATCCATCTTACGATTCTGCAACAATCCAAAAAATAAGTCATAATGGAGTCATTATGCATAATATATGCATAATATACTTTTACTAAAATAATATGCATGTGAGCTGCTTAATAATTTCTGAGCATGCAAGCGTCAAATATCGTTAATGTTAAATTTGGCCATAGTTCCTGCTTGCCCTAATGTTTTATTCATTATTGCCATTGTAATGAAAGCTTTTGTGTTGTTTTGGTTTTGTTTCTCTCTCAGGCCCAAAATGCACAGCAGCTCCATGAGAGGATCCAGTCTTCTAGCATGGATGCGAAGTTAGAAGCACTGAAAGACTTAGCCAACTACTCACGAGATATTACCTTTGCCCAAGAATTTATAAACCTAGATGGCATTTCCCTCCTAACACAAATGGTTGAAAGTGGCACAGAGTAAGTATTCTGCTTAAACTCTGACTTTCCTCCCCTATGGTGTGTTTTCACCCTCATTCCCCGAGTGCCTGAAGTATTTCTTTGTACAGCTTCTAAGATTATATAAAATAGAAGATCTGAAGAGATCCAGGCTGCTAGGGTAGTGTTATACATTATCAATGCAAATAGTTTTTTTTTTTTTTTAATTTCCCCTAGCAACGGGCTGGTGGGACTGGGGGTGAGCAAAGTAGGAAGTTACAAGTAACCTCTCTCTGCCACAGACTTTTTGGGAGACTGGTCCTAGTTTCTTCTCTACCCATTGAAATTCAGATAAATCATCAATAATATATTTAAAGTCTGATATTTAAGTGATATAATCTGAAAACTTAAATGTGTTTTAAATTTTGTGTTGCTGAGAATATGCAGAGCAAAACCAAGCATGCACTTACTTTCTTTTTTATTGTTTTAATTCTGGCTGGGATTTTTCAAAGGATAATGGCTTTCTGACATGAACTCGAAAGCTGTCCTCTGAGAATAGTTTATTCTTTACTAGAACACTTTACTAGTTTTCACCAGTGGTGAAATTCAGGATCATGGTCCTGAATAAGTGTGTATTGGCTTATTAGAGGGTACTACAGGAAAGTATTGAGTGGTTGTATTATTAAATTATGTTCTAACAGTTACTACCTCAAACTTTTGCTTTTAAGTAAGAGCTACAGTGCTTTGCAGTCAGCATCAACCTCTGCTACACCTGAAATCACAAATATCCACACCATTCTTTTTCCTGAGAGACAGAAAGTGCTCTGAAAGTAGCTTTCTTAGTCACTGGGGGTATTCAGTCTCATGGACCAGACTTCAAAAATCAATGGCTGAAATCAGTCCAAATCCTGTCTCAAATGTGCTCCTGTTCCCTTGGATTCAAGGAAGTAAATAGTGTTAGAGGGTAAAGCAAAAGTAGTAAGTGGGTTTGAAATGGAACACAAATTGTCTCTGATGGTCCTATGCAAGATATATGGGGGATTTTCCACAGCAAAATGAAGTACATTTTAGAATCTGGTAGGTCCTAGCATGGGAAATGTGAAAGCACACTCGCACTGATGCCTCTCTGTTACGTACTCAGTGGTTTATTAGATTTGAATCCCTATTGCCTAACTCTAGCTACATACTGGATTTCCGACAGCTTGTGGTTTCATCTTCAGTATTTCAGGGTTATAGCCTTTATTTTTTTGCAGTGATGTGCTCTGTGGCACGTATTATGCCACTTGAAGCATTATTATTTTTTTTTTTTAAGCTAGCAAATTTGTCTACCTTGTCTTTTATTGATATAATGCTTGTTGTTCAGGGACCAGATTTAAATTTAATTAATTTAATAAACCAAAGGCAGGATTAAGTTGATGCAAACATATGCACACAGTTACTGTACTAATTAAAAAAATATACTGAATGGGCAGGCTAACACATGCCTAGGAAGATCAGGACATAAGCAAACTAAAAGTTACTGCCTCTGGAGTTTATTTCGTCGTGAATTTATTTAAGTGAAATGGTTTAACTTACTCTTCTGTGGAAGAGATTTAAACTAAAGCACTTTATTTTCTATTGAAACAGATAGGGAGCATTCACACTTTTTTACAAGCATTTCTTTTAGCTGCATCAAGACTAAAGCAAGTGCCCTCCTCACCCTTCCGACAGGTCCATGCTACTGCTCCGGAGCTGTGGGACGGGCCCAGCTGTAGCAGGCTGGGCTGGATTAAAAATAACTATTTGGGAGGGAAACTCCTAAAGCCAGCACTGCTGTTAAAAGAACTGCTTAGCAAATTACCCCCTCGTAGCAACTCCTGGCTGAGGGTATGTTTTCAAACCACACAGCGGGCTTGCAGACTAGACATGTGAGCAGAGTCTATTGCCTTTTTCTTTTTTTTTCTTTTGAAGTGACTTGGATTTGGAGGGATTTCAGAGATTTTAGGACGCGTTGATCGATCCACCTGTCTAATCTATTTATCAGTGTTTCTGCCCGTGGGGAGAAACTCTGTCTGGTTTTGGCACGGAGCAAAGACTGAGGCTGTAAGAGTTTCCAGCAGCTTCACACGTTGATGAACTCCCAGCACTCGCTTCAGTCTCTGCTGTGTTGAGCAGCCTAGACGTTCTGCAGCTTTCGAGGGGGTCTGCAGGTCAGGTTTTTCCAAGTCTGTCTTTGCCAAGGCACTTGTAGAGCAAGGACATCTGTGCCGTGCTACACGTTCCCTTCTGCTTTTGTGCTGTGCATCACTGGCCGGTGAGCATATTTAACAGAACTTGAGATTTAATGAAAAGAGCAAATCCAGACATACACAGACTCGGCAGCCTAAGCCTGATGTGGTGGTGCTGCTGCTGCTTTTCTTTCTCATCTGACTTCAGGGTGTGTGGGGGAGGTGAAGAAGGGTAATGTGTGGAGGAAGGAGTGGGACAAGGACAACCAGCCATTTGAGTGCCCTGAACTGTCAAGGAAAAGCAACTGGAGACAGTCAGTTTTTCTCTTATGTTCTCTATTCCTGATGTTGCTTGGACCCTGTGCAAAACCATTAATAAGAGGTCCCACAAGATGCTCACCGAACAGGTAAAGCCAGCTGAAGGCCTCCTTGCCAGTTAGTCCCTCCCTGGGCTCTGTGCCCTCAGCATGGTGACCTTGTGGGCTGTGCTGCTGGTCACATCACTCAAATGCTTCAAACCAAAAAGTCCCTTTTCCCTCCTTTCCCCTGCCCCAGTACCTGCTGTTTTTTTTTCCCAAGTGGTATTTCTAACTGATCATCTCAGTGTCCATAGGTGGGCCTATTCAGATGATTGCATTAGCATTATGCAGTGGGGTGGTAGGAGAGGAGGAATGAGCAGCCAGAAATTTCAGGGAAGGGCAGAAACTTCTTTGATGCCCCACTTTTAGAAGGCAATATATATCGTAAAGATACCTTGAAGGTATATTTTCACTGGGGAGTTATCTTACCCACCTTTGAGTTACTGCTGCTGAGCCAGCCTTGCTTGAATGGGGCTGTGACTCTCATACAGCTGAGAGGTCCCTCCTGGCTTGGTGCTGCTGAGAGATGCTCCAGCTCCCTGCCCTCTTCTCCCATGCCTTGTGTGCTAACCCTGCTCTCCAGCCCAGTCCCACCGCCTTCCTGGAACTGGTTCTGGTGTCTGGATGCCTCATGAAGCCACCCCAGCTTGTTCACTTGGTGGCAAAGTACCCAATTTTGTTTCCCAGAGTTAGTTTTTTCTGCTCAGTTTGGGACTTGAGGAAGCGGGGCCTGAGTGGATGCAGAAAAAACCCTTTTATTGGGGCAACATCCCATTGGCCTGGGAGCATCGCGGAGCTACAACCCGAGAGCACAGTCGTGTTGTGAAATAAGGTGAGAAGGGCTGGCTCTGGTGCTGCAGCCCTGAGACTGGCACTGAGACTCGGAGGGGATGTGACATACCCATGGAGTGGCTTCTGCGAGGTGCCCTTCTGTCTTCTCTCCCAGCTGCCTGTGGGTTAACACAGCCAGGGACAGCCCTGCATCAGTGAGCCCAGGCTGAGTGGTGCCTCTGTTCACGCCGTGGTGCAGCTGTGCTAGAAATTGATGAATTTTGTTAATTCAAGCTTTATTCTCTTGTTTTCCCCAAAGGGGCAGGCAGCGTTCGTTAGAAGTACTGTCGTGCTCAGCGTAAGGCTGCTCTGAGTTTTTCTTTGGAACTCGTGTTAGGGGCAGCTCTTCTGTTATGATTTGAGTGTGTAATTAAGTTTTAGTGCACAGCCTCTGGAAAGCCAGGCTCCGGCTTCTTATGTAACTGTCACAGAGGAAGAGGCCTATGCTTTATTTATAGTTGGCTTTATTAATTGGGCTACTTACTCTTTATTTCAGTGAAGCCGATGACTATAAAAGTACAATGATGGAAGTAAGAGAATGTAAATCCCTGGGTAGGGCTACAAAGATGATGAGGGGCCTGGAGCATCTCCCTTAATATTAAAGGTTGAGGGACTTGTGTCTTTTTAGTCTGGAGAAGAGACTGGGAACTGATCAACACATATAAATACGTCAACGGTGGGTGTCAGGAGGATGGGGCCAGCCTTTTCTTAATGGTTCCTGTGCGACCTGCTTTGGCAGGGAATTGGACTAGATGATCTCCAGAGGTCCCTTCCAACCCCATAGCATTCTGTGGGTTTCTAGTTACCTCTGCTTCGTTTTGTTGGTGGTGAAAAGAAGCAGTAATATAAAAAGTTGATAAGAACTAAGAGTTTCCTAGTTAATTTTTAAGGCCACCAGCATCCTGGCCTGTTTCAGGAACAGTGTGGTGAGGAGGACTCATGAGGTGATGGTACCCTTGTCCTGGGCACTGGTGGCCCCATCTTGAGGGCTGTGTCCAGTTTTGGGCTGGAGCGGGTCCAGAGAAGGGCAATGGAGCTGGTGAGGGGTCTGGAGAACAAGTCTGATGAGGAGAGGCTGAGGGAGCTGGGGGTGTTTGTTCATCCTGGAGAAAAGGAGGCTGAGGGGAGACCTTCTGTCTCTCCCCAACCCTGTGAAAGGAGGGGGTAGCCGGGGGAGGGGTGGTCTCTTCTCCCAAACGTTTCCCCAGAAAGGGTTCTTGCCCATTGGACTGGGCTGCCCAGGGCAGGGGTTGAGGCATTTGGTTGGAGGGATTTAAAAGCTGGGTTGACCTAGTGCTTAGAGACCTGGTTTAATGATGGTTTTGATCAGAGTGAGGTTGATGGTTGGACTAGATGATCTGAAAGGTCCCTTCCCACCTGGACAGTTCTGTGATTTTGTGAAATGATCATATCTCAGATGAGGTTGTAAGGAGACAAGTTTGCTCATTGAGAAATGTATTCCATCTTCTAGCCCAGAATTAGTATTTCAGAAAATCATGGCTATATAAATAAATGTAGATAACTAGTCTTTCTGATGTAGCAGAAGACTGGTAAAGATGTGGAGCTATTTTTCCCTTGATGTATCAGCAGAGTTGTGTGACTGGGACAGACTTTCAGCCTTCCTTAAAAGGGAAAAAATACCCCTCAAAGTCCCTTATAAAGTAAGAAAAGGAAAATGTGAATTACAGGCCATAAATATTGAAAGACCGAAGGGTTAATAAAAGGAATCTAAATTTATTTTTGTCATTACCAGTAATAATAATAATCTCATGACTGGGAGGAAAAAGGAGGAAGGCATATTCAGAATTTTCAGTATTCTTTTTATTGGCATTAGTATGGTCTCTGTCACTTGTCATTTGGCTGAAATAGCATGCAGTTTTTGCCAAAAAAACTGGAGACTCTGCTAAGCTTAACTGTCTTGATGGTAACCAGGGATGTTTTTGCTGCTGTTGAGAAGTTTGTTCTTCAGAGCTCAACTTCATCAAGGTGGCTGTTATACTACAGCCTACAGCACGGGAGCCCGATGCTTCGTTGTAGGTTTGGGTTATAATGTTAAGGGAGCTGTAATTATTTAGTGCACAGATTTGAGACAGAATCTTCCTTTAAATTGGGGCGGTTGTTAAATTTTGCCTCTTCACTATCCATCCCTTAGGAAAGGTACTGCCCATCCTTTCTCATTCCTGTTTATTAGGAATATTGCCATATTCCTAATAAATGCAGCTAGATTTTGGTTTCTCACATCAGGTTCATATAAGCTTTTAAATAAATGTGTATTTGGATGTTTTTAACTCGACTAAGAGGACACATGCAGTTGCAGAGTTGGCTGCTGTACAGCTGGAAGCTTCTGAGGCAGTAATTGTGAATGTTTTAATGACAAATTGTATCGGTCAGTGAAATTCTAGCTCTTGGCTTGTCTTACAGAGATAATGCTGCATACCAGCCCAGTGGAAAACTGAAGACAGATTGGTTTGGAGTTATTCTGACTTTAACACACTTTTTGGGACAGTTGCTCCACATACCTGCTAATGGGTTTTTCCATCTGAGCCTGATGAGTATTTCAGTAGTGCTGTCAAAATGCTTAAGCAGCCCTTGCTCCACAGCTACTTTACAAATCACAGAATCTTCATGGTTGGAAAGGACCTCTGAGATCACCAAGTCCAACCACACACACACACATACACACCCTTCCCAAGAATCCACAATCTTGGGCACTAGAGCACGCCCTGAAGTGCCACGTCTACATGTTTCTGAAATCCCTCCAGGGATGGTGACTCCACCACCTCCCTGGGCAGGCTGTTCCAGTGCCTGACCACCCTCTCAGGAAAGTCATTCTTCTCAGGATCTAATCTAAACCTCCCCTGCCCCAACTTCAGACCATTTTGTACCATTCAGAACCACTTGTTCCTGTCCAGCTTCATTTGAAGAGTTATGTCAGTACTGTTCGTAGCAAGCTGGACTGGAAAACTGATGTAGAGTATTAAAAGTAGCCTTTATTGTTATTTTCAATAAGATATTCTTTAACCCAGTTCAATTCCCTGGTTGAGCTTGCATTCCTGCCCCAGAAAACAGTTGTGCAACTGCATCTTATTGGGTAAATGGAAAGTGAATTTCCAGAAGATATGAACAATGCTAAGTAGGTCTTTGCCACTAAATAAAGTAGTTGTTTTCCACTTGCCCTGGTTATTGGCTGTGGTGGTACCTGCTCCCTCTCAGTGCTCATCTGATTCCTCAGTGATCCAATTCCATTTCCTGCCATAATCTGGCAGAAAATAGGCCTGCTGATGGAGGGAGGAAAATAAGTTGTATTTTTGACAGCACTGGGCTGTTAGACAGGCTCAGCCATTCCTGTGAAGCTTCACCTGGAAGCATAGATTACTTCATCTGACACTGCTGCCAAAATCAATTATTGTCCAACAGGGGCTTTACTCAGTCTTCATTTCTTAGTGCTTCCCTAATGTCGGGAGAAGGTGCTATTGTCCACTGGAAGCTGCTCGTGGCATAACCTGCAGTATTTGAACAAGTGTTAAGTCTGTAGAGCTTGGGGAAGTCCAAAAGAAACTCCTGCACCTTGGGATTCAGCTGGAAACGTATCAAAAAGTTCTGTTGAGGCCAGACAGGGAACGTCCTGTGGCAGCGAAATGTCTAAACCAGGAACTTGTTTGTGTTTATTTTGCATTAGGTTGCCATTTGTTTTGAGATTTCTTCCTTTGTCAAACTGGCTGGATGGCTTTGCCTTTCACCACTATAGACCTGAACCTTTCACAAACGCTATTTAATTTCCCCTCGCAACGTTTGTGTTTTGGCCACGGTTTTGTTCAAGCGCAATTGAGGGATGGTTTCTTTAAAAAAAAAAAAAAAAATTGAGCTAATTACAGTGCCTAGATCAGTAAGGCTTTTGGCAGTTTTGACTGTGCCTGTGGTAACTCACCCAGGAAGCGTTTTATGGAACTGCCTGGTTGCCACCACGGAGTCAGCCCTCTGGAAGAACTCGTAGTTCTGTATATGTATAGAAAGAGGAGAGCTGCTGGAGGGGGCAGGCTGCACCAGGCTGACTTGCTGGAAGAGTTGGCTTGGCTGCAACCTCAGTGATGGCTTCAGCATGGTCTGTGGGTGAATACGAGAGGAACTCCTGCTCGCTCTGCGTCCTTTCTGTATTAGGTTTTTGGCTCGATGATGGGAAGAAAAGAGTATATGTCCCTTTAGATAACACCCTCCATCTGTTCAGTGGTAAAAGTCTGTCTGTGATCATCCTGTACCATGTTGTGCAGCATTTGATGCCCTCGATTGATTACTGCTTTTACCACACTTTCCAAAGCAACAGAGATTAGTAGAAATTGATTTAATATCATGGTTATCTTTCCTCTCAAGTCAAAATCTTTGTATTAATTCACCAGAAAAGTCCTATGTGATTCTGTTGTTTCTCCGTATTTTTCTAAATATGTATTTTCTTTTACATTGCACATCTTCTGACCTTAAGTTATCCTATTGCCAGTTAACTTGAGATGGAGATGAGCTCTGTAAATGCCGAGAGAGATGCTGTCTAAATGTTTTGTTCTAGGACTCAGACATTTGTTCTTTAATCCCAGGGCTCAGTCATGGAGAAAATGCACCTGATTATAGCCTGTTGTGAAAAATCTCTGGCAAAACTTGAGTCTGCCCTTTGAAGTGCTAGCAGTTTGCAAACACCACACTTGTTTCTCTTTGATGCCAGACAGACACAGAACCCATTTCAAGTACACTTGCTGCTTAGTCAAAGCCAGCACCTGGATGGAAAGCAGCTGGGGGTGGTTTAGGTTGATGGTTGAACTAGATGATCTTTAAGGTCCCTTCCAACCTAGACAATTCTATGTTTTAAAAACTGGGCTCTGGAGTTTTCCTGACCTGTGTTGCATAAGGTTGCTTGGGCCCACACCTTTGTTAGGGTGCTTTGTTAGGGAGATGACAAAACCCATTTGTGGTGGTGGTTGTTCTTGTTAGGGTTTAGCAGAACCTGCTGCAGCAAGGAAACACTTGGTTTGCAGAAGCACAGGAATGACCTTCTGCTGAAGTTGGGATCTCCTGCTGTGGGAAATGCTTTGAACTTTTCTGCTCCTAAAAGCATGTTGAAGGTGGTTTTTTTTCCACTTTTTAAGGCTGACTGATCATCAGGATGCTTTTTGTTTGCTCATTACTACTGACTATGCAGATAACTCTTGTAGCATAAAAAACACCCCCCAAAGTCATGAAATCCAAGCAGAAAATCTCATCACTTTGCTAATTGAAGCTAGGCTGTAGCTCTGTCTGTGCTTGGATGTGTGGTAAACTGTGCTATCGTTATCTTCAGGCACAAATTGCAGATAACAGATAGTAATGAAGGGTTTCAAACCACTCTTCCTGTGATGTACTCTCTGTGTTTTCTCCCCTGAGAGCCAAACCAAAATCTGCCCTCCTTGACGCTGGTCCTTCTTGAAAAGAATCAATACATAGACTCATGTGGTCTCTGTAGAATGTTACTTATGGATAAACAGAATGGAAAAGGGAAGGTGGGAGGAGTTACTCCTGTACTAAAAGGAAAACAAAAATAAACATAATCTAGCCAAGTACTGGGAGAGAATTGAATCTGAGGTGGAGAGCTTGGGGTCCTCGAGCTGTTGGGGGCTGAATGGCATGGCAGCAAGGACAAAGGGGAGAACCTGGGGAGAAGGGGACAGGGGAGAAGGAGGGGACCTCTCTGTTCTCCTTCTGAACTGCCCAGTGTGGAGCTGTAGCCAACCCTCTGCAATAAAACTGTGAAATAGGTTTAGGAGGCATAAGAATGGGTTAAGCAGAAGATAGATATTTTCTTCTTTTTTTTTTTGGTTTAAGTGTTGCTTTAAAAACAGAAGTTATTTTTCTTGGATGCCATTTTTACCATCGATGGTCTCTTTCTTCAGCTTGCTTAGTAGCAAAATCGGCAGTTTTCAAGCCAGTTATTAGCAGGAGGATGAGTGGCAAATTGTGATTAGTGGGCTACGGCTTTCAATGCACTCGTTATTTGCATCACCTCCTCCCCCCCCCCTTCTCCATTAATATATGGCTTCCAGTTCCCTGAGTATAGTAAGATGATGGCATAGCTTCTGCTTCACTGATGAGACACAGGGGTGTAGATCTTGGGGGGGAAAAATAGGAAATGTCTAAATAAAAGAAAATTCTTGGGGTATGTTAAACCTCTTGCTGCAACTGAGAACCAAGTGTTTTGGAGGCTGGTAGGAAAGCAAGAGCATCACGCTGAAGGTTGGGTTTGTAGCTTGGCCTCTAATCCCAATCACTAAGTGACATTCTTAATCAGGTCACGGTCTTTCTCAAGTGGGTTGATTCACCAGCTTGGGTCACGGTGTGTCCATTGGAGTGTGACTTTTAAGAGCAAAGGAGCTTTGGGTTGGAATAAGACAGCTGGACTGTGTTTATGGACTGTGGAGCTGGTGCTCCACAAACCAAGATGGTTTGGACCTGTTGAATAAGCACAACTGGGTGGTTAAAAACTGAGGGTAAATTCTTTGCCGCCCTTTTGAAGTTGACAGAAAACTTGTCCCTGACTTCAGAAGGTCAGGATTTTGGTCTCTTTTGGTCCTAACTACACAGCAACTTTCAGCCACGCTGACAGCTCTGACATCAGCATTAGCCATGGAGGCTGGGAGTAAATAAAAAAGTAAATAAAAGAGTTTTTCAGGTAATGGACTACATGTTGTAACAGTGAGACAGAGTTAATGCATAACTCTTCCACCCCCACCCCCACCCCTTTTTTGTTTTTGGTACCAAGGACTTCTTTTACACAAATACTTAATTTAGGATGCCTAGACATGCTTTAATGGTTAAGAGAAACAGGGTTTAGAGAAATGTGATATATTTCCCCCATCGACTGTCTTTTCTCTTCTGCTTCTTTCCTAACGGAAGTTAAAACAAGTGATCTGAACAAATACTTGAAATTAATTTTTGAATGTTCTTTAGCAGTTTACTGACCTGTTTGTATTCACAGTAATTAATAGTAATTTACTGTCTCTTGTTGTGTGTCTGCCTTCAATTTTATGAGTCGAGTGTGGATGTGTAGGTGCGTATGCACAGGTAAATAGAGTACAGATGTTTTAAAGTGTGTCTCCTCACGTCCAAGTTTTAATTTTGCAGACGATATCAGAAATTGCAGAAGATAATGAAGCCCTGGTAAGAACCTGATTAGATCATCACCTTGCACACTTCCTCTTCTTTTGCATGACTGAGTTCAGGCTCTTGCGCTAATCTTTATGTGTAAATACAGCTGTGCATATTCATTCCAACAGTCTTCCACATTCTCTGTTTTTTCTGCTCTTTGATGCCTGTTGAAGTTTTCTGATGGAGCCTCTCTTGCTTTGCTTGTCGAATGGGTGCTTCGTTTCTGTGACTTCTGCAGGGGCTTCTACTGTTTCCTAAGTAAGACTTTGGGTTTGCTTTTTAATTTGAGCAAACGAACCATTTCCCTGCCTTCCCCAATTCCCCTCTTAAATTTGTCTGCCTTGTGTGATTGATAGTAGGCAATTTTAATTGTTGATGTTGGTGAGATTGAAGTAGGAGTTTGAATTCCTATTATTTGCTAATCCCAGGTAATGCTAGGTAATTTTGCAGGTAATTGCATAAAGGAAAACTGTAATATAGTAAAAGGTTTTGTATCAGCAAGTTCAGAAGTGTGTTTATTGCTCTGATGATTGGGAATAGGACCCTTCTGTGTGCTTTGAGCAAAGCACAGCCTTCATAGGCTTTAATAAATTGAGACCCCAACAGATACTCTAATACCTTGTTTGGCTTGTAAGTTCGACATGTCAAGTATAGTGAAAACCCAAGGAAGCAAATGAATAATTAATCAATTAACCAATTAATCATTGGTCTGTTATTTCGAGAGTGGTTTCTCACGCAGAAAATGCAGCTTCCCACCTAAACCATACTTTCACAAATCTGCTGTAAGCCAAGTTCTGAAACGTTTATTATTAAATCATTGCCTAATAAATAAATTAGTAAGAATAAATTGTGCAGGAAAATTAAATCCTTCCTCTACTTTCACTTTCTCAACTTCATACGAAGTAACTGGTTTCATAATAGAAAAGTTTAGATTGTGAGGAGAGTGAGTAAAATGGCATGAAGCTTTCAGAATTCTTGACAGCATCCCACCTGCCGAGACAAGGTACCTCCTGTCCATTTAGATAGTGGGTTTTACCTCACTGCTGTAAAAATAATTCTTTGTGGAAGAGTGGTTACACTCCTTCAGCATCTCTCTGCTTCTAAATTCTGTTATCCTGTAGGCTTCTCTGCATTAAGTTATGCCATTATCCTCAAGACAGTACTAAAATACTGAGTTATAGTTGCATTGCATCTTGGTTTTAGGACCTGATCATAGCAATTAATTTATTTTTTTTTTTACACAGTTTGGTTTTGTTTACTCATGGGAACAAGGCATTCCCCACTTTAAGATGATTCTTATTGATCAGTGTAGATACAGCACATCAGTGGATACAGCAGGAAAGCAAGTCTACGTGACTAAAACTTATTCTGACTTTGAAAATCAAATCCTGCCAGTAGAAGCTCCACTTTACATCAGTACATGCAGTTGAATATTTTGATTTCTATCAGATAGCAATTAAAATAATACAAATTGTTGAGCATGGGATTTACACTAAAAGGGTACCGATTCTGGAGGCTGGTCCGTTCACACACTTTGAAGGTAACGTGTGTACCCTAGTGCTCCAGGAGTGTAGTTATGGGACATCCTGACTATTGTTCATCCAGGTATTAATAGGAAGAGGTCCAACAAAACAAGAACTATATAAACCAAACAAACACCTCAGAGCTTGGTATAATGAGCTAAAGTTTAAAACTTGCGGCCTCTACCTGCTGCCTTCTTGACTAAAGAAACTTAAACTAAATGTTAATTATAAGCAAAAAGAAAAATATTACTTTTGATTAACAGGATGACATATTTCATAAAATATTCGTTTTCTCTCTGGTAGCTTGAATTTGCTAGCCTGGCTTAATTAAACCCTGGTTTTTCTCAGGGTTTAATTGTTTAACTTCCTCCCCTGAAGGAGGTTCTTCTAAAACGTGGGGTTCTTTTTTCCCCCTCTTCTCAGTTTTAGGGGTTCCCATTTTGTTTTGGGATTTTATTGATGCCATGTTGGCTAGTACTTGGATATATTAAAGAATATAAATTCCTGTGAAACAGTTTTATTAATTCACCTTTGCATAGCACTGAATTGTAGTCAAAGCATGCTCATTGATGTTTTTTCCCCAGTGTAGTTAGTTATTTCTGGTCTTTTAAGAAAATCTGGCCCATTTAAGGAAATTACCATGAAATGAGCAAAACCAGAAGTTTAAAAGATGTGGAAGAAGAGAAAAGGTAATTCTAATCACATCTTCAGGAAGAACCACTGTGTAATAGTTCCTCTGGGCTAGTTTCCCATGCAAACAAATGCTTAATGTACCTCAAAGTGGATTTAGTGGTGCTCCGTAATAAGAGTATCTGCACCTAGATTTATTCAAGAATAGTTGAATTCGCAGGTTGTTTTCTTTAATCAGATTTAATTTTCAAGCTTAAAGAAGCCCTGATATCAAAAGTACAAAGCTATTCCAGGTTTTTGCAGTGTGAGTTGTGTAAAATCAGTCCGGATGATCCCCTGTAGTGAACGTGGTGAAACCCTACCCCAAGGATGCTTGGCATGGTGGAGAAAATAAAATAAAATCAGTAAAATCTGTGCCAATTGCAGTGTAGCAGTTAAGTGCATTTTCTGTAATCATCTAGAAAAATGGGGGCAGCTTCCCCGTAGATTGTGTAGTCATTGTCAGCTGTACTGAGTGAGGACCAAGGAGGTGTGAATTGCTCCTAATTTGGTTTGATAGAGGCTTAGCTTTGCTCTTGGAAAGGCAACTTGAAGAACCAAGGCAGTGGAGGAGCTGTGAAGAGGAGCTATAGCAATAAAAAAGGTACTTGTGCACACTGTGCTTGCAAAGCATCCTGCTACACCATCAGCCTTCCTTTTAGACTTGGTTAGGTTCTTGCCCCAAGGCTTTTCCAGAGCTCTTGTCCTCTTTAAATTTATTCATGGACATTTATCCTTTATGGCTCTTGGCTTAAAAAGCAGTTCTTGCTTTTTGACCTCAATGATGCCAGGTCGTTCAGCTGCCCAATATTAGGTGGTGAGGACAGTTGCTGAATGATAGGGGAATTAAAGTGAATTATTTCCTTAACTCCTGCAACTCTTTTTGTTGCCTCCTACCCAGTAAAAGCTGTGTTACCTCTGCACAATCAGAGATCAGCTTTGGTTGTGCTTTGCCCATGAAGAATGGTTTGTGTAAAGATATACTCAGTTTTGATGTACTAAAAAGTCCTAGTGGGCTGGTGACTGTATCCTGGTTGTGACAGACAAGCAATAGTTTTTAATTTCCAGTTTCTCATGTGCACTTTATCATATAAAACATAAGACAGTCCACCTAGCTTTTTAAAAGCCTATAATGCCTTTTATTTGTTACCTAGTGACAGCTGAGCCTACTTATCCAAATTTAAAGGGTCATTTGGACAGCTGAATATTTTTCCCTTCTCAATAAGCAATAAAATACTCATTTTGTTGTGTTTGTTAAACATGGATTGAGGTTTGGTGGTTGTTTATTATTAATTTTTTTTTCCTCAAAACATGTAGGGGTTTGTGTACTGAAGTCCCACTAATTTATTGTGAAAAGAAATCCAAATTGCTTTAGTCTCCTTTCAAAATAGCAGATATAGTTCTATATCTACATCTGGGGATCACTTAGCACGGATGATAAGAAGATGGGTTAGCACATAGAAATGATACTGGGAAGGCAGGTGAGAGAACAGTGTGGTGGCCAGGGTCACATCCACATTCCTGTCATCTTTATTTTTAGTAAAGAAAAGATATTATCAAAATGGGTGGAGGTGTTTGTGTTTTGTGGTGTTTTTTTTTTTCTTTCATAATTTCTTACAGTAACAAAGCAGAAAATCCTTAGGAACATAGATTCACCTGACCCGATGCTTCTCTAAAACCTTAGAAAGGTGAGAAGCAACTGCTGGTTTACCCTTGGGTCAGGTTTTTCTGAGGGTTTGAGGTGCCCAGGCTGTGGATCAGAGCGTGGCCATCCATCCCCGCCGGAACGGCTTGCACTGGGACAGCAGAGAGTGTTCCTGACCACAACTTTCCACCTCAAAAGCTTAAGAAGCTTTTGCTGAGAGCTGCTGTGGATGAGGAGGTGCTTCATGACCACCTCCTCGAGGAGCCAGAGGGTAGACAATTGGGAAACCTCATCAGCTGTCCCCACCTGAGAGCTGGAGCCCTGAAGAGCATTCAGGAGGGATCGTACAAGTAGCTTGCCTGACAGCACACATCATTAAAATGCCAGTGTTAGTGAGATAGGAAATTGCAATTACACAGTGCATCTTTCTGATCATTTTTCCTCTCTTGCTGCAATGACACACAATAAAAAGCAGCTTCATGACAAATTGCCATCAAACTATGAAGTTGTTTTTGCCAGAGCAGCAAGGGTCTGGTATTTACAGAACTGCTGTACCTTTTGCAGTGGGTTAGTCTAAAAAGGCTTTATAAAGAAAGAAGTCCCATTATTTTTCAGACTTTGTATGACTTAAGCACTTATTCATTGAGATTTCAAGTTAAACAGCTATTCCCGTGTATTTTATAAGATTACCAAATTTATGAACAAGCTTTGATTCCCTTGAAGTTTCCAGCATCTATTGTGTCTGCCACTCTTAAGAGAATGAGTGTGCCTGTGGTCCTGTGTCTTGAAATGAGTTCCTTGGAAGCCTATTTCTACCTCTTTGCTTTTGTTTAATCATGTAACGATGAATCAACACGACTCCCTTCCTCTTCTCCCTTCCCCTTCCATAGACTTTAATCCTTATCTTGCTCTAGTTAGCCTGGAGATTGCTTTCATCTCTAGCTGTGCTCTTCCTAATGCTTTTATCCTTTAAGCCCGGCTTGTGACTTTTGCAGTGGCATTGTGTATAGCTATATATTTAAAAAAAAAAGTACAGGCTACGTGTGTGTGGTGTTGCATTAATATGGTTGGAGTTCTTTAGTTCTGCTTGATTAGTCCCAGTGTTGCACCTCTTCACTCACTAATGATTTGAAGCAGCATCCCAGGAGTGACACCTGGTGGGGGTGTCTGATTATTTTTAGTTAAAAAGTGCTTTCACCTTCTGGATCCCAAACAGTTGGATCATTATCACATCTACTAAAAGCAGGTTTATACATAATACCTGTATTTTCAGCTCCATTGACCTGGTTTCCCCTCCAAAGCTGTGGAGGAGACTGGATTAATTGGCAACATTAATGAGGAGTTTTGGTGAGAAGAATAAATGAGATGTTGAATTCAGATTCCTTTACGTTCCAGCTACTGCTGTTCTGAAGATGAGTATCCATATGCAGGTCTAATACATTAGAAGTATTCCCTCTAAACTATACCCATGTAATATACCCAGGCTTCCATGTACAATTATTTCATAGAAGAGTATTTATGTACTAAATGCAGGTTAAATGACTAAATTTTTAAATGCTGTATGAGACAAATCTAGGGGAGATAAATTATCTGCTTAGTTTAATGCTGGAAGAAATATTTTTATATTTCTATTTTTGCTTTTCAACCTATATGGCCTAATGGCCTATCTTTTTGTTATTTGAATCTGGTTTAATCTAGTTTAAAATACCAGAATCCATATATTTGTGGAGTATTCTGTCATGAAGATGCATGAGAACTTGATATGAGTTTTAAGAAGGAAGCCTTTCCTAGGGCTGTTGTTTTATTTGTGGATTCATAAATAATCATTTTATGCAAAAGGAATGGATTGGGGACAATAACAGGACCGGAGCTGATTAAATTTACTGCAGTCTTATTGTTGTCCTGTTGTGAAATCCTGGGTTATTTGGAATGCTGATAATGACATTTTAAATCTAATTTAATTCTTAAAACATCTGCATTATTAAAAAACCCAAGCAAATAAAACCAACCTTCCTCCCTCCAAAACAAAACCAAAAACTTCCAGATTATATATTTGCTGAACACAATATTCCTTGCAGGATGACAGTGGATTTTTTTAAAGACACTGGGTTTTTCTTCTTTAGTCTTTGGTGTATTTTTTTCATTTTTTTCATAAATAATCAAAGCTGCTATGGAAGAGAAAGGTGTGGTTTTTTTGCTGCTGTTATACTCACGTAATGTCAAAAATGGCAAATTTATTTTTAGCGGAGGGCGTCTGTGGAGTTTCAGTTACAGGAGCCCCTTTCTTAAATGAAGGGGTCATTAAAGGTTGCACCTCGTGATCAGAAACCCCTAAATGGCAGATTACATCAAATCCAGCAAACTGGCTCTTTGAGTCACTGTACCAAAACAGATTTTCTGCCTTATTCCTCTGGATTGCTGGAAATGCCTTCCATCTGAGGGGATGGTCACTTCTTAGTGTTGAATTGTTGCAGCAGGGTCTTGGGAGAGCAAATCCCAGAATAAGGATGACCCAATTACGTTCCTTAAGCATGGTTATAGCACTCAGGTTTTTATATATAATATATATTCAAGTTTTTAATGTACTGAGCATTGTAATTTTAACCGGACAGAGGTGGTTGGGGTTTTTTCCCCCAAAAAAGTTTATCTTTTTATTAGGCAAGCTGTTGCATTAAAATCAGTGGGACTGTTTGTGCTGTTTAGGGCTTCTCCTTGTTAATGGCTTAGTGGCAGGGTACCCTGCAGGCAGTTTGGCATGGCCTTAAAGGTAATAACACTGCTTTACTTGGGGCTCTGTGCTCTTGCTGCTTATATTGAGTAGTTCCCTCGTTGAATGGCTTCCTTGACATCATTATGGCTGCCTGATCCTTGGGACCCCTGACTATATCTCTTGAAATGAAGCTTTTCTTTAAAAGCTGTTTTTTTTTTTAAGCTGGAAAATTCCTTTGCAGCTAATCAGGTTGGAGCATATTTTTTATGTTGAGTTTAAAGCCATTTTGAATTTAGTAGAGTTCCTACAAAGATGTGTTGAATCTCAAATTTACAGGTGTAAAAGGCAATGTAGTAGTGGCCTGCAAACCCTGAACAACTTGAGGATGTACTTGGGTAAACCATGGGAACTTGGCAATTTGCTTGTCGTGGTTGCCCATAGATAAACAAAAGGAGATGCATCTTCAGGTTTCCAAGAAAGAAATCAAGGCATTAATTATGGCAACAATGCTGCTCAATAGAAAATCTCTTTGGGTGCATTTTTAAAATATATTTGCTTCCTTGTAAGAGAACGAACACACAATCCACTAACAATCTGCTTAACACAGAGGTACCAAAACATGGCACTTCTGTATGACCTTCAATTAGGAGCATTTCCACAAGTTGCTGAGAGAAAAGCTCACTTCTTTTATTCTGTTAGATCTAAAAGTCTGGATTTATATGAGAAGTTTAATTTGGACTATCTGATTTCCTTGAGCATCACATGTGGCGTTCTCCTGGGGATTCATTCTTCTCTTACAAGGTTGCTTTCTTCGAGGCGTGACTGGTCTTGATGTCCATGCTAAATTGTTCTGGAGACTTTCTTGCACGGCCTCTCTTGCTCTTCTGCTACCTCTGTGGTCTCTAATTGGCTTCATTTTCCTGCCTTTCTGAAAACTTCCTGCTGCTTTATCCCCTTGGTCCTTGCCCTGCTGCATCACTGGTAAATGTTGTCATGACTCCCGTCTCTTGCAGCTTTGGAGATATGTTGTCCTTTACACTGACTGCATTTGTTGAGCTGATGGATCATGGGATTGTATCGTGGGATACATTCTCTGTGGCATTCATTAAAAAGGTAAATTTGTACTCAGTGCTACCTCTTCTCTATCAGTTTAAAATTTTGAGGTGAGTCGTGGTTGGTTTTCGGGGGTTATTTTGGGGGGGTATGTGTGTGTTTATTTCTTGGGTTTTTTTCCTTCCTTCCCAGGTACGTTATTTAGGTCACTGGCCAAAAAGGTATATGAAAGTGGGATTGAAGTGCTATTTTAAACTATAAATATTTGTAGT
The DNA here is from genome assembly GCA_028571045.1 of Scolopax bukidnonensis. Taxonomy (NCBI): domain Eukaryota; kingdom Metazoa; phylum Chordata; class Aves; order Charadriiformes; family Scolopacidae; genus Scolopax; species Scolopax bukidnonensis. The sequence continues at coordinate 45,769,175 of JAOWAV010000012.1, forward strand.
TGCAGGATCTGGCCCAACTTCTATGGCAATCTTATGGGAGTGAAATGGGATCGATGCTGTTTTAGGCTTATTATGCAAGAAATCGCTTGCTCAATTCCAGTGTGACCTCCTGATGCAGACACCAAGCAGTCAAAGCAAAAATTAGCATTTTGATTTAATGGAAATTGAAAATGAGTAATACCATATATCTTGAAACAAAAAACAGCACTGAAATGTTTCCTCTGGGTATGTAGGAGGAAGTGAAATGAGTTAGTTTACAAATTGAAATTAAGCTGATATCTAGTGAGATTATCAAGTTGAACTCTGGTCCTCGATTTGCAATGTTTTTTTCCTTTCTTATATGTAGGAAGTGGAGAAAAGCAGCAGAACACATGGGACTACTCTTTAAATACAGAGATCAATCAGACTTGAGGCCTCATCTGGAGCATGGGGTTCAGTTCCAGGCTCCCCAGTTCCAAAAAGACAGGGAACTGCTGGAGAGGGGACAGCAGAGGGCTACAGAGATGATGAGGAGCCTGGAGCATCTCCTTTAGGAGGAAAGGCTGAGGGACTTGGGTCTTTTTAGTCTGGAGAAGACTGGGGGGGGATCTGATCAATGCTTATAAATACTTAAGGGTGGGTGTCAGGAGGATGGGGCCAGTCTTTTTCTCAGTGATGCCCAGGGACAGCACAAGAGGAAATGGGCACAAACTTGAGTATAGGAAGTTCCACCTAAACATGAGGAGGAACTTCTTTCCTCCTGAGGGTGGTAGAGCCCTGGCAGAGGCTGCCCAGAGAGGTGGTGGAGTCTCCTTCTCTGGAGACATTCAAACCCCATCTGGACACGGTCCTGTGCGACCTACTCTGGGAGGGGGTTGGACTAGTTGATCTCCAGAGGTCCCTTCCAACCCCACAGTGTTCTGTGATTCTGTGACTTCAGAAAACAGTTTTTCTTACTGATTTAACTCTTTTAATTTACTGTGGGGAAAAAATCCAACCAAACCACAGAAAGAAAGGAACTTTCAAGCCAGGTTCAACTTGGAACTTGAGATACGGTGCATTTTTACAGGTTCAGGAGACAGGAGTGTTAACTTCACTAAAATGATATCAGAAGCAGTAATGGAAGAAATATAACCTCTGGCAAAGATCTCTTCATTTTAGCCGAGTGTGTCAGAGTCAAGACTTTAAATTAATATTTGGCTAGAAAATTGCTACCACTGAAGTACAAATTTACTTTTGTTGCCAAAACTGAAAGAAGAGTCAATTATGAAAAAAAGCATTAGATATTAATGCTCGGTTTTGGTCATTACAGATGATGAATGATATTTTCAAGAAAAATTAGTATAATTGATCTGGTATTTGGACTTGTTTCCAGAGAGTCGAGATAGATTATGATGATGTTATCTTTCCATTGCAAAGAAAATAGTACAGCTGTTTTTGAACTGATTTCATGAGGTAGAAGGTCAAGCTTGAATACCTTATTTGCTAGGGGAGCCTGCTAAGAAGTATATGAAGAATCTTGCTAAAATGAGTTAAATTGATCTACTCTGTGAGTGACTCAAAACAATTGTTGTTGTCTAACCCTATCAACACCTTTTTCCCTGGGGGTTGTATAGTAACTACAGAAGAAAGTATTGTTTGCACCCTTGTTAATGACTCATCTCTTGTGTCTGGTGCTCCATGGGTTTCCTTGGACAGTGACCCAAATTAAAAACCAAAACAAAAGACATAAACAAAAGCAGTCTCACCAAGTAACTGTGAGAACCAAAACTGGCCAGGAATTAACTGGCCTCACTGGTGAGGCCCTGCCTCAAGTGCTGTGTTCAGTTCTGGGCCCCTCACCACAAGAAGGACATTGAGGTACTGGAGCGTGTCCGGAGAAGAGCCACGAAGCTGGTGAGGGGTCTGGAGAACAAGTTGTAGGAGGAGAGACTGAGGGAACTGGGCATGTTTAGTTTGGAGAAGAGGAGGCTGAGGGGAGACCCTCTTGCCCTCTAGAACGCCCTGAAAGGAGGGTGTAGAGAGGTGGGGATTGGCCTCTTCTCCCAAGGGAATAATGACAGGAGCAGAGGAAATGGTCTGAAGTTGGGGCAGGGGAGGTTTAGATTAGATCCTGAGAAGAATGACTTTCCTGAGAGGGTGGTCAGGCACTGGAAGGGCCTGCCCAGGGAGATGGTGGAGTCACCATCCCTGGAGGGATTTAGGAAACATGTAGACGTGGCTCTTCAGGGCGTGCTGAGACTGTAGGGGTTTTTTGTGTGTTTCTGGTTGGACTTGGTGATCTCAGAGGTTCTTTCCAACTATGATGATTCTTTGGTTCTGTGAAAAGCCAGAAGTGAAACTGTGGTGGACACGAAAAGGATGAAGGAGAAAAATAGGACAGTTAGAAGAGAAGCAGAAGGACAAAGAGTGACAAAAAAAAGAGGGAAGTGACAGCGGTGTGTCCTGACCTGCCATGCAGTTGGGAGACAGAACAACAGAACCCTGAAAGGTGCTCTGTGGGCAAGGGACAAATCTAAAGAAGCATCTTTGGACCATGTCTCTCTGGCAGCAGTTCACAGGTTTATTCTTACTTGCTTCTGACCTTGCCTTTTGAGAGGCCACTTGCTTTGAGGTTGCTGATAGGCTTGCTCAAGTGGTTGACAGGATGGATAAGGCAGCAGATAAATTTCTGCTGGCTGAGGGGGAACTTACCGATCAAGTGCTTATGCCCTTTGAAGCTGTCTTTTCTGTTAAACAGAGGCCAAACTGGAATGGGCAGGAATTAATCTGAGCTTTTTTTCTTAAATAGTTTTCTAATTTAAAATGTAGAAGCTGGAGAAGACCTCCAGGGGAACGTCTGACTGCTTCTAATGACTAACTGCTTGGTGGTGGATACCAGTCTTCTTCCCCCCGTCCTTTGGGTACAGAGAGGCTGCTAATCCAACTGCTGTGAATAAAAATCAATGCTTTTGAGGAGACCTTTGTTCCTTCTGGTAGGGGAAAATAACATTATTTGAAAGATCTTCCTGAGGATATCCAAGGTTTTCTAAAGACCATTTTTTTCCTTATGACAATAAAGTTTATTTCCAGCTTCCAGAGTTGTCTGAAGGATTTGAATGCCCAGTTCTTAGAAGATGTCATGGTGATTGGATATCAAAATATACTAGGCAAATTCAGTGCTCCCATCCTTAGTTCGTGTAAGAGGAGAAATAAATTTTGTAGTAGTGCTTGAGATAGAGTTAAAAATATCTCTTGGAATTATTTATATAATTGCTGTTTCATAACCCTGTGATGAAGAGTCTTAACCTTGATGAATTGTTTACTCTGCCTTCTAAAATGTACTGTGCAGGAACAGGGGGTGGTGGGAGGGAAAGTGTCTCTGTCTCACAACTGCCAGTTGGGTTTTCTGTAGTCAAGTAAAACTCTGGTTTCTTACTTGAAAAGGAAATGCCCATTTCAAAATTGTACTATGTGCTAGGATTTAACAGAGGACAAAATGGACAGAAAAATCTGCACATTTCTGACATCAAAATTACCCAGGCAAATAACTAACGAGCATAACCACTGCTCAGAAAATTAGATCCCTTTCCTTCAAGGTTCTTTCACTGTTTGGGTTTTGCTGGTGTTGGGGTTTATCTTGTTCGTAGTTTTTTGTTTGTTTGTTTTTTCTTTTTATTTTTAATTTTTTGGTTTTTAACTTTTGAATTCTCTTATTTAAATGATGCTGAAACAGGAAGAGAACTCAGGTGATGTTAAGCTTGTTATCTGTTTCTTATCTACCCTCACTTGATGTGTTTAGCTCCTGTCTTGGCAGAACACTGGGGTTGGATGTGTAAAGGCATTCTGATTCCTAATTTCCTTTGAAATCTGTTAGAAGTTAACCATCAATTGCTTCTCTCCTCCTGTTCTCTGTGCATCCATGGACTGGTTCTTTATTTTCTGTTAAATCAATAAATATTTCCTCAATTGAGTTACATTCAGCATAGCTGAATTGGGGTTAATGCAAACCAAGCAGCACAGCAAACAGAGGTTCTGCAGCAGATTAGAAGAAAAATCTGTCCCTCTTCCCTTGTCATCTCCAACCAAAGTTGCAGAAAGAGTGTTCTGCTCTGTCAGTACCACTCAAAATGTCACAAGTGCAAAGCAGTCTCGTTATCCACGTGTCAGTATCTAACTGTGCATTTTACAGGCAGCTAGGCAGCTTTTCCAAACGCAAGGAATGCGCCTCTTCCTCCAAAAAGGAAAGCGATGCCAAGATCTAAGCAGGCATCCAGAACCAGAAGCAGTGTAATCACATTAGTGGCTTGGTACCATGAGCACCAGAGAAGCACGTGGACTTGAAGTTTTCTGGAAAGAATGCATCAGGCTTGAGACAGGGCCACTGTAGTCTGTTCCTTGGCTGTAAAGAGCAAATAGCTGTGGTCACGTGACATTTCTTCCATCTGACTGGGCTTCCTCGGGTACCTTTCAGCTTGACTGTGCTGGTATCGGTGTGTTCAAGGAAAACCCAGGCATATCTTGCTTTCCTCATCAGCAGAAGGCAAGCTTCTTCCAAGGAAGCCATGTCCAAGGGCTGGGTAGCATGTAGAAGAACACACGTGTCCATGTCACACTGCAAAAAAAGCAGGGCTCAGGTCTGCTTTTGATTAACCTGCCATTTACATGTGGCAGCTTGCAGTGAAAGTGAAGCTTATTAATGCATGAATACTTAAGCAAGACTGGACTCTAGACAGAACTAGGGGATGATGCTGATACATGATCATCCACAAGAGTTTTAATTTGTAACCTGGAAGGAGCTTTCAGTGATGTTGGTAACAGTGGGGGGGGCATATTGCATATGGAAATTTTGCTAGAGTGTGTTTTACCAGAGAGCTAGATGGAAATTTCTCTTTTCCAACAGTTGAGTATTTGTTTAGATAATACTGGCTGCACAGATTTCTACTGGAGAGAATGAGGAGTATTCTCTTTGTCCTCTCTCAGGTTCTTCTCACACACACACAAAAAAGTAACTGTTCTAGTTCTTGAATGTTGATTTATCGTGTTCATAATGTAATGTTGAAGCATGCATTTTGGTGGTACTGTGATTTGTTCCAGCTGAAGAATCTGTGTCACGCTGTCCTTTGAAGGTATCTGCAGTGCCTTGTTGATTGCTTTCAGGCATTTACCGATACCTGGCACGTGGACAGGACTACTTCTATTCTAATACCTTTCTAAGCCACATCCACATTTTTCTTTCTTCCCTTCCTTGTATTTGTAACAAGATGTAACTTCTCTATGTTTTTGAATTTGTAGATAGCAAGCTATGTCAACAAATTTGCATCGGACATCTCCATCCTGCAACGGTCACTAGCAATCCTGGAATCGATGGTGCTCAATAGCCATGACCTGTACCAGAAGGTGGCACAGGAGATCACAATTGGGCAGCTAATCCCACATCTGCAGGGGTGAGTGTCTTCAACTGCCACCCAATACAGTGGATTTTATTCTTTCCCTCCCAAAATGAGCACGGCATTTGGAAAGAGTGGTATAAAGACTGGCAACTTCCTATGACTTTTCCATGAGCTATAAGTGGTATATTTGAAAATGGAGAAGAAGCAGCTGATGGTCTGGTGTCCTGCTATAATCAGTGGCACTTCAAGGCTGTGATTCATTCCACCTTTCTTGAATGCTGAATCTCCCTCTGGAACATCTCATCTCTTAAAAATAGAGACAACGTGGTCATGACTTTGACTTCTATATGGTTAATATTAAATGCAAATGGTCCCTCCCTTCCACCTGCAGTAATGCAACTGGAAGATTTGGTTTCTACAGCTTGTGTGTATTCGTGTTCTTCTCTTTTTTATTCCAAACAGGACAGACCAAGAAATCCAGACATATACCATTGCAGTAATAAATGCACTTTTCCTTAAAGCACCGGATGACAAGCGGCAGGTAAGTTGTTGGGTCTCTACATAGTTGGGTTTCTGTGTTGTATCTACTTACCTGTAGGAAAAGTGTTTCATATTTGTACCTGCTGTTGACCCAGTCACACTTTTCCTGCAGTCAATTCAAACTTGTTCTGTTGTTTCGTGCTGTTATATTATTTTAATGAAGCTACCTCCATCTTGTCCCAATATTGGTGGGGATTCAGCATTCTTCCGTGCTTTTGTAGTTCCCCGTAACCTCACATGAACCATATTGACTGTGGTTGGCTCTAGTATTTATTGTACTGAACTCTTTGCCAGCACAGCTTGTAAAACTAGCCTATTTTTTGGTAAACTCTTCCTCCCCCTGCCCGATTTTTTTTTTTTTTTTTTTTTTAATAAAAATTGCTTTGTTTTTGAAAATGTAAATATCTTGCCAGGTAAGCATTTCATGACTTTTATAGTATATTATTTTAAGTTAACTTTAATGCCAGAGATCAGATGCCCCAAAAGGAAATACTTCAAGATTGTGAGCTGCTGTTATAAATGAGGGTGGAATGTAATGTGTTATGAAATAGAGAAATTTTATGCATGCTTACGAAGTCATTAGACTGTGTTAAAACAAATGAAGTCATTAATTTATTTAACATTTCTGTCACAGTGATGATAATTCTCATGGTGACACACTGTTAGTGTCCAGAACTAACAGTTCACTGAGAGCTGCTGATCAGCTCTGACAAAGACTTTTTAAATACTGGAGATTGTTTAAACAAACGTCAAAGCCCACTATGGGTAATAGTTCTTTTTTTTAAACAACTCCCCTGGCAAACTGGGGAGATCCCAGCCGACTGGTGTCTAGCAAACATGACGCTCATCCAGAAGAAGGGTGGGAAGGATGATCCAGGGAACTCCAGGCCTGTCAGTCTGACCTCAGTGCCTAGGAAGGTGATGGAACAGATCATCCCCAGTGGTATTATGTGGTGCGTGAAGGACATCCACGTGATCAGGCCCAGCCAGCATGGGCTCATGAGGGACAGGTCCTGCTTGACAAACCTGATCTCCTTCTTTAATGCAGTGACCCTCTTGGTGGATGAGGGAAAGGCTGTGGATGTCATTTACCTGAATTTTAGTAAGGCCTTTGTCATGGTTTCCCACAGCATCCTCCTGGAGAAACTGCCTATGGCTTGGATGGGAGGACTTTCCACTGGGTTAAAAACTGGCTGGAAGCTGGGCCCAGAGAGTGGTGGGGAAAGGAGTGAAATCCAGCTGGTGGCCGGTCACAAGTGGTGTCCCCCAGGGCTCGGTGTTTGGGCTGGTTCTCTTCAACATCTTTATCCATGATCTGGATGAGGGGATGGAGTGCACCCTCAGTCAGCTCACAGATGAAACCAAGTTGGGTGGGAGCATCAACCTGCTGGAGGCTGGAAAGGCTTTGCAGAGGGATCTGGACAGGCTGGGTGGATGGGATGAGGTTCACCAAGGCCAAGTGCCAGGTCCTGCTGTTTTAGGAGGACCGGCACAATGTAGATGCCTGCACATTAAGGAAAGGATTTAAATTGGTGCTGGTTTCTGCATTCAATTTAAATCCTTTCCTTAAATCTGGCACCTTTCCTTTTTTCCTTTCTTTTTTTTCCTACTTCTGTATTGCAAAATGCCAAAAGGTTCACGGTTTTTCTTTTTAATGAGGACTCCCTGGTTGCTTTGCTTCCTCTGCTGCTGTCAAGAACCAAATCGTCTAGAGAAACCTAGGTTATTTAAAAAAAAAAAAAAGAAAAAAGTCTTTATCAGAAGAGAGCTGAGAGTCTGAGCTTTTAAAAGATACTTTGAATGTTTTAAACACTTTTTTTGGCAATTGTCTATGTTTTTGCAGGCAAGTTGCTATGGAAAATGAAATGACAAAATTTGTCAACTAATTCTTTTTCATACCTGTTACAACAATACTTACTTTAGAAGAGGCAGCTCATGTGTAGCGTACTATTATAGAGTTATATAATATCTATATCTATAATATTATAGAGATGATACTCTCCAAGAAAATAAAATAAAGGAATTCCCCCTCTTTTGCCTTGAATGCAGAAAGGAATACCCGGTGTTCTTCACCTGTCCATCTTTTGGCAGTGAATGCACTGTGACACAGCAGCCGGTCTGTTCCCTGTGGCAGGAAGTCTGTCCTGTGCCTGGCACTCCCCCTGCAGCTCAGTTGTGCCTTTCCCAAAGAGCTGGAAGTCTCTATACCATTCATTCCTTTGCTGTTCGTGCAACTGAAACCTGCTCAGCCAGAAAAAGCCCACAAACCAAAGTGGAATTTCTCTTGTCTTTGCTCCGTTTTTCCTTCCTTATCATCCCCGTGTTCCCTTGCAGCACCCGTTATCTGGTATAAAAACACTCGATATCCATGGCTGCCTCCTGTCTCACAATTAGAATTGTTTTATTTCTGCAAGCAAGTTCTCCCTCTTAGCACTTGGTTTATTTGTATTGTTTCTACAGCCACTTTTCAGCAGTCCAGTTCTTTGGATGTTTTATGTAATGGCCTTTGCTGTTTTCTAGTTTCTTGTTTGTTATATCACAGAATCACAGAACGCTGTGGGGTTGTAAGGGGCCTCTGGAGATCATCTAGTCCAACCCCCTGCCAGAGCAGGTCCACCCAGAGCAGGCTGCACAATTACTCTTCAATATCAGCAGGAGATTTTAAAAATGTATTTCTCCTGGAGGTGACCGATGTTTCTGTGGTGCCAACTGCACAGAATCAGAGCGTGTCCAAAGGATGTCCTGAAGCATATGTCAGTGTTGATGTGATTTGCTGGTCTGTGTTACGTGAGGCTGTGATACACGAGCTCTGTTTCCAATCGATCTCCTAATTCCAGACATTACCCCTTTGTGTGAATCTAAACAGTGTCTAAATAGCACTGTACAATCACAGAATGGTTAAAGTTGGAAGAGACCTTCAAGATCATCCAGTTCCAACCCCCTGCCCTGGGCAGGGACACCTCCCTCCAGACCAGGTTGCTCCAAGCCCCATCCAGCCTGGCCT
>JAOWAV010000012.1:45785925-45798194 GCA_028571045.1 Scolopax bukidnonensis
CCCCCAGCTCCCTCAGCCTCTCCTCATGAGACTTGTTCTCCAGACCCCTCACCAGCTCCATTGCCCTTCTCTGGACCCTCTCCAGCCCCTCCATGTCTTTTTTGTGGGAAGGAGCCCAAAACGGGATGCAGCGCAGGAATGCTCAGGACAGGCAATGTCTTCAGAAAAGGCTGTGCGTGCTCCAAAGAGACTTACTAAATTCAGTTCATCTTAAGTTTTTAAAATTTGGTCAAATGTAGCCTACGTTCCAGAGCAATTTCAAGACAATACCAGGAAAAGCCTTTTATCAAAACTGGGGGTTTTTCTTGGTTAGTGTGAGCAGCCAAACAGTTGTGAAAAGCATTGTGAAATATTTTTCTAAAAGTTGCTGTGGAGTTTGAACCTAAAGGAGATGGTAGGCATTCTGTCCTGACACTTCCAATAGCTGTAAAATATCAGAAGCAAGAGAAAGTCTAAAAATGGAGAGTGTCAGACAACCTGAAGGGCAGGTGGCACACCCGGTTTGACTTGCCATTTAAACATCTTTCTCACGTTCCCATTTGCTTTTGACATCTTGCTTCCTTGATTTTTCTGGGAATGTTGCTACTTGAGAGGTTTCTGGCAGAGCAACCAGCAGTCCTGAAACCTCTGTTAGAAAGGTGAACAAAATACGTGAAGTACAAGAAAAGAAAAACAGAATGGAAGAGGAAGGAAACATAGATTTTCTGATTATGATGCTAAAGATATGACTAAAGGTTTTACTGGTCTATACTGGCATTTGGAGGAATCCAGTTGTTAATTTTGCAGTTAAATTTCCTGAATTTCTATGGAGATAATTCAACCTGAAAATGAGATTTTTAAAATTTTATTTCCTATTTTAAAAAAAAAGTACCCCTTTCACTTGTTGAAAAATAGAGGAATGTTTTAGTTTTATTAGCTTAATATTTTAGTTTATTTTACAGTATGCAGCTCTACGTGGTAGTATCACAGAATATTTTCTAAGTGAATGCTTAGATATTCTCTTTACAATAATACTAAATGTCTGTCAGGATTTATTTTTTTCTTTAATATTCACCTGAAGATAAAAATCCTTGATTTACTCTATTTATATGGCTTGATATTATTTGGAGTACAGATGAACCTCATCTTAAAAGAAAGGTGTTAATTTGTAATATTGGACAGCAGAGGGCACAAGCACCATACCAGATGTAGTTCCTTCATAAAAGTTGTTCAACAGCTCACTTACATGAGGACAGAAGCATTTCAGCCTTAGAAATAGTAGAAATAACTGTTCTGGGCTGTAGATTCCCATTTCTCAGTTGAAGGCCAGCACGTGTTTGATATTTAGGCTAAACAATACCTCTGGAGGCAATAAAAAGCTACTTAATTTGGCTTTCATGTGACGGTTTGTTATACCATACACTGTAAGCAGAGTTTCTTTTCTCTCTGGCACTTATTGGTGAGATATTTTTTCCCTCTGAAATATTAGTTTGTTCCTGTGTCTGAGTGTTTTCCAGCCTTACGTAGGCTCCACGACAGGGAAACTTACTTGCAATCTGGATTTCTTAGGCGTTTGGGGGGAGTTTGGTTTGTTTGGTTTTTGGTTAATTTTTTTTTTTTTAACAGTCTCTGCAAATCTGTGAAAGATGAGATTTTGTAAATGTAGCTACGGATCTAATCGGAAAAAACTTGTGGTTTAGTCTGAGGAAGAGGAGGCTGAGGAGAGACCTTATGCTGTGTAACTACCTGAGGGGGGGTGTAGAGAGGCAGGGGTGGGTTTCCCAAGTAACAGGAGATAGGACAAGGGGCCATGTCCTCAAGTTGCACCAGGGGAGGTCTAGATTGGAGATTAGGAAACATTTCTTCACAGGGAGGATTATTGGGCATTGGACTGGGCTGCCCAGGGAAGTGGTCGAGGTACCATCCCTGGAGGTGTTCAAAAGATGGGTTGACATAGTCCTTAGGAATATGGTTTAGTGATTTTTGTGTCAGAGTTAGGTTGACGGTCTTTAAGGTCCCTTCCAACCTGGACAAATCTATGATTCGAAGTTCAGTCTCAAACGTTTTAGGAGGGATTGGTCCTTTTTTTTCCAAACCAGTCTCTGACATCTGCAGAGCTTGGCTGTTTGTACTCAGGCAGGGGGAAGATTTGACTGTAGAGCTCGACTTTTTGTATGTGGAGACATTTGTCCAGGGGTGGGTAAAATATCATAGATGCTGACACTTCCTTTGCTGTAGATTAATTTTCAGCTTGTCGTCTGTGATTGCTGGAAGCTTGACCTGGTCACAGGTAATAAAAGCAGTGGTCGTGTGAGAACCTCAGAGCTCTGTAGTGCCACCAGGCTTTTTTTTAACCTTGGACTGAGTGTCCCTATGCCCAGACACAGATGACATTCCAGCTCAGCTCCCTGGTTTTAAATTCTGATGGCTTAGGTTATGTCTGGCTGCCAGGCAGGCAGTAGATTCGTGTGACCAATGGATTTGGAAGTGGGGTTTTCTCAGACACGGAGCTGACATCTCCCTACTCTTTATTTATAACTAAACACATCCTGGCCCCTTCCTTTTGCACGTGACAGCTGTTGTAGCTGACTTTATTGAAAAAGAAAAAGATGAAACCTTTCTACAGAAGCAGCTAAAATGAGAGCAGGATCTATCCCAACCTTCTTTTTGGTCATGCTTGGCATTGGGCTTAGATTCCTCTCAAAGCTCACTGTTCTCACAGTGCTCCTCACAAGGGATGTCCTCAGCCACCCCAGTCGTTGTTATTAATGACATTCCAAGGGAAGTACAATTCACTGCACAAATGCATCTTACTCCGTGGCTGGGCTGTGCATACTGTAGAATGTAAGCATCCTATTCTTTGCTGGATCTGGTAGGTGTAACAGCTGGAGGGATCCCATTCAGAGTTTCACTCAAGTCTTCTCTTCTGGTGATGATATATGGAAGAGGCAACTGCAGTGGTTAAGTTGGCTGCTTCACATGTGGGTTCCCTGTAGATACATGTGCTCGGAAAAATCCTAGTGATTGTTTTTACCCTGATTTTACTTGATTGCTTATAATTTAAGTGATTTTTCTTTAAAAGAAACCACAACCTAAAAATGTTTTAATTAACGCACCTTCATTACAGAGGCAAATGTTACATCAAAAAGATTAAATTTAGATAAAACTGCCTGGATTGTATCAAAAACAGTCAAAAAGATGCTCTCCTGGTAGTCTTATGCTTAGAAGACTGAGACTCAAGCAGCCCAAGATTTGGCAGAACTTGGTTTTGAACTTCTAATGTTACTTCATAAAAAGGTCTAGAGTTTTTGTTTTTTTTTTTTTCCCCGTTGATAGTCTATGGAACTCGTGGTTTTGGCCATAGGCTAAAATATGGGTTTTTATACACTTGTTAACCATTTGGTATCACTTCCTAAACTTTTATACAGAATGCTTGCTGAAGAGCTCTGAATTTCTCCTTTGTAAGTAGTCTTTGAACCATCAGGACCATTAATGCTTGTATACCAATATACTAACAGTGCCAGCCATTAAATGAGTGGAAGTCATTGCATACTTTATTCAACAGACATTAAGCTTACGTGAATTCCAAAAAGACTTCTCATGCCACAATTAGACTTATGAACGCTAAGTCTAACTAATTTATACATCTGATAGGATTCACAGAGATAAAATGACTCGGGTAAATTTTGATGCTGCTGTGTCTGCCGTTCCATCTAGTCGCAAACATTTAAGCTGTGTTTGTTTACAATAGTCAAGTTTAGATGGATTAATGTTTTTTGGCTTGCTGTTCCTGCTAGCACTGTTCACACTGTTTTCTCACATGACTGTCTTCTTGCTAGCTTGATAATTATCCTGCTGGGCAGGATGAGAATTCATGCATTAGATCCTGTCTATGTAAAAAAGACAAACTGCTTTAATGGCAGCAGTGAAATTAAACCAGTCCACCTCCTCACACCTTCCAAGGTCATAAAAAAGCCTGTATTTATAACACTATTTCTTTTTAAGTTGGGGATACTCCATGCCAGTTTATCCTGGTGTACTTCTTGACTGCTGTAGTTCAAACAACTGCTGGCCAGGACGTGGGTAATGTACTTCAATCGTGGTTTTGAAAGAGCTGGAGCTATTTGAAAGGATGTAGCTCTTAGTTGCTCTCCAGCTGCCCTGTCTGGAGGAATACCTGCCTTACAGCATTGCAGTAAGCAATGCTGTTGAGCCTCTAGAAAGTCTCCTGGGAAGGATCCCTGATTCCCTGCAGGGAAAGCCATCTGGGTTAGCTCACGTCTTGTTCAGCAGCAGTTTCACCTAAAGCGGACTGACTTTGCCCAAAAGTATGGGACTTCTGGAAATCTGGCAAGGTCTGTTGATCATAGAATGGTTAGAGTTGGAAGGGACCTTCAAAATCATGGAGTTCCAATCCCCCTACCCTGGGCAGGGACACTTCCCACCATACTAGGTGGCTCAAAGCCCCATCCAGCCTGGCCTTGAACCCCTCCAGGAATGGGGCAGCCACAGCTTCTCTGGGCAACCTCTTCCAGGGTCTCACCACCTTCACAGCAAAGAATTTCTTTCTGGTATCTCATCTAAATCTCCCCTCTTTTAATTTAAAACCATTACCCCTTGTCCTGTCATTCCACTTCCTGAGAAAGAGTCCCTCCCCATCTCTCCTGTAGCTCCCTTCAGATATTGGAAAGCTCTCCCCGGAGCCTTCTCTTCTCGGCTGACCAACCCCAGCTCTCTCAATGTGTCAATGTGGCTGTTAAATGAACTGATAATCTCAAGTGTGGAGCAGTAATAAACTAGTATGGCTTTTAGTTTCTTGACCCAGTCTGTGGGTGGATGCTTGACAGCTTATTCAGTTATTCTGTAAACTTGGTGGATGCTGGGGAATATCTGGTAGCAATTTCCCATGCTGAAAAAAGTGTAATTGAAATGACCGTGTCCTGTTGATTCATTTTAAATATCCCTGAGAGAGTACCTGACCTGTTACTGCTTGATAACTTCATTTGTCCAGAAAACATTACTCCAATCACACGTCATCAACAAATCTGTGAAGTACTAAACACGTATCCAACTTTAAAGTCTGTTCCTTGTTGACTAAAATAAAATCTGAAAGGTGGTTCATCGTTGTTATGCATTGGACAAGATGTGATCACTCTTATTTATAGCACCCATTTTAGATTCTTTTAGGCTTTCAAACTATTGGCAGTTCATAGGACTGAAGGTCTTGGAACCCAAAGCATTAGCTCCATGTAGCTGTAGAACTGTAATAGAGCGTGTATAAAATACAAAGAATTCTGTAAGAGTTTTTTGCCTTGCTTTATGATGTGTGATTTATTCATGAACACATGCAGTGTTTTTCTTTCGACATGCCCTGTTATGTTTTATCTGATGATTTGAGGATTTCGGCTGATTCAGTTACACCACCACAACAGTCAGTCTTTTGCAATTCTGACCCTCCATAGCATCCATTCGTGATGGGGACAGATTTCTAGTGGTGACTTATGTAGGGCTCCAGGGTGCTTTATATACTGAGCTACATTATATGGTAGCTCAGTGAATTAATCTAATCAAAGTGTCATTTTTTTTTCATCTTTTAAAAGGCGAATTATAAGCAAGTTGCACCTATGATTTCTTTGCTGTTGAGGTCACTTTTATATTGATGAAGTCAAACTTGATCCAGAAAGGCTGTTGCTCAACACGTGGTGAGGATTGGAGTGTGTTTCAGTATTGGAGGATGACATTTGCAGTCTACTGATATGTACTGCAAAGCTGTCATTAAAACAAAATAATCAAGTCAAACGGGTAGAAATGGCCAAATATTTGCTGAAACACAAAGCTGGGGAAAGCCAGAAACATATCTTAATTAAAGAATAAATACCATCGTTGTCTGCAAACATGATTTGTAAGTCTTTATGAAAACTAGATTCAGTGGAAAGATAACAGAGTTCTTTAGGTGGAGTGGGGATGTGATTTAAATGGCTTGCACTGAAAGTATCAGAGGGAGGTTGATGGTTGGACTAGATGATCTTAAAGGTCCCTTCCAGCCTGGACAATTCTATGATTCTATCTTAAAAGATTTTCTGCATATTCTTTGAAAGATCCAGCAGTTGCTGAGCTTTGGATACTTCTGACTTGAGGTAGACAGTGGCTTTTTTATTATTATTTTTCTAAAATCAGGGATTCTCCAGATACATTTTCATTTTATCATAGAGTTTCTGTTGGAAAATTACAAAATTGGCTTTGGAAGGAAAAAATATGCACATTTGCATATTTAAAGAGTTATCAAGAGGAAAACAAATCTGTTTGTTAGTTCTTGCTTTCATTGAATACATAGAGGTTGCAAATTCCCAAGTCACAGTTATATCTCATTAAATTGGATGGTGGAAGTTGTGTGCATCATCATCTCTCTTTGAAAGCAGTGCTGTTAAATAAAAAGACAAAATTACTTCCTCATTAAGAATTTTAGCTGACTACCTCTTCACAAATGTTTATTTTTTTTAATGTAGCATTTTTTCATATTTGTAATTCTTGTATAAATGAACAGATGGGAACGTTTAACATCTAAAATTTCAGGATTATTTAGAGAAGGGGTAAATGGTGAGGTTGTGTGCTCTATGATACTTCCAACATTAGTTTATTGATTCGTAATTCACTGTGAATACCACTTCAAAAATTCCCCCTCTCCTGGTCCTGAGTTCTTGTGAATCCACGTACATACAACTGTAATTTCTTCATTTGACCCAGGAAACATTTTCGCATAAGGTGTTTTAGAACCAAGTGATTGCTTTCCTTCCTACCCCATGGAACTGTGGTTTCGATTTAAAAGAAAGAAGAAGATGAATAACTGCAAGTAACTGAAGATGGGAGAAAGTGATTACTGTCCTTGGCACTATCCTTGCAGACAGATTGTTCCTTTTTCTGTAGGAAAAAAATGTGACCGGTTTTGAAGAGGGTTCATTTTATATTGACAGCATTTAAATTGGACTCTTCAGTTCTGAAGTTCTCCTATCATCAGTTCTTTTACAGTCCTAATTTGTCCCTTGGCACTTCTGTAGCTTTTGTCATAAAAACCTGCAGAAATGAGGCGTACAGAAAAGCGTTTCACCTCAGCTGCTCTGGGGTTGGGAAAACAAAAATTTGCTCTTCTGGGTAAAACAGCTATTTCACCGGGTCTAACACCTACTGCAAGCAGCTTTCAGAACAAACTAGCGTGATTTGGCAACTGATTTATGTATCTGCACAGAGCACTGATGCAAAATCTGTGTTAAGCCATCAATATTTGTCAAGACAGAAATAAAAAGTTTGTACCTTAATAGGCCAGGAATCACAGAACGCTATGGGGTTGGAAGGGACCTCTGGAGATCATCCAGTCCAGCCCCCTGCCAGAGCAGGTCCACCCAGAGCAGGTCCCACAGGAACGTGTCCAGGGGGGTTTGAATGTCTCCAGAGAAGGAGACTCCACCACCTCTCTGGGCAGCCTCTGCCAGGGCTCTGCCACCCTCAAAGTGAAGGAATTCCTCCTCATATTTAAGTGGAACTTCTTATACTTGAGTTTGTGCCTGTTCCTTCTTGTCCTGTCCCTGGGCACCACTGAAAAAAGACTGGCCCCATCCTCCTGACACCCACCCTTGAAGTATTTGTATACATTGATCAGTTCCCCCCCTTCAACCACCTTCTTCTCCAGACTAAAAAGCCCCAAGTCCCTCAGCCTTTCCTCCTAAGGGAGGTGCTCCAGGCCCCTCATCGTCTTTGTAGCCCTCTGCTCTGCCCTCTCTAGCAGTTCCCTGTCTTTGAACTGGGGAGCCCAGAACTGGACCCAGTGCTCCAGCTGGGGCCTCCCCAGGGCAGAGCAGAGGGGCAGGATGACCTCCCTTCACCTGCTGGTCACACTCTTCCTGATCTGCCGTTGGTCTTCCTAGTGCAGGGAAATTAATGGTCTCTCTGCTTCAGCATATTCAAGTGTGAGATGCTGCTTTTAAGAACAATCTGAAGAGTGAGTGGTGCTTATGCTGTTACAGGTGTCTACAGGGAGTACACCATCACTGTGATCAGGCATCTCAGGGCAAGGACACTTTCTTATGCCTGAAACCTGTACATCCATCAGAGATTGCCTTGGAAGCCAACAGTAGGAGAATGGGGCCATTCAGACAGAAAAGAAAGCTTTATACATCTGGGACTGCAGGAGAGAGTGCTAGGTTGTCCACATATAATCACAGCACTAGACTTTCTCCAGAATATCTAATCTTGTGAAAGGTGCCAGGTGATTTTCTTTTTTTTTTTTAATGACATAAGGAGACATGGGTTTTGGTATTTTACATCTTACCCAAAAGAATGAATTTTCATTTCCATAGTACCCTATTAAGCTGGCTAGCGATTTCTTGATGCTTTTAGTGTGTAGCATGTATGGTATAAGAGCATAAGCTGTTAAGTATCACTCAGATGCTGAAGCTGAAAGATGTCTAGATACTAGTCTAGTGGAAAAAAAATAATCAAAAGTCATCTGAAAAATGGGAGGTTACAAATCGGTTCCATTGGGATTTCTAACTATTGGCTTTTATAAAGAGAAAAATGTAATAGACTTTATACTAAACAGATGCAACTAATATGTCTGAAGGATATATTTAATATGCTCCAAATATGTAATAAATTATGTTGTAGGTGGGGGTGTTTGCATGCTTCCAAATTATTCACTACAGCATATTTAGATATTTAATCTTTGTATCTCATTTCTGAACCTACTCTCTGTTAACATTTCAACCACAAATATTCAACATGCTAAAAGCAGCCTATCATAAATCAAAAGGTAAGACGGGCAAGAGACTGGAATCTCACGTTTCTACTCTCAGACTTTATGGTCTGAGAGACTCAGCAGGAGGAAAAGTAGTAAAACTCCTGCTTTTGTCAGTGAGGTGGGTGGATTAGCCCTGAGCCCACAGCAAGAAGCAGGCTGATGGAAGAAGAAGTCTGTGCTGATCTTTTCCAGTTAGTTTTCTGCTAGAAAATGCACTTTTAAAGTCGCTTTCAGCTTGGTCTTGCAGAATAGAAATGTCACTGCAAAGCAACTGGGGAAATCTTTCTGTGTCAGGATGATGAGTGGAGCCAGAGACATTACAAAGGTGATATGGATAAAAGAACGTATCAGAGGAGAGGTGGGTTTTTCATGGAGACATACTTTTTGGGTCTTTGTTATTCTCAGTAGTTTCTTGGTGTTTTCAAGCCTGTCTGTAGCCAGGGAAATGTTCATGTCTAAACCATGAACTAGGTAAAGCTTATTGAAATGTACATTTAATTCTATCCAATTAAAAGATGAACTGGATTAATAATTTGAGCAAAATGTAGTTTTTTCTGTAGCATGTGAAACTGGACATTTTAAATGTGTAGGTGCGTATGGAAGCTGACAGGTTGTGGTTGTATTTGGTATGTTTATTCATTAATTGCATAGTTTACATTCAGAGATTCAGAATATAACTAAAAATTTACCCAAGTTCCACCCTTGTTGTATCACTGGAAACCACTGAAAAGAGTCTGGCTCCAACATCCTTCAGCCAGCCCACCCTTTAGATATTTATAAATAAGGTCTCCCCTCAGCCTTCTCTTCTCCAGGCTAAAGAGCCCCAGCTCTCTCAGCTTTTCCTCAGCAGGGAGATGCTCCAATCCCTCCATGATTTTGGTTGTCCTGGATGCCTTGGTTGTCCTTCTACTGGACTTTCTCCAGTAGTTCCCTGTCCCTTTTGAACTGGGGATTCCAGTTGCGGCCTCCCCAGTGCAGAGCAGAGGGGGAGAATGACCTCCCTCCTCCTACTGGCCACACTCTTCCCTACACAGCTCATGGATAGTTTATGATCTACCAGGACCTCCAGATCCTTCTCCTCAGGAGTGCTTTCCAGCAGGTCCCTCCATAACCTGTATTGGTGCCTGGGGTTCTTCCTCCCCAGGTGCAGGACCCTACACTCGCCCTTTCAGTCTGTAGTACCCCCAAGGAGTCTGTCTGCCATGAAAGACTTACAGATCTGTGTTTCTAAAGCATTCAGCCTTTGGGGAGCTCCATTCTGTAGTGGAGGACTGACATGCCAACGTGGTCATGTTTGCATTTGGCTTCGAAGTTCTTTGAGGCACAGACCATCCCCTTGTTAGGAGTTTTCTGCTCAGCTCTGCTCCTGGACTTTTTTGGCACGGCATGCTAACACGGTGCACGTCCCTAGGTAGCTCATAGCTTCTGTGAAGTTGCCAACTGAGTGATTTTGTTATCTTTTCACAGAATCATGTAAACCCAGCAATGGATTTTACTCAGACGCCTCCAGGAATGCTAGCCCTCGACAACATGCTGTACTTTGCTAAACATCACCAGGATGCTTATATACGGGTAAGTCTTCTCCTCATCTTTGACATCTGTGCAGTTGCCCGTCCACAGTGATTATGTCCTGCTTATATAGGACGTATGTTGATTATGAAGAGGAGGTTCAGCATCCTGATGTCACCCACAACAAACTCATTGCCAAATTAAATATTTTAGATACCGCTTTTTTGCAAGTATTACTTTTTGTTTAGGCCTATGAAGAGAAGGGAGATGAGCTTGTGCCTTTTCCAATTGCACGGTGGATGTCCATAAACTCAGAAATGAGTAATTGTGCAGAATTCTCTGCCTTGCTCTAAGTCTACCAAAAACTGTCAGGGAAGGGGGCTTTGACGAGCAAATGCCTTGGTGAGTGACTGAGTTGGCAGCGTCCTGAGAGTTAAGATATTCCTGCTCTAAGTGAGGTAACCCTTGGAGAAAAACAGGTAAAAAGCATCATGATTCACTTGCACAACCCGTTCCTGCACACTCTGCTTCCCATGTTTGTTACCTCAAGGGTAGTTGAAGCAAGCTCTGTGTTGTGTCCGTACAAGAAGAGACATACAGCTGGATAAGACCTGCCTCTGAATAGAACAACTTTTCCTGACCTTTATTGAAATCCAGTATTTGCCAAGCATAAACCTAGTGAGTGCAGACGGGAGTAGAGGAGAGTCTGGAAAGTTGGTGTCTTGAAATAGTAGAGATGGTTTAACTCCCCGTGGAAAAACTGCACGTGCAGACTTCTTTAAAGAAGGTTGTGTGCAGCAAGGAGGCAGTAGACACACCAGTCATTTCTAATAAAAAGAAAAGGGTGAATTCAAAGCTCTAGTAGGTTTGCAGAGACCCTGCTGATATCCAGGTGGATATGGTGAGACACTGGAAGAGGTTGCCCAGAGAATCTGCCCCATCCCTGGAGGGGTTCAAGGCCAGGCTGGATGGGGCTTGGAGCAACCTGCTCTGGTGGGAGGTGTCCCTGCCCAGGGCAGGGGGTTGGAACTGGGTGATCTTGAAGGTCCCTTCCAACTCTAACCATTCTATGATTTCTGTGATTCTGTCTTTCTCTTCAGTCTGAACCTAGCAATAACTCTTAAAATAAACTGTGTTAATATGCAATGCAGGAATAATTGTCATCCCCTAAAAAACCCTGAAATTTCACATACCGGGCAATGAATGTATTTTCTGGATAAACTATGCTGAATTGGGTTTTATAAAAAGAAAATTGTTTACTGTTTCTCACTAAACACTGGTGAGATCTGGGCTGTGTTACTTCATAGGCTTCTTTTAAGAATTCTAAGTTTATAGAAAATATTTGATAGGGGTAGCCAGTGCTCTGAAATGAGACAGTTGTATTTGAAAGAAGTCTGAAAGAATTTAAAGAGGACGGAAATACTCTTGAAAGAGAGCTTTCATTGACGTTTCTTAATTTTTTCTTATTTTTCATTTTCGTGTTGCAAATGCTGTCTTAAAAATTGGGTTCAGTGTAGCATGTAATTAGCCACTCTTTAGTAAGGACTTTGTTGCTGGCTCAGCTGTGTTTCTGTAGTGCAGTATTTTGCTGTTGCTTTACTGAGAATTTTTGCTATTATTTTGAGATGCCTGTTCTTATTCTTGCATCTTACTCCTGTTAGGAGAGCGTCTGGGTGCCTCATGTATTTCCCACCTGAGGAAAAACAAACATACGATAGAAATACCATCCCGAGGCAGGCACAGATAAAATTGCTTTCCCAGAGCTACTTTGGGAACTGTCAGTGTACCTTGGGAGCGTGTTACCCTACACAGTTTTCCCAAATAGTTCTAATTAGTGCTTACACTAGCATTGCTGGCATGATAGATCGCTCATCTGCAGTGGTCCAACTTCTCATAGAACCATAGAATTGTGTAGGTTGGAAGGGACCTTTCAGATCATCTAGTCCAACCATCAACCTCACTCTGATCAAAACCATCACTAAACCAGGGC
>JAOWAV010000012.1:45798791-45817728 GCA_028571045.1 Scolopax bukidnonensis
CCCCAGCTCCCTCAGCCTCTCCTCATGAGACTTGTTCTCCAGACCCCTCACCAGCTCCGTTGCCCTTCTCTGGACCCTCTCCAGCCCCTCAATGTCTTTTTTTGTGGGAAGGAGCCCTCGAGGTGGGGCCTCACCAGTGCCAAGGACAGGGGGACCATCACCTCTTGACTCCTGCTCCCCACGCTGTTCCTGACACAGGCCAGGATGCTGGTGGCCTTCTTGGCTTCAAAGACCAGTACCAAACAAAAATACTCTTAGGAAGAGTAAATACGGTTGCGATGAGTTGTAGACTGTGGGTATGAAGGCAGTGGAGTACATCTGCAGCTGGAAAGCAGAGGGCATTTCAAGTGAAAACATGGGTGTAACTTGGTGAGAGAGGAACCAAATAACCAGACTATTTTCCCTTGTTTGATTCTTTCTTCCGTACTTCGCCATGGTCCCATTTGTCTTCACCTTTTTCTTGTTGGATACTTATGACTGGAATTACAGTAATATATTTTACTTACTTGCTCTGTTCTTTCAGGTAAACACCCTGTTATTTTTCTGCAGTTAGACTTTGAGATGATTGTTTCTGAATCTTGCTTTTTATTTTTCTTTTTGTTTACTATACAATATGACTGGATCCTCCTGAAGAAATGTTGTTTAGTGGAGGGGGAAAAAAACCCAACTGTTTTTTCTTTGATTGTGTGGTGTCTTTAGCTATCCTTTGGATTTTTTAAAAACTTTCTTACTGAGTTAGCTTCCCATTGAGTTAGCTTTTCTTTCTCTTTTTATTTTATTAATCATCTGGTTGTATCAGTGACTGATAGGCACTGTGGTGGGTTGTTTTTTTTTCATGTTGCACTTTAATAATCAATTGCCATCATCATAGGCTTTGCTTTTCCAAGGCTGTGACATTGTATATGGAATGCTTTGACAGAAGCAATGGTGAATCTCTGCGAGAACTTTTAAAATTTTCCACGGGAAATAACTGGCAGCTTCCCAAGCTACATAATTATAGGACAGTCAGAGTGTATAATTAAGCTAACAGTGAAGAAAATGATTGGAATAAAGCTTTGTGACAGATAATCTGGTGGGTTTTTTTTTTTCCTTGTTCTTTTGGAGCAGATAAGTTCCCCCCCGGTTCCAATTTGCTTCTTTCCAAAACTACTTCAGCTTCATGTTCTACTAAGTTAAAAAATAAAATTATAAGTTACCTTTTAAAATAGATTGTATGTGGTGCAGACATCTGAGATTTTTTTTTTTTTCTGCTCACTTGTAGCATTCTGTCTTTGAAACTTAGTCCTGAGTGTAAAAAGGCTTGGAGGAAAAACCTTTTTATGGAACTGCCATTATGCCACCGTTGCTGTTAGTTCCAGCCCCTCAGTGTCCTTTTTGTGGAAAGGGGCCCCAAACTGGACACAGCCCTTGAGGTGGGGCCTCACCAGTACCCAGGACGGGGGGACCATCTCCTCTTGACTCCTGCTCCCCATGCTGTGGGGACACAGTCCAGGATGCTGGTGGCCTTCTTGGCCTTCTTCAAAGTCATCTAGCTACAGTGATAGCCTTAATTTTATTTTAGATGTTACTGTGTTTCACAGAGAGTCAGCTGAACCATTAAGAAGAACTACATTGTCTCTGGTGGGGTCCAATCTTCTAATTCTCATGAGTTTGCTTTTGATGAGTAACAAGTTGGTGACTTGTCTATATATTTTTTTTTTCTGTGCTTATGACCAGCCATATTCTAGCAGGTCTCACTGCTTCTTTGGGTTGAAATTCTGCCTTAGAAGACACATACTCCTCGTTTTTTTTCGAGCACAAGAAATCTGTGCATCAGGCAGAAACTGCAAATAAACTTAACAGCTCTGGGTCTGAGCATTGGCTGTCTGCCTATTTGGGTTCTGCCCAGGTGGCTGCCCAAATGTATACCCAGTTCTTTGCCTTTTATTAAATTAGTGGGTTTTTCCTATGTGTAAGAAAAAGCAAGTGTTCCTTGGAAAGAGATCATTTTAGTGTAGCCTGAAATTCAAGTTCCTCATCTGTGTAAGAGAAGGTTTATCCCTTTTCCCACTGATTTTATCAAATTCATGCAAATATTTTTTTAGGTATTGAATGTAAAATTTTCAGTAGAAAATATCATCGGGTGGGAAACCAGTGTTGAAATTCATGCTGAAAAGTTGGACACATTAATCCCTTGATCAGTTTTCTGCTGGGTCCATTGCTACTACATTTTTGTGAATGTTGTGTTAGATACTTACTGATACGCTCTTAAATTTGTGTTCTTGCATTTAAGACGACTCTTAAAAGTTATGAAAATGTTCCAGGTCAAAACAATGTTTGGGCTTTGGTTGTGCCAAGAGTTACTTTGATTACCTGAAAATTAAAAATTGAGCTTCTTTAGGGTCAGTAGTAGAAAATGCCCTTTCACCTGCCCCTGCTGAGCTTGGAAATCAGTTGCTCACACGGCTGCGGTGCAGAGACACCTCTTCCCCGGTACCTACTTGAGTTGCTGCTTTTGGGGAGGACAAGGAGGGAGTTCTTTTTCCTTTTGAAGCTTTCAGAAGTCATGGTGGAGGAGCAGGTGCTATTTGTGAGCCAGTGATGCAGACGGGAAGATTGCTGGCATCCTGTAGAGACCTTTCAGAACTTTAATGGGTTGAGTCACAGACTGTTTGCCGTATATGTTCGAACCCGTGCAGTTGTTGTATAGGAGGCTGCCTACACATCCTTCCTCCAATTCACAAACTCTCCTCGTGCCTACTCATTCTAGCCTGATCAGATAGGAGTTGTCTGACGTATAATTTCATCCTTTTTTTTTTTTTTTTTTTTTCCCCTAGAAATTATAAGAGATGTAATTTATTTCTGTTTGTCTAAAGATAGAGAGAAAAGTGAGCTTTCCCTGGTAGAATCATGGAATTGTCAGAGTTGGAAGGGACCTCTAGAGACCATCCAGTCCCGCTCCCCTGCCAAAGCAGGGCTGCCCAGAGCACAGCACTCAGGACACCATCCAGGTGGGGCTTGAAGATCTCCAGAGAAGGGGACTCCACACCCTCCCTGGACAGCCTCTGCCAGGGCTCTGCCACCCTCACCCCAAAGAAGTTCTTCCTCAAGATTTGAGGGGAGCTTCCCATGGTCCAGCTTGTGCCTGTTGCCCCTTTTCCTGTTACAGTGCGTTTCTCAAGTGGTTTGCTGGTTATCCTCTAGGTGCTTATTCATCATTGTGCACGACAAAGCACATAGGAGTCTCCTAGTGTCTCAGCCTTAACATGGTTCTGTAATTAGGTGTCCTCAAATAAGGCATGGCTTTGCATCAGTGGCTCCTTTCTTTTTCACTATCCGTAGTATGGCCCAGCTCTTCTTTCAAATCTCAGCTTAAATTGTGATTCTGGTCCTTTCCTGAGAAAGGCAGAAATAACTGTTGCTTTGTTTTAGTTTTGCCATAAGGAATTTCTGTAATTCCTCAGGAATGTGAAGGGAGGCTGAGATAAAGGAGAGAGGAAGCATGGAAATGGAAAATAAAATAATGAAGATAAAAAAACGGGTTAGAGGGGGCTGTGCTGAGTGAAGGATCTTGGAAGAGCACTGATGCTGAAGTTGAGGCAAATGACAAGCTGCCTTAGGGAAAAATCAAACAGTGAAGAGGATGATGGAAATGGAATCTGTCTGTAGTAGGGTCCCTTACCCTTCTCAGAAAGCATATCCTTAGGATTTGCTTCCTAGAGTTATTTAAAGCATCTAAATGAAAAGGGAATGGTGAAGCCAACTGTATGTGATAAGGAGGCTTCGGAAAAGGCAAAGCAGCGTCAAGAAAAGGAAGAGCATCCCTGCAGTTTTTTGGATATTAAAATGCTGCCAGACTTTTTATTTTGTGTGTGAGGAGGTTTTAGCATCTTTATTAACTAGCTCTCTGAACCTCTTGATATGAAACTACAGCAGGCTGCTACAAAACACGGTCTCTATTAATGCAGGATCATTTACTCCAAAACAGATCTGTGGAAATGCTCCTTTTTAATAGAGCAGCAATGCTCGTTAAACTGTCTGCTGCGGGATTTATTAGGAGTATTGATGCAGCTATAGCGTGGTCTTGCCTTTCGCTTCTCTATTTACTTCCTAATCATATTGAATCTCTCTTCCGTTGCCAAGCTCTGAGGTTGGTTTCAGGAAAGGGAGAATTCCAGCTGCAGTAGCTGTGGGCAGTGTTCCTGCCAGTCAATTTGATCTTTAATGTGAGGGATTAAGGGATTGGCTGAATCGATATTCCTTCCAGTGAAGGAGGAATATTTCTGTCTGGCGGCTTCGTCTCCCTGGATTTTGATGAGGAAGCTTGTGAATATAGCTGTCTTCAAAACTTTGCCTTCTGTCAGTCTACAACTCTTAGCTCCCCATTATTGAAGCTGTTGCGGATTTTTAAGCCCATAGTAGTCAAATGTGGAAAATTCTTAATTTAGTTCACTGCCTCCCTGAGGGTCTGTTTTGTGCTCCCGAGGTAGTGATGGACTCAATGAATAATTCAATGGAAGATCATAAAAGAACACTGCCATAAAGTTTAAAAACCTTTGGATTTTGATTGTGTGGGGTTTTTGGTTTTGTTTTGTTGTTTGGTTCTTGGTGGTTTTTTTTTTCTACTGGAGATTTTGCTTTATTTTTTTGTGATCTTAGCATGACACTTGAATTTATTTTATGCTGCTGTCCATGCCACTGGTAGATACCTTGTAATGGCAGATGAGCCTTCTTTGGGTGATGCCCAGCACCATATAACACAAGGGGAAATATAAAAGATCTTGCAGTTAAAAGCAAGAACAGAACATATTCTCTGGGGAAGACTGTTCTTTCCGGTATCTCTCTAAAGATTCCTGTATCTCTCTAAATACTTTGGACAACTAGATGTTGGATGTCTGCCTCCCATTTCTTGAAAAGGCTTTTGGCTTCAGAGGAAACAGGGTTCTTCAGGCAATTCATATGACTAAATCCCAGAAGAAATTCAGCTTCCAAAGTTGCTGGCCAACGCTGCCTGAAATGTCTACTTTGGGAAATACAGTCAAGCCTTCATTTCTCTTTCTGAGCACTGTTTGCTTTTGTTTGGTAATTAGGAAATGTTTCTCTTCCATTTACAGCAAGAATTCGTAAACAAGAGGGGAGAAATATACGTAGTAGGTAATTTAAAACTAGTAAAAGCTTTACAGACCTGTATCCTGCTCCAAGTGCTGTCAGATTGCTGTGCCTTAATAGGCTATGGAGTTTCATCTGTAGAAATGTCAAGAGAATGAATAACACTGCTTTCCTAAAGATTTCACCTCCTTGCATTTTTAGAAACATTTTTAAGCCTTCCTTTCTCCTTGTTTGCTGGTCAATTCATCTCAATCTTCTTGTGATACAATTTTGTTCTCTTTCTGTACTTTTGTCTTTTTTTTTTTTGAGAACAATCTACTTTTTAAAAAAATCAACTTTCTTGTCTTGCTTGTTAATATCTTTTCATCACTCAGACTCCTCTGGCTGCCCTCTCTTGGTAATCTTCTTTCCCTTTTGTTTTCTTTTTCTTGAGATTTTTGTCTGGATTGTTTTGCTTTTCCAGAAAAAAAAAAGTTTTGTTGTTATTGATTATTACTATTACACATCATGGTGTTTTTCTACTTTGCCTCATGGTAACGGTCAGTATTGTTCAAAGGAACGGAGGAAGAGGATCTACAGCATTTAGATCTACTACCATACTGTGAGCTGGTTTTGGTTTTTGTCTGTTTAACATCTGGTGCCTTAGAAGACACATTTCCATGTTTCCATGTGTCCCAATTGTGTAGCTCTGCAAGGACTGAAGAAAGGGAAAAATGGCAATGGTAGATTCCTAATATAAAATTAAAGGGTAGCCAAAAAGACCAGAGTCAAGGAAGATGGAATATGAGGCAGTAGTGTGCCCAAGTGGCCAAGAAGGCCACCAGCATCCTGGCCTGTCTCAGGAACAGTGTGGTGAGTAGGGCTCAGGAGGTGATGGTTCTCCTGTCCTGGGCACTGGTGATGCCCCACCTCGAGGGCTGTGTCCAGTTTGGGGCCCCTTCCCACAAAAAAGACATTGAGGTGCTGGAGTGGGTCCAGAGAAGGGCAAGGGAGCTGGTGAGAGGTCTGGAGAACAGGTCTTGGGAGGCTGGGGATGTTCATCCTGGAGAAAAGGAGGCTGAAGGGAGACCTTCTGGCCCTCTCCAACTCCCTGAAAGGAGAGGGTAGCCAGGGGGGGTCGGTCTCTTCTCCCAAGGAACAGGCGATGGGACAAGAGGAAATGGCCTCAAGTTGCACCAGGGAAGGTTCAGATTGGAGATTAGAGGAAATGTTTCCCTGGAAAGGGTTCTTAGGCCTTGGACTGGGCTGCCCAGGGCAGGGGTTGAGGCCCCATCCCTGGAGGGATTTCAAAGCCGGGTTGACCTAGTGCTTAGAGCCCTGGTTTAGTGATGGTTTTGATCAGAGTGAGGTTGATGGTTGGACTAGATGATCTGAAAGGTCTCTTCCAACCCAGACAGTTCTATGGTTCAGTGGGACACTTGAGTGTGTTAGACTATCATCTGGATTCTGTGATCTATAATATCTTTTCCAACCTAAATGATTCTGTGATGCTATGGTGCCAAGAGTTCTGAAATGTCCATAGTTTCTGCCTTAAAATATTTTTTTTTTCCCCAAACAAAATTTATCTACTGTACCTGCCAATTGTGAAATGCCTGGTGGATCTGCAACTCGCTGTGGATTTGTGAGGGGGAGGAGGAGGAAGATAATAGAGTGCAGCCACTTCATGAGCATTAATGATAGACCTCCATTTGAATGAAGGTTGTGTGGGCTTTGTGACTTCCTCACTATTTGCCTTTGCTGGGTAAAAGAACTGTTGTGATAGGAACATGCATCAAGGCAGCACTATGCTCTGTAGACATACAGAAGTATTTTCAGTCTAGAGCTGTGTATTATATTTCTTTCCTTTCTATTGTTTTCACCACTTTATGAAGTAAATATGTCCATTCCCTGCTTCTTTCTCCTCCATAACCAGAGTAATAAAGGAAATAACATTAAAATCATGCCCTTATCAGCTGTATTTATAGCTTTTTACTTCCGAACAGGATATGAGTCGCAAAGTCGTGAAAAGAGTATTACAAATATAATAATGAATGTTATAAATCTGTTGCCAAGATTAGGAATGATTTCTCTTTGGGTATTTATAAAAACCTCTTTTTTTTTTTTTCTCTTCTTTCCCTTTTTACTGTTGCTTTTTCTTAGTGAAGATCCCTATCTGTCAAACTTGCCTGCAGATATTTACACGTAGTAAAGGGCCTTCCATCTTCCTTTCTTACAGGAATGTAACATGGCAGCTCTGCCTTATTTTGTGCAGCAACTGCTGAAACGTGATGAAATCCGTGCCTGCGGATCGTTTCGAGCCTGCTTTACATATTGATTGCTCCAATTGCCATTTAATTTGCTGTGTAGCGATACACAGTGCCTTAACTATTTCTCTGGCTGGTTCTTACTGGTTGCTGTAATTCTGCCTTCCATTATATGCACATGGGGTGGCACCATTAAATATTAATGCTCTCGTGAAATGTTAATATGTCGGGTTAATGGGAAACTCAACGAAAGGCATTTGCCAGACACAAGGAGGAGTGCTGATCCCAGGGCTTCCCTTCCCCTTTCATTTTGCCTCTTCCTTGGATTTTTATTGCCAGTTTCGCTGCTGTATTTAAATGTGGGTCAAAGCAGCCCCCTGCTCCGGCAGGAGGATTGAATGCTGTGTGATGTGAGAGGTAGAACAGTGATAAAGAAACAAGAGAAGTGGTCTTGGGGAGGTGTCGAGGTCTCGGGGAGGTCCTGCATTTGGGTATGGAAATGTAATGCTCTGCTTCAGGAGAGAGACTGAAGCAGGATGACTCATCCCGAAGGCAAAGTGATGTTCACGTGTCCCTGGCACAGTGGCTGCAGCGAAGGAAAGCAAAAATTGCAGGGGTGTTTCTTTGATTTAGTGCAGCTGTTTCCCAGAGGTGACATGGAACCATTAGATGTAATTTAAACTAAAACTTTGAGAAGGATGAGTGAGTCCTCTTGTCAGACTAGGGAATGTGATTCTGACACTGTCCTGTTGGAAAAGCCCAATAACTATTTGTGGGGATCAAATATTTATCATATGCCTAATGACTTTCTGAGCTTCTCTGGGAAAGTCTAGGTGATTTAAAAATACAGCAACACTGGAAAACAAGAGAAAACACTCATCCACTCGCATAATAAAGAGAGCAACCATCCTTTTAAATCCCTGGGTGATGTGTTGGGAGCACAGTCACCATTAAGGCCACAGGCTGCTCTGTTGCACAGTAGGACTAAAATGGATGCTTGGTGAGGAGATTTGACAGCTATGTGAAGCACATATCTTTCCTACTTGCTTCTGGGTCTTCACCCTTTTCTCAATTTTACCTTTAACTTCTTCACAGCGAAGGCTTCTGCATGTAAGTCAGCATGAAACAGTCACAACTAAGAACTGAGGAAGGGGAAAAGTTTTGCTGTCATCCTGATGGAAAACAGGGTGATCATGAGCCAGCAATGTGCCCTTGTGGATAAGACGATCAATGGCATCCTGGGGTACATCAGGAAGAGTGTGACCAGCAGGTGGAGGGAGGTCATCCTCCCTCTCTGCTCTGCCCTGGGGAGGCCCCATCTGGAGCACTGGGTCAGTGCTGGGCTCCCCAGTTCCAGAAGGACAGGGAACTGCTGGAGAGGAGACAGCAGAGGGTTACAAGGATGGTTAGGAGCCTAGAACATCTCCCTTACGAGGAAAGGTTCAAGGAGCTGGGACTCTTTAGCCTGGAGAAGAGAAGGCTGAGCGGGGATCTGATCAATGTATACAAATACTTCAAGGGTGGGTGTCAGGAGGATGGGGACAGTCTTTTTCCAGTGGTGCCCAGAGACAGGACAAGAGGAAATGGGCACACACTTGAGTATAAGAAGTTCCATCTAAACATGAGGAGGAACGTGTTTCCTGTGAGGGTGGCAGAGCCCTGGAAGAGGCTGCCCAGAGACCATTTAGCAGGAAAACAGGGCTTCCACATACACTTTCCTAAATTCAGCCCGGTATACCTTGTAAATGTTGGATATGGAAGACAGTACTTCAACTCATGGGTTTTTCAAGCTGATTATTTTCCATTTCGATTCCTCTTGCAGATTGTCCTGGAGAACAGCAGTCGGGAAGACAAACACGAGTGCCCGTTTGGCCGAAGTAGCATTGAGCTGACCAAGATGCTGTGTGAAATACTGAAAGTAGGAGAACTACGTAAGTTCACCTCTTTGTTTGACTTCTAAGAACCATGGAGTGAGTTTAGCAATAACTAAAGTTCATTTTAGTGCAAGAATTTTCTTCCAAGAATAATTTCTCAATATGGTTACCTATTGAACACTGGCATTCAAAATGACTGTGTCTAATTTTCTCTGCCTCTTACTGGTTTGTGGGCACACCAGAGATGAGGGTGGCGTTGGGAAATGGACACCTGGTCGTTGAATCCCTTATAGTGAAGCAGAGCAGTTGCGTCGTTTCTAGAGGTGTCAGTTCATTTCCCATGGGGAGATTTGCTATAGGAGACATGATGGTCTTCCATGGGCTTGTCCATAGGTTGGTTTTATAGGAGTATCATAGTCGTTCTTTATGGGATTGCTCATCTAAACTGACACATCCTCCTTGCTCTTAGATATCTAGAGCTCTCTCTAAATACCAGATGATATATTTATCATTTACTCTAACAGTGTGATATGAAATACTGCATTTTAATACAGAGTAAACAAGATGTCTTTGGCTTCGATTACAGTCACTTGACAAATTGCTAAATACTATCAAACAGAAGAGCATGTCTGTATCTTCATTAGTCTAGAGTGTTGGTGTTTAACTCTTTCGATATATGTAAACTTCTGTTACCCATCAATAATTATGTTTTAGATCCAGGTGCAGTCTGTTTTGGCAGGCACTACCACAAGCTCCATTTTCTTGTTGCACAGGCAGGGGGCACAACTGAGATGCTTTGTTTCCTTCAGAGACATTTTTTCCTTTTGAATTTTTTTCCTTTAATTTTTTTCCTTAATAAAGTTTTTTCTTTTACCTTTATACCCAAGTCCACGAAATGCGTTGAGACAAGAGCAGTGCAAAAGCCAGCAGGAAAGCCTGTAGATATCATTGGTTCCTGTTCCTTCCAGGTCTGCTACAGAAATCAGAAGCTCTGTTTCAAAAGTCCAATTTGGCTGCTAACACATCTAAAGCTTTTAAATCCAGTGTCTTGAGAGAATTTATTGACCAAAAGAAAAATCTGTCTCTCTGCGATGGGCCAGGAGAAAACCTGTGCATTGTACTTACATCTTCCAAATTGACAGTATTTGACAGACCCTGACCAATGATGTGATGCTTACTTTCCCCAAGGATAGCTCTGGTGAAGGGACACTGTCTTTTCATGTCCTGAAGCCACTTGCTTTGGCGTTCAGAAAGCTGCAGGTCGCTGGGATGTCAGGTGTACTGGTTCCCATGGTGTTGTTTCGTAGGCAGAGGATGTTGTCCAGAGGAGATGTGATGCAGAGGTGAGGCTCACTGGTGCTTCCGTTGAGAGAAACCAGATGTAGCACGACTGATTTCTGTAGAGTCACACTAATCTACACCCACATCTGTCTCTAGATGCGGCAAGAAGATTGCGCTGTAGCCTTAAATTCACAGGGGACAGAGCTAAGGTTACTTCTAACTCATCCTGACAATCCACCTGTTTCCCAGTATGTTTCCCAAATGGTTTTATTTATGTGGAAGTCTTAATTATCATTTTAAAATGCTGTAACAAAATACACCTTTAAAATATGGTACAGAAAGCAGATTTCTTGAAAGTGTCTGTCACAGATGCACATCTTAAATGATCTGTCGTCAGCTGTATATTTTGTTGAGAAGTGCAAACTGGAACTGCCATCTCAGGAAAATGTACATTCGGGTTTATTCTGCACCCAAAAATAAATACTGTATTGCTGAATAGGGCTGGACATCCTCAAAATCAGTAGTTAGAGTTCAGGGCAAAGGGGTCCCTGGTAGTTCATGTGTGTTAGGTTTCAAAATATGTATTTAGGCTGCTGGTGTTTCTTTAGAAATTCAAAGTGAGTCATTATTGTGTTGAACATAAAACTGTTTTTCTAATGGTTTCTGAATTGTGTAATTTAAAAGCCACAATAAATTACCTTTTACTCATGAAATATTCAGCAGTAGAAACTGTCGTAAAGTGCAGAATAGATAAAAACTGTTAGACTGCCCACTATTTATTAAGAGCACTTCAATGCTGATTAAATTCCCCTTGCTCCGCTGTATTAAATACCTTCAGGCAAAAAGACAACTTTTTACCATTTATTTTTGGTCCTTTCAAGCATGCATTCATCCCAGTAAGGACTCACAAGAAAGTGTTAAAGGCATGCCACCTCTCCTACTTTTGTATTTCCCCAAATCACAGAATGCTATGGGGTGGGAAGGGACCTCTGGAGATCATCTAGTCCAACCCCCGGCCAGAGCAGGGCCACCCAGAGCAGGTCCCACAGGAACGTGTCCAGGTGGGTTTGGAATGTCTCCGGAGAAGGAGACTCCACCACCTCTCTGGGCAGTCTCTTCCAGGGCTCTGCCACCCTCACAGGAAAGAACTTCCTCCTCATGTTTAGGTGGAACTTCTCACATTCAAGTTTGTGCCCGTTTCCTCTTGTCCTGTCTCTGGGCACCACTAGAAAAAAGACTGGCCCCATCCTCCTGACACCCACCCTTTTGAAGTATTTGTATACATTGATCAGATTCCCCCTCAGCCTTCCCTTCTCCAGGCTCAAGAGTCCTAGCTCCTTGAACCTTTCCTCGTAAGGGAGGTGTTCCAGTCCCTCTATCATCTTGGTTGCCCTACGCTGTCTCCTCTCCAGCAGTTCCCTGTCCTTCTTGAACTGGGGAGCCCAGAACTGGACCCAGTGCTCCAGATGGGGCCTCCCCAGGGCAGAGCAGAGAGGGAGGATGACCTCCCTCCACCTGCTGGTCACACTCTTCCTGATGCCCCCGCAGGACCCCAATTGGCCTTCTTGGACACAAGGGCCCATTGCTGGCTCATGTGCATTCTGTTGTCCACCAGGACTCCCAGGTCTTTCTCCTCAGAGCTGCTCTCCAGCAGGTCAGCCCCCAACCTGTTTTGTTGTAGGGCATTATTCCTACCCAGGTGCAGCACCCTACATTTGCCAGTCCAGCTAGTGGACTTCTTAATTCTTTGACTTTGGCTCCAAAATACTCATGACTCGGAGTCTTCTTCAGCAAAGCATTTAAGTGTATGTTTAAATCTTCTATGAGCAAAGAAAACTCAAGTGCAAGCTGTG
Organism: Scolopax bukidnonensis; assembly: GCA_028571045.1. Taxonomy (NCBI): domain Eukaryota; kingdom Metazoa; phylum Chordata; class Aves; order Charadriiformes; family Scolopacidae; genus Scolopax; species Scolopax bukidnonensis. The sequence continues at coordinate 45,811,131 of JAOWAV010000012.1, forward strand.
AGTTGAGCATATGGTAACTGCTTTACAGAGGTGGACGTGCAGAGTAGAGGAGCTAAAACTTAAGAGAAAGGTTGGTGTAATGTTTAAGTAACATGGAAGTTAGAATGAAACACATCCCTAAGCCTCTTCAGTGAAGTCTCTGAATCAGGAAAGTGTGGGGTATTTGACTATAAATCTGTTAATCTTGTGTTCCTGTTGCTGTTAAAAAGACATTGAAGAGAATGGTTTTGTTGAGTGCTTTCCAAGGCGCTCATCTTGGCAAACACTGTGGTAGTTCTGATTTCTCCCTGTGTATCTTGGCTAACGAGGTGGTTTGCCTCTGGTCCTCTTGCCTCCTGGAGCTGATATCAGACAGTAGCACCGTTACCCAGAGATCAACCCCCCTTGCCCTTCAGGTGAGGCACTTTGACACTCCACATCCCTGCTACTCTGACAAGTTTACAAAGAGCAGGAAAGATCATGGTGTTCATATTTCCCCCTGAGCAGCTTCGAAACCTAAGGTGACCTCCATCTTCCTTTCTTTTCCTTCAAGTTTCAGCACATGATGCATGTTCAGTGCAGAAGGAATACCCATGTAAAAGACTCCTGGCTTTGCTGGGAGGCAGGAACATTGTAGAAAAATACAAAAATTAAAAATACAAAAATTAAAAACAAGATCTCAAAAGACCCTCCAGAACTGGAGTTAGTAAATTTAATGAGAAGTTTGGGGTTCATTGATACCTAGTAGTTGTCATTAAGTAAGAATTTGAGCTCAGCCTTTTCCATAAGTAACCCTGATACTCTCTGATCTGTTCACACAACCAATTCTTTGTACCTCTTGTCAGTGAGACTATTCTTATCCTTAAAAACCCTTCAAACCCTCATTCCTGGTGGAAGGTGGCACTTGACTGTGTTACCTGATTTACACAGAACTGCTACAGCTTCTCAGGCTTGTTGCCTACAGGTTCATATGAGATTGTTTTATGTTGAAGCTGGTGAGGAGGCTGGGAGCTGATAGAGGGATGATAAATTAACACCACCAAGCTGCAGTCTAAAGGATCATAGAATTATTTAGGTTGGAAGGGACCTTTAAGATCATCTAGTCCAACCAAGATGTTCATAAGGCAGTACCATTGCATGCCTGAAGTTATTCTATAGTTAAAGCATGTCAGACTTCAAATATTTTTCAGTGTATTTTTGAGGAGGGCACAGTTACTCAACTGCCAATGTTCCTGTTGGATTGTTTTGATGGATGGTGTTTAGGGGCTTTTGGGAAAATCCTCACTCAAGCTTTGCGACAGACCACAGGGATATATGCCACATGGCAGATGTATGTATTGTTCTAAAGCTTCTATCAGATAAATCTTTTCTTCACCGGGTTTTCTTGCTTTTCTGTTGTGAGGTTTGTTAGACTTGGTTTGTTAGACTTCCCCATCCCTGGAGGGGTTGAAGGCCAGGCTGGATGGGGCTTTGAGCAAAGCCACTGGTCTGGTGGGAGGTGTCCCTGCCCAGGGCAGGGGGGTTGGAACTGGGTGATCTTGAAGGTCCCTTCCAACTCTAACCATTCTGTGATTCTAATTTTTAGTAATTTTTTTGCCCTGAAAGAGAAGTTCTAAATGCCAAAGTATTTTAATGCCCTTGATGCTGTGTGTACATGTTCTTGACATAGATTTCTCATAGCAATTATGGCCCAGTTTGCAGAATTGAAGTGGTCTAGGAATTCTTACATTATTGTCCCTTTATCAAACAGAACGTGCTGGGCATTAGAAGCTATGTAGTGATTTTCATGGTTGTGCCCACTGAGATGAAGGTAATCAAATCTCATGCTCCAAGGAGTAAGCTGATTGCTGCAAGGGTCAGGAAGTGCTTTTTCGTCTTTGCACAATTTTTCCTCTGCATTGCACAATTCATAGTTTGCAGTGGAGGTTGTTCCTCTTGGTCTTTCCCTGAAAGCATATTGGTTGCTGCAGGATCAGCATTCTAGACCTGAGGACTTGCCTGGTTTGATTTTGCTTTTGCTACGGCAAACACAATATTTTTATAACCGAATGTCATAATTTAAATTTTTTCCCCTTTCATGAAAGCTAATTGCCTTTTCACCCTTCTCTTCAATTTAAATAGAATAATACCCCAGAAACAGTAAATCAAATTAGATAAGGCAATTTGTAGCATTCTTACTTTCCTTGCAATTTCATTTCCTGCAGACTGAAGCATTTTACAAGTCAGGAAATGTTAGGAATTAGAAAAAAACTTTTCTCTCCGAAAAGGTATTTAGAGCAAGGTGGCAATTTGCTATTTAATCCTGAACTTTTATCTTTAGACTCTGGAGGTATTCAAAAGACCACATAGATGTGGTGCTTAGGACGTGGTTTAGTGCTGGTGTTGCATTTTGTGTGTTGTGTGGGTGGTTTTTTTTGTCAGTTATGTTGATGGTTGGACAAGATGATCTTGAAGGTCCCTTCCAACCTAGAAGATTCTATGATTCTATTGTTTAGTGGAGGACTTACTAGTGTTATGTTTGTGGTTGGACTCAATGATCTTCAAGGTCTTTTCCAGCTGAAAGGACTCTGATGCTAATGGTACCTGCCTTGAAGAAGGAAGCAATAGGCAAAATTTTGTACCAAAATTCAGGCTTTTAAAGTTCACTTATAAACCTGCAAAAGAAGGAGCTCCAGACAACTGAGATGTAGCCAAATATTTGTTGCTTATCTGGAACGACTTCTGTACGTTTTAAGGCTTGGTCATTGTTCAGGGACAGTTTAATGCTGAACAGATTGAAATTAAGAGCCGTTCTGGACCTTCTTATTTCACTTCCCTGTGAATATTTTACAAAGAGGGATTTATTAGAAGTTGCCCAAGTCTCTGGTGGTTTTGCAGCAATCTGTGCCTCAGATCTGAAGTGAGCCCTGGTGGTTTCACGGCGCTTTGGTGCATCAGACTGGAAATGGTGCAGCTGCTCATTGGAAGAGGCTTGGAGTTGCTTAATGACTTGGACACCAAGTAGAACAAGGGATAAGTGCCTGGCATTGGTTTCATGGCAACTTCCTGAACTTCCTGTGTATTTTAACGTTGCTTTCTATAATCCAGGAGTGTTTGTGTTGGATTTTCAGGGTGGAAGGATGCGTTGCAGGTGAAGAGGTGGGCTTGAGGTTTTTGGTATCTGGAAGAGGCAGAATGATTTTGGGGTTTGAGGACAATTGCACATGAGCAGGATGTCTGCTAATGTGAGAACAGCAATAATTCCTGGGGTTCCCCAGACAAAGCTATACTTACAAAGGGTAGAAAATGTCCAATATTCCGTGAAACACAGGAGACCTTGCAAATAATATCCCTTTTCTTGGGCGAGTGATTATCCTTGTAACAACCCTCGGGTGAATTGGTTCGGAGGTAAGGCCTGGAGAACTGGCTCCTGGCATTAAAACAGCTGTAATTAGGATGTAGTGTTGCAGGGTGGAACCAAGAGGTGAAATCATGACCTTTTGGAAAACTTGGCATTAGGATCTCACCTCCCTCCTGCGGGGAATGGGAAATGTAAGGATTGTCACACCTGGACTGTTTGTTAGATATTGTAGCTAGACTTCCCATTTTGTTCTTTCAAAACTCTCATGAAATAAGAAGATGGCCCCAGTTCTTCCTGGAGACACACAGTTCTTCTCACCTTTCTTCTGCTCAGCATGTCAGGAGGCCCAGGTGTGCTCTCAGAACAACAGCAGTCTCTCCTGTAATTCCTGCTCACCGGTTTTTGGATAAATTAGAGCTGCTGTCTTTGTACATGCTAATTGTGTGAGTATAGATGCTGGTAAGTCATCGGAGGAATATAATTATATGCTGCCTGCTCCAGGAGCCTGTCACAGGAGGCAGTTTATTAATAGGGAGACACACATGCATGCTCTCGTGCAGACTCTTGGTCTTTGTCTTTGAAGCCAGGTTGTCATATGAATTTAGGCTTCCATCTTGTTTATTTCTTGTACTGGGGATATGGGAACAAAATGGAGCTCTATACGAAGAGCTATTAGAGTACTTTCTAACAGAAGAGTTGTCAGTGGCCCCTAAATACCTTTTAATGTACTGTGTCCCTTTGGCATGGAGAGGAATTACTCTGTTCTGGATCTTTCCAAGTTGGTTTTGAAGGAAAAACTAATGGCTCGAGTTAGAGGTATCTCTGTTTTTTCCAGTATGTCTTGCTCATTACTGACATTTGTATAGACTTTGTTCTTTTTCTTGCAATTTCAAATGCTGTGTATTAACAGACCTCTGTCCTCCAGCAGTTTGAGGCTCCCACTCTTTCAGGATCAAGCTATCTGTTTATTTTTCCTGGGCCTTTGTGTTTTAGATGTGCACAGCTTGCTAAGTTACTTGCTAATAATCCTCCAACTGGCTGGTGGCTCTATTTTCTTCCCTAATTACCACTACAGAGCATCAGTTTAATTATTGTGTCAAGCCTCTAAGAAAGGACTTAAAACATCCATCAGCTCTATCAAAGACCTGCTTGATGACAGACGCTTAAAAAAAGCCATAGCATAATGATGTTAGCCATAGGCAGGTATGAAGTGACTGATAAGGGGCTAAGGAAAAGCGATGGACCCTTTGTTCATCTGAATTAGGTTGTGGAGGTGCAAAAAATAATTGGTTGGTTGTGTTGAGTGTGAAAGTGCTTGTTGGCGTGACATCGACTCTTAATCTTTCTGCAGTAAGCTTTCTTCTGGCAGATAATAAGATCTTTGGTATATTTCATTTCAAGGTTTATGGCCTCTCAGCACAAAATATAGTTGGTATTTGCGTAGTAAAGTTCTAAAGCAAGACCTCTGGTAGTTCTGTGGGTCGCTCCAAGCATTTAATGCGAATTAAGCACCAAACTTAACAGAAAGTTAGTTGCCTTATAGCAATTTCACTTGTATTTGACTTAACACTGAGAATGTATTTGGTTCTTCTGGTGTCTGGCACAGAAGAACTTTTATTCATCCTCATCAGTGACAGGACATCGTTTAGCAGAACCAAAAGGAGTGAACCCAAGAGGATTCAGCATGGGGTTATCTCAGGGTGGAGCAGAGCAGGACCAAGTTACAGGCTCTCGTATTCCAAGCTCTAGGCTGCAGAACATCTCAGTGGATACCTCAGTTGCTGTTCATCTGGACTTTTTAGAGTAGATGTCAAACCTTCCCTCAGACGTTTCCAGGTGTATGCCCGAGCAGAAAAAGCTACTGGCTGTCCTTTATTTGTGTGATGATGAGGTTCTGTTTGATCCCCCCTCCCTGTCTTTAAATAGCACAGCATCATGGTTAAAGAACATTTGAGTTGTGTTTTCAATCTTTTTTTCCCCTAATATTTGCATATTAATAAGTCATTGAAAAACATTATGTAAATTTTTTACCATGGTGAATATATTATCAAATCAAATGGCCTTTAAGGCTAATTGTAGAAAGCTACTATCAGCTAGGGAGATGAAATTTGACTGTATTTAACTTTTTTTCCCATACAGTTAAGCACCAAAGACTTGGAATTGAAAGAGGCATTTCAGAAATGCCACTAAAATGTTGGAGAGGGGCCATACCTTGTTGGGTGTTTTGGGGGTTTAGTTTGGTTGTTGCATTTGGATTTTTTTATCCTGGGGTGGGGGTGTGTTTCTTTTTTCTTTCTGTGAAGTCACAGTTGGATTTTAAAAAATGTCTTGCCTTAAGTGTGTGGTTTTTTTGCTCGAGTCGAGGGCATAAAGCTGTTTCAGTCTCTGCATCTGCAACTTTTTTGTAGGTAAAAAATGTTCTCTGTGCCAGGAGAGCGAGGAGTAGTAGTTGTCTCTTTCCATTTTTAAATTAGGAATGGAAATCCCAATAGTGACTTAAAAAAATCACAAGATCTCTTGTATTTGACCCTTTTTGCCATCTGTTTTTTGAGATGGCTTTCTCTGTATCTGTCAGAGTAAGCTTAGAAATGAAGAAAAGAAGTCCAGTTCTTTTAATCTCAGTAGATGGACTTCCAAGATGACACCAAATAGGGTGTGAGGTGAGAAAAGTTCCATTTGTTGGAACTTCTGGATTAGGTAGATGGGGCAGTAGGTAACAATAGATGTGTTAGGCTGAAATTTTCAGGGACCTTCATGAGAGTTAGGATTTAAAATCTCATTGAATTTCTGTCCTTTAAACTTCCCAGTTACCTGCGGAAGCAGCAACATCTTGCATTATTTAGCTTTGAAAAAGCTGAGCTGACCCCCAGACAGACAAATTTACGGATCATCTCATCACACTGGAAGAGCTATTTCTGTCCCTGCTGCCTGACAATGAACAAATAACTGAACATTTTCATCAGCAGCAGTTCCTTTCCTCCTCTCTTCCACCCCCAGTTTTCAGGGGTGGGTGGTGACAGCTTGAAGGGATTAGATATATTTTCAGATACCTATTCATGGATTTGACAGAGTTGGATGGGACCTCTAGAGACCTTCGGTCCAACTCCTGCCAAAGCAGGGCTGCCCAGGGCACAGCACTCAGGACACCATCCAGGGGGGGCTTGAAGATCTCCAGAGAAGGGGACTCCACACCCTCCCTGGACAGCCTCTGCCAGGGCTCTGCCACCCTCACCCCAAAGAAGTTCTTCCTCACATTGGAGTGGAACTTCCCATGGTCCA
>JAOWAV010000012.1:45820397-45843573 GCA_028571045.1 Scolopax bukidnonensis
CCCAAGTCCCAGGAGATGGGACAAGAGGAAATGGCCTCAAGTTGCACCAGGGGAGGTTCAGATTGGAGATTAGGAAACATTTCTTCACCGAGAGGGTTCTTGCCCATTGGACTGGGCTGCCCAGGGAGGTGGTTGAGGCACCATCCCTGGAGGTGTTCAAAAGACAGATTGACATAGTCCTCAGGAATACAGTTTAGTAATTTTTATTTCTTATTTATTTTTTTGACAGAGTTAGGTTGATGGTTGATGATCTTGAAGGTCCCTTCCAACTTAGATGATTCTATGATTCTAAGTTGTGCCCTGCTTAGTATGGAGCGAAAACCTCCGTACGGAATGTTTCAAAGAAATATTTGGTGTGGTATCTCGAGTCTTGATGTATTTCCATCCAGAAGAGCCCTATTCCAGGACCTCTTGTGGCAGCGTCCAGATGGAAAGGTCCATCTGAGATCTGAGGGGGGAAAGCGTTGATCTCCTCGCACTCCTGTCTGAGCTGGGAAGAGAGTCGTACAGCAATAGGACTTCTGGTTTATTACGGAGACATTTCGGAGCTGATGTAAGCTGTGATTTGAGAATTCCCAGGAGCCAGCCTGCAGCTTTTTCCCCCTTTACCACCTGTGTTTCTCAAGTGCCACAGACTTTTATTGCAGCCCCTTCGGAAATCTCAGGAGTGCCCTTTGCTCAGAAGAGATTGATGGTGTTTTGAGTCTTGAGGTCTTAAGAATGTAGATCCAGTCTTATTTTGGGGCCTGCATAAAAAGCTGATGGTGTTTTTAAGATGCAGAGGAATATTTAGTGACAGACCTTTGACGCTGATGAACAGCCTGTTCGCGTTTCTTGCAGATGGGGTTTTTTATTAAAACCTCTTTGATCTGTTGTATGTTAAACCTTGAATTTCTAAGGTCAGATCAAGGATGCGCTCATCGATATTACTGTGTTCTGAAGAGAAAGGGAAAAAAAAAAATAGGGCATATATGGAACCTACTTCTACAAAAAATTTAGATCTCTTTGTCTCGTTTGTGTCAGAAATGAGAATGATGTTCTGGCTGATACATGTTTGTATTGTGTGATTGTGTTTCCAGCAGCTCCGGAGAGGGTTACACTGGGCTTTCTTGATAAGATCCCATCAGCAGTTGCGTGTGCTGGAAGCTGTATTTATTTTTTTAAACTGGGAAGCTTAAAAGTTATATACCCTAGGGGATGCCTTTTAAGTGTGGTAGACACAGACACATCACAGCAGAAATAGCAAGGAATTAGGCAGTGGCTGAGGCTTTGTCCAGCAGTGATGAGATGCTTTGAATGCTTCAGTTCTGGAGCACTTTTTGAGCCCAAAGTCCGTGGGGCTGAGTTTTCAGAGTGCTGAATCACCTTGTCAGAAAACACAAGGCCTTTGGAACTTTCTACCACCCGGGGAGAAGCCCCAGAAATTAACTTTGGAAAGCCAAAATCAATACACTTGGTAGAGATTTTTCAGCTCTTGAGCCACAGACAGTCTCTTTGAAATACATCAGGTTTGAATGCAGTTTTTGTCACCTAGGAAAAATGTCCCACCGGCAGTATTAAATATGGTGGAGTCATTACTTCTGGAGGTGAAATATCACCATTGTTCCAAATTGAAGTTTTTGTGCTGAGACATCACTTTTCCAGGAAAATGCAGGAGCCTGTGAGTATCTCATGTCATCACCTCATGTGAGTGGGGGGAACGCAGCCCCCCAGAACAGATGGGAACACCCCAAGAAACTGTATGAGCTCTGTCTTACAAGGAAGAAGGATTAGAGAACAGAAACAGAAGAGGGGGCTGTTAGGTATATGATGTAAAAAGATTCCTACTGCACATAACAATACAAAGAAGTCAGTTTTCCATTAAATTTTAAGGGTGGGGGTTTTTTTGTCTTTTCTTCCTGTCTCCTGCTTTTAAAGCCATCCTGTTTCACAGTGTGGGTTGGTCAGTTGACTTTGAGATAATGGATTTCTGGCAAGCCCATTTTTATCTTTCGTGTCGAATGAAAATGTGTTTGAGTAGGTGGACACGTGTGGCTGAAAGAGGAACGAACTGATGGATTTTGTGACAGCAGGAGCAGAAATCAGATTGACCTGTGTCACTCAGAAGAGCAGAGATGAACAGCTGTGATGGTGGCACAGCTGGATCAGTGGCTAATCCAAATGTGGCTAAGATGGCAGAACTTTTTATTGTGAAAATGAGTTGAGACTTCTAATATGGAATGCTTGTAGGCTCTCGCTGATTTATTAAATTCATGGAATTGTCAGAGCTGGAAGGGACCTTCTAGAGACCATCCAGTCCAACTCCCCTGCCAAAGCAGGGCTGCCCAGAGCACAGCACTCAGGACACCATCCAGGTGGGGCTTGAAGATCTCCAGAGAAGGGGACTCCACACCCTCCCTGGGCAGCCTCTGCCAGGGCTCTGCCACCCTCACCCCAAAGAAGCTCTTCCTCACATTGGAGTGGAACTTCCCATGGTCCAGCTTGTGCCCACTGGCCCTTGTCCTATTGCTGGAAACCACTGAAAAGAGTCTGGCTCCAACATCCTTCAGCCCACCCTTTAGATCCTTGTAAATAAGGTCTCCCCTCAGCCTTTCCAGGCTAAAGCCCCAGCTCTCTCAGCCTTTCCTCATCAGGGAGATGCTCCAATCCCTCCATCATCTTGGTTGCCCTATGCTGGACTCTCTCCAATTACGTGACAAGTTACCGTAAGCAGGACTATAGTATATTGTTAGTATAATAATGCTCATTGTTATTACTACTATAATATTATGTATAGCATTTCATATCATTACATTTCAAAGCTTTATTTAAGAAGAGGTCAGTATTGTTACTGTGGTCTTGTAGGTCACAGCTGACTGTAATAGAGCTAATAATGACATCTAGGCATTAACCTCTTAACTAGTACAGCCAATACAGCTAAAGTCTTAATGAATTGTATTCAATTGTGAAGAGTGCTGTGCTCTGGGCAGCCCTGCTTTGGCAGGGGAGTTGGGCTGGATGGTCTCTAGAAATTCCCTTCCAACTCCCACAGTTAAGTTTGTAGTTCTCCTCTTAGACTTCTGCCGGGGAAGCGGGGATGTGCTCAGCCTACTTTTGATAAGTGATTTTTTTTGTGCGTTAACCTTTTGCTAAATAACCATTACTATTTTTAAATATTTATGAAAGAAGTGGTTCGTGTCTTTTTCAGGCTCGTTCAGATGAGTCAGCTCAGACATTTTCAAGCTGCTCCCAAATTATGTTGCGACTTTAATTGTCTTCTTATGAGAAATGACAATTAAACCAGCAACTGAATTACTTGCATTTGTAGGTAGTGGGAGACAAACAGGGAAGGTCTGAGTAGGGTGCTAGTAATTTATTTAGGATTCTGTGCAACTTCTGTGGGTTTTAATGAATTGATCTTCTCTCTTTTGGTCTGAGCAAATCAAAGGCCACATGTGTATCTAATGATCTTATACATCAATAAAAAGATTCAGGCTACATCCCGAGCTTCTGGAAAGGCTGAAGCTGGTGTTCTAGAAAAATACAGTGAATACTTTGAAAGCAATTTGGCTGAACATTATAGCATGTGAGCTGTCTTTTAAAACAGTGGTGTAGGGAACATTCCTTGAGGTCCTTTTTGTGTTGTCCCATATATTGCAGAAGGAAAATAAAGGTACAAGCTGCAGCGTTTTACTTTACAGGCTTGGGAAAAGAGGTGCCATTACAGACTTTCAGTTGTTGCAGTCCTGGGAAACTCAACCACTTGCCTGGTTTTGGGGTTTGATTTAGTGTTTGTCTCTGAGACGTTTGGGCTGGGTTTCTGAATTAGGCAGAAGAAAGCCTGATATTAATAGTGCAAAATACAGTTTCCCTGTGTGAATTTGCATTAAAATTTCTCCATTGTCTCAATGGAGATTGCAGTGTTCTTATGCCTATTGTGTCTGGATGTGTCTTATTATGCCTAAAGGGAAAAAAAAAAAAAAGGTATATTCCTCTTCCCTGTATACATATTAAAAGAGTGGCCTGCTGATAATAAATCAGGGAATAACCTGCAATAGGCTAAGTTGCTTTCTTCCATTAGCCTGTGGAAGAATCTTATTTGCAATTAAACAATGTGAAGTGTAAAATAGTTTTTATATCATATTATATTTTTGTTTTACTGTATTTTAAGCAGATTATGAAATTTAAAAAAATTATTACAGCCGGGGGAGTCCCAGCTGTGGGGGATATGTTTCAATAGCACAGTGAGCATATATCTCACATCATCCCTGGTTTTACCTATGAGCTTTCTCTGCCATCTCCAAGTTAAAAATGACCTTTTTGTTTCAGAATAGAGAGACGCTGCCTTACTAAAAGTGTAGGATAGGAGGTGGCATGAACTGTGAGAGTACCAGCATGCAGAAAATTAAAATTCTCATAGATGAAGAAAGCAGCCATGATATGGGGCAGTTGTTTTCTGCAGTGAAAGAACATTTCTACTGTTTTTCACTGTGGGTATTCATTGGTGTTGCATTTACCAGCTTCTTGTTGACAACCCAACTTGAACAACAAGTTCAAGATTGATGATTTTCATCACTGAGTCTGCTTCATTGGCATATCCCAATCAACTTCACTCCATGTGGTGTTGTTTCAGACATTCAGCACAACAGAAACTCATGTCTCGCGCTACTTGTTTCGTTTGCTTTAAAATATGAGGCTGCTTTAACTCCATGATTTTTGAATGTGTCTTTTTGTTGACATTAGGTTTTGCTTTTTCTTTAAATTATTTTGCCTTTCAATATTTCAGCCTTTTGAGTTTCCTTTTAGTTTTATTTCACACTTACAAAGACAAAGGGCTTTTTTGTTATTTTCAGTTTGTTTGCTTAAGAAAATAAATCAGATGTGATGAGGTTGTTGACGTGTACCTGTCCTTCCCAATAATTTGGGCGTATAAATTGATTTCCACCCAGTGTAACAAGGGAGACATGAAGTTCTGAAAAAATTTAGAGAAAATAGCTTTCTGAATACAGTGGGTTTCTTCCTTTGCAATGATCTTGCCTTTTATTAGATATCAAGAGATCTTCATGGGATCTTGGAGACTTAAATGGAGATCCAAATCCTAAAGAAGGCAACTCTCATTGATCCTACCATCCACTGCAAAACTAAATAAGCTATTCCACAATGCTTATTTCTCTTATGTTTTTTTTTTTTTTTTTTGTTTTGGGCCTTAGCTGAAAGTTTAATGTTGCTGCCATCTCTGACCAAAAAGCACATTTATTATGTCAGTGCCAAGAGCAGGTGACATGAATGACTCCCTGGTACGTACAAAGTGCATGTGAAGGCAGGAAACTTGTTGTCCCAGTGGAATTCCTAGCATTTACCATACACCCTGTTTATGAGATTGAGGTTCTAGGTCTATGGACATAGTTTTTAGCAGAAGTAGAAGGTGAGGAGGAAAGTGCCCGAGACAAAATTGTGACAAGTCCTTTGTGTGGGAAGTGATGGCATTGAGAGATGTCCTGAAGTGGAGGCTGTCAGGAGAGGAAGAGTCAGCCCAGTTAGAGTTAATGGAGAATGCCAGTTATTAAGTGCTGTCATAGGATAATGGTCTCCAACGGGCATATCAATGTGGAGACATTTGTGGGTAATTAATGTCAAAGCTAGGCAGAGATGTTTGTGTTTGAAGAGGATATTGATCCTCTGGTACTGTACCAGCATATAATGACTTTATTTGCCTTATATCAATTGATTGAGGCACTATCAATTATTTTATCTGATGGACGATGGTGCAATAGAGTGACAGTTGCTTGCTATAACGTTATTGAGTTGCTTGATATAACATTATTGATCACTTAAATTGGTTTCTACATGCTCTATATTATAGCCAACCATGGAGTGCCACCTATAAAATGGACAATTTTTATTGTGAGAAGTTTAAAGTAATAATTCTAGGAAAAAGAAAATGTATCTGAACACTTGATTGTGGGAAATACCTGTGCTTCGGGAACATTCTCCTCTTTGCTTCTCTTTCTATGTAGTGGGACATAAAAGGTGAGATTTCAACCTTGTGTTCAGTGCAATGCAGAGGCAAGTGTGGACCCCCCGGGGAAAGCACAGAGTTCAGCCTGACTTGTATCCATGGAAAATTATCAATGTAGGGACACAGGACTAAAACACCCTTGTAGGCCTGAACTGCAGAAATGATGGACGAGAGCTCCTGCAAAGACAACAATCAGCCTGAGCAACACTGGGCAAAATAAAATCTGGTTTGTCTGGAAGAGCTGAGGTGCCAGGCTCTCTCCTTTGATGGTGAGGTACGGGTTGAACCTTGTCTAGATTTCAAAGACGTGTCCTCCTGAGGTGCAATTCCTCAAGAGGTGATTCAACCTTTACAGGAGACATGAAGTGCAACAGGCCTGTTCCCTGTGAGGAGTACAGCTGCTGGAAAGGAGATCTAGAGAGTAGGTCTCCCACGTATGTGTTTACAACATAGGGAGGGTTTGATTTTGGGTAGGGTTTTGGTTTTGCTTTTTATTATTTATACGGAAGGCATACTTTTGAAAGGGATCTAGGCCAAGTCACCTGGTGATAAATAAGATCTTCACACAGCTCAGGTTTATGGCTACATATTGACAAATTACCCTCATCGACTATTTTTATTTTTTCTTCCTCTCAGACCCATCAGAGACTTCTCGCATCCCTTCTTCCATCACTGAGAGCTGTTGGCCTCTTTTGGTGCCTCCCTCCCATCACATCAACCTTTCATTTTCAGAAGAAAATCTGCCCTTTGCCTTTAAAAAAAAAAAACACAAAGCAACTAAAAACAGTAACACAACACAATCCCCCCCTCCCAAAAATCCCAAACAACAAACCAAATTTAAAAAAACCTAAACCCAGCAACACTGACGTGCGTAGTCTTAAGCAGATGGTGATTTGGTAATTACAAGCAATTCAAAATATTTGTTTTGCATGCTTTTATTCTGTGAAAACAAGCTTCCTCCCCCTGCTTCCCAAGTCCTCAACTATTTTAATTGAAATATCCTGGTATTGTTCATGTTTAACCATTTCTCAACGAAATTTTACCACTGTATGTGTGCTGCGTGGGTCGATACAAAGAGCTAGGTGATTTTTGTTCAAGGGAATCTGCTGTTTGTTTTTTGTTAGTAGAGGAAATAATTAATGGAAAAATTAAATGCAAACTTAATTAATTCTTCCTCTGAAAATAGCATCCTGACCAGTTCTGCTCACGTTGCAACCTGGAGTGTTCTCAGAAGTTACTCTTGAGTCTTTGTGTGTTAATGTGTATATCACTTACTGACTTTTAGGTTAGAAGACCTTTGTATATATAATTTCATCCTTTCTTTGCAGACTGGACCATGGAACTTCCCTTGCATCAATTTCAGTGCAACTTTTTCCTCCATGAATAAGTGAATCCAAAAGCTAAGCCTGTATAATTAGACTTGGATTGTTGTGATTAGTCCCACCCATTTAAGGAAGACCTCCAGAAGTAATATAATAAAAGCAATTCTATTGTTCGGGAGTGGGGACTATAGTTACATTCTGTGTCCCTGCTTCAGTATTATTTAATTTCATTGAAAGGGTCTGGCAGGACTCTCATGTTCTCTGGTTCTTTGCAGTTTGTTTTTAACTGTGTCATGTGCTTGTTTTTTGGGGGAAGGACCTCTTGCCAGCCTTGAACTTTGTAAGTCCTTTGAGAGCTCGCTGTCCTTTTCTAGGCATCCTAATTGGGATTGGTACAATTAAGTAAAAGGCATGTGTAGCTGATTAATGTGTAGCTTTTGAACAATGGTTCATCACATGTGCCTGTTTGAAAATAGGAAGTAGCGGTGAAAGGTCAGGCACCGCCTGTTCTCCATCTGTGTCTGAAAGGAGATGTCTCCTCCCAGTCAAGTCCAGGAAGATGTTACTCCAGGCGATTGGCAGATGTTGGGTTTTATAGTATTCCCTACAGGTAGGATGCTACAATATAGATCTTACTGTAAAAGAGGTGAAGTCTTGTTAAAAGTCATGAGGTTTTTTTTAGACCAACAGATACAACAGGGAGAAAAGTTTTTACAAAATAATAGGACAAGCTTTTAACATTATTTTTTTCCTGATTGTTACGGAAACAGAAAGGAAACACTCTCAGGTGTGCAGCCTCTTCCTTAAGCCTGGAAGTTGGTTGTTAATCCCTGACAAATACCACTTGGTCTAATACAGTTGTCCCACATCTCCTCATCTTCTTGAATGTTAAGACCTTGGACGGGTCTATTTACGTAGGTTGGAAGATACTACTTTGAGAAGTCAATAGTGAGAAAGGCATATGTATACACGTTCATAATTTTGTGGCAGAATGGTAAAGCTCAAATCATTAATGCCTGTCTCATTCTTGCAAACAAAGTGCACCAAATTGGGAGTGTACCGATAGACCGTTTCTGCTGTGACTTGTGTAAAATGGGGATTAGAACCACTCATGGTGAAAAATGACCTACAGGATATTTCAGAACAGTGAATAAAATTCCCTTACAATATAAATAGTTTTGGGGTTGTGTTTGGTTGGTTGTTTTTTAGTACTTCTTGTGGGGATATAATAAAATAGGGAAATCTATCACGCAGGGTGTAGATTGGGCTATTCCACTTAGTTCTGCCACCTTGTAGCTCTTCCAGAAATGTTTGGGTTGGGCAGGTGTTCTTTTGCGCTGTTAAAAAAAAAAAACCAAACCAAGTTTCCCGTTTCTGGCTTTTATGAGGCTGCTTTCTGTGAGGTGAAATTTGGGTAACTCCCAGCTCAGATTGATGAGACTGTAAGGGCAGTTGGAGACCTGTAATGAACCTCAGCAGCAACATTGTTTGGCGGGGGGAAGGTGAAGTTTTTCAGGCAGTGAACAAAACGTTCATAGCTCAATTAAGGAGTCTTATCTCTGGTAGATTCAGCGTGAGAGATGGCAGTGTACATCATTATGTGGTGCATGACTGGGGTTAAAAGTTCCCTGCTTTTATGTAATTTAGAGACTGATTTGAAAACGTAAAGCACTGCCTTTCAATATCTGGTATTTAAATGAGAGGTGACCATTAAGCCTTTCTGCGGTGATTTATCACAGAGGTAATCTCTTTAACAGGAAAATCTCAGGCATCTATTCAGTAACACTGAGTAATCTATTTAATAATAAAAACCATTGTGCCTCATTTCTAAAGCCTGTGCTTTTTCTTTTGGTGGGAGTTGAAGATGGGAGTTGACTTTTGCACCGTTTTGCTGGAGCGATGGAGGGCCTATTTGTTAGAAGAGCTGAGTTTTCCTCCTCCCATCGGGGCTGAATGAAATTGTGGGTGCCCAGGGCAAAGTTGTTTCAAACAGAATGGTAGATTTATAATGAAAAGTTATATATGTATATTAGAGCATCTCAATGCTCGCTCTCAGAGTAAGAAGGAAGATATTAACCCTATTGTATATTCAAGGAAACTGAGTTGTGTGGTGTGATTCTTGTGCTAGCAAAGTGAGCTTGAATCAGTTCAGTCCCAGTTGATACATCCTGGTCCATAGCTGATGGGTGAGGTACCATTCTAGGAGGTATTTAAAAGCTGGGTTGACCTAGTGCTTAGAAACATGGGTTAGTGATGGTTTTTATCAGAGTTTGGTTGATGGTTGGACTGGATGATCCAGCCGAAATATATTCAGAATGATTTTAAGTCTGTTTATGTTCGTGACCGACTTTGTTCTTTATTTAATAGTTTTCCCCTTTCACTTTCTCTCCCCTCCACCGTGTATTTATGTTATTTCATTTCAGCCTTCATCCTGCTAGGTGAAATCAATACAGTCATTTCAGTCCGTGCCAATACTGTTCTCCATTTGCTGACTGTTTTAGGAACCCTTCCTTCCTTGCTCTTTGTTCTCCTTTAAGTCCTCTATCTTGTGTATGGGTGACCAGAATCTCAGATGTTATTCCAGTTTATGTACTACTGGTGCCTTGTATTGTGTTTTTAACACTTTGCTACCTGTACTAGAAATTTCTCACCGATTGTGTTTATTGTTGCTTTTACTTTTTTTTTTTGTTGTATTTTGACCGTTCCAGAATTATTGTTGCTTTTCTTGGGGCTTTTGTCACAGTGACAGCTCCGTATACAAGGAGTCTTTTTCTCTGCTGGTTTGCTGGTGTTTTTTTGTTTGTTTTATAACTCATGAGTCTCAGATTAGAGCATAAATCTTTTATATTACTCAAAATCTTTCATACTATTCAGTGTTGTACTGTCCTGAACTCTCCAAGTCTCAAAGTCCTTTCTTTATGACACTCTGATCGTCCCTTAGGAATCAGCTCCTTTTCTTGAGTTTAATTGGGAAAGGGTCGATGTTTATTTTTCTCATAAAGCCAGTCGGGGCTTCTTTTGCCTTAGTAGTTTGGAAACCAACATTTCTAATCTGTCCTATTGGTACCGGGGAAATTTAGCTATTTCTCAAAAAAGGCATTTGAATTCTCGAGTTGTTTCTTGTTGGTTTTTTTGGAAATGTTATTTCTGTGACTTGCCCTAGCAGACTGGGAGACATTTTCCTTTTCCAGATGTATTACTCCACAGTTTCCAAATAGATGCCAATAACCTGGACTTGAGTTTATTTTAACAAAAGCCAGGCTGGTACACTTGGTCTTAAGACGTGACTGAGATAATGCTTTGTTAAAGAAACAGGCAACAGTAATCCTAAATTTTGAGAACTAATTTTAAACTGAAATGCGGAAGCAAAGAGGGGTCTTGGCTGAGGTGACTTTTCAGTTTTCCTGTCTGAAATTGCTGAGTGTCTACAATGGAAGTAATAGGAGAGAATTTTGAAGCAGGTTATTTTAGCTCCTTTGTCAAATACAGCCATAGGCCAACAGAGAAATTTCAACTGAGGGGTTTTGCCTCCTATTTTTATTATTATTTTTTTGGTTGGTTGGTTCTGGAAATTATTATTTTCATGCTGATATGTTGCTATTTTGCGATTCTTTGTGCATACAGACATATTTCTGGAGTGAGTGATAATACATTTGGGAAAATAAGACCCTCAAGGCAAAATTAAGACAGTTACTTATGGTCAGGGTGGAATAAAGTGATAGAAAAGATAGAACTGTCTTCAGGAACCTCAAGGCACAATGTAAAAATTACTTTATTCAGTTCTCGTAGTCAACAAGGACAGAACAAATAACGGATTTACAGTACAAAAGAGAAAATGTATATCAAATAACAATGACAACAACAGAGCTAGAGACTAGATAAGTGATGGAATGAGCTACAAGGGACTACTGTGCGGTTATTAACACCGGAGACATTGTAATTTAGACCATATTTCCTCATTGTTCTGATTCTCATAGTTTATAAAGATGTGACCTCAGCAAGTCTTAATGTGTTTTCTTTATATCTCCCAGTCTCCCACGTGTTCACTTCATTTATACTCAAGGGCTTTTTGCTCTCAGCATCTCTAAGCTTCCCTATAATCCAAATGTTTGGGGTTACCATGAGTTATGTCTCTTAATATACAATGCCAATGTGCTAGGATATAGAGCAGGAATTAATTTTAAAATGTTTGCATTCTCTAAAACACTTTTAAGCAAGAAATCTGTTTCTCAGACTCAAATACAATGCATTAGCATTTTTGGTGGGTTGTTTTTACAGCAGTGTGACTGAAATGCTGGTTTAATGTTTCAGCCTATAAAGAAGAGAGAAAATAAAGTAGGGAAATAGTACAGGCTACCTAAACATTTCCAAAGAGTGACTTTTGATGATGGTACTTCTACCTGTCTGAAAGGATGCTCTGGCAGCTCTAGTATCAAGCAGTTGAGTTTGTATCAGTGGGTGAAGTAAAAAACCCTCCACTAAAGCAGCTTGTGTGGTCTATATTTCAAATAGTAAGCAGAGTGTATTTTCGATGAATTATCTCAACAGAAGGTGTTGAGGGGCAAGAGCTGTAACCTGTAATGCAGTTTGTGTAACTTCCTAATGAAGAAAATGGGTAATTAGGGGTAAGAGTGTGCTCTTTAGCAGGAATCCCTTCAGGAGGAGAAGCAATAAGCTGGTGCTCTCTAAAATGAGTGAAATGAAAAGTCATCGAGTGAAGAGTTTCTCGGGGTGCTGCTTGTGGGACATCAAGGAGATGCACAAGCAAAGGCAGAGCGAGCCTCTGCTTCTTCTGCACCCAGGAACTTCTGGCTCTGGCCCTCGGTGTTCCTGGTCTGTGGTGCTGCAAGGGTTAATAGACACTGTGCAGGAGTACAGCATTTGGAGAGAAAGGATGCAACAGGGAAGGGACGAGGGGTAGCAACGTGTAATAGATGTGATAAGGTGTTTCCCTTGATAGGTCTGGGCTTAGCTGGCCTTATGTCAATGCCAATATCTTGTCGGTCAGACATCAAGCAGACAGGCACTCTGTGGGCTTAGGAATTCTCAGAAATGCTTTTTTTTATACTTTTGTGTTGAGTATTTTTTTAAGCTGTCAAAGCTTTGTGTGCTTTGCAAGGTGTCAGGAACCTGCTTCTGTAGATTCTGCTTTATACTTGTAATTCCTTCTTATTCTGTATGTTTACTAGAATTGACCATAAAGACTTACGGTCTTTAGGGGCCTGGAGCATCTCTCTTTGGAAAAGAGGCTGAGGGACTTGGGTCTTTTTAGTCTGGAGAAGAGAAGGCTGAAGGGGGATCTGATCAACACCTGTAAATACTTCAAGGGTGAGTGTCAGGAGGATGGGGCCAGTCTTTTTTCAGTGGTACCCAGGGACAGGAGAAGAGGAAATGGGCACAAACTTGAGTATAAGAAGTTCCACCTAAACATGAGGAGGAACTTCTTTCCTGTGAGGGTGGCAGAGCCCTGGAAGAGGAGCTCCTTCTCTGGAGACATTCAAACCCCACCTGGACACGTTCCTGTGGGACCTGCTCTGGGTGGCCCTGCTCTGGCAGGGGGTCGGAGGAGATGATCTCCAGAGGTCCCTTCCAACCCCACAGCATTCTGTGATTCTGTGACTTCATAGTCCCTAAGCCAATTTATTTTGTTAATCAAATAACTTTCTGATGATTTCAAAGGTCTTTTCCAACCTAAATGAGTCTGCGTAATTGCAGGTCTGTGATTGCAGATCTATGTATTTTTTTTGCACAAAAGACATTCCTTTTTGATCTGACAAATACAAGTCCTTGTTTTTCCACTCTCCAGTTCCACTCTGGAGTTTTCTGCTCGAAGTGTGACGAATTCCAGTGAAGTGCTCCCTCACCTCTGAAAATGATACTACAATTTATGTGTTGGGTTTTAAAATCGCAAATTGCGGTTTCTTATTGCTATTGATCACTGCTTTGTTTTTGTTTGTTTGTTTGGGATTTTTTTTGGTTTTTTTTTAATACTGGGAGCAGGGCAGAGTGAGGCAGAGGACTTTCCTGTTTGCCCAAGAGCGTGCGGTGACACGGTGTGGAGGGAATTCAGAGTTACCAATACCGGGCACCTGTTTTATCCCAAATAAAGCCTTTTGAAGGAGATGGGGAATCCTTATCAGCACGATGCTGACTCTTCATATGTAATCTTCCTTGTTTCCTTGTTGTGTATAAGAGCCTTTTTAGTAACCCTCCCCTCTGCACTTTGGTTTTCTGTGTGCCTTTCCAAACCAGAATGTTCGGTCTTCAGGTCCTTTCTAAGCAGCAGAGGTGCAGCAAAGTCTCCACGTCTACTTGCAAAAGGGGTTATTTTTACAAAGTCAGCCTGCTTATGTGGACAAAACTGCCTTGCTTTCAGTTCCCCATCAGCTCCGGACGTGGCAGGGTGAGTCTGCCCAGATATTGTCCTTCAGTGGCCTCCTTATGGATGTAGTACAGATCTGGCCACCTCTGGATGTTGCATCTGTTGGGAGTGATGAGTGCAGGGCTTTATTGACTTGTGCTGCAATTGATCAGGGTTCTTCTTCCAATGCTTTTCTTAGGGAGGTGGATTTGTATGGATTTTTACATAGTGGCTCTTTTATCTAACTATGTCTTAGGGAAGGGAGATGTCTTTCTGGCACAGCAGCAGTTGCCTTCAAAGCAAATCTGGGTGAGTTAGTGAAGAGCTTGGGGCTGCATGTTCCATAAATATCCCAGTCCTGCCTGTTTCATCAGGCTTGAGGCTTCATGGAGTCCTTGTTTTTCCTTGCATAGTGAAATTCATTTTCAGCCTCGAAAAAGAAAACTTACAGACTATAGGAAGCCTTTCATATGTACTTTTCTTCCTGTTTCCCTCCGAAGTTTCCCTAATGAGAAGTCTCATTGGTTCAGAGAAAGGCTATTGCCTTCTATCTCTATGAGGGGTTTGAATTGGTAGTTTTTCTGCATGTTTAGTAATTTCGTATCATTCCTATTCCAAATAATATGTGATCAGGTAAGGTATGTTGTTAGAAGTCTGTTGTAGCAATATATTGCTGGGTAATTTTGGTCTTCTGGAAATACACCAGCATTAGGTGTGTTTTTTTTCTTACGTGCTCTGTGTGTTACTGAGAGAATTTCTGATTGTGTATATAAAAACAATCATGGCAGTAGTTATTTTTACTGTGTCGCATCTTCAGGGAGAAGCAGAAATTACAATACTTCTCCTGAGGGCTAGTGAGAATTAGTTGCTCTTTGGTTGGCGAATAATAATCCCAGAGGAGGCTGTGCCAAGTGGAGAGGATGTTTTCAAGGTCCGTGTTGCACCCTTCGCTTGTGGATCTTGCTGCACTTCAGAGGTGGACCTTTCCACCTGCCTCCTCTCTGATGGGGAGTACCAGGGATGAAGTATTACCATCTCCATTCCGTGAAACTGGGGAGAGCAGCAGAGGGGATGGGAGAAGGGATACTCGTGCAGAATTAAGCAGCAGCTCAGTACTAGAGAACGCAGATCTCTCTGGAGGTTGGACTTCATGGATTGGACAGGGAGATGTTTTCAAACCCCTCTCTCCCTAGGGGTTTGAATCTGCAAACCCAAAGGGCTCCACATCACTACTTCTGTCATCTCAAAATCGTGCTGACGCCGTTTCAGGATGCTTTTCTCGATGGGTGTCGTGGCACGTGGGATCCATTAATGCCATCCTCAGCACAGAGGCTTCCTCCTCACCACGGGTGTCTGTCTGTCCCTCCCTTTATGTGTGACAGCATCAACGCCAGGTGTCCGTATTTATAGGGCTCACTGAATAATTTGGTTGATTTAAGCTGTCTGCCCGCTCTTGAAATATTTGAGAATACACAGCCCCGTTGCCCAGAACTGGACCCAGTGCTCAAGATGGGACCTCCCCAGGGCAGAGCAGAGGGGCAGGATGACCTCCCTCCACCTGCTGGTCACACTCTTCCTGATGCCCCCCCCCAGGGTGCCATTGGCCTTCTTGGCCATAAGGGCAAATTGCTGGCTCCTGGTCATCCTGTGGTCCACAAGAACCCCCAGGTCTTTCTCCTCAGAGTTGCTCTCCAGCAGATCAACCCCCGACCTATCCTGGTGCAGGGGGTTATTACTCCCCAGGTGCAGCACCCTGCACATGGCCTTGTTAAATTTCATTAGTTTTCTCTCCACCCATCTCTCCAGCCTGTCCAGGTCTCTCTGTCTGGTGGCACAGCCTTCTGGGGTGTCAGCCACCCCTCCTAGTTTTGTGTCACCAGCAAGCTTGCTGAGGGTACATTCCATCCCTTCATCCAGGTCCTTGATGAATATATTGAAGAGGACTGGACCCAGCCCTGACCCCTGGTGTCCCCTCCTGCAGCCTGAAATCCACACTCTCTGTATTCAGTTCACCACGGCAACTTTGAAATTTAAATTCCTGCTGTACTTGAAGTCAAACATCATCACGTAGTCGGTGCCCTTCCAAGATGGGCTTATGCAAATACCAAACTGTTCTCAACACAGCGAGGAGGAACTTGGCCCTGGTGATGTTGTTTCTCATGGGAAAGGGCACTGAGAGACAGGGTAAAAAATGAAGGTGTAACTCTTTCCTTCTTTCTTAATTTGTTTGCTCTTCCCTGTTGTTTTCTACTAATCCCAGAGGAACGCCGTAATATATCAAATGTGTTTACTGCTCAAACAGTCTGGGATGCTTTAATGCCTTTGTTGTGATTTAGGAAATGAACTGACAGACAAAATTGTGTTGGGGAGATGCTAAAAATACACACTGAAGGAATCATCTAAAATTCCAGGTAGAAATTAGCGCTTTTTTTTTTTTTGCCAGTGCAATTTATGATGAGAAACGAACTAAGCTTCTTCCTCCAAGTCACATCTCTAGATCAGATAGGAGCTTGAAGGACCGCTTGAATCCTGAGAGGTGGCACGTTGATCTACAGCTCTTGAGAACTGTGCCCAGAAAGGAAAATCCAACAACATCTTCACCTGATTTATGTAGACATCTGTGATGAGCCTTTCAAAGGTGATCTCACAGAGGCGTAATTAAAACTTGATGATGCTGTTAAATGATCGTGATGATTTGTGTCTCTGCGTTGCATCTGCGTGTGTTTTGGGTGGTTATAAACGCGGTTAGTCCCTGCTCGGGGAAAATGCAGGTTAGAGAGAGATGGGGGTAAGGGCAGGAATTTTGTGCACAGCTCGCATGTAGAAAGTCTCCAAATTATTCTAATGCTGGACTTCTGTTCCGGTTTACAACTCATCAAGGTAGTGAAAAAACAAACACGAGACCCTTTTAATGAGTAAAACTCAGCAGCCTCTAAATTTGCCCGCTCTGCAGAGACATGGGCAGTGCTCTGATAGTGGAGATGCTGACTTGGGGCTGGAGAGAGTGGGGTTAAAACTCGGTCTTTCTCTGGTTTGGAAACCACCAGCAACACAGTATTGCCTTTTCCTTCATCCTCATCTTCCCTGTTAAAAGGAGAAAGAATCTATATCAGGACAAGGGTTTGTCTTTCATGAGCTCTTTAAACCCTCTGAGCAGAACATCAATGTGCCCTGTAATATAGGCAGCCTATAGGTGTGCTATAATGTAAACAACTGCTGATATGCTTCTTTGTGATTTTTTTCTATTAAATTATATTATTTTGGGTAAAATTATCAAAAAGCTATCTTTGAAGTTGCATATGGTTTTTTTTTTTTCTTTTGCTGTACTCTCTGGATGCTGGTGGGAATTTTGAGGAAGCTGTTTATCATTCAATTTTTCTTAGGATTTGTTCTGTGCTTTAAGACATTGATCCTGCTTTATAACGGGCCTTTCTCCATTTTATATCAATAACAGTGATTTTTCCTCTTTCGTTTTCAGGCAGAAAAGGCATAAAACACAGCGTGTTGCCTACTTATAAGAAAAAAAAAAAAAGAGAGTGGGGAGGTGACATCTCTGATTCTGCATGCAGAACAGCCAACATAGTAGCTACAGTTTGGGGCTGATTATCATAAGGAGCATGAGTTAGAACCGACGATCAAGATTCTGAGAATCCCTAGGCTTTCCATTAATTTTGATTTATTGATTTTTATGAGCAAGAGCAGTCATAAGCTCAGGCTCTGAGGAGGATCGGAAAGGCCAGTGCGTGTGGAGGGTTATTGCCTTGTTTTGTGCTGTGATTTATCCAGCGAAGGTACTAGCTGAGCTCTTCTGCTGGGTCTTGCTTTATTTCTTCTCATCATTATAGTATTTCACGACCTAAAGACAAGGGCCCTCTGAGAACCTGTTCTGTTGTGTCTCTGACATTATTTCAGACTGAAGGTCCGATTATTGGAAGTGCTGAGCTTTTGCAGCTCCAGTGCAATGAGTGGAAGTTGAAGGTGCTCTGAAAATCGTGCCTGAGGCACTTTATTCTTTTAAAGGAATTGAGTCGTGCCTCATAAATATAGGTCTTTGCTTTGACTAATTCCCCCTTGACTACACATCCTTTGAAGTAAATGGAGTTTATTTGATTAGAATGAAACCTGTGCTCCAAAATTAACTCTCATCTTCGCTGCGTAGCTGAGGAATTGATTAGATCTTAGTAAATCTGATGTTAAAATTAAGCTGCAAACTTACAATTAAGCTTCAGGGTTTTGCTTTATAATTGGTGGAAAAGATCAGAAACCCTTTTTCTTTCAGGGCTCAGGTGATTCTGAGCATAACTCATGTTCCTGTGGCAGAGCTCCTGGTGTGGCTGAGGTAACTAAACACACTGAAAGGGCAGTTTGGGGGCTAGAAGAGGTGTACCAGGACCAAGGGTTTGCAGCGGATGCGGGGAATTGGCCTTCTCGAGCCAGTCATGTTCTCCTGCAGAGTCTTAATTCTAATTTCTCTAGTTCCACTGAGAGAAAGAAGCTGTCAGGCAGTAATCTACCCCCAAGAAAAAGGTGGTTTATCACAATGCTCAACTGTAGCTCCTTTCAGACATTGATAGGCTGTTATAAGGTTTCCCTGGAGCCTTCTCTTCTTCAGGCTGAACAACCCCAGATCTCTCAGCCTGTCCTCACAGCAGAGGTGCTCCAGCCTCTGAGCATCTTCTGGACCCATTCCAACAGGCCCATGTCCTTCCTGTGTTGAGGACTCCAGAGCTGGATGTAGTGCTCTAGGTGGTGTACTCTAGATAGGTGACAGAATATCCATTTTTCTTATTTCCAGTTATTTTTAAAGACCAAATGTAATTGATTTACATTCTTGTCCATGTGTCTGTCTAGATCTCTCTGGTGGTACATCCATGGTGGTACCCTCTGTGGTACATCCATGTACAATATGGGTAGATCATCTGCTGTGCCAGCAGAGCTTCACGTTGCCGTGTGTACGTTGATCTAACTTGGGTTTGTGACTGATGGGGTTGGGTGTTTGGTTCTCAGCAGGCAACGTGATGCATGCTGGTAGCTGTGGGGAAGGCTGTTGTTTTGATGAAGAGGCTCGTGCTTCTTCCCTGTGTCTTTCTGTCCCAGCCTGGACAACAAAACTTGGCACAAATGAAACACCTTTGGAGAGGATACTCAGGCAAACAGGTAGCTGCTTCCTCCTGTTCTCGGTTCTCATCTCCTTCAGGCAGGTTCTGTACCATGTTTCATGCTCTTTAGGACTGTAGACCAAAGCTGGCTTTTTGGGGATAATGTTTTGATATCCTTTGCTGCTAGAAATGGGGTTCCTCCCCATTACAGGGTGTTCTCAGTTTTGTGGCTGATTGTATTGTATGCTTATTTTTTGAAGCTTCTGCCTGTACATGTTTTATTTCACCTCTTTTCTTTTTTTTTATGTTTTTAGCCAGCGAGACTTGCAACGACTTCCATCCCATGTTCTTTACCCACGATAGATCATTTGAGGAGTTCTTCTGTATCTGCATTCAGCTCTTGAACAAGACGTGGAAGGAAATGAGGGCAACTTCAGAGGACTTCAACAAGGCAAGAAAAAGGGTTGGGTGGGAATAACCGGGCAGGATGGTGAAACAAGGCCATGTATTTTTTCCTAGAGGCATGGAATTTTACTAATCCCCCTTCTGCTGGGTGCTGTGGAGTTTCATCTGTTCTGATACTTTGCACATCAGAGAACCAATATTTAGAAAGCCGGGGTAGGGGATGGGAGGTTTAAGGGTTATACCTTTTTCCTTTAGGATGTAGCTTTTTCAGTCGTGTTGCACTGCAGACTGTGAAACTAAAAACCTGGCTTGAGGGGAAATTTTGCCTTTTAATGTTAGCAATATTATGCTTAAGTGCTACGGCGTCCAAGGTTGTAAATAATGCAAAAAGAGTGTTGCAGCGATAATTCTGTGCATCCCTTTCATTTCGTACGAGCGCTAAAGTGATAAAATATTCAGGAGTGGACACAATCCTGACAAGGCACTGTGCAGTTTAGACCAGTAAAGTGAAAAACCCAACCCAACCAAACAAAAAACCCTCCAAAACCCAGCCCTCAGTATTGCACCCCTTTTGTGGTAAGACAGACTTCTGAAAGGTTTCAGCCAATCTCCTCATTTACCAGCAAAGCTGTAGAGCACAGGGCTACTTGTCATAATGGTCCCTAGACATCCTGTTTTAACTGTCTGATTTATCATGAGGCTGAACAATATCTTTGGCATTTTCTAAGGATTACAAACCCATACTTTGGTGGCCAGCTGGCATCCTTATCTTTGTTGGGCTCCTTTAACTGGATCTTGAACCCCTCCCTGAGACGAGATGTTGTCTACAGAGCTGTTGCTTGAGAATGACAAGTGAGACTGCTCTGCTCTATCAGCACGTGCCACACAAGCACTCTAAAGTCACCACTCAAATGTTATGTGAGACCCAGTAAGAATCACAGAATGGTAGGGGTTGGAAGGGACCTTTGGAGATCACCTAGTCCAACCCCCTGCCACCTAGAGCAGGTTGGACAGGAACACAGGCAGGTTTTGAGTATCTCCAGAGAAGGAGACTCCACACGCTCTCTGGGCAGCCTGTTCCAGTGGTCCATCACCTTCCAAGTAAAGAAGTTTTTCCTCATGTTGAGATGGGATTTCCTGTGTTTAGCTTTGTGCCCATCGCCTCTTGTCCTGTAACCGGGCACCACTGAAAAGAGTCTGGCCCGTCTTCTTGCCACCCACCCTTTAGATATTGATAAGCCTTGATGAGATCTCCTCTCAGTCTTCTCCAGGCTAAACACACACAGGTCTCTCAACCTTTCCTCATCAGAGGGGTGCTCCAGTCCCAAGAATGGTCATGCCTGACTTCTAAGTCCTAAATGTCCATTCTAAATGGTCCTTTTCCACTGCAGAGTGAAGGTGAATCCTTAGGACAGAGCACGGAATAACCTTTCTTGAGTTCTTCTAGGTGAGATAGTTGGCAGCAGTTCCGGTAAAGAGCTAATCCACTTGCTTTGATCTTTAATCGTAATTGAAGAAAAGGAGCTTTTTGTTTAGTTTTAAACTTTGGATTGATTGCAATAGCTCGCACACTGAGGGGCTGTAGGGGGTCTGTGTGCACATATAGAGATTTATTTCCTCTTCTCTTATGCTGGAGAGTGATTGAATACTTCCCCTCAGGTTTCAGTGCTGATTCTCAAGGAGTTTTTAAGCATCAGATTAAAACTTCCCTTTGATGACAAAATGGCACACTGCACTATTGTGGATCCTCAGTCCATGCTGGGGAGATTGTATTGGGTTGGGTTGTTTGTTAATTTTTAAAGCTTTAAAAAAAAAAAAAATATATATATATAATTAAACCAGCATTTTGGTCGTAGTTGGAAGGGTTTTATGGTGTTTTAGTGAAACATTTATGATCTCGTGTGTTGTCTCTCTGATTCTTGTGCATGAAACCAGACACCTTTTGGCAACTCTTGCATTAGAAAAAGTCCTTGGATCCCTAAGGTCGTAGTATGATACTGTCAGACCTAAAACCTTTTTTACATTCTCTCAGTATACTGGTAGATATCTGAATAGAATAAATCAGTCAGGCAGCTAAGCTTGTATTATGCCTTTATAACACTTTAAGACATGCATAATTCATGTCTGGTGAGTTTTCTAGAGAAATTAAGATGCAGTTGGATAGGCAGACGAGCAAGTGGCAACAATTCCATTTGAAACCTTTTTGTTTCTCTTTGAGCCTAGAGATGATCAAAGGACTTTTTACAAGCTCTGTCCTCCACCGTCATTTGTGAGCAGACCGCATGGTTTATGACTTCGAAAATATAATCTTGTCTCTGAGCTTTACATAATTCTACATGTTTTATTGTGTCAGAAGCAAGCATTGCCTATTGATTTTGGGAGTCAGTGCTGGCTGTAAAGAAGGCTGGACTGAGTTATCTCCACGCTCCAGCATCTAGACACCTTCATTGCCAGATGTACTTCAATTGGTTGGGTTGGTTTGTTTGTTGTTGTTGTTTATTTTTACCATGATAGTCAGCAGGAGTCAAGGTGATTGCCCCTGTCAAAAGGCACTGTCAAATGCCTTCCGTGGGGCCAAATGAAAACATGGAATATTTTTTGTTGATCCTCATGAGTTGTACCTTAAGCAAATGTGCCCATGTTGCCCTGATGAGGATTTATATTGAGATCACTGTCTTGTTAGTGGCCTTCTTTTAAAATATACATATTATTTCTCATAAGACAAGGAGACCCTGGACAGGACGTTATGTAAGGAATAAGTTTATCCCTTTACCTCTGTTCTTACCAGAGATTTCAGTCTCCTGCTTTTTGTAGGTTTGAAGTTCACATGCTATAGGAAAAAGGGTGAGCAAACAGATAATTTTAATTGCAGGGCCAGCTGTAGCTTGTTTTAGTAAAATGGAACAATATAAACAATTTGCTAAACCTGTGCCTGGTGCAGTGACATCTTTAAGAAAAATAAAATTAAGAATAAAAAGTACTGCTTTCCATCCCAGTGTGGAAGGAAAAAGATGACATTATTTGATTCACCTGCCACGGTTTTGAAGCTGCTTTGTAGAGAGCGGGCAAAATGATAGGTGCTTTCATGTTTTTAAATGGCCCAAAATGACTGGTCTTAACAAGATACAGATTAATATTTCAACGTAGCTGAAGCTAAGTAGGGGATGCCAAAAATTAAAAACTTTGGGAATCCTGTGGTGTGTGGGGCTTGGAATTAAAAATCTACTGCATTGATTGGAACTACAGGTTTAAGGAATAGGCAAGTTGGGTGAGGTTTGGTGAATGATGCTACTGAGGCACTTTTCTCATGTGGTGACTGTCTCGTGTGGTGATCAGGAGAGAAGACCTGCAGCAGATGCAAACAATGAATGCCCGACTTGAGTCCTGTAATTAAATAGCAAACAAACACTGAGGTGTTTGATAACCACAAAAGATGTTTCGTGGCTCACGCTCAGACCCCATGAAGGTTTTTCCTTGCTCTGTGACAAGATAACAGAGAAGGTAACCAAGCATAACGTAAAAATGAAAAATGCTGTTTCCTGGCTCGCTGACAGTTTGGAAATGCGATGGCACCAGGTTTCTGAGCTTCTCTGGTGTTGTCAGGCTGTGGTATGAGTAACGGTGTAAGGCTGGCTTCAAACTGAAGGGCAGGTTTTTAAGGAATGTGCTTATGGGAAGGGTTAGGGCAGCAATGTGAGGTGGCCACAGCAGAGGAGCTGTCACCTGGTCCTCTGGAAATCCAAGAGACTCCAGCAGCAGACTGTGGGCAGGTCCTGTCCAAAGTGCCCCTGTGGCTTTTGTCTTCTTGTCCCAGTTTTAGGTGCTAGGTCTTGCCATAGCAGCTCCAGGGAATCATAGAATGGTTGGAGTTGGAAGGGACCTTAAAGATCATCCAGTTCTAACCCCTCTGCCCTGGCAGGGACACCTCCCACCAGACCAGGTGGCTCCAAGCCCCATCCAGCCTGGCCTTGAACCCCTCCAGGGATGGGGC
>JAOWAV010000012.1:45867663-45880608 GCA_028571045.1 Scolopax bukidnonensis
AAGAATGACTTTGCTGAGAGGGTGGTCAGGCACTGGAACAGCCTGCCCAGGGAGGTGGTGGACTCGCCATTCCTGGAGAGATTTTAGAAACACGTAGACATGGCACTTCAGGGCGTGCTCTAGTGCCTGAGATTTGAGTTGTGTATGTTTGTGGTTTGTTTGTGTGGGTTTCTTCTTTTGGTTTTTTTTTGGTGGTTGGACTCGATGATCTCAAAGGTCCCTTCCAACCATGAGGATTCTGTGATTCTGTGTGCATCTCCTCGTGTTTTCCTGCTGTCCTGTATGAAGGCAGCAGAGTGGCTTCACAGAGCCTGTCTGTCCTTGGTGTGGGGCAGCGGAGTCAAGGTCTGCGTTCTGCTGCCTTGGGCCTTTGCCTGAGCACAATGAGCCACAGCAGAGCCCTTGGCTTTCAGCTGGCTGGGGTGTGCCAGAATGAGCTGGAGCTGCTCTCCTGAACCCCCTCCAAGGGAAGGATGTACCATTTTTTGTCAGCGCCGCAAGGTTATCACCTCTGCATCTGAGAATTCAGCACAATGCCGAGGAACGCTGTGGCTGGAGGAACCTTGCTCTGCAAGAAAACTAGTTCACAGTCCATGTATTCAACACAGGGGGTTAAAATCATAGAATCATGAATAGTTAGAGGTGGAAGGGACCTTTGACTTCCAACCCCACTGCCTGTCCTTCCTGTGCACCAGGTAGGGTCTCACCAGAGCAGAGCAGAGGGACAGAATCACCTCCCTGGTCCTGCTGGCCACACTTCTCTTGATGCAGCCCAGGATGGGGTTGGCTTTCTGGGCTGCCAGTGCACATTGTCAGCTCGCGTTGAGCTTCTCATCCACTGACACCCCCCCAAGTCCTTCTCCTCAGGGCTGCTTTCCGTCCATTCTCTGCTCATCCTGTATTTGTGCTGGGATTGCTATGTCCCAGGTGCAGGACCCTGTACTTGGTCTGGTTGAACTTCATGAGGTTTGCACAGACCCACCTCTCCAGCTTGTCCATGTCCCTCTGGATGGCATCCCTTCCTTCTAGCATGTCAACTGCACCACACAGCTTGGTGTCATCAGCAAACTTGCTGAGGGTGCGCTCAGTCCCACTGTACCTGTGGCACTAGCCACAGGGAAGGGAAGGACTATAGATCAACCAGTCTTCTCTCCTGACTCTCTCTGTGCCTTCACAAGGGACCTTCTCCTCTCCCCCTCCCCATACTCCCCTTTTGAAGGGTGAAATTAAGCCACTTGGCTGACAGAAGCTCCACTCAGCTTTCAGAAAGGGGAACCCCCCTGATGTGAGACTCTTTATTGCCCATTCAAGTTCTCAGCGTCGTGCTTTGAAACAGCTCCAGCTGCAGAGGTATGTGGTGTTCATGAAACCTCTCACTTCTACACCACTAACTGCTGTGGTCCATAGAGTAAGTAGGCAAAGGCTTGAGTTTACAAATACCTTTGATGCTTTGTAACTGCAACGAGAATTTAGATTATATTTATATGTTAATGGTTGGTCTTGAATTTTTCTGCCTGTGAATGACATTACAACCCAGTTAAATATTTAATAGAAGAGTGGAAGGTCAATTCAGAGTTGTTTCACAAATAGACGTCTTTGTTCCTACTTCCCAACTTACCTTTTGAAACCCCCTGTTCAAATTATCACTCTTTCTCAAACAGCAGCACAACATTTTGGGATTACACTTAGAATGTCTCAAGGCCCATTTTCAGTTGCAAGTGGAATTATGTTCGTTTCTAATGGTACAGAAAAGGTACAGGTGAATCTCAAAATGAGTTCTGCTTGTTCATGCATGAAATTATATATCAGCCCACCTTTGCATGCAGGATTTCCATCATTCTACAAGTCATGGACCTCTCCACCAGACTGGACTTTGCACCAATCCCAATAAGCAGGTTTCACTGATAAAGGTTCTAGTCCAGCAAATGTCAAGGCTTTGAATTTTTATTATATGTTTATGGTGTCAGCTAGAAATTTCTCACCAAGAATTGCTTTGGTGGAGTAGATATCGAGAGTAAATACAGATCTGAGCAGTAGCCTGTATTGTGGATTTGGTAAGAAAAACTATAGCTGGATGTGTGTCTGGTTTTTTGGATTATAAACCACTTTGCTGTCAGGTTTCAGCAAAGAGGTATATAGTCACCTTTCTAATTCTGTTATTCTGTTAACTATACTGGTATTGGTAATTTGATGAAACTCCTTTTTTTTTTTTTTGTGTCAGAGAGATATATGACAGATTTGTAATGTGAAAAGTATAGGAAAGCCCCACCACTAATTATATTATTTTAAACTTGAACACCAGAGCTCGGTTGCTGCTTCTTCCACAGGTTTGTCTGAGCTATGATTTAAAGGCTTTATTGCACCAAAATCCTGGAGGTTGTTGCAGTTTGCAGTAGTGGGCTGCCAAGAGATAATCCTAATGTGTGGTTCTTGTGGCTGTAAAGAAATGGACACTTTTCATCATGATCTCTTGCAAGAGCAGACACTTGGGTCTGAATCCAGATCTTTTCCTATCACGCCCTTCATCTGGTGTGATAGGAAGAGCCTCTTCCAGGGCTCTGCCACCCTCAAAGTGAAGAAGTTCCTCCTCATGTTTAGACTGAGCTTATGTTCAAGTTTATGTTCCTTTACTCTTGTTCTGTTCCTGTCCCCCCACTGAAAAAAGACTGGCCCCAACAGGCTTCCCAGAGATGTGGTGGAGTCTTCTTCTCTGGAGATATTCAAACCCCACCTGGATGTGTTCCTGTCCAACCTGCTCTAGGTGATCCTGCTTTGAACTAGATGATCTATAGGAGAGCTAGAGAGGGACTCTTTGTCAGGAACTGTAGTGAAAGGACAAGGGGCAATGGTTTTAAACTGAAAGAGAGGAGATTTAGATGAGATACTAGAAAGAAATTCTTTGACATGAGGGTGCTGAAACATTGGAAGAGGTTGTCCAGAGAAGCTGTGGCTGCCCCATCCCTGGAGGGGTTCAAGGCCAGGCTGGATGGGGCTTGGAGCAACCTGCTCTGGTGGGAGGTGTCCCTGCCCAGGGCAGGGGGTTGGAACTCCATGATCTTTGAGGTCCTTTCCAACCCAAACCATTCTGTGTTCCTGTGATTATATGAACACTGCTCTTAGGGTGCAAGCTCAGGAGCTGCTTAAAAGGACCAGCAGTGCAGAAGGCGAATCTTTAGCTGTGTTGAAGCAAGCGTCAAAACTCCCATCGGTTTCAGGCTGGTCCCCAGAATCAAGGGGTTGTTTTTCTTGTGGAGTGAAGTGGTCAAATTCCACTGCGAAGTCAGTCAAAAGGCACTTCCTCCTAAAGAAAATGGAAGATGTCAAAGAGCTCTTGAGTGAGTCAGTCACAAAACAAGCCACAATTTTGATTACAGGTAGATAAAAAAAGAATGTTTGTTCCACCAGGGATAACAGCTTGTTTCTTGCTTTGCTCTCAGGATGCAGGGAGAAAGGAAGAATGAGAAAGAAAGTCCTCGTAGCCAAGTTGGCTGCTACAGTCCAGCAGCAGGCTCAATCAAATAGTTTCATCATTCCAAGCCATTCTGTAATAACACTGGTTGATATCGCTGCCGTGCAATTGTCCCCTGCGGATAATTCCAGTTTTGCCAGAGATGGCAGAGATTTTGCTGAAAAACTGCAAGCTCCTCTTACCTGCAGCGAACAGCAGGAGAGCAGAGTAAGCCTTCCTCCCTTTCAGCACTCCTATAAATAGTCCGTGCTAACCCGAGCAGCCTTGAAGACGTAAGGAATCTTGGTGGGTTGGGTTGGGGTTTTTTTTTTTTTGGAAATAGGAATCCACTATTTTTAAAACCATATTGACTCAGCAGAAGTAGACGTGCGCGTTGTCGATGGTGGTAGGTTGATAATCAAGCCCGGCTGCAAATGCTTAGCTCTTTAATTCTGGCTGGAACATCTTACATTTATTTTAACTCTGCGGCAAACTGGCACAAGTCTTGATATAATGGTGAGAAAAGAGGCCACTATATTATTGTATGTATCTAAAAAAAATAATGTCTTAATTACAGCTTTTACAATTTAAGGGTTTGTTTGTTGTTGTTGTTGTTTTCTCTGTGTTTGTGAGAAAGAGCAGGGAATTAACCAAAGTGCATTTAATTTGTATGTAAGAACAGGTTTCTTGGTACAAAGGGCTACAAAGATGATGAGGGGCCTGGAGCATCTCCCTTAGGAGGAAAGGCTGAGGGACTTGGGTCTTTTTAGTCTGGAGAAGACAAGACTGAGGGGGGATCTGATGAACACCTGTAAATACTTCAAGGGTGGGTGTCAGGAGGATGGGGCCAGTCTTTTTTCAGTCTTTTTTCTTTCCACCTCAACATGAGGAGGAACTTCTTTCCTGTGAGGGTGGCAGAGCCCTGTCAGAGGCTGCCCAGGGAGGTGGTGGAGTCTCCTTCTCTGGAGACATTCAAACCCCACCTGGACACATTCCTGTGGGACCTGCTCTGGGTGGACCTGCTTTGGACTAGATGATCTCCAGAGGTCCCTTCCAACCCCATAGCATTCTGTGATTCTGTAATAACAAATTCTATATTTCTCCATTGCACTCAGCAGAAATAGTCTTAGGAGCCATTTTATGGATTTCAGTGGGATTTCTCTAATATGCAGCTGTTGCCAGAACGTGAGTTGAGCTACTTTGAAAAGTAGATCTGATTTCTTAGGAAAGCTGGGTCTCTTGGTCCTGGGGACAGGAACTTTTGTGTGGTTGGTTGTTGTTTTGGTTTTTTTTTATAGGACACTAGTGTGCAAGAATCCAATGATTAGAAATTACTAGAAAATCCAGTTTGATGAATGAGGAAGAGATAGTCAGGGCACTTGGTGTTGCTGACGTAAGAAGAAAAATGGTTTGATCTCTGTGTACTGATGTTAAAAATAATCTGGGAATACTTCACCTTTTGGCTTGCCCTGTAGTCCTAGAAGACTTCTTACTAATATGTTTCAGAGGCTCATGACTGGAAATGTAAATTTCTGCAGAACACACAGGTTTCTGTATTGCCAGGATATTTTTATTTTTGCTGGGATTCTAGGCAATTTTAAAAGGCATCTTCAAAAACAGTAGCTAAATTAATACATATACCATACTGACAAATTGTATAAGTGAAACAAGGCTGTAGAACAGCCTAAAAATTTTACCTATCATTCAAGTTATTTTCTTGCTGGTATCAGGCCTGAGGAGGAGTTAAGTTCTGAAAATATTTTACCCATAAAAAAAGGTTTTTGGTGCGTGTTTGAGAAGGAAGAAAAAGAGCAGATTTCTGCTATTTTATGCATATTTTCAGGTTTGATAGAAAGGAGGATTAAACTGTGTGTGTTTGACAGTAGGATTTGGTGACTTGAGTGAGATTCTGTCTGCTTTTAATCCTGCGGTAATTCGGGATCCTTAACCACCGATTCCTAAACACGATAATCCCGACCCCCTGCAGTCTTGTCAAGTTGGTCTCATCAAGACCCACACTGGGTCTTGCTGGGCTTTAAATAGAAAGTAGCTTAAGGTAGGAGGCAGTTTAAGTGTTGTTGGATTTTCTTTTCGATGAGTTTGGCTGGTCTAGGAGTTGGTTTCAGTCTAATGCTTAGATGTCATCCTTCTCTTTGGGTCTTTTGAAGATGGCTTTGCTGCAGTAATGACAAAAATTATCCCTGTTAAGGCATCTCACCTCTGTTGAGACTTCAGTTAGCAGCATGAAAAAGAGCTTTCTGATACAGGCTGTTGGCTTTGCCCTCTGATCGGGCAGGCCACTATTTTCCCAAGTGCTTTGCCTGCCTTGCCACAGGGTAAGTCAGGGAAGAAGCCTCCCGGTAACCAGCAAAGATGTCACTGAAATATCAACATGAGCTGAGTGCAACACCTCCAGTGCAGGTTTCCTACCCTATGTGCCCTAGATCACTTTAAGAAAGAAAGAGCAGGGGAGCCAGTTCTTAGGCATGTCACAGTGCAAAACACACACACCACCCCAAATGCCGTTAATCAACCTTCAGAATTAGGTGGACCTCTTTTTGAATACTAAATCATTTCACCTTATATTCTTCTCAATTTTATTTTAGAAAATCATTCCTAAGATAAAGCAATTTAGAAACATAGATACCTGGAAAACACTTTAAACCAGAACCCCTATTTTCAACACTACAGGTATCAGGACTTAGACTGTAGATGTTTATAGATGCAATCCAGTAGCTTTTCATTGACGCCAGTGGGCACTCAGGTTTGCTCCAACTTGCCATTAGAGGAGAGAAGACTGAGGGGAGATCTGATCAATGCCTATAAATACTTCAAGGGTGGGTGTCAGGAGGATGGGGCCAGGCTTTTCTTAGTGGTGCCCAGGGACAGGACAAGAGGGAACGGTCACAAACTTGAACATAAGAGGTTCCATCTAAACATGAGGAGGAACTTCTTTCCTATGAGGGTGTTAGAGCCCTGGAAGAGGCTGCCCAGAGAGATGGTGGAGTCTCCTTCTCTGGAGACATTCAAACCCCACCTGGACACGTTCCTGTGGGACCTGCTGCTCTGGGTGGCCCTGCTTTGGCAGGGGGTTGGACTAGATGATCTCTGGAGGTCCCTTCCAACCCCATAGCATTCTGTGATTCTGTAATTAGAGAGGCATAATAAATTCTACATTGGCCAAATTGATCTTCTGTTAGAAGCTACCCTCTAAGCACAACACAGGAATAAGCTGCAGACACACACATATTACTAACGAGGAGTCTGGCTCCCTATTAGATACATAGGAGATTAAGGTACAGGTTCTATAACCTCTGCTGTCTTCTATCATGTAGAGTGTCAAGAAGGTCATGTCTTCTGGAGATCTTTAGTATTCTACTGAAAACCAGAAAAACTAATAAAGGGACTTCTCTCTAAAGCTCTGAAAAGGTGAAGTTAAAGTCACTCTGTACGTTACCAGAACAGAATGATGGCCAGAAAGTATGCAGCAAACCCCAAGGGAGGAAAGCGGGTTGGCAAGTCCTTGCAAGTGTTTAAGGGCAAAGAAGAATTAACAATGGGAAGAGCAGAACAGAAAGCCAAGATTTGCTCTAGCTGGCAGCCTGTGTTGTGAAGGGAGGAGAGAGAGGAGAGAACATTCTTGCCGTTTCCAGAATGGAAATACCAAGACCAACCTTGAAGAGGAAAGTGTTCTTTGTATTTGGCAGGGTGGTATCTCCGAGAAGCAGCAAGGGACAAAGCACTGCCTCGGGTATGGTTGGTGACGTGGACTGACACAGTCTGCTTCGGTTCTTCCATCCACCACAGATGTGTTGTGCCACCTCGAACCAAGCAAGAGAACTTCACTCTTGCTCCCTGGCTTTCTGCCTCTGA
Organism: Scolopax bukidnonensis; assembly: GCA_028571045.1. NCBI lineage: Eukaryota > Metazoa > Chordata > Aves > Charadriiformes > Scolopacidae > Scolopax > Scolopax bukidnonensis. The sequence continues at coordinate 45,874,985 of JAOWAV010000012.1, forward strand.
CACACGTGAGCAATAACACCGTCCTGAGCTAATGAGGTGTTGCAGGTATGAAATACACTGACAATTCAGTGCTGTGGCTCAGAGCAAGCAAAAATAGACTTGAGCCTGTAGGGTTTAAGAATTTCTTGTAAAGGGCCTGCAATAAAGTTTACTGATGTAAGCCCGTTTTATTAGCCAACAACACTTTTGCAGTCAAAGCGCCAAGATTCTAGGTTTTTTTTTTTAAGGAGATGTGAGATTTCCTTTAACAAAAGCAGTTTTGTAGAGAAGCGTCTTGTAGAGAATTTTTCTTTAAACTCAAATCGATTGTGTTAGAGCCAAATTTGGCTTTATGTGAACATAAACCTTATGGTATATGTGAAAATACACAATAGGCGATAGCTGGGCACTGTTAAGGTTTAGACCAGTGGTGCCAGCTGGGTTGTTGGTTGAGCAATGTAAATGTGTAAGGTCATGGGCTGCTTCACTGTTATGTGATTGTGCCATGCCCAGAGCCAGTGTGTCCTCCTCGTGTGCCCTGTCTCACAATAAGATGTATGCCTGCTGTGTCACGGGAAGGCTTGCAGGTTGGCTTCTTGGGGAGGGAGGAATCCTTTCGTCATTGAATATATTGAAGAGGGCTGGACCCAGTACTGACCCCTGGGGAACACCACTTATCACAGACTTCCAGCTGGATTCTGTGCCCCTAATCACAACCCTCTGGGTTCTGTCTTTTAGACAGCTTTCAATCCACTTAACTGTCCGTTCATCTAACCCACACTTCCTAAGCTTACCTTTGAGGATGCTGTGGGAGAGAGTGTCAAAAGTCAAGGTAGTGCTGAAGTCAAGGTAGACAACATCCATTGCCCTCTTCTCATCTATCCAACCAGTCATACCATCATAGAAAGATATCAGGTTAGTCTGACATGACTTCCCCTTGGTAAATCCATGTTGACTACTCTGATACCTTTCTTTTCCTCTTTTCCTCAAAACAGGAGAGGGAGGGAGAGAGAGAACAGATTATCCATTTTTTTTGAAGGCAGTAGGTATCTTACCTTGTCCGTTGCAGAGGCCTTTTCCATCTTGTTTCTGTAAGTGCTGGGATTGGAAAAAGTATTTGAGTAATTCCTGTATCATTTACATTTTCCAGTGCTTCCAGTTACATTGGGATAAGTTCATCAAAATAATTAAAAGATAATGTAGTGTCTCCACTGTGGTGGCCTAGTAACAGTCACCTTTGAGGAAGAAAAGATTGCCAATATAACAATAGACTCCTAAAAATATGCCCCCAGGTATAAAAATAAAATAATGCTGAGTCCTAGGATGTTTCTGCTGTTAATACTTTGCCTCTCCACCTCCTTTTTCTTTTTCTAGCCTGATAGTGGCAGCTGATACAATAATGGGCTACTGCACCTTTTTACACCAAAGGTACACCAAAGAACCTGACAGCATTCTCTTTCTGAAATAGGAACACTGCTTGCAGCCCACAACTGAAACAATTAGCTATAAACCAGAAAGCAGCGTCATAAAAAAAAAATAATTGTTCTCTGGCTTACAAATCCGTTTGAAGACTCTGTTAAAAAGAAAGCAAAAGAAAAAAAAAAATCAAACAAACAGGTGAAAAGCCTCAGAGTACTTCACCAGATCTTACGGGTTTTGAGAATATAAATGATTTAAATTAAAAATCATTTGAGAATAATAGAAGAAAGGTCTCTGACAACAGCAGAGGGAGCAGAATAGAAATGCTAATGTTACTATATGTACCCACTTGCACTAAAAACAGCAACCGAAAGGAGGAATTTGAACTAAACTCTGTGAATGCGTACCCTTATAGCTCTTATTAATGGGTGGTTCTGTTTCTCTCCCAGATTCTCTTGACCCTTTTCTGAGGGTTAAATTAATCCCTTGTGCAGCTCAGCTGAGGATAATGAAGTTCCCCCCGGGGTATGAATGTAGCCCTTGGGTTTGACCTACAGAAGGCTGAGCCTCTGTTCTTCACTATGTTTTCAGTCAGTTCTGTTTATGCTGGATTAATTAAAAACAGCCTCTCCATTCCCCAGGCTTATCTGCTCTCCTGTGCAGAATAAAGAAGGTCCCAGTGACAGCCCTCTCTCAGCCTCTCCATGGCTGTGCAGACACGGTGGAAAATGCTGCTAGTGATGGGGAACTTCATAAGCCTGACCATATTTGTGAGCAAAAAAGCAAAATTCTGATAAGAGTTTCTGTTAGCAACCTTTATGATCTGAGGGGCAGTTTGGATTCCTAAAGGCTGTTCTGAGACTCATCGCTTAGGTTTCTGGAGCCATGGGTATGGCTTGGCCAGTGAGGCAGAGTCTTGTTTGTTGGAGATATTAAACCACGTGGTCGTCTGGAATTTGAGCTGCGGCAGATTAGACTGAAATGGCTGATCCACTTCCAATGGATGAGATTTTTAGCAGGTTTCAAAACAGATGCTCTCTCTCAACATGTAAATACATCGCTGTCCACAAATGGTACCGGTTTGGGATCCGGAAACTGGTCTTATCCACTGTGAGACACAGATTTGAATCTTGTCCAAAGTCACCCCCTTTTTCTGAGGGTTTTGCCTGCAGTAACTTCCCTCTTTTTCCTTTCTTTTCTTCCTTTGACACACTTGCCTGCTTCACTTTTCTTTTACTCCTGCATCCTCCTCTCTGTCCATAGAGTGGCCGAGGGGAGGCTGCGAGGCGTCAAAACCAAAATAGCATCGAGAGAGGAAAGTTGCCTTCACAAGAGAAAAGCAAAAAAGTTTAGTTCTTTTCTCTCGGTGCCATGAAAGCTAGGTGGATCAGGCAAATCCACACTCCCCCCCTCTCCTTTTTCTTCTTTAACCCTCTAAATGATGCATGAATTGGGCTTTAAGCTGGATTGAAAATAACCTGTGTACATTAGTTTCTCCTCAGGGGACTGGGCACATCTGTCTGAGCATAAGCATTTTATTTGGGTGTTCTGGAACAGCAGAGACAGGCAGAGGGATTTTGTCACGGGCAACAACGGGTGGCTTCTGATGGCTTCTGATAACCCCAGAGGTGTCAGGAGCACCATTGTACTGATGTTTGAGAAAGGTTAAGTTTTCCTGTTAGTCAAACCCAACCTGTGAACACCAAAAGGGAATTTTATATTTAACACATCCCAGTGATGTTTCTGATGGCCAGCCTGCTCTTTTGCCGCTGTAAATGTTTTATTATTTGGCTGCCATCTGTCAAGAGGGTGTTTTCAGACAAAGGAAAGAATGGTGGGCTAAGAAGGACTTCTTTCAAGTTCTGCAGTTGTGTTGGATTTGTTTTCCGTTGATTCTAGAGAATGCTGATTAGTATAAATCATCTTGTATTGTGACACTTGACCAAGGACTATAATCAGGCACCTACTTCAGCTGTGTCTGATTGAGAAATCCCCAGACTGAGCAGAGTACTCACTGTGAGGAGTCCCCTCTTTGCCAGCTGGGAGGTTGAAACCAGCTGCATTCTGAAATTTAAAAAAAAAAAGAGAGAATTTGTGAAGGCTGCAATCAGCTTTTTTTTTTTTCTCTTTTTCTTTTTTTCTTTTAAATTGGGTACAAGAAAAGAAAAGGCTAATGAACGTTGAAAAGGATCACTTGGGTCATCCAGGCCCCATCCCTGGAACTCAGGAACAGGTATTTGAGCAGAGGAGACCATTAAACTTCTGTTCCCTCTGTCCTGTTCCATACGTCCGTGTGCAACATTTTCCAGTGCCCTTTAAGCCACGTAGATCAACATGGAGAACCAAGTGACCTGTATGATTTTCCATCATATAAATCAAGAGGATTACTTATCTCAGGGTTTAATTTCTTAAATGAAGTAGTCTCGTATCAGAAAATGACAGTTCTTAGGTGAAGTTCCGAGGTAATGCAGGTCAAAGCAGAAATACCCGATGGTTTTGGTTGTTCTGCTGATCTCATTCACCAAGTGGCATTGGTTTAAAGCCTGTGTGTGTGAGTGAGCAGCAATGAGCACGTGAGAGACACTAATGCTACCTGCAGCACTAGCTTCTCCTGTCCACTCTCTCAGTTGCCAGTCTTTGGTGACACGAAGTAAGATAAAAGGAGAATGAACACATTAAATGATGTGTCCAAGGTCATACAAGGGCACTTATGGCTGTCAGCAATTGGATCTGTGCAACCTAAATGTTAGCACAGTGCATAAATTAAAGGACTGGGCTGCTTTCAATTGTTTTTTGGTATTTTAAGTGAGAAAAGAACCTTCAAGTGGTATGCAGAATACTGTCGTTGCCAAGTTTTTAACTCAGATTTACTCAAATTGGTGATCTCACGCCACCAGTATTTAAGCAGAATTTCTGGGTATCCACGAATGTGCTAAACCCCAGGCTCGTACTTAAACTCAGCCTGTTTTTTCTCATCATTATTATTAAAACCATGAGGTTTTACTTCTTTTGGAGAAGTGTTCTTATTGCTGTGACCTCTGCCCAAGTTTAATAATGGTTAATAATGGAGTGGGATGAGCTGTGCCATGTTCTGGCGATGGAGTGGTGGGAGTGCAGAAGAACTGTGAGCCCTGGGGATCCCATAGTACGCTCCAGGTGTAGGTGTTAAGGAAAAGAAAAATTAGGCAGTTGTGTGTATAGTTCATGTGTGATGAGCTTTTATCACCAGTAGATCGATCCTGTGAGATCCTGAGTGTTATCAGCTCTTAACATTTTTGTTGTCGGTTGAAAAAAATAACAATGGGTTACTAATGCAGGAGAAAAGACCAGGAAAATCTATGCCCCCCCCCAAAAAAAAAATTAAAATAGATATCTATGAGTTTTTTGTTTCAAAGGAATGTCTGTTTTAAAAATTGGGCATCTCTGCCCTGCTTTGGGCACCAGATGAAAGTCACATCTATGGCTCCATTTGTCTAACGAGCCATTTTCCTCCAGGCTCTCTAATACTTACCCTGGGGGGGAGTTTGTAGACCTTACCTTAAGTGGAGGAATTACTTTGTTGTGGCTTTGACGTGCTCTTTAAACAATATCCAAAAACCATCTGAAACCACATTATATAAAGAGGATCCTTTTTGTGAGTCTCAGTGGAGAAAACAAGAGTGAGAAATTTCCCTGTCCCACTTTCTGGCTTTACCGTGTTTCCCAGCCAACGGCTAGGAAGCTGTTTAAGTCGTAGGGCTCAGTAATTAATATTAATCCAAGCAAAAGCAAATCAAAAAGACTTTATACTACTTTTCAGTGTCCTTATTCACCTGTTCCCCTCGTTGTTTAGATGGCTCTCAGACTGGCGTGTATTTAAGCGTTGCCCTACTTACGTTGGTGTTTGCCGTACAGGTCACAGAATACATTCCTCATCTGGCAGAATAATTTAATCCTTGTGCTTTAAACCACTTATAGAAAAAAAATGCTTCTGCTGGTCCTGCTCTAAGCTCTGCCCTGCTTTCTCCAGCCCTGTGCTGTGAGCTGGCAGGGTACATGAGGTTGCTAGCTGGTGGGGTGGCAGAGTGCTGACCTACTGGGAGGTGATGCTCATTTAGAGTTAAATATAGGAATATATATGGAATCATGGAATTGTCAGAGTTGGAAGGGAGCTCTAGAGACCATCCAGTCCAACCCCCCTGCCAAAGCAGGGTTGCCCAAGCACATCACTCAGGACACCATCCAGG
>JAOWAV010000012.1:45913836-45925807 GCA_028571045.1 Scolopax bukidnonensis
GTTCTTCCTCAGATTGGAGTGGAACTTCCCATGGTCCACCTTGTGCCCGTTGCCCCTCGGGTTTTCAGCAGGTCCACCCCTAACCTCTATTGGTGAATGGCTATGGGTCTCACCTATATTATGTGCTGGTTCTGGGGCACACTCTCCCAGCCTTCTGTCTCAGGCGTAAGGGGAGCCTCTAAACCATGGAGCTCTTTGATGATGCCCTGTGAATAACTTTCCAGGTCCGTAGCAAAGGAGAGGAATTTGCATTGTTGGCCTGTTGGCCAATACAGCGAGCACCAGAGAAGGGATGCGAGGGTTTTGCCAACTAAGCATAAATGGCAGCACCCCGAGTCTTCTGAGCTTGAACCCTCCTTTGCGGTGGCTTAAAATACATCCTAAAATACAGTTTAAAATAAATATCTGACCTAATGGCTGAGTGGGGTTGAAAACTTGAAAAAGTGATAGGGAGTGAGAAAGCTGGAGTGTTTGATAACCTCCCTTTAAAAAAGGATGGAATTTGAACTCCCTTAAAACATGCTTTAAAGTGTAACTGGTAGGACGACGGGCAATGCAAATTAGTCAGTAAAAGAACAGTTTGAGAAGGATCAATCTGCCTTTCCATATTTTTAACAAAAATATTCAGTCCTATGGGGTATTTGTCAGTCATGGCTTACAATGCATTTTACGAAATTTATTTCACTAGTAGTGATTTAACTGAAACTCACTCAGTATCAATACTTGATCTCACTTTCTTTGTCTTTACTGATACTTCTAATACCTGTATTTGAAAAGAAAAAGCCTTTAGTTGAAAGAAATAAAATGAAACAAACAAACCAAAAGCTTTTCCATCCAAGCTGCCCAGGGAGACAGCCGAGCAATAAGTGACACCCTCCTCACACACCCCCAAAATAATCATTTTCTTGTTAGCGCGTGGATGAGCTTTTGCTCTAAGCTCAACTTCTACCCTGGCAGAAGTTGGCTTATTTTTCTGGTGATGCTACTGAGAAATTGTCTTGGGACTGCCTAGTCCTGATCATCTGCTGTACCTAGAACCCTTCCTGTGAGCCAGAAGAAGATTTTAAATCAAAACCATGGAAAGCCCTAACGCGGGTTTTCTTTTTCTTTTTCTTTTTCCTTGTCGACCCCAGGTGATGCAGGTAGTGAAAGAACAGATAATGAGAGCGCTCACCACCAAGCCTAGCTCTCTGGATCAGTTCAAGAGCAAGCTTCAGAACCTCAGTTACACAGAAATACTGAAAATACGCCAGTCGGAAAGAATGAACCAGGAGGATTTCCAGTCTCGTCCGATTCTGTAAGTGCTGTCTTCTCTCCCCACTCCTTGCTGCGCGGGAAGGGTTAAAAGGGTGAGTGACATTTGTGAGCTCTTCTGGGAGAACCCAAGGAGGAAGGCTCTCCAGGGAGCCCTGCTCAAAAGCAGTATTGCGGCGTTAACGTTCTCTTCTGCTGGGAATCATCACTGTTTCTTTTGAGTTCAGTTAAAGCAGATTCAGCAAATCGCTACGGGGTCTCACGTGGCTTATTCCTGTGAAACAGTGCTTGACAGTGTTTTCCAGCTTTGCGTGACGGTGAGCCTGCTTCTGGTGCTGGTAGTGGTGTAAAAAAACAGCCAACCCAACCAACAACAAACACCACAACTTTGTCTTCTGTCCAAGGGTCTATAAAAATTAGAAAGGTCACTTTTCTGAGCGTCACAGGGAGAAGCCCAGAAGGAGAGGAGCCAGAACACACACTCTGGCTCCACAGAAGCCTGATGTTGTGTGTGACCCAGTGTTTATGGCCTTGCTTTTTGGCAGTTTTAAACTCTGGCTTCCTTGTTGTTTTCTGCAGAGCATCAAATGCTAATATTTGATGCCACCAGAGCTCCTTCCCGTGTCTCAGACTACACTTTGTTGTGTTACATGAGAAATGAGCTTGTGCTTGGCTCTGGGCCGAGTCTGGGCTTGTGGCTGAGCTGGTGGCACAGGACAGATGCAGACTCTGTGGTGCACAAACCACAAGAGCTGAGAAGAGCAGGAATCTTTTGAGATCAGATGAGAAATGGTGAGGACTCTGGAGGTTTCCAGCTGAAATGGCGTCAGATCCTGACCATGTTTTAAGTGGAACGGGCTGGTGATTTTCCAAACCTCCTTCTCAAGTTGAAGGTATAGAGAAGGATTTCTACCAGAGTGCTTCAGGATTTTAATTTTGATTTGTTTCTAAAGGAGGTATCTAAGGTACAAGCTTGGGGAACACATTCCTCCAGGAGCCAGTCGGGCAACAGCAGAAGCATAAGCTAAGTAAAATTACACACTTAAATTTTAATCATACCAATGTGGATCAAAGGGGGAATGCTTCTTTTATGTTTTCAGCGTATTGGAGATAGGACCTAATGCCCAATTAGAACTGGTGTCACTCATAGTAATGCATCAATTAAAAGGCTACAAATGGTTCCAGTCGGTTTTGCATTGTTACACTACTCAGAAATCCCCTGCCAATCCCCTCCAAAGTTTAGTGGTTCAAAACCACTCAGTACTGCTCAGCTTGTCACCAAAGCTGCTCCTTTTTCCCCGCTTTCCCTATGAGTCAACTGTTTGAGTATGACACACGTCAGCTATTTATATGCTCTTGCACCATCGCCTAACCTCATGAAACCTGCCAGTGCCCTCTGCAAGCTCTTTATTGCCAGTATCACGGGCCAGTTGTTGCCACCGGATGGAGAGTCTCCTTCCCTGTCATGGAGTGATTGAAACAGCCAACACAAAGACTTAAAAGCAACTGAAGTATTACCAGAGACTCATTTCAGATTCAGGACAAGGGCTAAGCCTAAAGGCTGTAAAGGCTAAGTGAATCGCTAAGGTGTTCAAGCAATCACAACCCTTTGCAGAGACTTAACTCTGCACATTTGCATTTTGATTGCATCCCTGATCACTTATTCTTGACTGTGAAAAGAAAAGGCTCTTTCATTTTCCCCTTTGATTGGCTTCCTTGCGCTGAATTCTCTCAAATTGTGTAGATGGCACCAGTGACAGAAGGACAGAGCGATGGCCCTGTTGTAGGGGAGAGAAGCGAAGAGAGCGATCGTGGCTGATCATTGCCCACCCAATAGTGAATATGAATTCGTTGTTTAATTCTGTGTGAGAGTGTGGCAATCAGGTGATGTTTTTTCCCGCCTTGAACACAATAGAAGTCTTTCTTGAAGCACTGAAGCTCGAAATTTTCACGCTGCTGGACGAGATGAGCTTCAGTCAGGTGGGTTTTGAGCGTCAGCTGGAAAGCACTGCCTTAGATCTTCGTAGCTGCAACCACCTCGTTTTGCAAGGCTGAGGTGTTTCTTTTAGATGGGCGTTGTGTCGTCACGTGAGGTGAAGTTTGATCAACTTGAAGTTTTGGCTAGGGACAACGAAAAGTCTTGCGCGACAGAATCGATTTGAGACTTTGGGGTCATTGTTGCTCATCCAAACGGCCGTGCCACAGTGAAACGGTGAAGTAGCACTGGTTTGTTTTGATTGGCTGTGGAAGAAGGTGTCTAGAAGTAATCATAGAATCATTTGAGTTGGAAGGGACCTTAAAGTTCATCCAGTTCCAACCCCTCTACTGCCCTGGGCAGGGACACCTCCCACCAGACCAGGTAGCTCCAAGCCCCATCCAGCCTGGCCTTGAACCCCTCCAGGGATGGGGCAGCCACGATACGGGCCTGTAGGGGACCAGAGATCTCCTTGATACATTAAATGGTAACAGACATGAGTTAATATTGGATAAAGTTCTGAGGTGCAAGTGGAGGCTTACTGCTCAGAGGAACATTCATGTCAGTCAGGGAGCCATTGCTAAATAACATTTGTGTGAAAATCAGCAACACACAGGGGAAGAGAGGGAGGGATGAAGTTGTCTTTCAGCTTCTTATCTTCTAGACTTCTCTGCGATGGTAGAAGGAGTCACTAATGCCTGCTCTGAATGCATGGAGTGATGAAGGAGAGGGCGTAGCTACAAGACAGAAAGATGAAAGGACAAAACACTCAAAAGCAGTTTTGGGATTACACTCCTGTTGTGTTGTAATCATTTAGATGTCTGTAAAATGGCCCATCCGGGAAGGAAAACAGCTAACAAGAAGGAGCCTTAACTGGAAGCTGTGAAGATAAAAGCTGGGGACAGATGTATCTGGTGCTGAAGAAGAACTAGTGTAGTTTGAATAAAATAAAAATAATTTCTAATGATTTTTAGATTTGCCCAACATTCAGGTCTGTTCTTTGAAAAGCAGGTAACTGATGTCAATATTGCCTCTAGTGTCGAGACCACTGAGACCAGAAGTTTAACAATCATATATATTAGTGAAGTTCCCTCAACCCTTCTGTCTCACCACTAACTTCTGCCATTCTTACAGGACAGGAATACAGGAAACTAATAGCAATTTTTAAAGCCACTGCATTCTGAGTTTGTTCTCTCTCTTCACAAGGCACAAACTGCGAGGCTGGTGTCATCTGAAGGACAATGAATAACATTTCCCCAGAACATATTTGCATTTGTGATCTTCCTTTCAGTCATTGTTCTTGTTTGATTTTCAAATTAGGCAGGAGGACCTGCTTCTCGTGCAGAGATCTGTTTTCTAACCCTCCTGTCTTTAGACAGTGACCCTGAGGAACTGAACTCCTTTGCCCTCAGATGGCGTTCTGAAGGAAAGGTAAAGATTCAAAGGAACACATTTTTTTTTTAACCATGTGCCGCAATTTGGTTTTTCTGCCCCATTTCTCACCTTGAAGTGGTGGAACAGACACCTGAGAGTGAGAAGCTCTAAGTGGTAGAATCACCTTGATAGTTGTGGTATCTGAAAAGCAGCTGAAAGCCACACAAATCAGAGTAACCACATGTTGGCATCAGCTGCTGAGGTTATTAAGTGCAGATGACCCTGGCGAGGAATAGATGGACTTCAGGTGGTGTCACTTCAGTCCAGAGTTACTGAAGACTGTTTCTCTGTGGAGTAATGAGTTGCTTATTTAAGCACAGAATTATTTTAACCACTTGCATGTTCATAACTTAGTTTCCAATGAGAAAAAACAACAGTGCTTGAAAATTATCCGGAAGGACTAATAATACGTTGCCAAAAGGTGGACTGATTCTATAGTTAAAATGCTTTCTTGATTTTTTTGGCCAGCTAGATGTTCACAGCTGGTGAATATGCAGTGGGTGGTGCTTCAAGAGCTCCAGCCATTTTGTTAATACCTGGGGGAAAGACAGCATTTGTGTTTAAAGGCCTGATCTTCCCAGCAGAGGACTTCTTGTGGTGTCAGCAGGGGTCTGGCCGATCAAAGGGATGGGATCCAAATGTATGTGGAAATCAGCAGAGACCAGGCTCCCTGAGTTTTCAAGAAGAGAGGAATTTTTCTTGTCTCTGTGGGCTACTGTGGCTTTGCTTCCTTTTGATGACAATTGCTGGAAGGTGCTGCCAGATGGAATGATGTTTGGGATCACCTCATTTCCATGGCAATGCAAAGTTATGGGTCTGACAAACTTTGTCTTTTACAAATCCTCTACGCGTTCAGTTATTTTTTAATCTTACTAGGCTTGCTGTCGAGTCAATGTTTAGACCTGTCTTTTATGTATTCTTAATGGATCTAAGTGAGGATGTAACAGATGAATTCAGACATCTGTGAATCCATGTGATGGTGTATGAAATCAAACTTTAAGTATGTGCATACATTTTCTGCCTAGTTCCTGACACGTTGAACTCTTATCAAAGTAGGATACAGAAAATGGATTTTCTGAAGGATATAGAATATTATTTCTAAAGGCACTGTGTGTATTTCCGAATGCCCGGGAGTGTTTCTGCACTCATGGACAAGTCTAAAATCTGATCCTTGAGCAAGTCCTACTCATGGGTTAGACTTCACAAAATTCTGATGATAATTAATTGAATGGCAGGGAATTAAGAAGCAGCATACAGCACTTGTCATTATTTTATCTCATTAGCATTGCTCGCTGTTTTTTCTTGTCGTTTCAAGATGTGTTTTAGCCTTCTCTATTGCCCTAAATAATAGTGCTAGTAAAGTATACCAGCAGAGGATCGTGCAAGGAAAGGTGACAGTCCCTCAAACAAGCTTCAGTGTGCTCCTACGACGAAGGAGCATTATTTGCCTCAGAAAAACCTTGTTGATGCATTATAGCAAGTGTTATTTTTAGATGAGTAAAGTAAGGAACAAATAAGTGACTTGCCTGAGTCATACGCCGGTGTCGTAGCAGGGAGATGTCTACAACTGAGATATCCTGCCTTCCATTCTTTGTTATATGAAAAAGGTTGTTTTGGTTTTTTTTTTTTTCTGAAGCAGACTAGATTCCTACCTGGGCCTGCCTTGAACTGCTCTCCCCTTCAAACTCCTTGCAGAAACATCTTGTGAGCCTGTCTCAGAGGAAAGAGGATGGTCTTTATTGAATTTGACAAGTGCCTACTTTCTCTCTTCCCAAGGGAACTAAAAGAGAAGATTCAGCCTGAGATCTTGGAACTGATCAAGCAGCAACGTCTCAATCGACTTGTGGAGGGCACCTGCTTCAGGAAACTCAACAGTCGGCGTCGGCAAGGTACGGCCCAGGCTGCCTGGTCTGGCTTTTTATTGTCACTTTTATCTAAAAGCTGAGTTGACGAATACTGATTTTACTGGCAAGATCCCTGTTGTAGTGCTGTCTCGACTGCTTTTACCAGGGGGCATCTGAAAGCATCTCCTTGTTACAGCCTTGGTAGGGTTTCCTGTGTTTCCCTGGAACTGGTTTTGACTTTGGAACACAGATCATCTGCAACAAGTCCAGCATTTGACAAAAATCTCTTTTTTTTTTTTTTTCCCCCAGAGTCTTGCACTCTGAACCGAGTCTGTTTTGATTTCTGCCTGGATGTCCAGGCTTCTTGTTTATCTCAAATAAAAACCTCTGCTTCTGCAGGAATAGCACGTGAAACTTGGGGTAGCCAGAATTTGCATCTCTCAGACTTGGACCACCTTTATATTTGTCATGAGCTCATTCTGCCCCCCTCCCTCTACTACTCCCTGTCCTTGGTTTTTGTCTTATATTACCATATACATTAAATATATTACGGTGTTTAAATAGACTTTTAAAAAGCACTTAGATCAGTAATTTGTGTGCCTTCAGATGAATACTTGATTGACATCAGCAGATTATTTTCCCAATCCTATGAGTCATTGCTCAGTGCTAGATTTACAGCTCATTTCATACAGTTAGACTCTCTAGGGTGGTTTTTTTCCTCTCAGAGGCTTGCTGCTCTCTCTGGGCAAAATAGCCAGGACGTAGTGTAAATTCAGCAGATTATTTAGAAGTTGTGTCCAGAAATTTACCTTTAAACCCCTCATTTTGGGAGGATTCAGCTTGCCCTTGGTTTTCCCCTCTAGAGGTAATACAAATTAGGAAGTTACAAAATATAAGAGTAAGAACTGACAAAGATCAATATTTGAGACCCTCAGATCAACTGGGGAAAGCGGCTTTGTTTGGAGTGAGAAGTAACCCTGCGATGCCTCCTTAGAAACATTGCCTCCTTAATGTTATTTTGGTGCTTATTTTGGAAAATTTCAAAGCCTTTATGAGAGGGTTGAGTAGCAGAAAGAATTCAACACAGCTTTTCTATCCTCCCTGTCAAGCCTACAAAGACCTATGAAGACCACTGCACAGTTTAGGGAAAGAGCATTAATGCTCCACTGTGACTTTCTATACGGATTTCGTCAGGAGGCACGATAGGTGTTTCACTTTCAGCTGCATATTCCTGGGGTAAAAATCGCTAAAGTAATGCATAGTTTGGTTGGCCTGTCCCTAGTGAGGGCTGTTTATTTCATTCCCCTCAGAGACTTCATCCAAATGACCGAAATCCTGTGGAAAGGAGCAGGCTTTGCGGGAAGCGTTCTTCTTTTGGCAGATCTCCAGGAAGAAGGCAGCCCGGTTCTTTTGTCTTAAACTATTCTTAGTTCATGATTTACAGGATCAGAAGCCTTAAGGAGTGTAAATTGTTTCAATTTATGAGTGGAGGTGAAGTTAAGAAAAAATACTTAAAAAAAAACCCAACCTAATTTTCAGGTCTGTAGTTGAGAAGGTGATTATGTATCATCCCTTGAAGGGAACTGTGTAGGCCACCAGATTAATTGCTTTGATGTCATACTCATACAAGGACAAAAAAGTTCACGATTCTTTAGAAATAAATAAAATACATGACTACACCTCAAAGAACTTGATTAGCTCTCTGAAATATATTGGGTTTTGTCAGGTACAAGCCTGTTTAGAAGGGCATGGTTCCACATGCCCTTGAGAGTTGTGTGTGCTTTATGTTAAACTCCCTGTATCTCCTGAAATAGAAGTGAGAAGTAACTCCCTGAGAAGGAGGGAGAAGACACAACTGTTACAGGACATGGTGGTGCATGAGGCCACCAGAACTAAACTCTGTATGACTTAACACTGTGTGATCTAAGGAAGAGGCAAAATATGGTTTCCAAACACAAGCATGTTTGACACACAAGCCTTTCAATTGGGAGCCTTTCATAGGTATGGACAGGGCCTGGGACAGTCCAAACAGCTGACATAAGCAGAAGAAGCTCTCTTGATATCAGTCTTTACCCTTTAGAGTCTCCTGTACCACAGGCAGAGCAAGCTGTAAGACCAAGGCTGTCACAGAATCACAGAATGCTATGGGGTTGGAAGGGACCTCTGGAGATCAACCAGTCCAACCCCCTGCCAGAGCAGGTCCCCCCAGAGCAGGTCCCACAGGAACATGTCCAGGTGGGGTTTGAATGTCTCCAGAGAAGGAGACTCCACCACCTCCCTGGGCAGGCTCTGCCACCCTCAAAGTGAAGAGATTCCTCCTTATATTTAGATGGAACTTCTTATGTTCAAGTTTGTGCCCATTCCCTCTTGTCCTGTCCTTGGGCACCACTGAAAAAAGACTGGCCCCATCCTCCTGCATTGAACACCCTTCAAGTATTTATAGGTGTTGATCAGATCCCCCCTCAGCCTTCTCTTCTCCAGACCAAAAGACCGGAGTCCCTCAGCCTTTCCTCCTAAGGGAGATGCTCCAGGCCCCTCATTATCTTTGTAGCCTCTGCTGTACCCTCTCCAGCAGTTCCCTGTCCTTCTGGAACTGGGGAGCACTGGCATGTCATGACTTCAAGAACTAGGAGGTGAAGGAAAGGGAATGGAAGAGCAGAGATTTAGCTAGTGACACTTAACATGGAAACAGTCAAGCTTTCAGACAATTCCTCTGAATGTCCTGATCAAAACAGTACAAGTCCCAAATTCCTAAGCATGTCTTCTGTTAGCCTTACCCCACCTCCCTATCTCTTCTTCCCCAACCCACCTCCATGTACGTGAGCCCTGTGCCTCCTGGAAGTTCAGGAGCCCCATCACCTGCCCACTTCTCCCACTGAATTCACTTCCCACAGAGCATTGCCAAGGCCCTCAAATGGCTGTGGTCCATCCAGGTTGATACGGAGCTGAAACAGAAACTCATGGTTTGCCTGTTATGTGGTAACCTCCTTGACAGAGTAGTAAGATCAGGTAGTTGTTTTACTTTAGTAATTATCCTGCTTCTTTTACCTTTCCTATGATTCTTTTTTTCCCTTGAGACAATCCTGGAAGAATAGTCACAAATCTACAGATGATTGCACAAGAGGAACCCTGAACATACCCTACACAGGAGAAGCTGAGAGGACTTAATTGCCCATTTAAAAAATAATTAACAGGCATTATCCCATGATAAAGACTGATAAAGACTCCAGAGAGCGTTCCTGTTGAGACTGTAGTTTGAACACGTGGTAGGACACACGTGGTTAGTCACAGTAAGTTGAAAATATTGACTGACATAAAAATGAGCAGGGAGTTTACAGCCTCTTTTGAGAAGAGGTGAAACACTTTCATATATATTTGGTGTTGGAAAGCCTGCAGTGCAATGCTGGGGGAGGATGCTGAAGATTTGGCTGTGAGGTATCTGTAGCCTTTTGTATTTCAGCACGGGATTATAGTATCAGCAGGAGCTCCCTGTAGCTGAAATTCAGAAATATCGTTGTTGTTCCAGCAGGTTCCTCAGCACTTGCAAAGAATACATGCCCTTCCCCTTGCACGGCTTCATAGGAGAACAGCAGCACTAATTCCTGTTTTTACGAAACATTCTTAATCAGCTGGAAATGAAACAGCAAAATCTAGCCGGCCCTTCTGGTCATTGTTCAACAGCAGATCATGAAGCTCTATGAAATCCCCACTTTGTTCTGTGACAGTGGACATCAGCTGACTGATACACCTCTTCAGCCTTCTCCTGCCTTAGTTAATTCCTAAAAGAAAGAGGAGAAGACTAAAGTGAAAACCTGCAAAGCACTTTGCAGACCCAAAAGTTATTATTTCCAGTAGAGCTAAATAGCAGATAAAGACATTTTATTGAGGATAATAGATGCTTTTGATGCTGTCATCCAGTACATTTGTACTTTATGTCACTGGGTGCGCTCTTGGAAATAAATTCCCCTTTTAGCTTTATAAAGATTATAGAGAAATTGCATGTTATTGAAGTGGTTTTGCTTTGGCTGCAAAATAAGGTTTGGCTGCAAATGATGAGGTTTCTTGAACAGTAGTTTTTGGAAGGGAAGGAACGCCTGGTGGTACGCACCATTAAATTAAAAACACAAGACATCCTGGAAGTAATCTAAAAAGAGAAAGCTTAAATTAAAAGAAAAAAACCCAAACAAATGAAGACAGGTTTCCATCTCTTGCTAGGATAAATAACTCACGCTTCTGAACAAGATCACAGACTGTCTTTTTTCTGCCTTTTTGCTGCTGCTACTCCATCCCACCCTCCTATATAGTCCTATAAAAAATAGTCTCCTGTGAGTGCAGGACTTGCTGAGAGGAACCTGTTGACCCAACGTGCCTCCAGCGTTGCCCCAGATCAGTTATAAGGGTTTGCTGCCTTTCATCTGGACAGTTAAGACCAGTTGGTGTGAAAATGTGTCGCTCTGGTTGTGTTAGAGAAAGACAACACAATGAAAGAAAAAGGGTGAGTCCACATATGTATATCTAAAATCTGCAAAAACACCTGTGTTTTCATTCATGTATTTAAAAGGGTGTTCCTGTTGCTCAATCTCTGAGGAAGATTTTCTTTGAGCAAAAAAGTCCTTTGGTGATCTGTAATTAACGTATCTTGGGATAATATACACTGTCAGACTTTTCTCCATACGTATCTGAGCTGTTTTCTCCACAGATTCGGACTCTGGAGCACTTCTGTATTAACCACAGCACTTCTTCACCCGAGATAGACACTGTTGTTGAGGGCATATGAGTCACTGCCCATTAATGTGCTTGGAAAAGCACTGTGTGAGTGGCCAAGAACTCTGTAGCCCATCAGCAAAATGTTCTGTGCCCTACTATTTGGGCACAGTTTTTGAATACCACTCTTCTAGCCAAATTGTAGCCAATTTTGTTATTTGGGACTCTTTTTTTTTTTTTTAAACCTCATCTATAATTGTCAGCAACGTGCTGGGATATATTTAACCCACTGGCTGCTTCTAGCAATTATCTGGAAATCAGAGCAATTTGTGTGAAACCTTTTCAGGTTAAAAGCCAGAACAGTTAATTCGGTTTCCCGAAGAAGGTTCTCTAGATCCTTCGTTTGATTGCATCAGTGGGCTAAAAGACATAAGGACTCATTGGGAAGTTTAAATGATGTAGTGTCTGAAAATTGCCATGAAATCCCAAGTCTACATCATCTCAAAAGTCTCTTGTGGTTGCCAACTGCCCTCCCTACAGCTGCATGCTCCGAGGAGTTTTACGGGGGCAGGTAGATACGAACTAAGAGTTGTAACCCACGGAAGGGAATTAAGCTTTGAGGAAGATTCATAAGACTGGGCCTAAAACCAAAACCAACTCCACACCTTCTTGAACAGGCAGTTGCCCCACTCCAGCTGTGCATGGGGATCTGCCAGCTGTGGAGTACAGGGTCTGCTGAGAAACCCCTCTCCTGTCTCTA
>JAOWAV010000012.1:45938393-45960159 GCA_028571045.1 Scolopax bukidnonensis
AAGTTCCTCCTCATGTTTAGATGGAACTTCTTATGTTCAAGTTTGTGCCCATTTCCTCTTGTCCTGTCCCTGGGCACTGCTGAAAAAAGACTTGCCCCATCCTCCTGACACCCACCCTTGAAGTATTTGTACGTATTGATTAGATTCCCCCTAAGTGTTCTCTTCTCCAGACTAAAAAGCCCCAAGTCCCTCAGCCTTTCAAAGTTGTTTATTTCGTACTCGTTAGCAGGACAGCCTTAACCTAAAGTCTCTTCTAAGTAGGTAATCTCACATGAAAGCTGTGGTTTGGCTTATCGACACCCGGGGTGAAATCCTAGCTCTGCTGCTGTCTTGTTACTGACTTAAGTGGGTCGGACTTCACTTTGGATGTTGAAGTCTGTTAACCATCCTATTTTAAAAACATGCCCTTTTTCTGGATGAAGACATACCCCAAGAGAGGGTTTTCTCTCTCTTCCTCAAAAATAATCCTCTGCTGTAGGATGAAGTCAACCATGGCTATCTTTAAACTTGGCTGTATCATGTAGCAAATGGTCAGCTAAATTTAAAATCCCATTTTTTTGGCATGAAATCTAGCAGAAGTATTTGTAAGATAAAAATGCAGTTATAGTTGATTTAATTTCCTCCTGCAAACTAGGACACAAGTTCATGATTGAAATCTTTATTTTTAGATGATAACATTTAAGCACTTCTGTTCATAGTTGGATAAATGGCTCGTAGTAATAAATGGAAGTGACTTATTTGATAGTGGTTGAGTCTTAGATTACCAATCTCCCTTGGGTTTGCTGCTTATTTAAAATAGTTATTCAGCCCATGTTTATCTCAACCTCTCAGCTGTTAGGAAAGGTGGCATCTCCTACTAGGAAAAAGCTAACAGTAAGGAAGAGATTTTAGAGGCCAATTCAGCATTTGTGGCATTTAGAATCACACCAGGTACCTTGGCATTTAATTTCCATGAAGGACACGGCGTTGATTGACCTTGTAGTTTTCACAATATGCTATTTCATGTAAAATAATGGTAAAGTAGGGACAGGTACGTGAGAGCCTGTCTTTGGGTAGGTCAGTTGATACCCCTTAATCCAATGGAAAGCAACCACAATCAAATTAGGTAATTGGTATGGGATTTCTTGTACAAAGAATTGAGAAGGATTTGGAGTGGGATTCAGTTCACCTAACCTCACTGTCTTGGAATTAAAAGTTTGATTACAAGTGAGATAATTAAGGTTTTTCTGCAAGTACTAGGGAAAGAGAATGAGATTTCTCTAGAGGTTCCTTGTCCTAAGTTGTTTTCTCCCCTAAATATTGAAGAATATTTAACAAGAAGCAAATTGTCCAACAACTAAATACTGTCATTTCTTCACATTTTTAAGGAATGGGGTTTTCTGGGGAATTTTCAGCAGAACATGCTTCTTCATGATAAGAGCTATGTAAACTATATAAGGGGTTGCTCTCTTCTCCTAAGTCACGGATGATAGGACAAGAGGAAATGGCCTCAAGTTGCACCAGGGGAGGTTCAGATTGGAGATGAGGAAAAAATGTTTCCATGGAAAAGTTCATTGCAGATAGGAATGGGCTGCTCAGGGAAGTGGCTGAGGCCCCATCCCTGGAGGGATTTAGAGACGGGTTGACCTAGTGCTTGGAGACCTGGTTTAGTGATGTCTTTTATCAGAGTGAGCTTGATGGTTGGACTGGATGATCTGAAAGGTCCCTTCCAACCTGGACAGTTCTATGATTCTATGATACAAGCTTGTAAAATGAATCAACCTCGGTTTAGGTCTCTTGGTAAGTGTCTGTGGGAGCAGTAACTGTAGAGGACTAGGCTGGACAAGCAGTTTGTGCACAGAAAATCTACTAATGATAGTTTTAATCTTTTTCCTGTGCAGTATTGTGTATGGACCGATGGGCTGAACGCCCTCCTTGGGAAGGATATGTTGAGTGACCTGACACGGAACGACTTAGACACGCTGCTCAGCATGGAGATAAAGCTGCGCCTCCTTGACTTGGAAAACATACAGATCCCAGACGCTCCCCCACCTATCCCAAAGGAGCCCAGCAACTACGACTTTGTTTATGACTGTAACTGAGGCTGCCACTGAAACTTGCTTCAAAACTGGAAATATTATAACTGGAGAGAGATTAAAAAAAAAAAAAAAAGAAGAGTGTGAGTTAAAAAAAAGAAACCCACTTGTGCACCTTGGATTTTGGCTTTGGAAAGGGAGGTAGAAACACTTGCATTCCTCCCTGTTCCCTGCATCCCTCCCTTCCCCATTCCCATCTTCCCCATCGCTCATCCAAATCCACATTGCTTTAATTAACTCGTAATTGCAGGCCGTTGGCCTTGCTTAAGGCAAAGACTGCCACTAAGAAGCACCCTCCCGAGGACTTTTTTTACATTTTTAATACTGGAATAGACATTCTTACCTAAAGGACGATGTTATCAGACTGCATGCCTGTGAAACCCACTCGGCAGGGCAGAGGCTTTAACTGGAAGGAGGAGGGAGGTAGGGAGCAGAAGCAGCTGCTGTAAGCGGATGATTTCCCCGGGCACTCCCAAGAGTCTGCTCACAACTGAATCCAACGTGGTGACAAAAAAATTGTTAACCAACCGCTTCCCAGGGCTTGCACCATCCGTCACTGTCATTGTTCCTTCCGCTGCCATCTTCGACTCTTGCCACCCGCATTCACCCAGCTCAGCAGCTCCCGGGATGGAAAGTCTGCAGGTTTTTGCTGTACCATACGCTGCAACAGCTTTTAACTTCTTTTTCCTCCCAGCTCTTAGACAGCCCCACACTAGCAGATCCGCTCACACCAACTGTGTTAACGAAGCCACCGGTGTGTTCCATCCCTTTAGTGTTCCCTAAGCCTTAGTTGCCTCTGGAAATTGGCTTGTTGCTATTCAAAGTGATTTTTAATGGTCCGAAGTTCAACAGTAATGTCCACAAATTAATTACAACTGCCAAACATCCAGGTTTACGTTGTTGTCATTGCTACAGTGTTACGAATTTGCAAGGGATTTTTTTTGTACGGGTTCTAATTTTTTTATTTTATTTTGCCAAACAAATATATTTAATGAAAACGAATTTCATTGTGAGTACTTTTGGGGGACAAGTATTTTTACTTAATTTCCATTTGGAACATTTGCCCTGAAGGGAAAGAAAAATGTTTCCCTTCAGCTTCACTGTTGAATAAAAATCAGAGTTGTGATGATTCTTGGGACTTCGTTTTTCTTCTGAAGTTGTCTTTTATTCTTTACAGTTCCTAGCAATTCTGAAGTGTTTGGTACAAAGACGAGAGGGGAAAGTGGAACCTTTTTTACCTGTATCTGATTTAATTTGCTTGGTTATTTGTCTACGGTGACGAGGATGAGATGCATCCAGAGATCTCCATTGCTGTTGGGTACATGAGCCTTCCGGTGAGAAGGACCCTTTGTGAAATCCAAAATCTCAGCGTACTGATGTGCTCGTGGCCAGTTTAAGGCTGCTGCCTTTACTGGGTTTGCTGGAGTAACTGTCTTCCTCTATTTCCATTTCCTCTGCTGAGAGTGTTCCTGGCTGCAGCAGATCGGTACTGGGTAAGTTTGGGCTTTGCAGGATGGATTCCCTCCTTCCTCGTGTTCTTCCAGGTATTTCACCAAACGCAATCTCTCCTACTCCAAAATCTAGATCTACAGGAACCCTCCATCCCTTTCCCTCCCACTGCAGAGGCTGAAGGCAGATGTTTATTCGTGTGAGTTCTTCTCCTACTCAGACGCAGCTGAAAAAGACTGTGAAGGGATTTTATGAGAGCTTGTGCTAGTGAGAAACCTAAAGGGCGGATCAGATTTAGACAGATGCAGAGAACCCCAACTGAAGTGGGCTTTGCTTCAGCCAGCGAGCTCTGGGAGAAACATCCTGCCTGACCTCACACCAGGTGAGGAGAGAAATGACATCCTGCAAGTGCAACCAAAAGGAGGAGGAGGAGAACACCGCATGAATTCTGTGTCCAGTTCTGGGCTCCCCAGTTCCAGAAGGACAGGGAACTGCTGGAGAGGGGACAGCAAAGGCCTACAAGAGATGATGAGGGGCCTTAGTGAGGAAAGGCTGAGGGACTTCGGTCTTTTTCATCTGGAGAAGGTAGGATCTGATCAACACCTATAAATACTTGAAGGGTGGGTGTCAGGAGGATGGGGCAAGTCTTTTTTCAGTGGTGCCCAGGGACAGGACAAGAGGGAATGGGCACAAACTGGAACATAAGAAGTTCCATCTAAACAGGAGCAGGAACTTCTTCACTTTGAGGGTTGCAGAGCCCTGAAACAGGCTGCCCAGAGAGGTGGTGGAGTCTCCTTCTCTGGAGACATTCAAACCCTACCTGGACACGTTCCTGTGGGACCTGCTCTGGGTGGACCTGCTCTGGCAGGGTTTTGTACTAGATGATCTTCAGAGGTCCCTTCCTGCGTTCTGTGATTCTGTAATTCAAGCATGAGGAAGGTGCCCTCATGAAGCTGTGTGTGCAGTATTTCATTAGTGCCTTGATCTATCAATGACACCTAAGTTGGTTTAGGTGTTAATGGATGGTAAAGCAAGGAAAAAAAGAGACTCTGAATTAAATGCTGGTGTAGGTGGTTCTAGCGGCCTGTGGCCTGAGAGAAGATTCAGTCTGAATGAGAACAGGGATGTGCGAGATGAGATGTGGGAGTTTGAGAAGTTTTATTTTCCAGAGCCTTGTCAGACTATAGCAGAGGTAGTCAGGGGTCAGAAATGAGTGGAAGCAGAGGTACTGCCTGCCACAGGGGATTTCGGAGGAGCCCTGGGGGCGGAGGTGGGAACACTTTTCTTTACAAGACACGAATGCTGCCTCTTGTCTGCATGAAGAGTCAGAGCAGAACAGACAATCCAAGCTGTTTTATTAATCTCCCTGACCCAGCTGGATGGCTTGGCTGTGCATAACCTTTGCTTTTTATTTACAGACTGCAGAGCTTTTGCCTCAGACGGGTCCTGCTCATTGTCAAAAGAAACACCTTTGACTCCTGAGTGATAAGAGCCAAACACCTGGCTCCGTGGCAACCCGGCACCATGATCTTAGCAGGTAGGTGTCTGCATGACAATCAGAAAGGAGCAAACACAAGCTCTCCTCCAGGGGAGAAATGGAACAGGAGGGAAAGATTAGATTTGCCTCCCCACAACTAAGGTGAGTTCCCCAAATTTGCATACTGAGAAACAAGGGAAGGTGGTGGGTCCGACCATGCACACATGAAAAAAACTACCCTACAATATGCTCTACATACTAGAACATGCTCTGAAGTGCCACCTCTACACATTCCTTAAATCCCTCCAGGAATGGTGACTCCACCACCTCCCTGGGCAGGCTGTTCCAGTGCCTGACCACCCTCTCAGCAAAGTCATTCTTCCCAATATCTAATCTAAACTTCCCCTGCCACAACTTCAGACCATTTCCTCTGCTCCTCTCATTATTCCTTTGGGAGAAGAGGCCAAGACCCACCTCTCTACACCCTCCTTTCAGGGACTTGTAGAGGGCAATGAGGTCTCCCCTCAGCCTCCTCTTCTCCAGACTAAAAATGCCCAGTTCCCTCAGCCTCTCCTCACAGGACTTGTTCTCCAGACCCCTCACCAGCTTGGTGGCTCTTCTCTGGACATGCTCCAGCACCTCAATGTCCTTCTTGTGGTGAGGGGCCCAGAACTGAACCCAGCCTTTGAGGTGGGGCCTCACCAGTGCCCAGTACAGAGGTAGGATGACTTCCCTACTCCTGCTGGCCACTGGCTATTCCTGATACAGGTTTGCACGGGTTAGACATCCTGTGGGATGGTCACACGAGCAGGCATACTAAATTTGTCACACAAACCCCCACGTGTCCCACTCTGGCAGGAGAAAGAAGAGGCTCAAGAGATGCGTTGGCGCACTAGCCCATGCAGCTATTTTAAAAGCGCTCCCACAGCAACAAAAAGGGGGCCATGGTGCAAACCAGAATCCTGCCTTCAGTTTCTAGAGCTGTCATACAGTCTCGCTTCACCATTATGAAATTTAAAAAAAAAAAAAAAGTTTAATGATGAACAAGTATCCTGCTGCTTCCCATTCATTAAAAAAAAAAAAAAAAAAGAGAATGAAAATGGCAAATTCATTTGCTCATGCTGTTGTGTGTTCCGGAAAAGCTTTTAAGGCTTCACATTCAAGGACCTGCAGCAGGAAAAAAAAAAAATTGATATTGAAGTTTCTTGTATAATTTCAAAACACTAAGTGGGTAATTGCTTGTAAAAGCTATAAAGGGGAGAGAGAACAAGAAAAAAACCACCCCGGTCTAATTTTAGCTCCTGTTTTTGAAATGACTTTGCTTTGGAAAGTGAATATATTCTTTTAGCAGAAAACTCGGATCAAGAAAAACATACATCTTCTGAAGTCAACTGCTCGTGCTGCTTGTAAGGACAAGGAGAAGAGCACGATGCCGAGTAACCCTGCGCAAAAGCAGGCAACGTGTCAGAGAAAGAGCTTGTGCTCTCTGAGCTTCCATTGCTGCTTTTCATAAGCAATTCCTTTTCCAGCATAGAGAACTTTTATTAAACCTAACAGCTTCCAGGGCAAAATAACGTTCTCTTGCGAAGAGGCACGTAGGTGATGACTGTCTTTGGGGTTGCAAAATGAGGATGGAAGATCCTGATTACTTTATTTGTGAAATCCTTTCCTGTTTTCATCCCCTACCCAGGATTATGTTTTGCTTGCCCACTGGCCGAGATCACCCAGGCTCTGGCCACTGAACAGTTCTTAAAAAAGGGATGGAAAGGAGGAGAAAGGAAACCCCCTCCTGGCAGGGGAGGATGGAGAGAGAGGGGCATGGGCATGAAACACCCCTGAATGCAGGTCTGCTTTTTGGTTGTTTGTCATTGCATTGGACTGCAGCGAGCAGAGTGGGCTCTGATCATCCAGCTCTGCAGCAGTGCAAGCTCTTAATCCTGAGCTGGAAGTGAAAAGGATTTCCCTTTTCACTGAGTTCCACGCTGCTGAGGGTAAAATTCCTGCAAACTCTGGAAGGCATTTGTAGGACAGAGTTTTTGTCACTTACCGGTGCTTGAGCTGTCGCTGCTTTCCCCAGAGCTTGCTAAATCAGGACAAGACTCTCTCAGTGCTCCCTCCCTAGATGAGAATTATATTTGAATATTACACATCCACATGCTTACACAAGTTCCCCAATTAACAAAGCACTTGCAGCAAAAGAGGCTTGATTTTTTAGTTTGATAAACAGGCACCTAAATTTAGGTGGATGCTCGTGGACCCAGCTGGATCAGGGCCTGTGCAAGCAGAAAGGCAATTTTACCTGTTCCTGAGTTTCCACTACATTTGGAGGTGATGCAGGTAATGAGTTTTCTGCCTGATGTGTAATTGGAATGGGTACCACTGGTTACTTCAGGATTAAGATGCCACCTGATTATTCAAGGTCACTCCAGCTGCTTCACGCGTCTTTGGGACTTAGACAGAGGTAAAAGGATTGAAACGAGAGGCCTCACTGTGCAAAATTAGGCTGAAACTTGAGAGTGGTGTCAAAAGCACAAGCTCGTTAGGGCAGGACCAGGTGTAAAATTGATGTTGGGAGAGGCTTGACTTTTTATAGCAAGGTGATTTCAAAGTGCTGATTCAGGGAACACCATCCTGCCTCATGAGGGCAAGGTCAAAAAGACCTGGACACCATTTCAAACTCATTTAGCAACGTATATTTACATTTTGTTTTCACTTCTAGCTGGGAGGCCTTGAAGGTCTCTGAAAAGCAGAGCCGGTCTGGCGATGCTTAGCTTGCAAAGACGCACATAGGTCAAAGGAAACCTTTCATTATCCATCCTTCTCCAAGTGCAGAGGTTGCTACTGGAAGCAGAAGAGTTTTCTGAACTGATGGGGGCTTTTTTCAACAGAGAATCACTCAGCTTTACCAAAGCCACCTCGCTGGAGGTTCTCTGGAGAGAACAGTAGCTGTTGTGGTTTTACACTGTCTTGGACGTATACAAAGAAGCCTCCCTGTGCTGGGAGGCTCAGCCAAACCCTCTCTCATCTATTCATCTATTTGCCCCTTGTTTATAGCCAGTTTCCTTTAAGGCATGACCTATGGAACAGTCACAAAGCTGGGGGACCAAGTGCTGCCCTGTTCCGACCAGGATGCTGGCCTTGGCTTTCAGCCCATGGAGGGGATGGCAGTAGAGTAGCACATGTAGAGGGTGGGAGGGAAAAGAGCCACTTAATGCAATTGTGCCAGGGGCAGGCTTTCTTTCCTGTGACACTTAAGGATATGCCTTGAATGACTTTATTTCCATTGTCATTAGAGGATTTTGCAGCCTGATTGAGCACCACAGTTAAACTCTCCCTTGATGAAACCTCGTGAGTCTAATTTTAATCTTGTAGGCAACATGGTGTTCAGCCTAAATTGATTATGTCTTGGGACTCCTCTGGGTTGTCGGGGAGCGGCAGGGGGGAGGCTGGTTGTCTTTTGTTTGATAAGAGGCAGCATTTTTTTTTATAAGGTGTGTCTGTATCTTCTCAGTTTCTCTAGAGATGCCTCAGATTTAATATCCCCTTCTCATTCACTTTCCCCAAGGGACGAAGGCATCCTGGGGATCTTTGTTGGACACCCAAAGGTGGGAGGCTGGACCTGCGGGACTTCTTTCCCTTCCAATTAGCAGTTTATTAGGGAGTTTATCATGTCCGAGTAGTTTTTGAAAAGTCAGGAAAATTAATGTAGGAATCTGCCAGGCTTCAAAAAAAAAGTTTTCTGTAAATGCTTAAAATGAGGATGCCGAGGATGCAGTACGTTGTACAAAGCTGCTGACTGCTTGCCTCTTTCCCAGAGGAAAATGGCTGATCCATGGGGTTTTCCCAGGGCACAGCTCCCCTCCTTTCTTCCCCAAGCAGCAGAAGCCTAGTGCATTTGAAAAGCTTGGAGATGTGAGTAGGGAAACATGTGAAAGGTTCCTCTGCCAGGAGTATGACATTTAAAGAGCGCCAGTAGGATTATTTCGTCTGTTTTTCACCCCTGCACATATTGCTTGACTCACCGTACCCTCTGCCAGTCTCTGGCCTTTCTCAGAGTCCCGGGTTCCCCTTTCCTGTCCCCAGTTTGGGATGGGCTTACAACATATGAGAAGCTTATGAGAGATAGCTTACAATTATATGAGAAACTGGAGCATTTCATCCATCCCAAACAGTTAAAAGTACGACCCAGCCAAGCCAGCTTTCACATCAACATCCATCTCATATGCTTTGTTCTCTCATTTCCACTATGGTTCCAGGTCCATTGAAAACTGAGGTTGATTTGGTGAGGAGACCAGCCTCCAGAGCAGGTAGGTCTGCACTGGGGAAGGGAATCATGACAAAAAAGATGGTCAAGGAGCTCTTTTTGAGGGCTTTTTGAAGCCAGGAGCCGGCAGGTTGAGGGCGGGCCCAGCACCCCTGGGAGCAGGTTTAAACGAGGCGTAACTGCCCTAACGGTCATTCAGTGAGGAGACCAGCCTCCAGAGCAGGTAAGTCTGCACTAGGGAAGAGAATTGCAGCAAATAAAAGAGGAGCAAGGAACTCTTTTTGAGGGCTTTTTGAGGCCAGGCAGAGCAGCTGGTCTGTGCCGGAAGCCGTAGGCGGGCTGCTGAGGCGGCCCAGCTCCCCCGGGGGGCAGATTTAAATCAGGTGTAAAGATTCTAATGGTCATTCGGTGAGAAGTACTAGAGCAGGTAAGTCTGCACTGGGGAAGGAATCGTGGTATCCTGGCCTGTGTCAGGAATAGCATGGGGAGTGGGACTTGGGAGGTGATGGTCCCCCTCTCCTGGGCACTGGTGAGGCCCCATGTTGAGGGCTGTGTCCAATTTTGGGTCCCTCACTACAAAAAAGCCCTTGAGGGGCTGGAGCAGGTCCAGAGAAGGGCAATGGAGCTGGTGATGGGTCTGGAGAACAAGTCTGATGAGGAGAGGCTGAGGGAGCTGGGGGTGTTCAGCCTGGAGAAAAGGAGGCTGAGGGGAGACCTTCTGGCTCTCTCCAACTCCCTGAAAGGAGGGGGTAGCCAGGGGGGGTCGGTCTCTTCTCCCAAGTCCCAGGCCATGGGACAAGAGGAAATGTACTGGGGAGGTTCAGATTGGAGATTAGGAAAAATGTGTCCCTGGAAAGGGTTCTTGCCCATTGGACTGGGCTGCCCAGGGCAGGGGTTGAGGCCCATCTCTGGAGGGATTTCAAAGCCGGGTTGACCTAGTGCTTAGAGCCCTGGTTTAGTGATGGTTTTGATCAGAGTGAGGTTGATGGTTGGACTGGAAGATCCCAAAGGTCCCTTCCAAGCTGGGCAATCCTATAATTTTTTTAACTGTCGCTATTATGCCTTGTGGATTTGCCCCCATTCTTTTTGGGATGTGCCTATCACTCTGTTTTCATCACCTTGAATCCACTACAAGAAGCAGTTCAGGGAGGGGAGCAATGGTATGGCTGAGCTGGTCAGGAAAGGGGCAGCAGAACAATTCCCCTCTGGAAAATGCCACTGAAGGAAAATGAACACGCACACAAAATGTGTGAATTTAGCTGAATTGTTGATTT
The DNA here is from genome assembly GCA_028571045.1 of Scolopax bukidnonensis. Taxonomy (NCBI): domain Eukaryota; kingdom Metazoa; phylum Chordata; class Aves; order Charadriiformes; family Scolopacidae; genus Scolopax; species Scolopax bukidnonensis. Next base: position 45,948,933 of record JAOWAV010000012.1, read on the forward strand.
GGGAAGGGAAACTGAGAAACTAAAGCATCTGAAACTTGCTGATCAGATGGCTTTTGGACTGCTGGGGGTCATGGTTCCCCTTCTGTAAAGAATTAGCATTTCAGGGCTTCTTTTTATTTCTGAAATTTAAAGTGCCATACAAAGTTGTAACTGAAAGAAAATGTCATTTGGTTTTTTTTTTAAATGTTTTATTAAACATTGTGTGGCTTTTTAATTTTTTTTTCCCCCAGAAAAGAAACCAAATTGTCACAATCTGGATACCTTCCCCCCAGTCAGAAATTCTGGCCCAGAACCTCCATCACCAAACCCACATCACCTGAAGAAAACCATCTCACCTGCCCGTACAGCTGACTCGAATTAAAAATCTGCAGGTAACCAATCCATCGATAGTAACTCACACAGAATGAATTGCAGTATTTTCACTTAAATATATTTCCAATAAGCTGACTTGAGGGGAGAAAAAAAGCAGTCTGAGCCCCCAACTTCTGTGGGCCATGAAAGACTGTGTGCAGCCATGAATCGAAACTGTGCTTATGGGCAACAAGAAAATAGAAGCAAGTGGCAATTACCTTCATTGGTTTAGTTTGGTTTTAATCAACCCCAAGACATTTTTAAATTCCTGGACTTCAGGAGGCTTCTGTGTAATGGGCTTCTGAAGACAAGTTTCTGAATTAAGCTAATTAGTCAAGTGACTGGCAAATGTTCATCCAGATCACCCTGGCTGGAAAAAAAAAAAAAAAAGGAAGTGTGGATTTAATAACTTTGTTCATGGGGAGTGTAGAAATTAAACACAGCCAGCAGCGGTGCTGTGGTCAGCATGGACTTGAGCACTAGTTCATGCTCGATGGCCCTGGCAAGTGTCCCATCCACCCCAGGACGGGCAGCAAGTACCTGCCATGCCAGTCAAGCTGTCATCAGCAGGGATTTGCTGCCTGCAGTTTTCTAGATCTTTCAGCAGTGTAGTTTCCCAGAGGTTCATACAACAAGGAGCAAGCCCATCAAGCAGGCAGGAGGTGTAGGGGGGAAAGTTGCTTGCTTCTCCTGTTTTGATGAGGCTTGGTAGACTTTTAATGCTGAGTTTGACAGGGACTGAGCGTGGTCATGGTAGAGCAGCACTGCAGGGCCTTTTAAAAGTGATCCCCCCTGAGCCTAAGCACTGATGGATGATTTAGCATGGTGGGATTTCAAAGCCGGGTTGACCTAGTGCTTAGAGCCCTGGGTTAGTGATGGGTTTGATCAGAGTGAGGTTGATGGTTGGACTGGATGATCTGAAAGGTCCCTTCCAATCCAGACAATTCTATGATTTTACTTAGTGCTGCTGAGACCATTTTGTCTTTCTAATCACAAATCAGGGCACCCAAGATGCTGTAGGAGCACGATTTTAGACTGTGTATTGGAAAAGAAAAAAATTACGTTATTGGGAATAAGAATTCATAGGTGCCCCCTTTTTGTTAATGGACTCGTAATTCTCTTGCTGATGCATTAGCACATTAAAAACGCATTTTCCACGTTGTTGAAAATGTCAGTGAAAGCCCATTTCCATCAGCCTTCTTTATAGTTTCACAGCTCCTGACGCCTGCTGACACAGGCTCCTGTGGGCAACCATCCACGTCTCCCAGCCGTGTCTTCCAGCACACCCTGAATGGTGAATGCAAAGGTATCCCATAACCTCATGGCCACATCGTCGCCCATGAGCCAGGAGTGCAGCACCAGGCATTGTTTGGTCCAGATTTGGATTTTTCTGGATGCACGCACCCCGGCTGAAAACATTAAGTGCTGTTTCCCTTACTGTTTTGGTGAGGATTTGAGCCAGGCTGTAATAGATTTAATGTGAGTTATTCTTTTGGGGAGATGGGTATTGCTTATCTTTGAGAAAGGAACTGCATTAGTAAAGTAACAGAGGATTTGATTCTAGTGCTGCAATGAAGCTAATAAATATTTGTCTCTGAAAGACAGAGGTGGATGTGAGGATGATAAAAGGGGTGTGCAAAACCAGAGTGATGGGTGCTGAATAAATCATGAGAAGGATCTTGGGATTTTGTGATGGCATCAGGAAGTTTAATGTCTTGCACGAGCCGTTACCTGCAAACAGAGAGAATAAGGTCTGTTCTGTCCCGGCGATTCCCCCTGGTATGAGCATGAAGAATAGCTCCCAGCAGCCCGTCACACCTGGGACACACACAGAATTAATAGTGTGTCATGTTGGCCTGTACCTTACCTGCCTCATTGTGGTCTGAACCTCCAGGGGATGGGAAGGTCTTATTAATTAATTCTTGTGATTCAAGCACCTGTAACTGATTTATAGGCAGTCCAGGGCCTGATCCTGCAGGGTGTAAGCTGACTTTTGCAAAGCACACGTTTTTCCAAATCACCAGCAGAGGGGAATTAATGGATCTTATGCTGCGACATAAGCAGCAAGGGTATTTGGGAAACTAGATTTTCTCCAGTGTAGCTAATGCAGGGTATTTGCTGTTCATTGGTGCTGCAGATTCAGCTCAGCCAAAATTCACCTTCTAAGGACAGCTGCATGCTTGGATTCCTCCACGGGCAGCAGTATGGTCTGGAAGAAGATGGGAGAAAGTGATGTCGGGAGAAGCAGGGGATTTGACTGCTCAAGGATGCAAAGGATGAATTGTCCTTCTTGCCAGGGGAGGCAGGAAGGTGGCCTTTTGGCAAGGGCTTGAGTTGATCCTCTCCACCTGCTCTTGGAGCTAGGTGTGCCCTGTCCCCAGCCCCGCTGCGCTGGCCAGCCTGCTTTTAAAGCAGGAAGCAACTCATCCCAAGGTGCACACCCACTGCACAGACAGCAGCTGACACTGTGGTCCCATTCCTGTTTTGAGGCAGTATCATGGTGTTGGCTGACACCTGGGAAGCTGAGGGCCCAAGGAGTGGAAATACAAGTGGGGCCAGCAGCTGAGGTTCAGCTGTCTCTGGACATCAAGATCAGTAGGCATGATGGATATTCCATTCAATGGGTCATGGCACCTTTCCCTCTCAGTCTGAATCACCCAAGAAATAAAATATCCAAACAATCAGGCAATATTTTAGAATGGATGGTAACAATAGGCCCTTGTCCTGCTCAGGTGGCAGCTCCTGAGCTTGTTTGGCTGCTTAACCTCTCTGTTTCCAGTGGGGATGAGCTCATATCCAGGCAGGGTCCCTTGACACACAGCTTCCCTGCTTCTTCCACATTGGGGCACAATCCTGCCCAGGCAGCTCATGAGGAAGCCCAGCAAACTTTGCCAAAGACATTTGCTGGAGGAGCTGGTCCCACACTGCCCGGTGCCCTGACCCAGAGCCACACACCTCCGCCGTGACCACTGTGCCCTGGGATGGGCAACACAGTGCCCCTTGTATTCCTCAGGGCAGTGTCTGAAGTAAATGTACACATATATATTTGTTTATCTAGTGTGTGAGGTAGAAATACAAACAGCCATAAAAATCACATTTACTTATTAGCACCAAAATTAACTTGTGGAATTGAGCAAGATCAAGTCTGTCAAGCCCCTCAAATGGGAGGCTTCCTTCTTGAGATGCACAATAAGGCATTTCAAATTTAGCCGTTGAATACTTATTTGTAGAATCATAGAATGGTTGGAGTTGGAAGGGACCTTAAAGACCATCCAGTTCCAGCCACCTCCCTTCACCTCCCACCAGACCAGGTTACTGAAAGCACCATCCAGCCTGGCCTTGAACCCCTCCAGTGATGGGGCAGCCACAACTTCTCCTGGCAAGCTGTTCCGGTGTCTCACCACCCGCAAAGGAAAGAATTTCTTTCCAGTATCTCATCTAAATCTCCCCTTTTTCAGTTTAAAAGCATTACCCCTCATCCTAAGGAGGATCAAGAGTCCCTCTTCATCTGTCCTGTAGCCCCCTTTAGGTACTGGAGGGGCTATAAGGTTTCCCCAGAGTCTTCTCCAGGCTGAACAACCCCAACTCTCAGCCTGTCTTCAGAGGAGAGGTGAACATTGAATCTTTCCTTATCCTTTTATTGAGGAGATGCCAGAAAAAAAGCCTTAGAATTAACTATTGCACAGATAAACTAACAAATAACATCTTTTTTGTCTTTAAGTCAAGAGTAAAAAAGGACTTGCTTCCATTTGGTTCCATTTGCTTTGCCTGTAAATGTGACAGAAGAAATGTCTTTCCAGATATGAGTCTTTTCTGCCAGGCTGTATCCAGTGTGCACACATGCCTACGTGTAGTCTTCTTCTGGCAAAATCAGACAATAATTCTGCCTGCTGTGCTGCCCATCTCTAAAAATGCTGAAAGCACATATTTCTGTTCCAGCAGGATTGCTCTGTAGGATGTCTCCAGTGCCCCAACAGAAACGAGCAGCTTTAAGAAATAATGAAAGGCTTAGCTACCTGTCTATTGGGAAAATGAACCGTTAGGGCAAAATATATGGCTTCTGTTGTAGGGGTTATCTTCTCTCTCAGAAATACCTTAGGAGAGAGCTATGAGATGAGGGGAGGCTCTGAACATAGGTGCCCCCATGGACAGGCACCACCAAAAAGTTTGAGGACCCACCAGTTGTGTCCTGAAAACCAAGGGTTGCCATCTGAGTGACCACACTACTCCAAGGGGAGTGAAGTCCAAAGTAAAGGTGAGGATGGAAAGAATCCCTGACATATTTACTTTATAAGCAGTGGCAATTAGCAGGTCAAATTTTAGCGACTGAGGTCTTGGGTCAGGGTATCCCAGTAATTCAGTATTTTAATTTTTGGTTTTATTTATTTTGCAGGGGTGTGTGTGTGCAGAAATACGGCTGGAAATCCTGCTGACTGTCCTTCTTATTGCAAATCCAAACCATCACTTCAGAGAGCCCACGTTCACAGTGTGTTCTGCTTTATCTGGCTGAGAGGAAGGGAATCATTCATTGTCACCTGGGTACCATGACCTCCCACCATCAGGTGAGCTTTCCTGGTGTATTAACGTGCTTTCCTATGGCCTGCCTGCTCACCAGCTGCACTGGGGAGAGTGAAAACTGTTCAGAGACCCCGAATGGTGGCCTGACAGCAGTGTGTAGGAGACATGCCAGGTAGCCTGCATCTCCAGGGCTAGGGAAATGCACCCCTGACTTCATCTCCTGATGCTCTCCTGAGAGCTACAGCTAAATGTGCAGAAGTTGTGGTCCAGAGCATCCTCCCTCCTGCATCCCAGGTGGAAACGTTTAGCATCTTCTGCAGAAAACCAGCCCACTGTGCTAGGGGAGCCCTTAGGGAGGTGGATCTTCCTCAGGGATACAGGGGAGCACCAAGGATGCACCCCAAGCCTGTGCACAGGCAAAGTAGGGGCTTTGGGATACCATGGTGCTGCTGTTGTGCTTGGCAGGAGTGGGTCTGGGTTACCTCTCCAAAAACATAATAATCAGCTGGTAAATATAGCTAGAGAGTTTTAGATAAAAGTTACAGCTTACCTTCATCTGTGGTGACTGTGGTTATTTTTACTAGTCATCAAAGGAAACTGCTGGATGTAGGATTAAAGCAAAGGGATGATGTAGACACATAAATTATGAATTTTGCATCACAAATTATTGCATAAATAGCGTGATGCACCAAATACATCTAGGGCAAGCGTTCTCTAGTTTTGAAAGGCTGGAAATGACTCCGGCTTCAGGGAAAAGAAAGTTTTTTTTTTATATCTTAAAAAAAAGTTGGGCAACTTTCCTTTACCTATTCAGCATCCAATAGTTCCTAATCTTTGTTCCTAAACTTTTTCCACAGCAATGCGTCTGGGTTTTGGCTGCTCATCTTGGGAGGCTTAATTGGGATTTGATTTTTCAGAAGGTCTGTGCTAAGCATTTGCCAAAAAACAGCTGTCAGGAGGGCAGCAGAGATACCAAAACCCAGATGGTCACTTTTAGGCAGGAACATGACTTTCCTACCTCTTCTCACTTCCTCATTGCTAAACGTTCAGGAACTTGCAACATGGGATCATTAAAATTCTTTAACCAACTTTCATGGTTTCTACATCAGAGCTTTGGGGTGGGAGACTTTCTTTCTGAAGGACTCCCGAGGCAGGAATTTGGCTACAGAGGACTACACGGGGTGAAAAGGAGAAAGGCCTGGGTAGAAGAAAAACACGGAGGAGACCTAGATTCTCAGATCACTGGATGGCTGCATAAATAGCTTTGTTTATTGTAGCTGGGGTGTCCAGGCTCATCCCTTTTGGTGTTAACCCCAGCCCTGCTGCTGGGCCATCTGCCTCTACCCTGTGCTCCACTTCTGGAACTTTGATCTACTGCCTGCCTAGCTACTAATATGAAATGAAATTCCTAATCTTGCACGTTATCTTTTGTCTGGACTTTCACCGACACCGCCGTCGCTGTATCACTCAGAGGCAAGATTATTCAGGCTTCCTATTGGCCATCCGCAGTATCCCCGCAGCACAGGAAGAAGCCCACCCATGAACTCCAAGTGGAGATGTTCCTGCTCTGCATGGAATAGATTTGGGCATACCCAGCTGAATAATTATAATTTCTGCTTCCTGGAAAAACATTTCTTGGGGTCTGATCACTGCTAGAAGCGGCTGCTGTGTTTGTGTTCAGTTCAGGGCCCAGAGATCTCTAGATTGTGCCTGTTTTCTTCTTTGGCTTTATGTGATGGGGATTTAGTGAAGAGTGACAGCTTTACTACTGGGGTGTCTGTCTGCCACCTTTTTGTGAGACTGAGAGAGCTGCTTTTTTGTGTCCCCAAAATCCATTTCCATTTAACCTTCCAGAAGCAATGGAGAGGCTCCCTTTTCCTCCAGTGGTGAAGTCTGGAGGGTAGAAGTTGCTCAGTCCCCACTTTGTTGATATTCCAGGCACAGTGTCAGACCAAGAGGTTTCCTTGGGTATTTTCACGTTAGGAAATTACTCCATTGAGGGGAAGGAGTTTTACTGGAGGTTATTTAACACCCTCAAGGCTTATGGTTAATTTATATCGGTTGCTTTAAATATACATAAACACTGAGTCTAAATGATGAATGGTGGTGAACAAGTAACCAGGAGACAAAATCCATAAATACTCCAGTGTTAATTTGTTTTCTAAGCCAGGAAGACAGAGGAGATACTACTTCTGTGTAAGGCTTCAGTCAAACCCTGGGTGACATTCCTGAGTCACCCTCCCTCTGCTTACTGTCTGGTTGTACAGCATTCACCCTACATTATTTAAGCAAAGAAAAGATGATCCCAGCTGGGGTGTCCAGCAGCTTTATTTAAAGAAAAAAAAAAAATGTCAGGAAAGCCCAAACCATACATTTTGGTGGCTATAGACATGTCTTTGGAGAAAAAAGGAGGTGAGTCCAACATCATCAGCCTTGGAGCACTTTATCATGTCAGACAGATTGATTCGCAGGCAGAATTTTGCTTGCTCATTTTTTCTGAACAATTTACTTGGCTCGACTTTACCAATGCAGATGCCTATACACCTCATATTTAATAAAACTTGTAAGAACTTTTATCAGGGTTCTAAAAGGATTCAGTAACTCATTGAAAGATATTTGGGCTCTTTTTTATACAACCGGAGCGAGAGCAGAAAGAGGTTGGAAAGGTATTATAGGAGAGTGAACGTTTATCTGAAACGCTATTTCTATTTCATTGAATTGGCTGAAAAGGACCACAGAAGGCCAATAATGAGCAAGGGAGGCAGGCAGCTATCCCACCATGCACAAAGGATGGGGTCTTGATGGATGATTTAATGACTCCAACGTGTGCAGAGGGGCCAGAGACCAGGTGGAAATATTCTGCGTTCAGGGCACAGCATGAGGGGGGGAAAAAATGTGATGCAGTGCCTGCCTTCTCCCTCGCTTCCAGTTTGATGTTCCTTGTGCTGCTGGTTTTGATTCCCGCAGGGCTCTTCCTCATTGTGAAGGCAGGAGTCATGCCTGCCTTCTCCAGGTTCAGGTCTCTTTTTGGGATGAATTAACTCATTAGGTTTGCGTTGAGCGCCAGCCACTCACCGCATCCCTCCGCAGGTGCCTGAACCAGTGCTGTGGTGTTTTACTGAGGTTTTTTTTCCCTGAATTTCTGGAATGGGTCAGAAAAAAAAAAAAAGAAGAAAATACAGCTCTGAGTCTGAAGCCAAGAAGAGATAAATCTGTGGGATGCACAGCCAGAGTGAGGAAGAAGAAAGAAAGATTTTTCTGAATGCAGAGCCCCTTGGGAGAGGCACGTTTCTGTTTTATGGTGAGATGGCTATGAATGGTGGTAATGAAAAGCAGCTGCCCGGGTCGTCGTCTCATATATATGCAAGACTAAACCAGTGATGTCAGGCATCAGCATAAAATCTGCTGCAAGGGAAAAGGCAGATGAGTGCAAATAATCCCTCCATGAATTTTCAGTGACAGACCTGAAAGGTGAAGGGTTAAGGGCTGCCCTCGTGCCTGAGTTTGGCTTGTCTGTGTGAGGCCAGATTATCAGAGAGGCGGGTGCAATCTTTACTGACTGTTACCTCAACCTCAGCTTGTTTGGGTTAAGGGATATATGGTCCTTCAAGTGCTTTGAATACATTCATACAGCCTCACTTCCCATGGAGCAAGAGAACTCTGTATGCCGGGCTGACCAGTGACTTGCTTAATTAATATTTGAAAAATCGGCTTGCGCTGCCTTTGCATATTCATCTATGGATGATGGATGCTATCCCTGCAGGGCCATTTTGCTGATGGAAACTGTCCAGGTCACCTGCAGATCTTTTATTATTGAAGCAAATCAGTGAAATATCTCTTTGAAAAGAGGGAAAAAAAAATTTCAAATCCCTCAGTATAATTACACCACAGTATTATTGGAGTGTGAAGTGCCACCAACAGTACATATGTTGCAAAGGTCTCATTTCCAAGCCCAGAAGTCTCAGTACAAGCCTTAAATGATATGTTTAAATAATCTTGTGAACTTTGGTACATGCTAAAAATGCCTCAGATGACATTTAGCACTGTTCTCTAACCCAAACACTGGGAATAATTATCTTTTATTGGCACATGTTCTGTGGTGAGATCAAGGGGCTGTTGAGCTGCATTTCTTTTATTTGCGTTACTGAAGGAAAGATCGAATGGAACAAATGTAATCAAACATTTCTTTTTCTCCTCCTTCCCTGTCTTGGTGCTCTCCTTGTAAACACTTACAACCTGATAGTGTCTGGGGTAAACTTTTCCCCCTTTTCCACAGCTTCCATCAGCGCTAAACCGGGAACCTAATAGGGGGTTACATGGGTAACAAAACCCCCATGCAATGGCGATGGCTCCGCGGGGATTGATGCAGTGGAGAGGATTTTTGGCTTGCCCAGCAGGCTACTAGCTATTTATGGCAAGGCAATAACGGGAGAAAAACGCCATCATGCTGACTTGGTAATGCTTGGCTCTTACTTCTTTGGGATTTAAATGAGTACCCAAACTGCAGGACAGCCCAGAGTCCCTCCCAGGCTTCCTGACTTGTACTTACAGCTGGCTCGAAGTGCTCTAACTAAGCCCTTGCTAATTAGTCCTTTCTCAGTAATCTTGCCACACCCTCCTGCTCCTTAATCACCAGAATTGTTTCTTTTGTCTAGAAATAGCAAGAATTAGTTCTTCTTCAGATCTGAAAAGGCCCTCAATTGTGCCCACACAGCTCTAACTGCAAAATCCGTGTTGGTGAGGTTACTTCTGAATTTACACTGTCACCTGCATGTAGGAAGAACACAACAGTCAGGTTTGTTTTGCTGCACTAGAACTGACCAAGGAAGGAAATGTCCTGTGTCACCAATAATGCAGCTGTATTTGTGACAGGTTCCCTGTTTGAAAGCCCTAAGTATCTTACTCCCACATTTTGTTATACCCAAAACTGAAGTAAGTCGTGTCAGTGATTTACATTTCCAAGAGTGCAGATATCAACAGCTCTTGCAAGCTGGGACATTTAATTTTATTAAAGGTTGCAGAAGAAAGGATAATCATCTCAGCTACAGCTTGGAAAAAAATTTCAGATATGAGTGTAGGAAAATATTGGTTTAAATGCTTTCCCTGCAGCTTTGAATAACAATGAGATGGAGAGAGAATCTGAAATAGATGCATAACTTGAACTGAAAGTGATAAGGAAACTGGGGCAGAGGGAATGACTCAGTTGGCTGCGGTGCAGTAGCAAATCCACATGGGGCTTTGGAAATGTTCATCCATGCCAGGGATAATGCACCAACCGCAGAGATGATTATGACAGTGGGAGAAATTCGGAGAGCAGTAATGAAACGTAACCGATGCAACGAGCCAGTGGGAACTTCAGAGTCAAAGGGCACAAAGGACAACGGGTTGAAAATAAAAGGAAGAAAAAGGACCGAGAGGATCTTTGATCTAAAGGCTTCTTCCTGCAGGTTTTATCTCTCCAGGTGCAAAAATACAAGGCTTATGTCTGTTCCCTTAAGAACTGAACAACATGTCAAAGAGGAGAGAGGGGGAGAGAAAGCCTTCCAAGATAACATTTAATCATCATAAAAATGAGTGCGTGAATGTGACAAAGAAGGAAAAAAAGGCATACATCTTAAAAATAAATATGTAACAGAAATCTAACTGAATAGTAAAAAAAAAAGGGAAGAAAAAGGCTGTAATGTGTGCAGTGACTTGGACAGGGTAGGACAGGTACCAGCTGAGGGCCTTTCATAAGATGACTGTTCCATGTTCCAAGGGATTGTCTCCCTTTTTCAACCAAGTGGTCCCTGATCCTGACAGATGGCATATCGATCCTTACATGTTCTGTTTTGGGGTTTCGTGCAAGTATTTGCTTTTTTTTTTTTTCTTTTTGAAGGCTTTTTTTCCCCAGTGTGTTTGCTATTTATATAAACAGGTCTTTGGGGACCCATTATAGAAAGCAGTGTTGAGAAGAACTCCATCCTTGCATCTAATTTCATGTTTCCAGTGGCAATCACATGAAAGTGTCTCTTTTGGGGAAAGGATGAGTCTTAAATTGTGTTTAAGCTCTTATTCAGAAAATCAGAAACCCCAACTGGGTTCCATAGCATTTTTACCAGGGACAACAACACGGGAACCTGAAACCTTTTCTGTGCCCCAGCTTAATTGTCACCACTGCCCAAGCCAGTATACATTCAGTGTCAGGAACTAAACATGAGCCTGCAGTGCACATTGGTAGCCCAGAAAGCCAACCCCATCCTGGGCTGCATTAAGAGAATTGTGGCCAGCAGGTCCAAGGTGGTGATTCTGCCCCTCTGCTCTGTGCTCATGAGACCCCACCTGGAGCTCTGTGTCCAGCTCTGGAGTCCTCAGCACA
>JAOWAV010000012.1:45960259-45973029 GCA_028571045.1 Scolopax bukidnonensis
CTGGTGGGAGGTGTCCCTGCCCAGGGCAGGGGGGTTGGAACTGGGTGATCTTTAAGGTTCCTTCCAACTCTAACCATCCTATGATTCCATAGGATGGATGTTTCATCCATAGGATGAAACAAAGGACTGTTGTTGGTCCTTCAAACCCCAGCAACCACACTCCTTTGGAAGTCAGCTGTGGGGACCGGATTTCTTCACTAGCTATGCACGTGCTCTGCCAACATCTGCTCTGCCTTCGTGGAAATTCAGGTTAGGTTCTGCTCAGCTTCATCTGCTTTGCCTCAAGTTTTTGGCAGTCATGCACGTGTGCATGTTTCTCTAAGCCCTGCCTAAATTGAGAGAGGCTGGAGGGTACAGCTGGAGAGCTTGAGCTGGGAGTTACCGAGTGGGGCACGTTGTGGCCCATTAGTCCCTGCAGCCCTCCCTGATGACCCCCAGCCAAAGCCCTCTCTTGTGTGCTGTGTCCCCCGTGCATCACACTTACTACTGGCCTGTCTGTGGGAATAAAGTACCTGGCATTTAGCTCTGCAGACCCTTGTGTGTGTAAAACTCCCCCAGAAACCACTCTGTGACATAATGATCTTGACCATCAAGCAGGATAAGTGGAGCAAGCTCCTCGGGGTGTTCGGGCATCCCGAGAGCAAGATGCAGAGAGCTGCAGGACTTCCCTTCAGGGGAGTGTTTTACTGAAACGCTACAGAGAAGGCAACATATGTCCCTTCTTGTCTGTGAACTGAATGGGGAGAGCTGCAGGTTCCCCCCATTTCCTTGCTAGGAAGCAGCAGTTTGTGTGGGGAGGTGTATATGATGTGTACGGACACATTTTTTTTATTCCTGTAATTAGTACGACTACTCCAAATTCAGCCCTGAGAAAAGTTCAGTTGACCCTAGATGTTCAGTCTAACCTGGGTGTCTGGGGCTGGGTCATTGCCAGAGCACTGAGAGGTTCCTATCTGCAAGAGGTGGTGTACTCACCACACCTTGGCTCTACACAGCCTTGCCCCTTCTCCAGAAGTGATGTATGGACATCACTTGTAGGGAGAAAAAAAAACCAACGTTGGTGGCATTTTCAACTCTATTTAGGTGAGTAAAATTGAAAAAAACAAGGGAGCTGAGGAGACAAAGCTTCCAAGCTATAGGGTGACCCTACCAGATTTTTTTGGGGCGGGGGACACCCCAGGCATCACCCCTGTGTTCTGTTGCTTTGCAGAGGGCAGAGCTCTGGTCTTCTGCTGCCACAGTCTTTATTTTGAGGTAGGTACCTTCTCCTGAGTCACCCTCATCCCAGGTCTGCTTCTCTGGCTTAGATGTTGTACACAAACTTAATGGAAGCAGATGTGATTCAATGCCTTCCTTTGGGACAGATCTAATATGGTTTTTACACTTTTAACATCATTTATGCACTAATTAAGAGACAACGTCATGTGCTCCTTTGCTGCTGTACCAAGATGGCTTTAGGTCTGGAAGTCTTAGGGACTTGGAAGTAATATAAAAACCTACTTGGTGAGAGGCAGGGCTTCCTATCTGATTTGAGTGGGAAGGAGAAAGATTTAACACCAAGGGAGATGGGGAGGGGTGTGTGTCACCTTCCCAGCTGTCCTCTGAATCTACACATGCAAATCCCTCGTTTGCCTGTCCAGACTGCATATTTTAAAAGCTTTGGGGTTTCCTTTAATTGGTTTAAGAGCTTGGCAAAGGCATAAAGTATAGCAAAGCCCAGCTCTGTGTTACAGACGATTCTGGGTTATCTCACCACTCCTTCCACAGCCTGAAATGAAAGAAAATAAGACAGCCGATTACGGGGCTTGAGCTGTATGCTTTGCAGGTTTACATGCCTGGGAGCAGCTTGGGATCTATCTATATACTTTATAAGTGCCGTTGTTTAGATGTGTATTTTGCTATAGATATAAAGTGGAAACCATTCCAAAGACCTCTCTCTGCTAGGAAGATTTTTCTTGCCTATTATTAGCACTCCGCTTTTGCAGCAAGCGCTCATGAGCCAATATGCAGAGTTTTTAAAGGACTTCAAAGTGTCACTGGGATCCAAGTGATATGTGTGTTAAAAAGGGTTTAATGGAGCTGCAGTCACTGTAGCACAGTGTCTTTTTATAGCAAGTTTTTACAGCGTTAAGAAAAACATCCTGCACATTTCAGTAGGATTGGCATATGGATAAGGTACTTTGCACTATGATTTTTGTTTATCTGCTATTACCAAAAAAAAAAAAAAAGCAAACTAGCATTGCTTGCTATAAGGAGGATGATAAGCAGGAACAGGTCTGCAAAGCTCAGGCAACAGCTATTACCTCTATTTTGTGTTTAATTTTTGTTTTCCTTTTTAGAAGAAAAATTCAGAAGCCAATGGCTTGGCCTAGAGAATGGAGATATGCAGTGATATGTGTTCACATTGAAGCTTTTAACAGTCTTTTCTTTCTTCTTTTTTTTTTTATTTTTTTCCCCCAGAGACACTGGATTTTATTGTCATTATCACAAGCCACATCCTGCTTATCAACATTGAGGCAAACTTTCTGGGGCTGACTTTAAAAATGCCATAGGTCAGGCTCTCACAGGAAAAAAAAAGTGGTTTTCAAAAAAACCACATTAAATACTAAGGCTGACCTGATCCCTGTAGAGTCATCTGGATCTGAAGGAATGTCTGAGGATTCGAAACGTAATCACTGATTTTATTATATTCTCTATTTTTCCTTTTACAACAGAGTCTCCTTTAATTATGCCCAGGGAGCATGTAGGAATGCCAAATGAGACAGGCTGCTCACTGCCCTTTAGCCACCCGTGACGACACCGTGCCCACTCCTGAAAAACCCAGGCAAGGAGTGGAAAGGAGAGAGAAGTCCTCGTGGCCCGCTGGAGGGGTAAGAGACTTGCCCAGGGTTATAGAAGAAGACAGAGGTGGGATGTAGCTTTGGCCCTGCAGTGCCTGCATCGTGTGTTTATAGCCACCCTTGCATCCACAGCGTCTGGGATGGAGCTGTTTGGGCTTGTTCCACCTCTGAAGCAATGGCATTTAAATAGATTTTACTCTCTGCTTTTGCTTCAGGCTGGGGACTGATGATGGGTTTCTGCCTTATCCGAGGGAGCTGAGAAAAAAAAGAGGCAGGGAAACCTTTAGTCGTCATGACTGCCAAAGCAGTAAAAGCTCAGGATTTTTCAAGCCTTACAGGCAGCTGGAGGCTGCAGACTGACACTCTCAGAGCTGATGAGAAGAGGGGTTCAGCTCCCGCTCCTGCCTTCACGCCAGCACCTGCCTCCCATCCCATCCCCCTGGCTCCACTCCGCCAAAATCCCTGCTGGGGGAGGAACCCTGTCCCTCCCACCCCCTACAGCTCCGGCCAGAGCGGCCTCTTGCTTTTATTTTTCATGCCCCATCCTCCCGAACGGAAACCCTGGTTGAAAATCTTACAGAAGAAGCCGGAGATAGATTTGTGTTTTGTTTTGTTTTGTTTTTTTCTTGTCTGCAGAGGAGGGCAGCGGAGCGACGGGGCGGGGAGGAAGGGTTTGTAGGGTTGGGTTGGGGTTTGTTTTTTTTTTTTTTTTTGGTTTTGTAAGACTAGTTGTTTAGGGGAGTGTCTTACGTTATTAATGCTGAGTGGCTCCAACTACCCTGGTTTAAGGTCGTTAGTCATCCGCTGCTACAGCAGGAGACAGGGGAACGCTGAGCCAGAGCTGTTCATGCAACCCTCGTGGTCCTCCCAGGCCAGCAGGTTGGGAAGAGCTGCAAATGGGGTAGCGGGGGCGCGTGGGGGTGCAGAGAGCAGCCTGGGGCTGTGAGGATGTCCTCCCTCCTCCCAGCCCAGTCATGGGGTACCCCTGTATACGGGACTCACTGGTTTGTGGTGGGTGGCTGCAGAGTTGTCCTGAGTGGGGCTGTGGGGTGTGGAAAGGGCAGGGGCTGGGAGAGCTCCTGCGATGCACAAGTGTGAGATCCTCCTTGCGCCCTTTGAGAGGGCAGATGTGTGTCCCCACCTGGGGAGCAGCCCCTGCATCACGTAGAGCTCCACAGGCACACCGGCCTCCTTTCTCCTCAAGCTGCTACTGAGACAAGGATGCAGGATGCTCCCTGAGCATAAAGGGAATACAGGTCCACGTGCCTCCTTCCCACCTGATTTCTTCCTTTTTTTTCCTTCCTTAGGATGAGGAGCTCTAGGCAAACATTCCTTAATTTATTCTGCATCCTCTGGCTCATGCTTCTACCGAAGGCTGCCTCTTCCTTCCCTCTCCCCTCTGGAAATGACCCACCGTCCCCTGAGCTCCCCTTTGGGCTGTACAAAGGACACACCTGCGTTGGTATGTATTCAGGTTTTGTTTGTCTGCTCGTTTGCTACTCCACCGGTGAGCTGAGAATTGCTGTGCCCATCGTAAATCACTCCTTTATCTATTTCAACAGCTGGACTGCAAAATACTCATAGTCTTTGGCGAAATAATCGCAGAAGATATTGCAAGCAACGGGGTCTGGTGTTATTTTATGATTTTGTTTTTAAGAGGCTGCTTCCCAAAGTTCATGTTTTTGCTCTGCGGGGAATGGTGTCTAGAAAGCTGGCTTTAACATCTGCAGGTCTGGGACCTGGAAACAAGGTGCTATGGGATCCTGGTATTTGTTAGGGTTTGCGGTGTGCTTTGCTTAACTGCAGGAAAAACCCTGTTTCCTTCCGAGTCCCCCAGGGCCTGCTCATTGATTTCATTGTCTGGCAAAACAGTTTTTAGAACAGTTGGACCAGAGAGCTCTGTGGGCTGGATGGTCATCTCTGGATAGCCAAGTCACATTTTCTCCCCTTTCCTGAGCACGTGTGTGTGTGTGTGTGTGTCTGTGTGTGTGTGTCTGTCTGTCTGTGTGTGTGTGTGTGTGTGTCCCCTACTGAAGTCGGGCAAGTGGGCTTTGGGAAACCCCCTCTCCTGTGACTTTGGTGATCCCGGTGATCCCTGCAGTAGGTATAGCTGGGGGGTCTCCTATAGCCTCAGCTGACTCAATGATTCCCAAAACAAGACCAAAGTCAGCATGAGCTGAGGGTATCTCAGCACCAGAAATGCCCTTGGCGTGGGACTCTGTATACCTAGAGGGAGGCTGTAGCTTGTATTGGTTTATGTGAGCAAATATCAAATGAGGGATATCTTATGCATTCTCATCAAGCATTTTATTTTGTCTTCATTTAGCTTTTCAGGGCACTTCTGTGCTGTAAATATAAACTCTCTCATGGCTCTCCCTCTTAGACAGAAATATTTCCTTTCAGCCCAAAATGATTTTCATTGTGTCTCGAAGAACGCAATCAGAAATAATACTCCAAAGCTTGATAAGAACAGGGTGTTTTGCATCATTTCTGAGCTGCCCCTGCAGATTTTGACTCCGGGGAGGCAGGGTGAAGTGGGGGGAGCGAGGCTTGTGCAGCCCTCGCCGGGGCTCAGCCACCAGCCAGAAAATGAGAGCGAAGGAGCGGTGGTGAAAAGCAGAAATGGCTGTCAGGGCCTGGCCTGGTTGGGGCCGGGAGCCACACACGCAGTGACCCAGCAGCTGCCAGAACAGGACGGAAGTTGATGGTGGTTTTTTTTACTGACGAGATCTTTAGGCAGCTACAGTTTTGAGGGAAGGTGGTGGGTGCGCTCGCCTTTTTACACCACTAAAAAGGTGTGAGCGTTGCCTGCCCTTTTCATCCTATTGACACAGTGATGCTCGAAATACCTACAGTGACTGCACATTGAGTTGAAGCTGTCTTGCACAAGCTCGACTATGCTTTTTTGCTTTTTTTTTTTTAACTCCCAAAGGGAGGAAAGCTGCACCAGCCCCGTTTCTGGGACCACCGAGCATCTTTGTTCAGTGGGAGGACACCAAAAAACCTGCCTCCTGCACCAGTTACTGTCTCTGAGCTTCAGCTCCAAGCGCTCACGTGAGCTTGACTCGGGCCCAAAGCAGAGTCCACACCTCGGCAACCCACAAGCTGAAAAGGAAGGGTGCAGAGTGTTAAAACTGCACGGGGAGGGCTGGTGGCGACAGGCAGGCTGTGCCTGCTAGCCCAGATGGGGGCTTCACTGGGGTTTCACTGATTAGCCACCCTCGTGACAAACTCTTGCAAACACTGCCAAGCCATCTGTGTCTCTTTCTTTTCCCCAAGTGGGAAAGGGAAAGCACGGAGGAGCTGGTGGTTCTGCTTGCCTTGGCGTGGAGCAGGGGTAACTAGTTTTTGGGGCTGACCCTGTGACCAGCCCTCTTAGGAGCAGAAATTATGCTGTGGTCACCGTCATCCGTAGGAGGAAGAGTGTGGTTTCCTTTCAACAGCTCGAGCCCAGACCCCGCTAGCTCAGTTTTCCCTCCAGGAAGGCACTGGGAGAGAGCCTTGGGAACTTCCTCCATGTCTTCTTGACCTTACAGATCAAGGCAGCATTCTTCACGTGAGAAAGGCCTGCTGCCAAATGGATAGGAGATTTTCTTGAAGAAATGGGCTTTTCCATGCAAGATAAATGTGTGGTCAGGTGTCTAATCTTTCCAAGTTATTTGCCTCTCTTTTCTGAGGGAAATGAGGTGGCTGCACATTGAATGGTCATTTCTGATCATCCCTGTGCATGTACTGCCTGCATGACTGAGATTGTGAAGTGAGTAGCCAATGCCAGTCAGAAAATGGATGTTCTTTCAGTAACAAAACCAAGAAATTTTTTCCATTAAGCTTTTCCACTGAAAGTATTGCACTTCTTGAAGAAATATGTATTAAATGATATGACAGGAGAGCAAAAAGCAGCTCTGGTGCCTCTGCTCTGGTTGTTTCCTTCTGTTCTTCTGCATTTCCTGGGTAGGTACCACCTCCCCCAGTATATTCTGGTTGTACTGGGAAAGCCACTGGATGCTTCAAGGGGCTGCCCTGCCCTTAGCATATCCCAGGTTGGCATCTATATGTTGATATGGAATGGGGCTGGAGGAGCATTTCTGAACTCAGGTCGTTACTTGTCTGAAAAAAGATGACTGTTTAATGGCAAACTTAATTGTGTTAGAAAACATTTAGACAGAAGTTTCAATCAGCCTCGGTAACTACAGAAAAAGTTGTGACATTTTTGCTGCATTTTCTTAAAAAATTGGGCTGCTTCATTCAGAGGAAGTCTTTTCATAATTGACTTGGTGTAAAAATAAAGCATCTGGAAAGTGTTCCCACCTAAAAAGGGATGAAATACTGTTGCCTTTATAATTAAGGAAAAGAGGGGGAAAGGACCTAATGATAATCTATGCGATTCTAACCTTCTCCAACCTGCTCTCAAACAGATACATGGTCTTTCCTTGGCCCTATCTCTAAAAGAGTTTTCCCAACACCTGACAGTCTCTGGGCTCTGTCAGTGTTTCCTGTGTCCCTTTTTCTGCATACCATGAAATCTGGTATACAGATTTCCTTCTGGGCCTCGTGCATGCTTTGTATATATTCTTCTGCTTTTTCCTTATGGTAGATAAAGGGCTTTAGGATGTTTTCCTGCATGGAAAGACCTGTGAAACTGTTTCTCTTCATGTAAAGGTGGTGAGTTTTTGCTCAGTGTTTTGGGAGCTGGATGCTGGGTCTGTGTTTCGTTTCTGGGTTGGTTGCTGAGTGGCAGTATATGGCTTAAGGGATTTATTCAGGATGACACCTAGAAACCCTTTTGCTAGGTGCAGCCTGACAACTTCAGTGGGGGCATCCTGAGAACAAGATGCTGTGTATTTTTGTCTTAAAAATTAAAGTCTGAATGAGCCCTTCAGATACTCAGGATCTTTGACTTTCCCCATCTGTTAAATGAGGAAATTACAGGATAGGCAAAGTTTTACTTAAGTTTAAGTTAAGGTACCTAAAGACAGTACAGCAACACTGATAACTTGGCACTGGTGTTAATGTTTCATCGTACCTAAGATCATGTTCTTTATTTTTCTACTATTTCTGATTCATTTTTAAAGGTTTTATTCCACACCTCCCACCACCCCGAATTATGACAGAGCCCTTAAAGGGGCTTTGCAAATTGGCCTGTTCTCTAGCAAAAGTGACTTCATCCAGAATTACCTGAAGCAACTTCGGGAAAGGCAAAAGTTGCCCTGGAGGGTGCAGAAAGCCAGGGAGACACTGAAAGCCAGGAGGGAACTGCTTGTATTCATCTCTCTTCAACATGGTGAAGAAAGGAAATTTGGGGAATTGACTGCAGATCAGTCAGTTACACATCAATTCGTAGAAAACCCGTGCAATAGTTAATGAAACTTTAAAAGAGCACCTTTCAAAAGTATATATGAGTAAGAGCTTCACTGGATTTATCAAGGAGAAACGGTGTCAGATCAACCTAGTTTTCTTTGCTGATGGAATAATGGCATACAGAAGAAGCAGTAGATGTTACAGCTTGACTTTAATAAGGCTTTTGGCACCACCTCAGCACTAATGTAATGGCTGAGAGATATGTGACATTGATTAAGCTTCTACAGGGCAGGGCCAAACTGGTGGGTGGCCTTGATCAGAGAATAATTACGAATGGCTCACTCCCAAAGCAGAAGGATGTACAAAATGAAGTCTGTCTTGGACCTCTGTTTTGAATGTATTATCATTTCATATATTTATTAGCCAGGATAATGAAATAGTGTGCTATTAGATTAGCAGCTCATATCATAGAATCATAGAATGGTTAGAGTTGGAAGGGACCTTAAAGTTCCAACCCTCCTGCCCTGGGCAGGGACACCTCCCACTATAGCAGGTCACTCAAAACCCCATCCAACCTGGTCTTAAACCCCTCCAGGGATGGGGCAGCCACAGCTTCTCTGGACAGCTCCTATAAAGGTTTGTGAGAACAGTGGAGAGTAGGATTAAATTCAAAACCATCTTGAAAATTTGAAGTACTTGCCCCCAGAAAAGATAATTTCAACGTGGGTATGTTGAAGGCACTTTAGCAGAAATAGTCAATGACACATGTAGCAGATGAGGAACGACCAGCTGGGGAGCATCCCCGGGGAAGATCATCTGAGCTTGTAGTGGCACAGTGGGGGTTGCTGGCACAAAGAACACACATACCCCCTACACCGAGACCGGGGAACTTACAAGGCACGTGAAGTCACCCGCTACCAGTCTCAGCATTGGCAAAGCCTCAGAGGAATTTCTGCCTTCCCTTTTGGGGCTGTGCATCACGAATGATGGAGAGTGACAGGAGGCTTCGGAGGAAAACAAACATAAGCTATAAAGAGAGGCTGAATAAATTAGAGTTAATTAGTCTAGAGAAGAAAAAATTGAGAAAAGACATGATATCTGTCCTCAAAAACATTAAAGTGGTGAGCCGTTTTCCAGGTTCTTAAGAGCTATGGCAAGAAATATGGCATGGATACCAGTAGGGACATCCGGGTGAAGAAGAAAATTTTCTAATGGTAGTGTTAAGTGGGCACTGTCTTCAGTTCCTGAGGAGGCTGTAAAAGACCTTATTTGAGATCTTAAAAGATCTGTGTCTACTCTGTCCCTTCAGCAAGCGTAGATGCCATAGATCAGCTGCTAGGGCAGAGGCTTGGGTATGATGACTTCTCCCAGGCTGGTTTTTTGAGGGTTCTATGCTGTGACCGTGAGAACCATCTGCAAAGAGCAGGGATTCTTTCTTTTCTCCCAGCAGCAGCAGGCTGCCCTGCTCTTCTGGCCATTAACTTTGGCTGCCCTTTTGGAAATGAGCGATTAGTCAGGGAGCGCTCAATACAGATGGACAGCAGCACTTTCCATCTTCCTTGCTAGCAAAGTGGAGATCCTGTGGGTCAGCAGCCGGGGAAGCAAATTTCCCCATCTTTGTGCTCAATACAATGCCATTCTCAGCAACCTTTGCGGGTCACCTCTCCCATTCACCCACGAGCACATTGTTCCTAGCGTATGAAGAAGCGTGGGTTTGAAACATATTTTCAGCTCTGATTACATTAAAGAACGGAAGTTTCTGAGCTTCCCAGCAGCCTAAAACGCCGATCTCTACCTGTGTTGATTTGTGTGAGAGTCACCATCCCTGCCAGTTTGCCCCCGTTTAGCTGTGCACGAGTGCAGGGATGGAATATGCCCTGCGGAGCGTTTGGAGGTCCCAATAACTTCACAGAATGGAACATGTGAAATGGGGCTGGAGGCTTTTAATAACTGCACTCAGACAAAGTGGCCGTGCACATATTGTCTAGGGAGGCACCACGACAGAAGATATAATTTACAGCTCAATGAGTTCTGTAAAAAGGCCCTGCCCGATATCAATGTGTTTTACTCTGAAAGGCTGGGATCAGCTTTGATTACAGCTAAACCAGTGTCAAGCCACAGCACCTTCTATTTGCTTCACCGACAGTCCTCACTTTACTCAGTGGCAAAATTTGGCCTGATGATCAGTAATTAAAACCAAATTTGACCATAACATTTTTTCCTATGATTATACTTTGGAGAGAAGAACCCCAGGCATGTGACTAGTGCAGCAGAGATATCAAAGCAACTCTTAAAATGAGAATATTTTCTACGGGGACTCATATTTTTCAACAACTGATGGTAAAATTTTAATTTTCAAGATCACCTTACTGAAAGTTCATGGCTCCAAAATGCAAATATATATGTTGCCCACAATAAAAAAGGTATGCTTAGCACACCTGCATATATACAGGTATGTGTGTGTATACACATGCTCCTCTGCATTTGTATGTGTGTTTGTGTAGGGGGGTACTCTTGTACGTTTTACATTACTGATGCTTGCTGGTAGTTTCCTTCCACAATCTTATTTGTTTAATATTGATTGTCTGTTTGTTGCTGATTGCCTTAACAGGTGTGCCTCCCACTCTTGTTCATACGTTAGCCTTGTGCAGAACTGCAGAAAAACCTGTTCGTGTTTAAGGCAATGGCTTTGAATGGCTTTAGGAACTATGTATCTGAAACAGGTTTGGTGCATTCAGGATTTTAAAATGGTGAAAGCTTTGCGACAAGGATGAAGTTAGCCAGTTGCTTTAACTCATCCTGCCACCATTCAGGCTTCAGTAAATTTTTTATATCCTTTCCTGATTTGGAAAAGAAAAATATGTTAATGGTATATGTACACACATGGTGTTTTCTATTAATTAATGCAGAAAGCATTTCCACTGGAAATGCCTGGAGTTATAGATTTTATTAAATAGGGTTCTTTAAAGTGTGATGTAGAAAACACTAGGGATACATTTGGCTGGCAGGTATGGATACCAGAGTCTTCCACTAGATGGAAATTGAATTTTCTGTATATAATGCTACCAGAGTCCTCATTGGGTGTCTTAAGGAAAAAAATAATGAACAAATAGAGCTCTGAAGTTAGGGGTCTGAAGTGTCCCACTGCTATTTAGTGAACCGCAGAGGCATGAGCAACAAAAATAGTAATTGATATTCCAGGGTTTGCTGGAGCTATTTGTGTCCAAGGCCACCTTCTTGGAGGACTTGTTTCCTCTTGTGCTTCAGGTGGGATGTTTAATTTCTGGCTGGAGGGGGGAGAAAGGTCTCCAGCACCCAAGAGTGTGAGCAAAGGATGTGCCAGGTGCCAGAAACCCCACTTCGTGTTTGCTCAGACAAATATATCTATGAATCTGAAACACAGAGAGGCAGCTTTCACTATCCAGACACTTGTTGACATCCCTAGGTATAATTCCAATTATAGAGCCTTTCAAACGTGTGCAGCAGAAGTGGATTAAGTTAAATAGTCTGCTCAAACTGCCAGAGGCTTCATGGCTAAGAAGTGAATTTCTCCAGCTCTGATTTTATTATTGGGGTACGATTTCTTTTTTTTCTGAGCTTATTGGAAATGTCATATTATTATTATATGCTTTTTTCAAATACATGGAGAGAAGTACTTCCTGATGTGTGAGCTTTCAGATTACTGCTGCTGAGCAAAATGGTTATGGTTTTCTCTTATCTCTTCAGAAATTAATAGCAGATGGGACAAACTATCGCTAAAAGAGACAGGCATTTTATTAATACCAGAGTCTAGTTTCTAATGGCTGGTGGGCATTATAATATCAATTAATTTCTTCCAGAGAAAACATCCTTCAGCCTGTCAAGGCACTGAAACCTGTTATTGAAATGTGACAGTCGAGTCAATTTCTTGAAACTTGTTTCTAAAGAAAACCATGCGCAACTATGAAAAAGTTAGAGCTTTTATAACCTCTAATTGTGTAGAGAGAAGCCTCTCTGCATTGTCTTAATGTGCCCAGCTCAGGATGAGAAATAAAGCACATCTAAATATTGACTAGATTAAAAGCAAGCAATAGTTGCCAACGACTGTCCAGATCTGGAAGAGCTTTTTCTACTGATGTCAGTGTCAAAAAGTTTATATTCTCACACTCATCATAAGTAATTAAAGCAGTATTAATTACTGTCAAAGACAACTAATTTCCCCCTGTCCTCTTTAGCTAAATAATTAATTTTCACCAGCAGAATTAAGATCCATTAAAAGCTAGGATAACTGGCTAGCATTTCCGATGATGCAGCCCTGAGGAGAAGGACTTGGGGGTGTTGGTGGATGAAAAGATCAACATCACCTGGCAGTCCACTCTGGCAGCCCAGAGAGCCAACTGTATCCTGGGCTGCATCAAAAGAAGTGTGGCCAGCAGGGCCAGGGAGGTGATTCTGCCCCTCTGCTCTGGTGAGATCCCACCTGGAGCACTGTGTCCAGCTCTGGAGTCCTCAGCACAGGAAGGACATGGACCTGTTAGTCCAGAGGAGGCCACAAAGATGCTCAGAGGCTGGAGTCCCTCTGCTGTGAGGACAGGCTGAGAGAGCTGGGGTTGTTCAGCCTGGAGAAGAGAAGGCTCCAGGGAGACCTTAGAG
>JAOWAV010000012.1:45973291-45995889 GCA_028571045.1 Scolopax bukidnonensis
CCTGCCCAGGGCAGGGGGTTGGAACTGGATGATCTTTAAGGTCCCTTCCAACTCTAACCATTCTATGATTCTATGATATTTGGTGTGCAGGGAGATTTCTGTTGGTTTTGTTGATTTTGTTTGTTTTTTTGTTTGTTTCCTGTGCTGCAGCCAACAGTGAATTCTTTTTCTGCCACTAAATCCAGAGGAAGATGTTATATATATGATCAAAAAGAGAGCAGGTTTTCAGGCATAAGGATAGACTGAGTTAGCTTTAATTTATAGATGCTGACCTCTTGAGGTTTCACCTATAGGTGAACACAGGACAGGTTCTCCTAGAGAATAAACCTGAATTACTTGGGGGAGCATATGTTTATAAAAAAAAATGGGGACCATGGGTTTAGATTCCCTGGACTACAGTGAGCTCCCTTAGACATTTCTCCTCCCAGCGTTCCACCCTCTTCCTGAGTAATTTACAATCTCCAGCCCAAAAACTGCTCCCAGTGACATCAGTCTAAATGAAAGGCTTTGAGGCCAGCAGAACAGGCGTCCGCTGGGTCATGGCCCATGACAGAGCAATAAGGGGTGCCAGCAGACCATAAGGAGTAAAGAGAAGTGGACCAATGGCACCTGATAAAAGCTTGAGTAGATGGGGGAAATGGAAAGCAGATCAGCTGGTGGCACATGTTGCTGGCACACGTTCTTGGGGAGCAGCTTTCCCACCAGAGGTTAGGAAGACTCCCCAGATTCAGGTCCAGAGATTTCAGTCACGGTTACTGAGGCTGAGGATGCCTCAACTGGAACTGCAGATCCCTTTGAAAAATCAGTCAAGACTTTCTTTATCAGCTTGTCCCACGAAGCATAACATTTCACCAGGAATAAGTACATTTGTGGGGGAGCATTTGAGTAACAAGGTGTGCTCTGCAGGTGCCCAAGGCGGGGAGGGTATAATAGCATGACCAGAAGCATCCTCTCTGTGGTAGTAAAGACTAGTTTAGGAGAGCAAACACTTTGAAGTTCATCTCTGTGGGTTTTTCTCAAGTAGCCAGGCTATTATTATTGTTATTTATATTCATACAGCATCTGGTAGCCCAAGGTACTACATTAAGTACTGCACAAACTCAGCAATGGTTCTGTTAATTCCACGCAAAGCAAAGCTGCCTTTGGGCCTGGTTTGAGAGGCACAAAAGCATCTGATTTAATCAACATGAAAACTTTCCATTTATTATATTATACTCCCAGAGTAGGGTTACCTGCATGCTTGTGTTTGTGATTAAGAATTCTATTTGGCAGAGCTGAACCAAATAGCATATTTTTTTCTGTGCTACTTTGTCAAACGTGAGCGAGAAGCTCACGCCTTCAGTGGAGACTGTCTTCTTCGATGATCTCAAAGGTCCCTTCCAACCATGAAGATTCTGTGATTCATGTACAACAGACAAAATGGAAACACTGGGGTATTTTTATCCCCAGCCTAACTTCTTGGATTTTGAGCTCTGGGGCTGTTTGTCTGTAAGCCCTTTTCTCTGCACCGCCTCTGCAGGAGGTGAGAAGACCTCCCTGTGATAAGGAAAATGAAAGTTGTGTGGGCGACGTCTGAGTCAGAGAGAGAGGAGCCTCTTTGCACCCCATCTTGAGACAAATCATCCAGCAAGCTGCTGGGCCTGCCCTTGGGGTGAAAAATTCTATTTCAAGAGTAAAAGAAGTGCACTGAGGTATGGCGGGCAAGCTCTTTCCTCATCTGCTGGTCCTCTCAGGACCAGAAGAAATGGTCTGAAGTTGAGGCAGGGGAGGTTTAGATTAGATCTTGGGAAGAATTGCTTTCTTGAGAGGGTGGTCAGGCACTGGGACAGCCTGCCCAGGGAGGTGGTAGAGTCACCAACCCTGGAGGTACCTAAGAAATGTGTAGACGTGGCACTTCAGGGCATGCTCTAGTGCTCGGGATTGTTGGGTAGGGTTTTTGTGTATCTATGGTTGGACTTGATGATCTCAAAGATCCCTTCCAACCATGAAGACTCTGTGAAGGTGTAAGGCTGTGTCATGAGCTGGTCTCTCCTGGTGCAAGCAGGAGGGTCAACTTGTTGCGCCGAGGTTCGTATCAGGCAAACTTTTACGCTGAAATAAAACCTCTCCTTGCAGCACTGGAGCCAAGGTTTGGGCGACTGAGGATGCTGTAACTGAAAGCAGAGACGCTGTGGAGGTTGATTTCCACTCACAGGTGGAGCAGATCCACCACGATACAGGAAGCACGAGCCATGGTGCTGGTGGTGGGGCAAGGAGGGCAGTGTCCTGCTCCACCAGCAGCTTCGTTGCGGTGATGCATGGCACCCCCTGTTCCCCCAGAGGATGGAGGGTGCCAGAGGCAAGAGACAAGCTCTTAAAAAGCTAGACAAAACAGCTGGATCTCCCTGTTCTCGTGCTGCTTGGCAGGGATGCCCAGCAGCAGAGATGGAAGGGGACAGTGGAAGTAGGGATCAAAAGAGAAGGCCTCTCTCTTTGTCCTCTCTGCAAAGAGTGCTGGCAAGCCCCAGATGAAGCACCAGGTTACACAGCACAGGCAAAATGAGCACCAGTTCTCTCTGCTGCAGACGGTGATGCTGTCAGCTCCCTGGTGTGACAGGTTACTGGGCATCAGGGACGTGACATCCCAGTTTTCACCTTGTGGCCCTGTGCCTGCGCTCACCACAGGGCTTCTTCCCTCACTTTGCATCCAGGCTTGCAATTTCGTGATCTGGTCAGGCTGTCCTACTTCTCAAGCCACACTGGTGTCCACTCCGCTGCTGTTGCTTACTTGTCCCTGTGCTCACTTCTGCTTCAGTTTGTGTTTTGGGGACTGTCTCCTCTGCCCACTGAAGAATTTTCCTCTGCTAACGTTGCTAACCTTGGTATCTTTTGAGTTTCCTTCTCTCCTCCCTACCTTCACCCTCATGGACTCCTGGATTCGCGTCTGCTAAGTGCTGTCACCTCCTCATTCATAGCTTCCTCGAGCTGCTGGTACAAAGGAATGAGATGTAAAACAACAAAAGCTGTCTCCTTGAGAAAGTATCAAAGGACTAGCTGCCTTTCCCTCTTTCTGCTTGGGCTCCTTCTTATCTTTCTGACTTCTGGACAGCCAGATTGTTAGACGAAGGCCTGACCTTGCTAAGAGAAAAAAGAAGAGCACATAAAAATATGTGGGTTTGTGGTTAAAGCACCATTTTGGTCATTTAATTTTTCTGAGCCTCCATCCTCATGAATGAAACAGACACAGAAGGCAGGGGAAGGGTAGTTTTGGTTGTCTGTAGGTTGCCTATATGTGTTAATAATAAGGCCTTGGGAGAACCAAGTAATGAAATGCCTTTTAGTTGTGTTCCCAGTGTGTTTTAAGGATGTGAGCTGCCATCTCAGCATGAAGCAACTGAGTCAGGTCCACCCTACCCTTGAAAATAAGCCAGGTCTCTTTGCTGTCTCTGGGGCCAGTGCAGGGCATGGCTTGCACCAGAGGGCTGAAGTCTCTTGCGCCTCCTCCCTTGATTGCATGTCCTCATCCAAATGTGCTCTGGGGCTTCATTCCCAGCACAAGCCCAGGCACTGCCTGGACCATGGCATGGGATGAGGCTGGGATAAGGCACCTGCTAGGGGTTAAACAGGGACTAGATGGACCTGGGCTGTTCTTCTTGCCCAAGTCCTGAGCATGCTTTGCTCTCCAGCTTAGATGTCCCCTTTGGTTTTAGTTTGCATTATTATTATTTGACTTTTTCTTCCTTTCTTTATGAGCTATTGTGTCTTAATTCCTTGGGCTACCCTGTGGCTATTGGAGGAAGGGGAAAGGAGGAGGGGAGAAGAAATAACTTGCTTCAGGGTTTTTTTGTGGTTGTATCTGTCTCCATTTATTCTCCAATTCTTTTAGGCTGACTGGGGGTAATGGCTCTTAGCAAGCTTTATAAATCATTCTGCAGAGGACCTTGAGTGAACGTTTTATTTAATAAGTATGGAGAAGTGGGCTTTTATCCCTGCAAAATAGGTGGCAAGTTCACTCTGATTTCCACTGGATTACTGTATTTGGGGTAGAAGAAGTAATAAAAGACTCAAAGATACTGGTCTTACAGCAAGTTCCAATTGTATTGCCTCCTCTTTGATTTGCTGCTTGATCCATAGGACCATCAAAATTATTTATGTTGAAATCCAGCACTTTGATTTAATAGCACATAGGCAGGGGTAGTTGAGAGGAATTTAAAAGCTTGCTTTGAAAAGCTGTGCCAACCTGAAAACTTGAATGCTGATGCTCTTAAGCTTTGGAAAAAGGTGGATCTGCAGGTCCATCCTGAGGCTGCAGCTCACCTCCATTTCTAGACTGTGTCAGAGCAAGTTCTGAGAGCTGAGATTTTTTGCAGAGAGCAGGAAAGAGGGTTTGGCTCCAGGGATTTCAAAAAGAAATCTTTATTCAGGCTGCTGAAAAACTAGAATCTTGAGTCCTTGTCTCCTGGCTGCCTGGGACACCCACCTCGGTTACACAGGCCTTAAAGCCAGGCAGGGACCTCACCCTGGCTGCCAGGTCTGATGATATTCATTAGACTTTACATCACCAAATGTGGCTTCTTTATAAAACGGTGAAGCCACTGCAGAAAGAGAGAGCACAGTGCTGGCTTATAGCAACTTAAAATCAACTTGAAGGGGACTATTGGAGACAGAGGTGGTAGAGAGGCGGGGGTCAGTCTCCTCTCCCAAGTCCCAGGTGATGGGACAAGAGGAAATGGCCTCCAGTTGGGCCAGAGGAGGTTCAGATTGGAGATTAGGAAAAGTGTTTCCATGGAAAGGGTTATGGGTTCTTGCCCATTGGACTGGGCTGCCCAGGGCAGTGGCTGAGGCACCATCCCTGGAGGGATTTCAAAGCTGGATTGACATAATGCTTAGAGACCTGGTTTAGTGATGGTTTTTAGCAGAATTACGTTGATGGTTGGACTTGATGATCTGAAAGGTTCCTTCCAACCTGGACAATTCTATGATCACATGGATTTTGAATGAGTGCTATGTGGGAATCACATGGAAGCTACTTTGTCCCAAGGGGCTGCACATCTCAGGAGATGTCTCACTAGTGTGCAAGCTCTTGGGTTGCAGCCACACAGCTAGTCCAAGGAACAACTAGGCTTTAGGCCTGCTCACACTCCACATTAGTGATGACAGTTCATTAGCTTTGTAGGAAATGATTTCTTTCCAACAACAGAAGGAGAACAGAATGAACTCTGAAGATATGCCCAGCCTTAGTGAAAGCACAGCTGGGCCCAGCAGCCCTGTTCCTGCCAAGCACTGCTGGGCTTCAGAGGGCAGGCTGGGCAGAAAGGATGCCATTGATGCTTTGTGGTGGTCAGCACATACACCTGCCTCATGATGTCTCTTCTGCAGGCAGGCACACCCATTTGTTTTTCAGGTTCGGTAGCAATCGGTGTGGCTTGTGTGGAGAGGTGTAGAAGTCCTGTCAAGTGCAGATCTGTGCCTTTTTTCTTGTGAGAAATGATGAGAGAGCAGGTGGCCAAGCAGCAGTTGTAATGCTGGCTGTCCCCTCGGGAACTGGAGTTTCATCCTTGGAGGGATGGAAAATCGTTTTCTTTTCAGGAGCAACATCTAGTGCTGTTTCGTGGGCTCCTCTGGCATCACCATTCTCTCTCAGGGTTTGAATAAAGAGAGAAATGCATAGATATTGTTTCCTCTGACCCACCGTAGAGCATCTCAAGATGCCCAGCAATGCCTGAAATACTCCTGTAGCGCGGGACGCTTCATCCCACTTCGCCGATAACCACAGTCCCTCTTTTTGTTTGTTTGTTTGTTTGAAGGGTGTGTGCTTGTGGTGTCTGTGATTGAACAGCTTGCACAGTGGCACAACAGTACCGTAAAGGCAGCCGTGGAGAGACTGTGCAACTACATACCTGGTAAGTACCCAATAATATGCCATATGTTATGCTGGTGCCGCAGTATTTCTCTGTTAATTAAAAATTCGCACATGGAATCTGAAAAAAAGCTTTATCCGCTTCTCGTGTAGCATCTCAAATGAATGTAGCTGGAAGACAGCAAGGTGCTATTTGCAGGGAATTCAACTGGATGGCTCACTTGGCTTCAGAGCTGGGATTTTGTCCCAAAGTTGGAGTGAGTGGGGTTGGATTGACCCCACATGTGTGTGAGCACTAACACATTTAGACCCTTCCCTCTGTTTCTCTCCACTTTGTTAGCAGCTTAAGAATAGACTCACTGTATGCCCAACCACTCCTCTTTCTTGTTAATATAGGTCTTTAGAGCAACTGTGAAGATGAAAATGTTTTTAGCAGGTATAGGAAGCCACTATTCTATACCTGAGGTTGACAGGTGTAAGATGTGAGCATTTGGTCTGTGCAGAAAAGCTTTTGAACTGTAATTGATGATACAAATTTCAAAAGGGATAGCTATTCCATATGAATATGTGTAGACTCCCCTTCTTCTGCCCCTGATCTTATCTACCCAAAGGAGCTAAGCTGCCCGAATGCACACCCCTAAATAGAGAACAGTTTGAATGCCAGAAGAGCTTTGTGCCTCACAAGACCAATCCTATAACTAGTTAAGTAACTAGATCTCACATTCATGATATCTTTTTAACATTATGAATGTAAAAAGATGGCTTAGGATTTTTCATTAAAAAGGCCTTTATATAGGACTTCATTAATTGTATCTCTGGGAAACCATCTTGCTCTGTAGACCCTAGTTTCCCAGAAGATGTGTGCAGAATATTAATTCCCTCCTTTCCAAGAGAGGATTTCCCGATGCAGGATGGGGCAGGGAGGTAATTGCTGGGATTCATTCATTGATGGAACGACGCTTATCTGATTTCTATTCCATAAGTCATATCCTCGGTGTTTTAAATTACAGGCACATAACCATGAAGTTACAATTAGACGTGCTGATCCTGCTATTAAAATACAATTTTCCTCTTTAAAATACGACATGTTAGCTCTGTGTTCATGATTCACTCAGCGGACCTTGTTCCTCTGACATGTCAAGATATTTCTTTTCAGCTGCCATTCTTTACACCCATAAAATCCTATTATCCCTTTAGTTAAATCTGTATAATCCAGTTACTTTGTATGAGATGCATGGATACACCTAATAGGAAGAAACTGACCCTGAGCTTGAAAGGAGTGAAAAATCCTATGGATTGTGTGGGAGCCACAGTGTAACCCGATTTATCCTCTCCCAGGAGGTGAATCCTGCAGCCCTGCAGGAATCAACAGCTTCCTCTTGCTGCTTGAAACAATAGAAAAATTTTGGATGCTCATGAAGAAAACCTACTAAAGCAGGCCGAGCCATTTCACCTGAAGGAACAATTTCATTATTATACCTGTGCCTGCAATAGAGTGCAAGAATAGGAGCAACAAATCAATGGCAACAGGGCTTTCCCTAGGGCCAGAAAGGGGAATAAGAACTTGTGTGGGTTTTTAAGGGCCTCCTACAGTTGTGATTACAGTCAAGTTGCAGTTGGATCAAGCATTCAGTGAAGTTATACGATGTTCAAGAACAAAAAATGTTTAGAGAAAAAAATCAGTGCCCATCAATCCCACTCAGTCCCACAGGCTACAAAGAAAACACAATCACATCCTTATTTATATGGAAATATTTGCAATGTGGGTGATTCAAGAGACATGGCCAATAAACCTATGAAAACTGGAACAGCAACACCACGAGCAAAGAAAGCTCTTGAGCAGACAGAAAGGCCAGGTCTGGGGGAATGGGGCAGGATTTACAGTGTAAAAAATGTTTTTTAGCAAGAATGTATGTTTACCTGGATACTGGCTGTTTGCCTGATGAAACAGAGGTGTCTGATACCCGAAATGTGCTTTCAGGCTGCCTGCCTCCAGTGTTGCCTCTGAGTCATGCTCTGCTTCTGTGTCAGCCACTGCTGTGTAAACACCTTAGAGCTCAAGTGGTAACGGCAACGTGATTAATACCATCTTTGTTGCAAATATTTATCCTCTGGCTTTTGGCCAGAATTCGTGTTTCTAGGACTATAAAGCTACAGAGGAAAAGTTTCTGGACTTTTATTGCATAAGAATAGGGCAGTTTAGGGGATCTCTAAGCAAGGTAAAACCAGATGTACTCTATTTGTTTTTTATAAATTTCCCAGGATTTAGTTTGGTTTAAGCTCTTCTCTTGCCCCTGAACACTCAAAGTTATTCATAATTTTCTCTCTCTGTCTCTCCCCCTCCTTTCCAACTCATGCAGCTTCTTCCAACAGAGCTTTCTCTCTGCAATATCTTCTCCTTGTGTGAGAAGATGTCAGAGATTTCTGAAATCACGAGTGGAGGCTGGCTCAGAGGGCAAGTCCTGTAAACACTGTCCATGGCTTGGGTCTGTTTTGCTGGAAGCCAAAGCCTGGATGGAATCTGTATCTTCCAAGAGGCTTCTATGTGCTTAAATGATAACTTTATGTTATTGCTGTTCTTTTTACCACCCATCATTTGTTATGCCATGGAGTAATTACCTGTCAACCTTCCTATATGCATGAGGAAAGCAGCACCTAGAAACCAGTGTGAATCAGCAGACCCCCAACATCAGGTCCCCAGAGCTGATGGCCAGCCAAACCCTCCCTTCCCTGCAGTCACCAGTACAGATTACAGCAGCCAGTTGGCTCCTCCAGGGCTAGAAAGATTATGGAAACCAGCTGGTTTGGGAAACTCCTAAAGAGCCCATCCCCTGTGATGCACCAGGGAGGTATTGGGGAAGCCAGACACCTTCTCTGTGGGTTACTATAGGGAGTCAGATGCCCCGTGGGCAAGCATCATCAGAGGGTGTTTTAATCAGCCATGATACCAAACATAGGATTATTGATGTCTGCAATGTCTTTCCTTTTAGGAGAACAAGAATAAAATCTAATTCTAGCCAGGAGACCAATTTTTAACTTGCAGATTACTTCTAAAGAGCCAATAGAGAGGAATTATGTGGCAAAGGAGGCCAAGAAATGAAGCTAATAACTTGATTGAAATCAAACACCTGGCATGGGATAAGAAAAATCAGTTACAGAAGGTGCCTGCAACACCGTACGAGTAGGAGGGTGTTGGAGAAATTCTCTTTTTGTTCACTGCTATGGCTTTCTGGTGCCAGTCCTCCTTTCTTGGGCACAGGGTACCAGCCTGCAGCCCTGGTAGGAGAGCAGCTGGGGAAGGGAGAGCACACCCGTACCTGCAGCTGGAGTCTGTGCTGTGGTGATTTGTACCCTCCCCAGAGCAAAACTACCCCCCCTGTGCACAGCAGATCTTTGTGTGTCCACCCTGATGCTGCTTAACATTGAATATTCAGCCCAGAGTCGGAGAGAAGCAGATGCTTTGGGAGTTTTTAAGGCTTTTCTTTGGTAAACACGAGGGTTCTCTATGTTTTCTTCCCCAAGGACAGATAGTTATTTGTCTGGGGAATGGAAGTGCAAGAGAAAAGAACATCTCTCAGGAATTTCAGGAGCTGCAAGTTTGTCATCGCTGCACTTGTGTGAACCTGCCCTTTCAGGACTTTTCACACCACCAGCCCTGCTGAAACAAGGTCTAACACCTCCTTTGCAGGATTCGTGTGGGATTAACCAGCTCTCACGTGTTCAGGCCAAGAAACAGTCAATTTTCCTCCCTGGGAACTATCAGCCCAGCGCTACCATCGTGCTTACCTGTATTCCTGAGACACCCCACAAGTGTCTCAGCTGGGTGGTTATGAAATGGTGTGGGGACCACTGGCTTTTTATAACAGTACCTTAAAGAAATCTCTGATGAGCTGTCTTCCAGAGGACATGGAGGGTGTATTTCACCCAGATTAAAGAAAGCCAGCGTCCTGAAAAGGCACCCGACTGTAGATTGTGAAAGGAAGCCAAACAAAAAGTGTTAAATACTTGTTTGAATGCAATTACTCCTGCACAACTCTGCACAAAACAGGTTCTCTTAACTCACACAAAGCCCCAGAAGCTCGGAGGCAGCTCTAGCAGTAGCGTCAGGTCCTACAGCCTTTTCTGTGCTTTGATTTATGTATTTGTTTTCCTCCTCCTTGCAAACCTACTGAGCTGTTCGCTCAAAAGGCTTAGAAAATGCTGCAGCATGTACGATTTTTTTCAACTTTTTCATGATGCCATACTAAGAACATTTAACAAATGCTAGTTATCCTTTTTGGTCCTTATCACGTGGCTTGCCTCAAGCAAGGGAAGGGCTTTAGGAAAGGTTAGAAATTTGGGTTTTCCCATTCCCTGGAGCTATAACGAGGTGATAGATTCACACACCTTTCCCCATTCACCTTAATGAACCAAATCCTGCTGCAGTTTGACTGTTATGAAACCAGTTTTACTGCGCTCAGTAACTTTAAAAAATTGTATGTTTTCTAGAAAAACTGCAAGGTTTCTGTTATGTGCTTGCTGAACTTTATGGACCACACCTAGCCGAGCTGTAAGTATTGCTGTGTCCTCTCAGACTTTGCTTAGTTTGTTCTT
The DNA here is from genome assembly GCA_028571045.1 of Scolopax bukidnonensis. NCBI lineage: Eukaryota > Metazoa > Chordata > Aves > Charadriiformes > Scolopacidae > Scolopax > Scolopax bukidnonensis. The sequence continues at coordinate 45,983,724 of JAOWAV010000012.1, forward strand.
TACACGACTGAATGTGCTGTCAGGTTGAAGTGCAGGGGTTTCATTCTTAAAATCATGTTGTTATTAAAGCGGAGATGCTTGAGAGTGATTCTGATTTGGCATAGCTATTCCTGAGTGAATAAATACAGGCTGCCACTGGTAACCGTTTTCATACTCCGTTTGAATCTCAGATCAGGCCCACCTGATGTAATTACCTTTTGAAATTCAGCTCGTTTGGCTGAGGGAGGAATTTGAATAACCTGTGTGTGAGAGACAGGTTCTACAGAGTCACGCTGCTGTAATACTTGGCTCTTACTTTCCCTTTTACCTTTAATCAGGCTTTTTAATTGTCAGCCCCTACATGCTCTCAGCCCTGACCTTAATACACACTCTTGGGGAAGCCTACCAAGTAATGTAAGTGATTAATAAAATAAAATGTAGGTCATTTTATTTCTCTTTGAAAGATCTTTGTTTAATTAACAGAGCTTTTGCTAGACTTTCTTCCTCCCCGGGGTCTTTATTTTTATTTTTAAAACTAGCCAAGGGACTGCAAAGTGCTTACAGGACTAAGAAGGGCTATAATCAAACATTTTAATTTAATTCCTGATTAGCTCAGAGGTGTGTCCCAAAAAAAGGAAGAAGCAATCCTAGCACTTGTGCTTGGTGATTAAAGGTTAAGGATCTTTGAAGGATTTCTGGTTATTTTCTTGAGTTAATGATTGAACATTCATATCTGCCAAATTGCATATGCATTAACTTTAACCTTTAAATCTTTGTCAGCCTTATGACTGATTAAAAAACAGAACAGTCATAACGTATTTGATTCAGGTGCTGCATAGAAAGCGTGGTGCTTCTTCATCATCCTGGGATTCAATTTGAAATGCTGAACAGGATGCCCTGGCAGAAAATCATTAGGACCCAACGCTGTCGTGAGCAGCGATTACAGGCCACGGTGAAGGGAGCTGACTATTGTTTGCTCTTGGGGAGATTTAGCTTCCCATGGAAATAGCTTCCACTTTTGAGCACCCAGAAGAACGTGATAGTCTTTGTTTTCTCACCATTTCCTTCAGCATAGACAGAGAAATGAATGCCGATGTGGTCTGCCATTCCTTGAAGCTGTGTAAACAGGATCCAGGACAACCACTTTGTCATCTCTACCCTCCTCCAAAGGTGAGCTGGTTTTCCATTTTTTTTTTCAAAACTACAGATTGTGGAAGGTCTTTTAAGCCGGAACTGAAGAGTACAGAGGCTTCCAGTGTAAGTGCATTATCTGGGAAATAAAATTCAACATTTTGTGCATGGCCACTTCTAGAAAATGTCTGTTAGAATGAAAGGCACACAACACGCCTTAGCTGAGTGAAGCACCAACAAGATGGGGGCGGGAGAGTGGGAATTCCAGGGCCAAATCCTCTTGTACCAGTCTAGCTCAGAGAAGAAGAGCAAGGAAAATAAAATCTGTCCCCAGACTTTATTGTTAAGTGGAGCCATAACCCCAAAGCAGATGCTCAGCTGAGGTTGACCTATACCACCTTGTTACCATGGCATGGCAAGTTGCCTGATCTGCTCTGGCAGCTTGTTTAGTGCTAGTTACCTGCTGCAAATGCAGGGCTATTTGACTTGGATTAGTCTGCATTGCAAGAGGTTTCAGGTAATATGTATAATCTTTTTGCCACAGGCTGGAAACATGTTTAGTTACCACTGCTTTTGTGAGGTACAGTGACTTGGGGGTTTTTTCGCCGTCATCATTCATCCCCGGTCACACTAAAAGCTGTGAGTGATGGTGGTTGTTTGGCAGGGTCGAAGAGCAAGTGATTTGCTTAGGCATCTGGTTTTGGAAATCTTTTTTCCCTGCATTTTGATGGATAAAGACATAGTTGATTTCTAAAGGTTTGCAAAAGGTGTTTTACTTAGGGCATCATCCAACAGCCATTGAAATCAGTCAGAGCCCTTTTATGGGCTTTGCTGAGCCCATCTCCAAGACAGATTTAGTTCTGCCCATAACAAGACCTGGAGAAACACTTGCCTTCCAGAAATGGCAGTAACATTTGTTTAATAGCAGGTGTATGTCCCCCCATGCCATGCCAGCACAGGGATATATGGGTGTGCAACCAGGCAGGGGGAAGAGAAAGAGGAAAGGCAGCAGAGAGGGGGCCCACACCAACTTGACTCAAACAGGATTTTGCCTAAACATCAAACAAGTTTCTTCAGAAGTTCTACATCTGAATCATAGAATTGTCTAGGATGGAAGGGACCTTTAAAATCCTGTAGTTCAACCATCAACCTAACTCTGATAAAAGCCATCTGGTAAAACAGTGCTTGGGTCCTTCCATCCTTCCCCGATGTACATCAGAGCTACCCTACTGCGAGCTCGCTTAATGATTGCCAGGTCTTTACTCACCCCACAAACATCTGTGAGTCTCTAGGACATTCTGCCCTGTTTTTTTTCTCTCCTCTGCACTTTTAAGAGCAGCAGAGATCCTATCAGTGACTGGGGGGCCTTTCTCCTTTCTTTTTTCTTTCTTTTTCTCCTTCTTTTTTCTTTCTTCTAAATTAGGAGTCCTGATGGCAAAGGTAAGAGTCCAGCAAATGCTGTCAGGCTCCACCATCCCCCAATGCAGCAGGTCACCCAGGAGGACAGCACCGTGCTGCCAGCCTGAGAATTAGATTTTCATATGGACTTACTTCCTTTTGTGGGGGAACAAAGAGAAGTAGAAACCACCCTGCACCCTGACTTCTGCTGGTGGCAGAAGTTCAAGGCGCCCCTTAGGGTGAAAGAGGATGCAGGCAGGGAAGTGCACTTGAAGAGTGGGATGGTCTCTCCAGGGCTGCACAGTGAGTGAGGCTAATGGGTCTGGAGAGAGGGGCTGTTTAAACTGAGGTGGCTCCCCTGCAGAAATTAGATCTGTGGTGAAATGCTTGGCCTATCAACCAAAGAAGACAGGCTGCCACTCATGGGATTGCTGTTAAATCTTTGGTTAGCTCTTCCCATCTCTCTCCCAGAGGTGTGGGACCAAGCTGGTGGCTCCTTCCCCTCCAGCAACATTTCCAATGACTGCACTTTCTGCCAGGAAAACAACTAAAGACGGGATTTTTTTGGTTTTGTTTGTCAAACAAAATTTGGACTCTCATTAACATGGCCTGGAGACTGTCCCTCTGAGTGAGTAGCTCAAGCAAACCCTCTCCCTTCCAAGTGGTAGTTAAATCCCTTTCTGTCAAGGTGTATTTGTTTCTTACCAGGAATAAAGGAATTCTACCAAGAAAACAATTTTCCTACCCTAAGTGTGCCCTCTTTTTTAGTTTGCCTTGTGCCCTGAGACAGCGTGAGGAGGCTGGGGGAGATGGGAGGAGAAGAGCAGCTCTTAGAGTTCATGCTCAAGTGGTTGATAAATTGCCCACAGTAACTCTGAGACAAGTCAGACTGAGTGAGGATGAATTATGGGTGAAAAAGAATAATATACAGTCAGAGACACAGATGCATAGAATGCAGTTTACCTCACATTTGCTTCTTTGGTTTGTAATTTGATTGATCACTTGAGTTATATGAGTCTGCAAATGTTGGCTCAGTCCCCTGCCAAGTGTTTGAACAAGACTTCAATACTAATGAGTGTTTTGTTCAACTTTATTGATTCTCAGGTACTTTTTTTATTCCTTTAGACTTTCAGATGCCCATTTTCTCAGAATTAGTATCATATTTGCACCGGTGAAGGGAGAAAAATAAATATATAGTTATTTACCCATATAAGGCAGTAGAATGTTCACCTTTTAATTGCCTTTAAGGTGGCAGATATCAACACGTAGCCGCTTTCTCAGTCAATAGTTTATTTTGTTCTGTTTCTGTGATGTCGTTCTAGTGAGATTGTGTGTCTCGAGGAAGAAAGAGCCCCTGCTCCAGAGGCTTTGCAAACTATCTGTATAATGGGGATGCTGCAAGCCCAGTAAATGATTCATGTCTTCTATTACATACTTCCCCGGCCTCTGACAAATTAACCCAAATTAATTTTTTTTCGCCAACCTGCCTGGAGCCACTAGTGCTCTGTGATTATTATAGGGGACTTGGCTCTTATTAGGAATAAAAAATATTGCTCTGTGTGTGCAGGGTGCAGTGCTGTCAGCACGGAGCTGGAGGGGGGAGAGGGTGGCTGGGTGAGGGCAGCTCCATGGCGGGGACTTGGGCTGTCCTCCTGGTGGGGCAGTTTTAGGAACAGACCTCTGATGTGTGGAAGGGGCATTCGCTGCTCCTGGGATCGTTGGCAGGATCCTGGGAGCTCCTGGGAGCAGTTGTCACTCATGATGGGGTCCTGGGAGCCCCTGATTGCCACCAGTGGCCTGCAGAGCAGAGCTGGGGTCAGGACTGGAAGTGCAAGTAGATGGGCATGTGTAGGCTCTCCCGTCACATGTTTCTTGCCCAACAAGAGGTTCTACTCTACCCTTAGTATGAGGGTAGCAATACTTCCTTCAATCAGGAAGAAAAAGAATATGACACATGAGAAGTGTAGCTGAAAGCTTGCCAGCATCTAGAGCTGCTGTGATATGCTTTATGGTTTAACCTACATCAACAGCAGCTATTCCAGCATTGCCTGCAGAGCCGCTCCGAAACGCTGGCAGTGGCTGTAAGTATCCAAGCTAGCTGGTTTAGGATGACTGAGTATTTTTTAGCCCAAAAAAAGTTTATCATCAGCTCACATGGCAGAGAGCTTTCTGCACCAGGCTCTGTGATGCAGGGACATCCCTCTGGTAAGCGAGAAGGGCCAAGGTGAAGGGGTTTAGGCACAGCCCACCAAGGTCCCCTTCTGGGGGAGCAAGCAGGTTTGCAGGAGATTGTTCTCAGCTTGTCTCTAGATTGTTTTAAGCCAGCTGGCCTCTTCAGTTAAATGGCAACACTTGAATTGATTTTGTTGGGGCCAGGAAAAGGGCTCACCGGAGTCCTGCTGCTGGCAACTGGAATGGTCTGTGTTGGAAAGAGCTTGTTGTCTTCTTTCTGCCTTTCATAGTGCCTCTTCTGCTCCAGATTATTAGAGACCTCGTGGCTGCAGACTTTAGCTTAACCTCCAGTAGTAGGATTTTGCTGGGAGGCATTTTACATCAGCAAAAATACATGTATTTATGCTAATGTCATTTTATCTTGCCAAAATAAGCTTCATTGCCACAAGAAGTCATGCTGGTTCCTGTCCCTTCTATCAGGTCTTTCACTGAGTTTGTAAAAAGCAAAAGCCAAATCCCTCACGGACATTCAGGCTGCCAGCCTGCTCTTTGACAAAGTAGGAGCCAACCAATATTGACTGGGGGGAAAAAGCAACCTTTGGGGGTTTCCTAAAATCAAAGTACTCTCGTTATTTTCTCCCTTTCCTCCCTCGTTTTCAGTGAAAATGGGAAGTGCTTCCCGGGGAGGTGAGGCAGAACCAAACTCCGGGGTGGGAGTACTTCTGCAGTGAGAGCAGGCTGGCAGCCAAACGTGGACCTTCTGGCTGGGACTGTTTCCTTCTTTTGAGACCACAGACCGTAAAGCAAACATCTGGGAGGCAGGCTAGGTCCTGGGGAGCAAGATGCCCTCTGTTTAGCCTCTCTTTTTTGGGAATAGGTAAAATCTACCGAAGTGAGTTGTTGAGAAACAACCTACAGATGAGCAATAGCAGAAGGCACGGTTTTAGCACTCATTCTTCCTCTTTCACCCGTTTCCTCACAATTTTCCCTTCTCCTTTTCATTGGCAGAAAATAAAAGGAAAAAAAAAAAACAACCTACAAAAAATCCAACCGACCCAAAAACCCAACACAGCCCCAACCTTCCACCAAATAAACCCAAAGAAAACAGAGCAGTGTGGAAATGTTTGCGGGGTGTTCTACCAATATAGAACATGCCCCAGGCAGGGTTTCTGAGAACAAGTGTGGGGCCACTCAGGGGCACAGCAGCATTTGGGATGGGAGGTTGGCAGAAAAAAGCACGAGGACTTGTTGGGGATGCTGACTGTGTTCTGCAGAGGCAAGCTAGAAAGAGTGAATCAATATCTTTCATCCAGAGCACAAAGTCCAAGTCCAAAAGAAACAAGTAGCCTAAAACAAGAAGAATTCATTGCCCTGGGAGGAGAAAGGACTGAGTCAGGCCTTGTACATTTTAGATTTGGGCTTGCAGGGAAGGTCCCTGTTTTGCATCCAGAGCATATACTGTTTGGTTTGGCTATCCCATGTAATCATAAAGATTCCCCCTACAGCCTCGATAGGATGAAACGTGGGAGTTGTAGAACAGATCCCCGTTTTGTCAGGGCTGTGTAACAAGCTCTGCAGCGTTTCAGTACCTTGGTAAGCATAGTCCTGGTAAAAGGATAACGAAAATGAGTTAGAAGGGAAGCTGTTGGAGTGTTTTCTAAATATCTGCTCTTCTGGGAAAGAGCTGGCTAACAAGGATGATAAATGACAGACAATTAAAGTTGGCTTGTGCTTTTTTTTTTTATCATGAGAAATAGATCTGTTTGTGAAAAATTCATTACCTGGGCTGCGTGGAGAGCATTGGAAGGTGGCAGTGAATGAAATCCCAACCCCATCCGTGGCACGGATCTCTCGCGTAGCGCTGGATAGCAGGGCTGCATGGGGCTGGCTGTTCCCCAACATCTCCATCTGTCCAGCTGCTGCTGTGGGGCCCTTCCTCTGTGGGGTTTTCATGCCGTGGGAAAGAGAGGAGGCTGCCTGCTGGCCAAGATGGAGCAAACGAGGTGGTGTGGCCTTTGGCAGTGGGCTTGACCTGCCGGTGTCAACCAGGGATTACAGGTGACCCATGAAACCAAGAGTTTTTCCTCCTGGATGGGTCTCCAGCTGCCGGTCCTCCGCGACCCACCTGGAGGCCTGGCTGAAGTAACTTGTGCAATGGGTGAAGATCTCATCCTTTTGCATTTCAGAGAGAGCATTTGCGACACACGGGGACAACTCAGCTTTTCCTCCCTTCTTTTCTGCTCTCTGGGTGTGATATTGCCGTAGCTGTCTGAAGGGACCTACCTGTCTGCTGAGAAGGAAAGAGGTTTTCTCCTCTCCTGCCCAGCAGAAAGGGAGATGGATGAATCTTATCTCTGGGGGAATTTTTCATGCATCATACTCCCATACTCCCATTTGATTTTAATCCATTTTCCTCATCTGAGTTTTGACTTATTTTCTATAGGAAGGCCAGCAGCTGGTAAGGCACGACATAACTGCGGCAAATGCAAGATGTGTGTTTGGTTTTGGGGACAGCAGTTGCCCAGGGGGAAGAAAATAGGAAGCAGCATCTTGGCTCCTTCCCAGCATCTCGCATCTATTTGCGAGATAACTTCAGATTTTTATAATTCAGACACCGTGAATTAAACCTATATTAAACACATATATTAATGTGGCACATATATTAAGAATAATAATACCTTAGAAGTCTGTGTTCCTTGCTGCTTATTCTTATTCTTCCTTATCCCTTTATATCATTCCCTACAAATTTTTGACCCTTGAATATCACAGTTAATTAATTTGCTTTGATCACTGCCTAAATCAATTACAATGACATGCTAAATTTTATCTCCAATTAAAAAATGTTGGTAATGGTTGCTTTAAATGCAAATATGTGCTGCTTTAATATTCCAAGCTGGCGTGCCCGCTGTTCAGCAAGGTGCCATCACTCGAGGGATAGTTTTTCCAAATGCTTTAATAACTTGGTGAAGCATACTTTTTTTTTTTTTTTTCCCGTGTTGAATTCCTGTAGCTCCTGCCAGATAAATATAAACTTGTGCTGAACTTTACCTCGGTGCCCTCAGACCCAGTCTGTGTGAAGCGAGGAGTTCTGTCCTTAGGCTGGGCTGTAGGAGAGACTGATGGGAGGTTGTTGTCAGACAAAACACTTTGTCCTTGCAAACCATTTTAATCAGAAACAAAATAGGTTTGGGACACACCAGAATTTTCTTGCCATTTGACACGTTTTGTAAAATAATGGATTTTTATCTCTTTATTTCATTTTTTTTTTTACAATCCTCAAAGCCTACAGAACAAAAGCAGTCATTCCTTCTGAAAGAGGGCACGTGGGCAGTATTGTCAGCCTTCTTCACACTGAATGTTGAGGGGGAGGACAGAGGCCATCACACAGATACTGCCTCCCAGATATGACTGTTTGCAAAGGTAGCCTAACAAAATAGGGGAATTATCATCACTGAGATGGAAGAATATCATCCGAAAGGGAAAACAGCAGCAGAGGGAACACACTGGTGTTAATGCTGCCAAAACCAAATACTCCTGCCTGAAGTTTGCCCCCAGGTCTGCAAACTGATCTCGTCTCAGGGGCACTCAGCAGCTGGCTGTCTCGTCAGCAGGACACCCATAGCACAAACTTAAACCACCCTCCCAGACTCCTGGGACTAAGTGGGGTTTTTCTGTTTTCATTGACATCATGGGATCTTCTTTTCCTACACAGGAAGATGTGGCTGAATTTAGGAAGTGCTGTTCATCAGAGTTGTTAAATGTTTTGGACTGCATGAGTGTGTCTGGGACATCTCCTCACCCCCATGGAGAGTCCTTGTAGCGGGAAAATCAGTGTGGTTCTTCTGTGCTGTGGTCCAGGCCACGTTTCTTCTAAACACTTAACAGCAGGGTGCAGAAACAGTCCCTGCTTTTTGCCCCCTACCTCAGCATTCAGACAAGCAGAACCCAGGGCTGTGGACCTGCAAAATGTACCCGTTGAAGTTTTTGCAGAGCTGAAAGCAAGGGCAAGGGCTGAGAGCAGGACCTCAGCAGTTCTTGGCCATGGTCAAGCAGTGGTCACTGTGCATTTGACCATATCCCTGCTGCACCACGCATGGCACCTCTGTCCTCCTGCTGCCAGCTGGTCCCTGGCTGTCACTCACTCACAGCTGGTGCCCCTTGCACAAAATTTCCTTTCCCCCTTTGAGAAGAAATAGGGAAGGATTTTGGAGAATTCTCAGGGTGTTACCAGTTGTAACCAATGGCCTTACAGTGCCCAACCTGTTTTCCTTTGATAGAGATGCATTTCCAAGGTCTTTTCATGCAATGGTTCTCCTGCTCTTCCTTTCTAATTAGGTATAGGTATGCCTCACTTTGGAATAATCTCAAAAATACTTTTTCAACACAAATTTGCATTAACCCAATAGAAAAACAATCTTTCCCCTGTCGTGAGAACGTGCATTCCAGGACTGCTATTTCCAGAATAAAAGCTAACCTTTCTAGATCCTAAGCAGGAGGCTTGTCTTCCAAACTCTATTCCCTGCTTTGTACCTTCTCATGCACCAGATGTTCGGCTGCTGAGGGAAACCTTATCTGAGAATCCCCCTTATCCATCCCAGACCAGATGTTTCCTCTAGACCCTTCTGCAGCAAGTCAGACCAGCATCGTAACCCTCTTTTGACCATCTAATGGACGAGTTCTTTGTCAGGAGTCACTGAATTCTGTCCTCTGCAGTTCACATGCTGCAGTCAGGATACGAATCTCAGTTTTTTAAGCAATCTGGACTTTTTCTTAGGAAATAAATGATTCCCCGAAGCAAAATAAATGAACCCTCGCAATTGGAGTTTCATAGGGGCTGATCAGATAATTGATTGTCAGTCCAATAAAAAGGAACTGATGAAGAGTTTGTGGACTCATACATCTTTTTTGTGCTGGGACTGATATATTTTAAAAAATTAAAGGTAGAGAACAGGGAGAAAAATTGGTAGATTACTGTGAGGCTGATCTGTTCTGGTTTTTATTTGGTTTTGTTCTTGCTCTCCTAGGTGGGGCTGAGTACTGCAATACGGAAAGCAAAAAGAATGATGAAGAATTCCAAGGATCTGGTAAGAAATCACTGGCATTAAGCTGTTTTACTCTGTACCTGCGTTTTATCAGGAGTGAGTTTGTTTATTCAGGGTTTTATTTTTGGGTTTATAATTGTAAACCCACCTCATCATGATTGAATTGAATGTGTACTTACTCTTATAAGATCTGCTCTGTCAGGTGATGCTGGGAAGAGGAGAGGGAGATAATAGAGAGGAAAAATGGGAGTGTGGAGAGAGCAGAAAAAGCCTCATGAAAAATGCACCAAAGTGCTTGTAGAGTAGCCATAACCATCTGTATCCATCCAAGACAAAAATTAGGGTCTGAAATTCACGCAGCAGCTGAAGATATAATCCATGAGCTCCATAGTACAGCTCCATGTGGAGACACTTGCTTGTACTAGTCCAAGCCACCTTTCAGGCAGCCAGCCTTAGAACAAAATACAAGCAGACATAGATTTTATTTAGATTGTTTTATGAGAAGTGGGAATTTCCCTGTACTTTTCCATCCCGAAAAGCTTCCTTCCTGCCTTCCAACTTCTTGCAGCATTTATTATTGCTCCTCCTTGTTTTATGCTTCTCCCTTGTCCTTTGTCACCCCTGCCTTGCCCTTGTAGCCATGTGTAAGTGGGAGCCACTTGAACTGAGCCACTGCCTCGGAGCACGGTGATTCCACTTGAGGATTGTCTGAAACTCAGCAATGGTCTAAAAGCAAGTTCTGTGTATTTTTTCCTTTATTTTTTTGAGAGGTTGCTTTAGCCTCTAGACTTGAAAACTGGCATCTGAAATCTTTCCACCTCCTCCAGTTGTAAGATTTATGGAGGATGTCTAAAGGGTAGCAGAGAAGGGAAGGGTAGCTTTTATTCTGCTGGGTTCACTTGTATGAGTCAGCTCAGCCATTGAGTTTGCTCCAGTTGTCTTCAGGCACTTAATGCAGAGCAAATGTTTTTTGCTGTTTGGGAAGGAATTATTGATACTGCTTCTTCCTGAATCCTCACTGTGATACTAGTCACAAAAGTGAAAATTGAGGTGCCTAATTAGCCTTTGGGCAATTGCCAAATTGCCAAGCCAGGGAAATAAACAATGCACTGGAGAGATAGCTTTCAGCTCCTGCAGAACAGCAACCAGCAGGATCTTATTCATTTTCCTTCCTCTTCAGGGTTGTGCTACTGATGGCCTGAGATTTCCCCTCAAATTACATGAAATTTCTAATCCTCTTTCCTGGGGTGCAAGTTCCCATGTTAACACCTGCGAGATGCTCTGAGTTCAAGGAGGTCCTCTCTGTTAGCCTGAGCCCAGGTGCAGGGATGAAGAGATGTCGGTGCTCCCTCCCAGAACACAGGGCTCTTTTCATTCGTGATGCTACCCTTGGCACATCAAGATGTGTCACTCATGTGCCCACCCCATCTGGTCTCTGCAAGCTGTGCATGCCACATCCTTTCAGTCTCTCCTTAGTAGGGTGTCACTAGGTAGGGTGTCAGTAGGGTCTCCTTCCAGCTTGCTTCTACTCTTCTGTATCCTCAAAGCTGCTCAATGCCCTGGTGCATCTCCCTTGCTCTGTATCGCAATGCCCTTGGCCTCTTTCTGCTCCTACTTGCCTGTTTAGGAGCAAGAGAGACAGACTGTACCTCAGCTAGAAGTACCAAGGCCGTAATTATAGTTGGGTTTCTCCAGTCAATGGATTTCCAAACCCACAATATATGGTCAGTTTGAATAAAACAAGTATCATGTGGTTGGTTGGCCCTCTCCTGCGATTATTGCTAGCCTGTCCTTTTAATGATCCTTGTTGAAAGTTATTTTAAAACTAGAAAATTAAAAATAAAGTTTCTAGAAGAATTATGGTTTCTTGCAACTTCCCCTTCAGCTGAGTTGTAGTTAATTTAATTTCAAATCCAGAAAAACAGCATAGTAAGAAACATAGGAAGAGATCTCCAGCAGTGAACACATTGTGTATCTCGCCCACACAAGCCCCGTATCCTGGAGTGGCAGCGTGTGATGAAATGGTAAGAAAATCACTTGCACAAACTGAACGCTGCCAAATCATGGTTCACCTGCTCAGGCATATACACAAGCAAGGGCCAAAGCAGCCGAGATGCTCTCACTGCTCAGGGAGAGGGTTGTCTGCCTGAACGTGTGGGTGAGGATCCAGAAATGCCCTGTCTGTGGCCGGACATCTCTGCATCCAGGTGTAGAGAGAAAAGCATTCACCTGGGTTCTTCTGTGCTCTGGCTCATGCTGGACAGAAATGTCAAATTATATCTGCTCATTCTTCCTTTATCTGCTATTTTGGTTGCTTTTGCTGTGTGGCATAGAATCATAGAATTGTCAGTTGGAAGGGACCTTCCGGATCATCCAGTCCAACCATCAACCTCACTCTGATCAAAACCATCACTAACCCAGGGCTCTAAGCACTAGGTCAACCC
>JAOWAV010000012.1:46019802-46030923 GCA_028571045.1 Scolopax bukidnonensis
GTTTCCCTGGAAAGGGTTCTTGCCCATTGGACTGGGCTGCCCAGGGCAGGGGTTGAGGCCCCATCCCTGGAGGGATTGAAAAGGTGGGTTGACCTAGTGCTTAGAGCCCTGGGTTAGTGATGGGTTTGATCAGAATGAGGTTGATGGTTGGACTCGATGATCTGAAAGGTTCCTTCCAACCTGGACAATTCTATGATTCTATAAGGGATCAAAAGATTAGAAGTCAAGAAACCATTCTTGTCCACCCTGCACTTCCGGTGCTCTCTGGACCCAGGCTCTTTCAGTGCCCATTAGTGCTGCTCTTTGTCAGCCACACGAGATCTAAGAGCAAGAAAGTCAAGACGTGCAGCTCAGGTATTGCAAGGTTTATGGACTTTGGGGGTTGCTCACAAGTGGAAGCAGACCCAACACTGACTCCTCAACCAAAACTAACCCCCCCACATGCTGGTCTGAAAATACTTGGAAAGCAACAGAGAAGAGGGAGGAGAGATCCAGGAACAGCTGCCAGGACACTCTACAGTGTAAGGGTAACAGTTCTGCCTCATCTCTTTTTGTCTCTCAAATGTTTTAATCACAGATTTAAAATTCCCTGAAGACTCAATTTATCTGTGTTCTCTAAAAACCCCCTTCATTTTCTTGCTGTTTTTCCTTGATTTGTAACTGTGCTAATGCTTTCCACAGAGCTTCTTATAACTACCTACGCTTGTGGAGGTAATAAATACTTAAGAACAGCTTCTTGCTTTTTTTTTTGTAAATACATTTTTGATTTCTAGGCACCCCAGTAGTTTATTTGTGCTGGAACTGCAGCCCCGGTCCAGGGAGCCGTGTGGCTGGATGGTGTAGCAGAGGGATGCTGAGCTCTGGCTGAAAGAAGGGCTATTAAACAGAAAAAAAAACCCATCAACTGGCAACAGTTCTCCAAGCCATGTTTTCTAAGGATTTTCTGGGGCTCTTATTCTGCTGAAAAGAGGTTCTCGACATACCAGCTGGATTTTGAATGGACTCGTGGCCCTCAGGAGGGAAGCAGCAAACAGATATATTCATTTTTAGCTTAGAAAAAAAAAAAAACCCACTGGATTATTTAAACCATAAAGGATTCTTTGATATATGCAGTTGGCATCACTCTGAGTGATAATAACAAAAGGCACCGCTATTAAAATGCAAAGTGTATTATTGCTACCTTAGGGGTTTATCTCTTAGATCTGTGCCCTGTACCAATCCAGCAAGGATTTAATAATCTCTGTCCACAAGTTTCCCCCCACGTGCTGTGGGGAGGACAGGATTTGCTCCTCAAAGCAAGTTGCAGAGGCACAATGCAGAAAAGAGGAGAAGAGAGAATTGGGTAAAAGCTTTCCTAGTAGGGAATGCTTTTCTCATTCAAGACATAAATGAAAGGTTAGAGACGTTCAGAGATACTTAGGCTTAGCTGGCTCTTCTCCTGCAGGAGGAAAGATTTGCATCTAAGCATTTGGGGGAGTTGCCATTGAAATGCAGAGCTGCTCGGGGGGGCTGCATCTGTCTTAATACTATTTTTCATAAGTCTGCCACTTGTGGGGAGGGCAATGCAGACCCCCAAACGTTGGTGACTAGTGCTATTTAAGATGTTTTACTGGTTTTCATGGGTATCTTTCCCACCTCCAGCTGCGTCTCCAGAAGTGCACAATCATTCAGGCATCCTGTGTTGTATCTGCCAGCCCCGTTGCAGGTGTCCTGGATACTCTGGGATGTCAAAAATGGCACTTGGTGCCTATGTTTAGGACCTGAATCAGTCCCAATGTGGTGTAGCTGTGAGACGCTTACACTCTCAGAAGAGTGAGAACAGTTCCCTTTGCAATTTATAGGGAAAGTTAAAAGTAGACCAACTGTTGACAAGTCAGGTTGGCTGGTTTACAAGAGACTACTATGTTCAACAGATGGGAAGAAGCTGCCAGATCTGGATAAAAAGCCAGATCCAAACAACCCAGCACTTAAAAGTATTTGATTTTCTACAATCTGAAGAGTGGGACTCAGGCAAGAGGCAGCAGGTCCCTGGATTTAGCTTTACTTCTTAATGCCGGCACCCAAAAAGGTTACAGAGATGAGTTACATTTCCATTTTTTATTTTTAATGCTCCTGAACTCTTTGAAATATGCAACGAAGTTGGGTTTTGCACTTCATTTTGTCTATCACTCTAACGATGTTGTACTGTTTCTTTTATTCCCGCTGCATGTGATCAGGTGGTTCTTCAGGAAACCTCCTCTCTTTAATAAAAAGGTGAGTCTTTAATAGGATTTGAATGCTGATGGAGGGTACAGAAGTGTTGCTGGAATCCTACTTCTTTGAAAGACACAAGTAAAGCACTGTCAGGAGTGTAGCATCCACCAGTGTCCTAAAAAGCACAGCTTCCCTTGGCCACTGTGCTCTGAAGTGCTGGCAGTTTCTTCTCTGGTATAAACATCTATCAACAGAAGAAAAATTGTTTAGAGGTGTGACTGTCACCATCTCCAGGACTTTGATCTTGGCCCAGTTAAGCCAAAGGAGCATTTCCAGTGATTTTAAGGAAAAGACTAAGCGTTTTTCTAAATCTGTGTCCCTCTAACTTCATTACTCCTGATTTGTAGCAATGTAGATAGACATGGGAGATCCACGGTGGTATCTCCATGTGGATATGATTGAGTAACTCCTGGACAGTGAGAGGTAGCAGCTCTCCTTTTCAGATGAATGTGGGTGGGCTGTGGGGCAATTGGGTTTAATTTAGTTTGCTCGATGCTGATATAGTTCACATCTTGTTAGATTTATTGTTCTTTCCTCCAGAAAAACTAGCAATGAATCCTTGCCCTCTAGCACTGAACTTCAAACCACATCCTGATTTGATCATGAGCCCAATCCAACCCATAAACTTGGTTGTCAGCCATAGTCTTCTTCTCCCATCTCTGATTAAAAACTTCCCATCTTGATTTATGTCTTTGCCCTGAAATGAAACTACCTGGTTTGGCTTCTGAATAATACAAAGGAAATAAAAAGCCAGCAGGAAAAACAGTGAAAAGGACAAGTCCACGGAGGGCAAAAGGGAGAAGTGAAGAAAACTCTATTTAAGAAATTTTACTAAAATATAAAACTACAGAGAGACCCCCTTCCCTCCCTCCCCCCCCCAAAAAGCCCCAACTCTCCCAAACATAGAATTGTAGTCATTTAACCATTGGCCCAATCTAAACGAGCTAATTCCAAACGCGATCTCATACAAGCAGGGTGGGTGATTCGGGCACTGAGAAGGTGTCTCCCCATTAATACAGTTGTTTATTTCTCTTTTAGCTTGGCCAGAAACCAGCTGTTGGACTATCCAGCCATCGTCATCTACGCTACAATTGGGAATGATGTCTGCAATGGGTAAGGTGTAAACCAAATTAACATTTATAGTATCATAATTTTTACTTCTTTAGACCACTGCTGGCTGCTTGGACCTTTATGTCTTGTTGCTTTGCACTTCCTCATGATGACATTTTTCTTTGCTTTTGGTCTGTGCTTCATTATTCTTTTTATTCTGAAAATACTGATGTTTTCAAATACAGTCTTCCTTGTGTTTATCTTAGCCAGTCCTCATTCAGAGCTTGTCTTTCGTTCTTTTTATTACAAGCTGGTGATGAAGTGACCAATGGCATGTCTGAAGTAGAATATTTCTAACTTAGCAGGTGAAATGAGGTATAACAACAGGTGGAGAAAAAAAAAATTGTTTAAAAACATGCATATCCGTCTTACCCAGTGTGTCACCTCCTGTCAGGAGGGGAAGCATGACTGGTTTACCTTTTCTGAAGAATGACAATGCAGTCCCCTGTGGAGGTTTATTTTCACCCTGCCTCTGCTGCACACTGCCTGCAGTCTTTGCTGTGCTCTCCTGATGAGGAGTTTTGTCTTTCTGGCTTTACTCGCATCATAAGCCCAGCAGGAGAATGAACTGAAGCTTTCAAAACTAATAGTCCTGGCACTATCCATTAGCAGTGCTTGCAGGGACACCGAGAGGTCACTAGTTGGATGCTTCCCCTCCTCCTGGAAGAGGGAAGGCAGAAAACACCTTGCACATACGCACCACAGTTTTGGTTTTGCCCGTGATCCAAGTGCTGTTGTTTAGAGTAACATTATTTGCACCATGATGGCTCTTCAGATTTTCTTGAAAGTGGAGGGAAGAAAGAAATTTGGCTTACGCTGAGACTTTCAGAGCAGTCACTTTAACAAATGACACACGCTCAGCTAAGTCCCCTTCTGAAGCTTTTGGGAAGTCTCATCTGCAGGTTGTATAAAGAAGGGGGAGGTATTTTGCAGGCTGTCACACTTTGTCATTAAAACATCTTAGTTTTGGTGTCCTAACCCTTGCCTTAACAGCAAGCAGTTGCGTTGAATCTTTGCACATCAGGTGTTGAGCTGCAGGTGGGGACAGCCAAAGGCCAGGCAGGGCTTTGGTTGTTGGTGGTTTCTTTTCATTGGTTGGACTAGATGATCTTAAAAAGTCCCTTACAACCCTCCCAACCTAGCTGATTCTGTAATTCTGACAGACCTGCTGCTACTTGCTGACAAGACTGTTCTGGGCATCTGTTTATTAAGGATCACAGAATCACAGGATGATATGGGGTGGGAAGGGACCTCTGGAGATCATCTAGGCCAACCCTCCTGCCAAAGCAGGGCCACCCAGAGCAGGTTGCACAGGAACGTGTCCAGTTTTAATGTCTCTAGAGAAGGAGACTCCACCACCTCTCTGGGCAGCCTCTGCCAGGGCTCTGCCACCCTCACAGGGAAGAAGTTCCTCCTCATGTTGGAACTTCCTATGTTCAAGTTTGTGCCCGTTTTCTCTTGTCCTGTCCCTGGGCACCACTGAAAAAAGACTGTCCCCATCCTCCTGACACCCACCCTTCAGGTATTTATAAGCATTGATCAGATCCCCCTCAGTCCTCTCTTCTCCAGACTAAAAAGACCCAAGTCCCTCAGTCTCTCCTCCTAAGAGAGATGCTTCAGGCTCCTCATCATCTTTGTAGCCTCTGCTGTCCCCTCTCCAGCAGTTTATGGAGGTATCATTACAACCACCCCATGATGATTATCCCCTCCCAAATAGTGCCTTCACTGAAGTTTGTGGTTCCTGCTGCCAAGACTTTGGAGGTGTCTTCTCCCAGGCTTGGCACG
This sequence comes from Scolopax bukidnonensis, assembly GCA_028571045.1. NCBI lineage: Eukaryota > Metazoa > Chordata > Aves > Charadriiformes > Scolopacidae > Scolopax > Scolopax bukidnonensis. Next base: position 46,024,951 of record JAOWAV010000012.1, read on the forward strand.
GGCTCTGTTGTGGACATATTGCAATTCTGCTGTTCCACTGGCTCTGCTAAAAGCATCTCATTTTCCTTTGTTTTATTTCTCTTTCTGGACGTTATTCCTTTCACTTCCCCTGTCTCTAACACCGCTTTCTATTCTTGCCTGAAGTAAAAAGAAATTGTCCACAGATTTAAACCATTTTGGCCTTGCCTCAGCCATTTGTGTGTTTCAAAACAATATTTATTACTTGAAACTCGGCTGTCTTTTTATCCCAGCATCGATTACCTCTCAGAGACACTTTTGTCTGCTCAAATGCTCTCTGCTGTCTGTTTTCTTCCAAAACATTTGCAGCATCAAAAGAGGTTATCAGGCTGTAGTGATCCCCGTGACTCCAGCAAGGAAAGATGCTGCAGCTTCTGTAGCAACACGCTGTTTCCATGGAGTGGGATGTACAGCCCAGAGGGGGATTTTCAGTGTCTGGTCACTGTGTGTAGCTGCCCTGGCTCTGATGTACCCACAGAGGTTACGGAGGATGTGGAGCATCCAACAGGCTTGACTTCAAACCCAGGTCTTCACAAGTGAAGACCTCTTCAAGGACAGCTTTAAACTGCAGTAACAGAGCCTTGCTGGCCTTATCCTGTGTTTTACCTTCAAAAGAAAGCAGTGCCCTGAGCACACCAGAGACACAGCTCTCAGCCAAAGCGCTCTTAAAATGCCAGTATTTCACCCCATGCCAAGAGCAGGGCAATGAGTAATAGGGATGTTTGTAGAGGAGAAGGATAATAGAATTGGCAGCTTGGGTTACACGTTCCCAGTAGTCTCCACACCGCAGTGTCCAAACAGGGGAGTTAGAAAAATAAAGACAGATGGCAATAGTATCTCTCAGCCCACTGAGGTGTAAATGTGGGACACAATATGGGACACGCAGACCTGGAACAAAAAGGGGAAAAAAAAAAAAAACAGGCAAGAAAATAATGAGTGCCAGCAGCCTGAAATGCTGCACAATTAATTGCATGTATTGGTTGTGTTTCTCCAGCCTCTCTTTCCCAGCTTTGCAATTATGGCATCTGCAACAAACAGAAAGGTGATGGCAGCAAAGCTGGGATGGGAACTTGTGTAAAGTTGTGTAAAGCACCAGCAAGAACATAACGCTCCCTTCTAGCAGGTTACTGTCACCAAAGTGCTGCTGCACCTCTTCATCCCAAAAAACAGTACGTGAGCATGCAACACCATGCAACATGCACGGCCCAAACCTTGGGCATGGAACAGTATGTGGCTGGAAAGCAGATGTATATCTGAAACATGGGCTGGGGGAATATTTATTCGGGTTAGGGTCATGGGGAGGGGTGAAGCACTGCCTTGCAGGACATGACCCACCAACCCCCTGCAGAAGAATGATGGTGAGCTGTGTTTGGACTGTGACAGGCCCTGCTGTAAGGGACTGGAGGAGGTCTCTGTGGCAGAGGAGATTTGGGAAAGCTAAGCATAGTTTGCATGATGTTTAGTTTGGAGAAGAGGAGGCTGAGGGGAGACCTCATTGCATTCTACAGTTTCCTGAAAGGAGGGTGTAGAGAGGTGGGGATTGGCCTCTTCTCCCAAGGGAATATTGACAGGAGCAGAGGAAATGGTCTGAAGTTGTGTCAGGGGAGGTTTAGATTAGATCTTGGGAAGAATGACTTTCCTGAGAGGGTGGTCAGGCACTGGAACAGCCTGCCCAGGGAGGTGGTGGAGTCACCAACCCTGGAGGTATCTAAGAAACGTGTAGACGTGGCACTTTAGGGCATGCTCTAGTGCCTGAGATTGTTGGTTTGTGTCTGTTGGTGGGTGGGTGTGGTGTGTGGGGTTTTTTTTGGTTGGTTGGTTGGTTTTGATTTTGGTTTTTTGGATTTTTTTGTGGTTGGACTCATTGATCTCTTCCAACCATGAATATTCTGTGATTCTGTCTGGTCCTTCTGTGTGCTATGGTACCCGTGGTGTTAGGACATTGAGGATCTGTGTGCACATCCAAGGATATTACCGTGTATTTGTGTATTGCAGGGGGGGCAGGGAGTGCTCCCTAAAATACCCAGATCTGATGCAGCAAGAGCTGATGTTAACGTCCACCTGTTATGGTCTGGGGCCAACATCAGCTTCCAGACATCCCAGGTGGGCAGGGGCTCTCACTGGCTGCTGCCTCCCAAGGGGACCTTGTGAGGGTACCACAACATCCCCGGGCCTCACCCAGCCACCTTTAAGTCTTCTTCTGGCTGAGCCCAAAACGAAATGTGCCTACAAGACGACTTGCTTCTAGGTTGGTTTTAATTTCCTAACCTGGCACAGAAAGGAAACGTGAAGAAATGCACTGAAATAGCTGCATGACTTCAGCAGAGGATGACAAGAGAGAGTGGAGTTATGAATGTCCTTTTAATTCCAGCTCATACTGATGTGTTTACTTGCGGTAGAGGCCTTACATCAGAGCAGTATTTTGAAATCAAGTGCTGCAACCCCTGTAGGCGAAATGAAGTAATTTAAGAGCAGAACCACAGTCTTATCTCCAAAGCACCTTGCTTGGGTGGCTGTCACAAGGATAAGCCTGAATCTTAATGCTGTTTTTCAGTTCTCCCTAACCAGAAAGTCTCAAACGCTTCAGTAGCACATACTGTGTTAAGATCAATTTCTGGGCCCGGGGAACTTGTCTAATTATTATTTTGTGTGCAAAATAATAATTTTTGGACCACTTTTGGAAGCTCCCGCTTCTATGGTGTTCACCGACAGGGAATCCTGTCTGATTCCCCAGCAGCTCACTCGGCACCACCAAGGCATCGAGTTCACCCTTCTCTTACCCCTGGGAAGCCACCAAAGAGATTAAAGGACTTTCTCAGGGAAAGGGCTTGCATGGAGCCTCCTGCCTGCAAAGCTGATTGCTTCCCTACAAGTCCACGGGGAGAAAATGCAGGAACTGCTAAAACAGTAAGGATGGACATTAGTGCAACCTTCTGCTCTACTTGGAAGGATGTCCCTTGTGGTTCTTCTTGAGCAATGGGATCAGGCCTTCAGCGGGTGTTGAGGCTTTCTCTCTGAAAGCCTTGGTCCAGCTGAGCTGCACCACCAAGGCAGGACAAAAACTGTCACAAGAGCCTGTGTCCCAAGATGCACAGTTCATGCTGTGCTTGGCGTGCTCCAAATTCTGGAGACTAAAACATATAACATCATTTTTATAAGGTCTTATTTAGCTAACTTACTTAATGTGGAAGAATGGCAAAGAAAAAAATTCTGCTGTTTTAGGTGCCTTTTTGGGGGGGGCACGGTATTACCTGACCTAATGTCCTGTTGGTGTCCTCTTCTGCAGGGACCGTGACACTCTGGCTCACATGACTACACCCAAAGAAATGCTCTCCAACGTGGTGCAAGCTCTGCGATACCTGGACACCCGTCTCCCAAATGGCAGCCACGTGATTTTAACAGGCTTGGTCGATGGCCGCTTCCTCTGGGATAACCTGCACGACAGATACCATCCTCTGGGTAAATATCAGACCTTGTGGGGTCCTCCTGGTTATCTTCCTGCTCGTCTTACCTTCTCTCCCTGAATAATGTATGAACCTAATGACAATTTCAAACAAACATGACAGAGTGAAGGAGATCCGAGGAATATGAGGCAGATATTAGAGAATCACAGGATGATATGGGGTTGGAAGAGACCTCTGGAGATCATCTAGTCCAACCCCCTGCCAAAGCAGGGCCACCCACCTGCAGGAACGTGTCCAGGCGGGTTTGGAATGTCTCCAGAGAAGGAGACTCCACCACATCTCTGGGCAGCCTCTGCCAGGGCTCTGCCACCCTCACAGGAAAGAAGTTCCTCCTCATGTCGAGATGGCTCATACTGGCTGTGCAGTACAAGTAGGAGAGCCAGCTTCCCATCCCCAGTGCAGGAGACAGGGCAGCTGGAGGGAAGACCCTTAGCCTGCCTGGTCCTCCCCAAAGTCGAGCGCCCTAAGCTCCAAATGAGGCTCAATACATGCTGTGGACCTTGGAAACAAGCCATTCTGCCCCAGCCTTGGCCCAAAATCGTGCATTTCATCCAAGCTCTTTTGACAGGTGAACATTTGGTGCATTTGGTGAACATCTCCACTCGCTGACTAGTGCATGTATTGGTAAAACTGGACGTGAGCCAGCAGATTAGGTCAGAGGGTTGAGAAAAACTGGTTAGGTATTAGAGAAATCAATTTTCTGCAAGCACTGGGTGCCTGCCACCTCCTACCCTACCTACAGGTGTGATGATGGAAACCTCACACCATGTGCAGGCACGTTTTGGGGCATTGCCTCAGAGTGATGGGCAGCCATGGGATGAGCAGGAATTGCATCCCTGTCCCAGAGCTGCTGCAAAGCAACCTGAGAGGCCCGTTTCACTTGGGAGAGATTATATTTTGCAGTTTCCGAGGCAGCAACAACAAAAATTGCTTATTTCACTACTGAAAACATAACGAAGCCTGATGGGATGATCAGTGTGCTACAAACTCAGAGAATGGAGTGGCCATTTAATTTCCAGCTCGGCCATAGCTACCAAAGAAGCAAAAAAAGTTGATAAAATGGGGAATTTTCTCAGGAAGCAGGGCTATTGGGGAGTACAGTGAATTTTTAAGGACCATCAGCTGAGCGTTTGACTCGGTGCTTGAATTTGCTCACCCCCACAAGCAATACCCACTTCCCCCTGTGGCAGCAAAATTGGTCCTCCCTCTTAAGGCTAAGCTCTCCGAGATAAACACGAGACTTGGAGCAAACACCAGCACCTTCACTCTTCCCTTCAGCTTTGAGATCCCTGCCTTCCTTTGGTGGGTGAGAGACACGTTAATGGATAAAATATTAGTCACACACTTGGGACGTCGGCGCAGGCTGTGATGACTAACCCCCCCTGTGAGACAAATCACCCGTGAAAGGCTGGAGAGAACTAAAAGCAGCTCTGCTTGCTGTGGGGACACGGGCACCTTAGCAGGAGGGATGCATTGGTGTCATGCACCCCGGCTCTGGTGGTGGGAGGATGACCTGGGGGTGGGTTGGGGCCCCACCCAGGGGTCTTATGAAGGGGAAGTCACAGACCTGCAGAATGAAGGTCCCTTTTGGCCACCAGGCAGATGAAGGTTCCCTCTCTGTGTGTTGCAGGGCAGCTGAACAGGGACGTCACGTACAGTCAACTTTATTCTTTCCTCGACTGCCTCCAGGTAAGGGCTCTGGCTGTAGCTTAGGAGCCCCCCCTTTCCTCTCAGCCTGGTGCTAACCCTCTGCTCCCTGCTCCTGCCCAGGTGAGCCCTTGCAGTGGCTGGCTGACTCCCAACGAGACCCTCAGGAATTTGACCTCAGAGGTAAGTCTCCACGAGGCTGCACAGGATCCTCCTCTTGCATAGACCCTCTTCCAGTTTGCCCTGTCCCTGAGGATATAAGCCCACTAACCTCAAAGGCCAGATGCCAGCACACATTTTTTCTTCCAAAGATGGGGAGAAGATGTGGAAACATCTGTATCCATCCTTTTAGATGCCTCTCAGGCTCTGGGAGGCAGCATGGTTCAGTTAAGGGATTTGTTAATGTATTCCTTTTCCAACCTCTCAGCTGCCCAAACTTACTCTCAAGGGGTGTGGTCTCCCTGAGACAAAACTGTCCAGGTTCCTCCTCTTTAAGGGGAAAACATCCCTGATGAAAAAGAAATGGCTTGTGCATCAAGTAGCTGTGAGTGTGAAAAACCAACTGCAAGGATTTCGCTGGCGGCGGGAGCAGGGCCCCAAGAGCAAGAGCTTTACCCTGAATTCGTTAGGGATTTGTGCTAATCTGCCTCAGACACATTTCCGTGGACTTAATCACCAGATGGCGTGACCGAGGAGCACCCAGGCTCAGTGCAGGAATGGGAACAGACACAACAGAGATGTCTTAAAGCTCACCCTAAAAAAATCTGGGGAATACCACGTAATATCAGCCATTTATTCCCTTGTGGTACAAGCTGATTTTTAATCCCAGCACCCCCCCCTGCAG
>JAOWAV010000012.1:46044766-46058968 GCA_028571045.1 Scolopax bukidnonensis
AGCAGGTTGCTCCAAGCCCCATCCAGCCTGGCCTTGAACCCCTCCAGGGATGGGGCAGCCACAGCTTCTCTGGGCAAGGTGTTTCACCCCCACTATGGGCCTTCCTTTATTTTTACTGTTCAAGCTTTTCCCCCTGCACCTCCTCTGGTCAGAGGTTTCAGTCCCTCACGTGGCTTTAGAGGGGAGTCTTTCTGGGGGGGGGGTCCCATGGTGGGGGCCCAGGGGAGTGACAGCCCTTGTGGTGTTTGCAGGTGGCCGGGGCCCTTGGAACCAGCATCACCTGGCGGAAGGCGCTGCAGGAATGGCCTCACGTCCTTGGGAAGGAGAATCCATTCAACGCCCAGATCGAAGCCATCTTCAAAGATCAAGGTGGACATTGACTTCCCGAGCCCTGGGGTGGTTGAGGGTGACACCTCCCCGTGAACAAGATGATTAAAGACACACCAAGGGGGGGGGCAGTTTCTCTGGGCCAGCAGCAGCGGAAATAACACCCCCCTTGGTGGCTTCTATCCCACCTCCACAAGTAGGTGATGCTTTTTTTTAAGGAGCAACAGAAATAAAAGGCAAAGGGGATCTCCCAGCTCCACCATTTATTTTACTGGTTTGCAACCCCCCCCCCCCCCCCAGGTTGTTTCTGGGCTTTCCCTTTGTTCCACGGCTGCTGTTACACTCATCCCCAGCAGGAAGGGGGGAGAAGCAGCCCAAAACTCCTTGTGTTGCTATAAATTCTGTGTCTTTAATTGCCCCCACTGTCAATACATTATTTAGCTGCTATTTATCTATTAAAACAGGAAGAGGAAGGCACTGGAATTTTGATTCTCCTGGCAGCAGCAGGGGGGGCTGACTGAGCACACCTTTCCCCCCCCTTTTATTACCTATTGAGGTTTCCTGTCTTTCATTAAAAACACAGAAAGACAGAAACAAACCCCTCCTCGTGTTTTCACTACAGCCCAAACGCAGCACAGACAATAATTACAGAAAATCAGATCATTTCCTCTACACCAAAGTAGGGAAACGTAGCAATTAAAAGGGGGAAGGGAGAAGTATGTGTTTAGAAGCTGCAGTTCTCAGTGATCTCATTGCAAATGATTGCATTTGGGTAGAGGTTAGAATTTAATAACACCAATTAGGAGTTTTACAAGCTGCTCAAACCGAGATCTCCTCAGCTAAAAATAGGCTTCGTTGCCCAGAGCAAAGCATTTTCCAGTTATAGACTTTATTAGTGAAGATCTTGGATTTCTGAACAACAGGGGGGGGAGAGGGAAGAGAAAAAAAAAATAAAATTAGAACAGCATCTTCTCACTCAAAGGTGGGAAGGGATTTATTGCTCACTACCCCCAAGGCATCACCTTATTTTCCTAAATCCCTGGTATTTTGGGATACACACACCAAACACAAGCCTTTCTTAAACACTCTGTGGAGTCCAGCTTTCTTTTCCCTTCAATCTACAAACTACCATCTCAAAAGCATAAAGTGTCTTATTCTTTATTTTAAATGAATAAAATAAATCTGAATACATCATTTGGAAATACTTAAAGATGTCAGAAAAATAGATTTAAAATGAAGAGTACAAAAGTGGCAGGATGAAAACAGTAGAAGGTAACAGAATTTAGTGTTTTGAGTGTGAATATTTAACAGCAAGAGCAATCTTGTCTTCCACTCTGCATCTGCAATAGTGAAGCAATGAGAGTATTTCACTAAGTCAGTCTGGTGAAAAGCTGTGAAAATTGCAAGTTTTAACTGCATAGTTTTGCCATTTTAATGACGGGTCTGAACTCCTGTTTTCCTCTGCGTTTGTGACCTGTGTGTGGGGGAGGGAAGGACCCGTTCCCTCAGGCAGAGGTGTGGTTGTTAGTTGGGACAGAGCAGCTTTGTAGTGTCTTTAAAAAAAGAAAAAAAGCACTTTTTAACAACCTATTCCTGGTCCTCAAATGGAGAGTTTTACCTTATATAAGCCACAAGGCCCAGGAAATACTCATGCACACAATCCTCAACTTAAGTTTTTTCCTTTTTTTTTTTTCCTTAATATAGCAGTCCTGCCAAAAAAAAAATAATATTTGAGACCTTTCATTTCTGTCAAAGTGCCCTGGGCTGCACCCATCCTTCCTCACCTGCAAAACCCATTCACAGGTGCCACGTGCTGACCCTGCGGGCTCCTCCGGGAGCAGCAGGGCAGGATGGAGACCTGCTCTGAAGCAGGGAACACCTGCATTGCATGCTGCAGAATAGAATGTACCAGTAACTTCAATGCCTGATCATTGCAAGAAAAGAAAAAAAAAAACAACCACACCACACAACATCCCAACAAACCCTCCAATATTAAATCTTGTGCTTCAGCACCGTCCTTCTCAGATCTCCGAGCTCCTGTTCCTGTCAGGAAGCCCAGCTGTCCCCTCAGCTTGGGGTTTCACCACCTTGTCCCTTCCCTTCATGCCCTCAAAGGCCTGCAATAATTTAGTTGTTTAAAGAAGAGAAATAGAAGACTTCCCCAAAAGGAGTTACTTAAATATTTAGCACATTTAGGAACAGCTAATTGCTTCCTACACCATACTCCAAAGCTAGGAAGTAAACACTTTTAAAATTCTTAAAATACTGCATAACATAGTCTTGTATAAGGTTAAATACTCTTGAATTTAAAGCATAAAAGTGACCCAGAGGACTTCCTGCATTTTCATTTAAGTTTTTTTTCGTGTGTGTGTGTAGTTCATACAGGTTTTTGCATCCATGTTTTCTTCCTAGTTCCCTTCCAGAGCTGCCAGCTTCCCCAGGGGTTTGTAGCAGGCCTCAGGCTGCCACATGCGAAGGTCAACAAGGACCTGGTTGAGCTTTTGCATCCAGAGGTTGCGCTCCTCCTTAGTGTCAGCAGAGAGCCAGTTCCTAAAAGGCAGAGAATTCATTGGGTTAGATAAGTCTCAGGTAATAATTAAGCCTCTACTTCATCTGAAAAACATCAAACTGATCATCCCTGGAAGCCCAAGTAGCAGGGGAAGGAGTGGAGTCAAATGTTCCCCAGTCCTGCTGCCCAGCGTTTGTGCCTCTGGAAAAGTTGAGTTCTTCATCCTCAGAAGACTGAAATGGGGCAGCGAGACCAAACCAGGACTAGCAGTGAACCAAACCAGTTCAGGGGCCATCCCAAAGCCTTAGCATTTAAGAGAGCTTTGCACTGGCACCTCAAAGCTCCAAATGTCACTGCACCTCGAGGCTGAGCACCCCCCCTTCCCCACGTTCCCACTCACTTTGTGACACAGAGGGTGTCCCTGCACTGGCTGACCAGGGTCTCTCTGTCATCTTCCCTCTGGGGACGCACAGTTATCAGCTCAAAAGTGTTGGGACGGGCACAGAACTCCCTGTTGGCAGGTTCAATCTGATGATTAGTGCAATTAGCCAAGTTTAGCCGGCCCAAAGGATGCTGAAAGGATAAAGTTCATCAGTCAAGATCAGTGCCAGCAGAATTCCTTCGGGACAACACATGCTCTGACAATTTTTGACACATTAAATGACACCCTCCCACCCCAAATCAATTACTCCATACAAAAAGGATTCCACTTCTTGCATTTAGGAGCCATAGCTGAAAGAAGATGGTGCAGCCAATGGCACATGCCCTGCCCAGCTGTGTACCACACACCCCTCACCAAAGGTTTAGGCTCTAGAAAAAAGGTACATCCCCCTCCCTTTTCTTTATTCCTTAAAAAAGAACCCTCAGCTATTTAATTCTCAAATTCAAGAGATCTCCATAATAAAATCTAAACTGAAAGAGAGAACCCCATCAACAGCTGAAGAAAACAAGCATTTTCTAGATGCTTGCATCATTCTTGTCAAAGCCCATGGATTCCTCCTCAAACAAGCAACTAAAGCAGCCAAGTGTCACGTCCAGCTGCTGTAGGTCCCTCTACAGCCAACAGCCAGACCCTGGCACAGAGCATTCCAAATTCCACAGGTTCTCTCTTCCTGCTGGCCACAGGCAGAGCCTCAGCAGATTCTTCATCCCTGCAGGAAACCCCCACCAGGGGAACCTCACAAGCTGCAAACTCCTCTCCGAGGCAGGAGCTATTTGTCAGGCACATTGACTCCACTATTCCATAGCTAGTTACAAACTACCTCAGTTACAGGGAAAAAAGGGAGAGCTCCACTTCAAGGGACATGAAGAAACAGGTGATGTACATACAGCCATAAAATAATCCACGATTTTTATATCATTGCCCAATATCAGAATTTCTGAGCTACATCTATATCTATATCTGTCTCTCCATGATACAGCATTTAATAAGGACAGTTTAATATTGCTGCAGATGACAGTATATCAAAAGATTATAGCTGACCCCTTCTCAGAAGGGTAGTGAAGCAAGTGTAGAAGGTTTGTCAAGAACAGAAAACAAACCAAAGCTGCTTTCTTGCAGACAAAAGCAGAATAGGAACATTTTTCTTGCTTAACTCCATGTTTTTACCTATCTTCTATTACAGTAGGCAGAGATTTTTCCCTCTTTCCTGGCAGGGAAAGAAAGTACATTGATATGTTTTGGCAATGTCAGCTATCAGCATATGGTCTTCCTCGGTTAGCGGGGAAAAACTAAACTCAGGCATCTGGATTGGCACAGAAGACCCAAAAGGACCAGAATTTGCCACAGAGTTTGGGAAAAAGTGTTCTGACAACAAACAAGCAAGTGTTTAATGGTAAATTGCTTAAGCAAGTCAGAAAACCCCTCCTGAAAAGAGTCTTTAGAAGGACCTGGAAATACTTCAGAAGGTATTGCAAGAACAGGCTGAGGAGATGAGGTTCACCTCAGGGACAGGTGAGCCTCTGGGTTGTCTCGTCAGCCAATTAACTGAGGTTTCTGTGAGGACCATTTAAAAGGCACCAGTTTCAGCTACAACAAAATGATGACCACAAACAAGGTAGCTCATAATTACAACTATAGGTCGTTTATAATTACAAATAATTACAGCTACGCTCCTGCAATATAGAAGGGTTCCATAGTCCCTCTAATTCTTTACCATAGTAAGTGTTAAAGTCAGTATTTTATCTAAAATTTAAGGCAACTAGACACAGTCTGCTGATGAAACTGTTCAAGTCTAATCAATTTCAGCAAGATAATTAGTCATTTGGCAAGCACAATGAAAAGCCTCAGGACTAAAGGGGAAGTTAAATATGGCTCTTCCTCCACTTCTCCCCTTTCCTACCAGATTAAGTTGTCAGTTCCCAAGTTTGCTCTGATTTGGGTCAGATTTATGAGGACAAATTCCCTTCGTTCCCCGAGGAAACTTTGAGCTTGAATACACTTAGTGGTTTTTCAGTCTAAGCTTCACTACTGTCGTTGGGTACAGCACAGCTTCAGGTTGGAGCTCTGTACAACACCCTTACCTTCCGTTTTTCATCGTCTGGGTAGGTCCAGTACGATACACAGTTTCCAGACAGCACACACCAGCGCCTGTGCCACGCGCCGAATCCACTAACGTCTTCAAACATAGTCTTCACAAAAATAAAAGGGTAAAAACCAGTTAACATTACACCTCGAGCTTTGTCTCTACTATTTTATCTACCTGTTCTGCGAGAAAAAAAAAAAATATACTGTACTACTAGAAGTCTCTCCCAGGATATATTTATTTCCCCGATAGCACAGAAAATGAGCTCACACTACCATGCTCAAGTTTGCAACCTTTTGCTCAAAATGCACCTACCGCTGCTATTTCAAGTTACCAGATACTCATACAGACAGTGCTAAGCATTCCTGCTGTTTGAAGATAATGGAGGGTTACTTATTGCTGAGACAGGATAAAGGGTTCACAAAAGATGGATAAATCACCTAATTGCTTACGATTAGGCATTTAGTCCAGCTCTGACTTACAATCCCGGGTTACAGAACACTTGGCTATTGCACAGGCCACACTCGGGAGTCCAGGCAGTTTAAAAGAAATTAGAAATCTATTTTTAAAATGTTTCTGTTGACAGTTATCTTCCTGGATGCAGGGTTATGGCAGTTCCAAGCCCCATGTCCTTAGCACAGCAATGGGAAGTTTAGTGTCTGCCTTCTATTCCTGATCCCTCTTGACCTTGTACAGAACTTTCCAATTCTATTTTGTGTGGTATTTTTCAGTCTTCACAATTCACATCAGAGTTTTTAATGCTGCAGGGAGTTTTCAAACCCTTACTCTGAAAAAATTAAATTTGCACATACGCCATTTTTCAGGCTTCACATATTATATAGTTGATTAAAGAAGGAATTTCTTAAACTAGTACATAAGATCCAGGGATAGCAAATACCATAAGCGTGTGAAATGTCTGCATCGAATGAAATCCCTTCAATTTCAATTAAGGGAAAGGAGTCAGAAAGAACTGCTTGAAAAGAGTCTAAAGACATTCTGATTTCTGAAAATACTAAAATAACAGCAAATGTTAGTGTTTTGCTGCAGTGTTTTCCTAGCACATTCACTGCCATCTGCTGGACAATCTCAACAGCTTCATTTACTTGGGCTAAGTGTCAGCTGCTTCTTCCAAGTCCAGTTTTAGAGAGAGAACTTCTCAAGATGTTTCCCAAAAAAATACTGGGAACACAGAGCAGGAAAAAAAAAAGATCCTTTGCTAGGGCAAATTTGGTTTTAATAGGCAAAAAAAATATTAAGATATCCTGTAAAAGTTTCTGGAAGAGAAATTGGTATCTCCTCTCACATCACAAATTATAGCAAGAGAAGGTTAACTGAAGTTCAGAAGAACAGATAAACAGTGTTTAGAAGAAAAAGATATGAAAAATCCTAAAAGGTAATTTTAATTTAGGCATGTTTAGAAGATAAATCCATTTTGAGGTCTGGTTCAGAGAGGGGTGGGGGGAAAAAAAAAATAAATAATCAAGCAGTTTTAAGCTTCAGTCACTACAAATTCAGGTACGGAGTGAAGGTGACTGCATTCAACAGGACCTGCAGCTTCCAAGGAAAGGATGTGAAGTGAACACCTTACCAAGAAGCCTTTCTCCTCCACAGAAGAGTCCACTTGGCATCTTAACTTTAGATATATATGACCTTCCAAAGGAGACAAAAAGGGAACCTGGGAAAAGAAAAACCATTAGTCATTTAATTTCGACACCTCTCAACTCCACCAGTTGAACCAAACCACCTGCACCAGGATGTTAGCACTGTCCTGTTGTTAGGATCTTCAGCCAGAAAGAAGCAGTCTCAAGCAAGACAGTAATAATCACTTTTTGTTTCCAATTTCATTTAGAAGCTTTTCAAGGCTTATTTGGATATTAGTTTGCTGGGTACATATGCACAAACATGCTTCTATCTAGAAAAAACAGGCTCCAAGCATGGTTAAAAACAACACGAGGCACCGGTCCACATCCTGCAAACTTCTTCCTAAATCTGATATGAAGCTGTTTTGAAAAATATCAAAGTGGGCTTAAACAGGATTGGTCCTTGATACCATAAGCATTTGGGGCAGATACTGACGTAGTAGTGCCTCCTCAGATCAATATTTGTATAGAATAGCCTAAGAGGTGAAAAAGTAATGAAAGCAGGGCTTCTCAGCTAGCACTCAAACTGTTAAGACTTTTACCATTTAAAAAAACCCCCACAGCATAACTAGGTTACCAGAGGTTAATTAAATAGGTATTCAATATTCAAGAGTTTAGAGGAGGAGCATGCAACAAGGCCTGCCCTTGGCCTTCCCCCAGTCCCTCCACACAGGCCCCACTGAATCGAGTGCTCTCAAGAAATCAGATCCCTTTTTTTTTTGCCCCCTCGGGAAGCTAAGAAAGAAATTGCTAATTTAACAAGCAATACCATAAGGATCTTGGGAAAAATGACATCAGAAACATCAGTGCTTTGTTTTATTAGGAAAACCAGAGAGGTTGATGGTGCTGCTCAGATACAAAGAGGGAACATTCCCCAAGGACTAGGCCTGTGCACACAAGAGTGAAGTAGCTTTAAAAGCCACAGAATCTATGTTGATCAAACAGAATTAAATTTTGCTGGTAGTTAAGATGAACAAAAGTAACCCTCAGTAGTTAAAAAATGTACATCTGTAGGGTTGCAGCACACCCACGTGGATGCTGTGGTTAGAGATGGGTGGCCTTTGAAGTGGGGACATGCCATTCAGGTGCACAAGCAGGTGGTCACACCATTTTTAGGTCCGCTTAGTCCTGGCAGCACGCACGGCCCAAAGACAGGGCAGCAGAACTCTGGACAGCAGGTAGGAGGAGCCTGCACGACCATGGGAGAAGCTAAAATAGTAAAGTGTTTGTACATAGAGTTTGTAATAAATAAATAATTAAAATAGTTTGGAATAAGTTGCATCAGTCCTGGATTTTTAATCCAAGACAACTGTCACCAGTTGCAGAACACGCTGCGCCAGGGAACATGTGCTTATGTCCTACCAAACTGCAACAAAAGCAGTACCTGAAGGAGGGCCTCGAGGAAGTTTAGCCAATTCCCCACTCCAAGTTTGGAGTTTTTACATTCCTTTCTAATTTGTATAGGGACAAAAGAATCTTTGTGGCCGATGAAGTTTCCTGGTGAAGAGCTGTGTGACAGTAAAGCAAAGAGGCTGTATAACAGGGGGAACGTATCCTGTAGGCAGATCCCACACCACCATTACTAATTACTTTTAGTAATTGAGGTCTCAAAACACCCTCCTGTACACATAATGAGAAAATACTCCATTCCAGTCAACAATATATCTCTTGCTGAATATCCAAGCCAGGTGAAAGGAGAAGTAAAGGCCCTGACTAGTGGTGTGGTCACTCGTACCTACCAGAAGATACTGGCACACTGTCATAGAAAGGTATTTGTAAAAATACTCAAGATTCATGTCAAGAATTGGCAAAAAATTGGTCTCTTAGACTTTTTGATTACAAATAGGGGATGACAGGTACTAAAATCACCGCATGCTTAATTTTGAGGGAAAACATACACAATCTAAAACACTTTCTTCTGAGGGATCAGAGGTAACTAAAAACTCTTTCCAGAGATTACCAATTGCTTCTTTTAACCTTATCAATTCACAGAATTGCTAAAGGAAGAAACGTATACAAGCAGCTAAATATTTCAATTGCAAATTTGTGTACATATAAGAACTTCACTTTTTTACATGTTTAGTACTTTCAAAGTTTTACTTCTTTATGATTGCTTTTCCCTTAAAAAACAGAAGTCTTGATAGGTCTTGACACAAGGTCTCAATAGAATAAGAAACAAGATATTTAGTTTGCGAGTGATTTAATTTCTTTTTTCAGTGGCCAAAAGCTGAGTTAAACCCACATTTAGGCCACCAGTCATTTTTTTGCCCCTACTCAGCAGAGTAGCTGATTCTATGTTCTGTGCAGTTCAAGAAATTGGCTCAAATTTCCTCACTAGCATTAGGAGACACATCTGGGAAGGCAAAAGATATGTGCTAGTTTGGGAAAAAACCCTAGGTGGCCCAAAAAACTGAGTTCTATCAGCATGCTTAGCACTGTAAGAGACAGGGGATAGAGTTCTGCAAGTCTTAAAGGCCCTAACATTTTATGTTCTGTTAGTAGATTTTTGTAAGCATTTTCTTAGAAGAATTAAAAATCCCACCAAAATTGCAGAAAGGTCAGCCAGCCACGAGCAACATGCACTAGGAAGCAGTTTCCTGGTTTTTTAGGTTATAAACTAAAGGATCATAGCAACCTTGTTCTGGAACATATAGCCCAAGAGATCTTTTTCCTCCCCTTCAAAATTCATCTATGGAAAAGAGAAACATGCTCAATGCAATTAGTGTAAAGTTAAGGTTTATAGAATAAAGGACACAGTTATACATGAGGACATTTTGACCTTTTCTACACTAAGGTATCTACACACAGTTCTGGTTAAGAGGAACATTTATGATGAAGAACCCAAGTTGGTTCTTCTGGAGCTCACAGAATGAGGAAGAGCAGTGCAATTCCACTGCTCAGTTCCACGGACTCTTTCAGAGAAGGAACCTGCTTCTCTCCACAGAAAAATAGAAGTTATAAGCAGAAGGTGGGATTATTGTGATATTTTGTTTTGAGTCTTGTGCACAAACACCACCAATACTTGTTATCTCAAGCTATAATTGCCACACTACTATGATCATAATAAGACTTAATTAGCCAAGAAGAAAATTTATTCTTACACTGCAATTTGGATAGATAAAGCTGTAATTTAGCACTACCATAAACTGTATTAGCTTTTGAATTAATTGAAATTAGCTTAGGATAGCTGCTGGCATAAACACCTATTAAAATAGGTTTCAGGTATAAGATATGAGTTTAGAATATAAGAATGTAGTTTTTAACTTCTAATAGTAAGAACCAATAAACATGTTCTGTTTAGACAAAACTAATGGTATAAAATTCAATAGTGTTTCAAGAAATAGCCTGTGCCTACAAATTGAATTGGGAAAGAAAACTCATATTCCTAATGATATTCAAATGGCAATTTTAAAGTCAGTTAAATACAGAAAATTTCAAATACTTCATTGTCATTAAAACACACTTAATGTTTTATTTAGCAATAAAAGCAAGACTAAGGGCAACAAACAACATAAAGACCAGGTACAGAGATGCCAACTGCATACATTAATTTTTTTGTCAGTGAAAGCAAATCAGTAACCAAATGCCTTTATCACCTTTGAAAAACCATAGCTTGGAGTGAGCTAAAGAAAGAACACCTGGTGTAACACCTTAAGTCTTTTTCTGTTGTGCCTCAAAATTATAGTTCAGTCATATGAAATTAAATATGAGTAACATCAGCTATACATTATGTATGTGTGTGCATATATATATATATAAACCTACATTTCAGTCATGGGCTGGTGATTTTGCCTGAAAAGTGTAAACCCAGACTCGTATTGGTTTTTCTGGTACTATGCAATTACCTTTGGATCAGTAACCAATAATTTCCATTACCTTGCTCAGTGCAAATTTGGCGTTTCCTACAGAAGAGAGCGATAGCTTGTGGGATCCAACAAGGATAAAGTTGGTGGTGCGTACAGCGTTAGGGCCACCTGGACTGGCCATGGCTGTGGAGAAAAAAAGTTCAAGTTAAGTCATAGTGTAACATATAATCTTAAAAGGGCTTTATTTACACTACTGTACATGTCCCCTACTCAGTCCTCCAGGAGAAGGATGTGCAGTGCAGCCCAGCAGCATATTCAGGAAGGATCTTGGTGTCTATGTCTCTCCTCAGCACAGCTTTCAGAAAGAAGTGTTGAAATATTCATTAAGACGATGCCAAAGCATTTTAAGATGTCTCAGGGGGACAGAGAGCACCCTGGGACACACCACAACGGAACTTGACTTTCAAATCTCTTCACCTTTTCTCAAATGACACGGCCGTTGTGTTGCAGAATTTACCTGTGCTCCTCTTTGCACTTTTATCACTAGAAACAAGCACTATGGCCCAGGCACAGGAATCTGAGCAGCACAGTAGATGTTCTAAAGTCAGTTCATGAGCTCCTGGTTGCTGCAATTTGTACTAAAGCTACCTCAAGTACCTCATGCTGTAGCCAGACAAGTGTATAACACATTTTTATGTGGTTAGAAAAATACTCAGAGATGCTGTTCCTCTCACCCAGAGTCAGAAATATATAAACACGTTAAAAACACTACATACAAGCAACACTTCAGAATCTGTATTGCTTTGTTGACATCAGACTCTAGTTTAAAGTCTTAAAATTCATTTGAGTTCATCTTTTCAGGAAGACCGTGAACCACAGGCATCTGATACCAGATATTCATTTTGATTTTTATGAAGAGATCTCCCATTAAGTATAATGGTAACTTGGACATAAACACGGAGCCAGTTTCTGAGCTGACGAACTGACATCATTCTGTGTTTATTACTCCCAAATTTTCATCTGTTACAAGTAGTATTTGTTGATATACTCCTTTAGACTGCAAGCGTAGATTATTTATCTTGGCATCATGTTTAGATTTTACTTACCTGGAGTAAGGAGTGTGCTTTTCTAGAAAGAGAGAAAGATATAAAAGCTTGTTAGAAATTACTTTTCTACTACTTTCTACAGAAGACAAAATTAGTTTAGAAAGAAACTAGATCTGAAGTACTTAAAGAAAAACAACTGGAAAAGAAAGCCCAAATAAATATGTAGTCACTGCATATTTCCAGCATCACATATTTAGATCTTTTAGCTGCTTCTTGAGCTGAAGAATTTAACAGAAAGCTGGATGGTTTATGGAGATTCAAGTGTGGGACATAAAATGCTTACTATGGACATGGCCTTTGAAAGTGATCATAACCAGATCTTATTAAAATATTACATTCATACTTACAGAGGTAATAGACGTTAATAATCTCTTTGGAGTAATAACCTACAAAAGAATATACAAAGATTAATGCATTTGCTACCAAATCTGTATTAGACCAAAAAATCATCAGTACACAGGTATGCACAGCTATTGGAATGACAAAAAGAAAAAAAAAAACCCCAAAACCAAGAAACCAAACACACACACACACAAAAAACTCCCCAAACAAACCACCACACAACCAAAAACCACCCCTCCAGAAAGCCAGTGGCTTGTTCAGTGTCACAAAGATTCACTAAAGCACAAACACTTGAAATGTGCACCCTCTCCAAGATGAATTTTTTTTATGTCCAAGGAGTTATTAAAACATTTACTTCAAAAATAAGTAAAAGCACTAGATGCCTCTTTTTTTTAACAGTGGGAGGAAAAAAGTGTTGCAGTTGATGAACAGTCTGTAAGACAAATCAAACTGCAGGGCAGGGCACACTGACTGGTGTAGTTGAAGTGGAGACCATGGGCACCGAATCACTGTCAGGGGCACCACACCTAATAAATCAAAGTTTGCAAAGCATAGCATTTTGCAGCACTAGGAGGACTACTTCTCTTTCCCCTCTGACATATTTTGGGCTCAACTGAGTGCTGCAGGCCTCTATAACCCATCTGTCATTGCAGATGTTCCAAAAAAGAACAAGGTAACTAAGAGCAAGCAACAGATTGTCTAAGACTATTAGTCAGTTCTCACTGAACACTGCAGTCATCCTAGTGTACCTTCTGTGACATACAACTCTTGATTTTTGTGTTTAATTTACCTTGGATTTATTTGCTTTTTTCCTTTTATCACTGCTTGTAACTTCTTTTCTCTGCACCTGCAAGGCAAGAAGGCATTAAGGAAGGAAGTACAACACATCATCTTACCCCCCCTCTTGAGAGGAGCTTATACATACCAAACTGTAAACTTCGAGATTTATTTCAAAGTCATTTGACACATCATGCCTAAAAGGGAGAGGGAAAAAAAAATTAAACACAGACTGAAACTAAAAGTTTGTGGGGTTTTTTTGAGGTTTTTTTTTGTTTGTTTGTTTTTTATTTTTTAAGTTACTCTTTAGTTCTCCCTTCCTTCCACTCCTTAAAACCCTCCAGGGAGCAGGTAGGTTCTAGGCAAGAGAAGCTAAACCACAGTGGTAACTAATAGTCATTATCTTATCAGTAAGTCACAGTTTGTCCCTGCAGACCAACAGAGGTGTTTGAGATCCTTTCTCATCTACAACAGTACTTTTCAGAGCAAGCAGCGTGGCTGATTGCAAGACTTGAGGGTATAACTCTGTCGAGATACTTTCCAGAACTCAAAGAGCAAGAGTGGAAGGAGGACAAGAGGCAGAAGGAGTGCACCTGCCATTTCTCAGATGGCACACTTCGGCCCACTGCTGGCACACATTTCTAGAAACAAAGCTAGTTACTCAAAAAAGCCCAAATCTCCAAGTAAAAATTCCAGTTGGGCTGCACTTTAAAAAGGGAGTCTGCTTATTTGTTTTAGAAGACTTTTGCTAACAGCCACTTGAACTCACAACACTTTTTTAGCTAACACACAAGAGCTGAAGTTTAAGTTTTGAGAGTACTATTTTTTTCCAGATACTAAAACCAAATATCTATATAAAGTGTTAGTTGCTGCAAAAGATAAAAAAATCACATCAACTCCAATCCATCTGTCATTACAGGTGTTCCAAGAGAACGAAAGTAGAAAAAAGAAGAGATAAATTAGCTGATGGATGATGAAATAAATCTAGACTGCTCTTTTGAGAGAGGTCCACTCCAGCTATTTGTTGAAGCAAGAAATACTCATAGCACAAGATCTCACTGTATTTGTTTGCAGGATATGACATCCTTCTGTAAAGATTTTAAACATTTTTAGGCATACTCCACCATCAGAGCTGAAACTGGTTCCAAAACAGTTTCTTTATACTTACAT
>JAOWAV010000012.1:46059068-46073778 GCA_028571045.1 Scolopax bukidnonensis
GCACTTTAAAAAGGGAGTCTGCTTATTTGTTTTAGAAGACTTTTGCTAACAGCCACTTGAACTCACAACACTTTTTTGCTAACACACAAGAGCTGAAGTTTAAGTTTTGAGAGTACTATTTTTTTCCAGATACTAAACCCAAATATCTATATAAAGTGTTAGTTGCTGCAAAAGATAAAAAACCACATCAACTCCAATCCATCTGTCATTGCAGGTGTTCCAAGAGAACGAAAGTAGAAAAAGGAAGAGATAAATTAGCTGATGGATGATCAAATAAATCTAAATTGCTCTTTTGAGAGAGGTCCACTCCAGCTATTTTTTGAAGTAAGAAATACTCATAGCACAAGATCTCACCATATTTGTTTGCAGGATATGACATCCTTCTGTGAAGATTTTAAACATTTTTAGGCATACTCCACCATCAGAGCTGAAACTGGTTCCAAAACAGTTTCTTTATACTTACATAGTAAACGTCGTACTGAAAGTAAGAGCATCTCCATTCAGGGAGCTTGCAGTACTTGCTAGTGGAGTTGCAACTATGTTTTCTGCTCCAGATCTCAGTATTATTACATAGTAGTAGTTTGCTGCTTCTGTAAACACAGATCAGATGGTTTTTGTTAGCCAGAGAGCGTCCAAGTATCTAAAAACCCTTAAGTGCTACATTGCCATTAAACACATTTGTTTCACCCCACTTAAGCAAATCTTGACTGTAAGTGTTTATGAACTAAATTCTTAAAACAAGCTTTTTTCCTACTGCGGCCACTGTAAGACTGGAACTTACAGATCCCAAGATCTACATGGGATCCACAATTGGGTTACTGCTTGGGGCACCTCAGAGCAGATGGACACTGCCCAGGGCACAAGAGTAGAGAGGGAGAACTTTCAGCAGTTAATCTTAGTGCCTTGTGCTCTGTTGTTATTCTCTAGGCCTGCCAGCTTAACCACACAGCAGCTTTCACTCCTGCCTGTTCTCAAGCTTTTTTTCAGTCCTATGAAGGACCTGGTTATCCAGGCAACTCACTTCCCTAACATTTTGCATAAAGGGGGAAAAAAAAGATGATGAGAGAGATACATCTCAAAAGCAGAGGAGTTAAGTGTAATGGCTAAATTTTCCCTGTCCCCAGAGTTCTAAAGAAACACCAACACAGAAGACAAAAAACCAAGGAGAATGAACTAGAAAGATAGGCAGAACAGGGAGGAAGAGGGAAGGGGTGAAGCATTCAATTGCTAGTTTTACCTGGCTTTTGAACTGTACCACATACAAAGTCTGCTTTTAGAGGTAGACGCATTTCTGAGATGGAGACAGATCCCCTGGATGGAGCAAATTCAGTGGATGCAGAAGCAGCTTTGTTTCTTTTACTGTGAGGTCCCTCACTCTTCAGTTTATTCAGTTCTTCCAATAGAGCGGTTCTTTTCTCAGCTGCACAGAGAAATTAATCAATTATACTTGTAAGAGGGAAAAAGTAGGACTGAACAATTTTTTTTTTTTGCCATAAGTCTGGAAAATGCAACAGAAGTGTTAATCATCTTCCAGAACAGTAGGAATATCAGGGACAAGAAAGATACCAAAAACATCCTCTTGCCTACAAAAGCAGCTGAGACAGCACAGATATTATCCTCTCCCGTTTTCCAGGTGAGGAGCTACAAATAAGCAGCTCCAAGGTAGCACAATAGAAGCACTGCCAGAGTTCATTAATTCTTCCCAAAGTGTTTATGATGAAGAATTCAACTCGAGCTTAAGAACCTACTTGCAAGGAGAAGAAGTCTCTCTGCCTCCGCTTCTTCTTGTGATCCTTTTCCATGTTCCTCATCAAAACAGCAGTTCAGAGCTTGACTGGCTTGATGAATCACTGTCTGCTGCATGTTGATCTCATTATTCAGCTCCTAGAGTAAGTCAGCAACAAAAATAATTAGCAAGAAAAGAGAAATTCAGCATTACATTCAAACAGGGAAGCGTCTTGAGATTAGCATTTCTGGGCCTATGCTTCAGAAGAGTCAGACCGTTTAGATAGTAAAGTACTAAAATCTTGCAGTTTACAGTTACTTCTGCAAAAGAAAGTTGTGGCATAATCCCCCCACAGTAATGTATATATGATGGGGAATGAATCACTTCCATGTTTGCATGTTCCATATCCAATCTAGTCTTCCTTTCACCAGGGAAAGCAGCAGAAATTCAGCAATATAGGTGACAAGGCACCAGTAAACATCAGAATATTGCCTAAAGAAAGTTTGAATTAGGCAAGATTGATAAATGCAAAGGCAGCAATTAGATATAGATTTCCCCTCCTGAAAACAATGGCTTGTTCTCTCCAGACTTACTCTGTAGCATGATCCTTCTCAGAGATGCATTAGCTGTCCAAATTGTGCACTAGCATTCCCTACCATTAGATATTTATGCTGAACAAGCTAATTTTGCAGTTCTAAGTGGTACATTAGTGTCCTGGACATTCACAGGGGACATTAAGCGATAGTAAATTAGAAAAAGGATTCTAAGGAGTAAAATAGATACCTGTATTTTCTTTTTGATATTGACTTGATCAGACGGGCCATTCTTTTTCATTTCTAGTTTGGAAGCAACATCTTCTTTGCGAACAATGATTTGCTTTATTGAAGGACGATCGGTTTCTTTAAATCTTTGAGATCTATAGGCATCAACGCTTTTAAGAAGAGGGAACCCCATTAAGTGCTGCAGATACATGCCAGGCTTTTTTCTTTTTAATATACATACATATGTATCAGGTATTGATGTTTGCCATCTTGCCTAAATGGCTTTAAAAACAGCATTCTGTCAGCTCATTTTAAGTCTAAGCAGTGTAAAGACTAAACAGAGACAATTTCCTATAAAGGCCAAGATTTTGGGAAAAAGCTTTGTCTGTAGTTTAAGGAGCATGCTTCATTAGAAGAGTTTAAAAAGTCAGTGGCTTAATTTGCACATTTACAGAATCAGGTGTAGGTTGTTTTTTATGTTTATTACCTATATGGAAGGTTGCGATCTTCTGATGCAGAGCCAATACTGTCTCCAGATTCTGCCCGGGGGACTTTAGTCCTTTGGAACTTTTCAGACTTCAGACTTGCATCACTGATACTGCTACCTTCACCAGGTGTCTTACAAGGAGAACCAAAGGCCTGGGAAGAAGAAAGTGATACATTACAGATTATCAGGCCACATTAATCCTTATGCGTCTTCTTCTCACCTTTACTTCTTTTGCATGGAAACAGAAATCGTGGAGGCTACTTCACAGACATTTTACAAATACTTCCTAGGTCACAGAACAAGCTGATTATTTGTTTAAAGACACCAACAGATCATTGAACTCAAGGAAATTTCACCCTTAGTTTCAGAGGAAAATAACTACCCTTTTATGCTTTCTTTAGCAAAATGTCGTTTGTAACTTCGCTATTTGCTGAGGGATCACAACGCAACAAAATATCACTGTTCACAAGCAAGTTGTCTGTGTGATAAAGCAGCTCATCCCCACCTTCTGAGAACTCTCACCTCTGGACCAACAGATTCCACTAGAGGGGTTAACAGAGACATCGATGAAATATTCAGCGACTCTTCCTGCTCGTCCTCATCGCTTTCACCTTCCAGACCCATGCTCATTTCTTTCTTCAGCTTTTCTATGTCTGGACCATCCTCTTCAAGAATTTCAAATATTTCATTTATCACTTTCGAGCTATTCATCTCATCATCCACGCTCATTTCGATTTCACATATATCATCTGAAGGGTGATGTTTTAAAAATATTAGTATCATCAAGACTAAACTCTTCATTCTCATTAAACGAGCAGAAAGCTAACAAACAAGTAAACTATTTTTGCTTTTCAACTTATTATGGTTAGGCATATAGAACCTTAAAATATACTTCCATCCTTATTTTAATATACTATTTTCACAAATACTGTGTAATTGGTAGATGGAAAATAAAAATATGCACTTGTTAGAGAAGTTTCAACTTTTTAGTTCAGACAGGTCTGAAACAACCACAGATCCCATGGTGGAGCAGTCATTTCTGTCCTTTCCCAATAAGCTTTTAATATTAGCATTTTAATATTCCTTGAGGACTTGAACATCAAGAGAGAAGAGAGAGATATGATAGAAGAAACTTTCCAATTTGTTTTACAAAACCTCATTACAGAACACACAAGCAGATGCGTGGTGAATTCATTGTTCAGCCTTGAAGGACATTAACACTCTGCTGGGCAAGTGGCAGCAGGCAGCCAAACGAGTTGAGACACATCTACTCCATACAGACCTTTTGGTTTCTCAGCAAGTTGTTCAAGTTGTGAGACAGATCCCACTTTTCCAGGGCTCTTTGGCTCACTCCTCTCCAGAGGGCTGCCTTTATCAGCCTCTTCATGTTTAGGAGTATCTAAGTAATGTATAAAAGAGATCATTGAAGATTATGTCTAGCCTTTGAATTTATTTGTTTTTTTTTTTTTTTCAAATTACTGAATTTTGCAAGTTTGATATAGCTAGATGAAGCATTCCAGTTAGGTTTTTGTCAAAAACAGAGCGTTAGAATACACAACCTCCACAGCTACATTGCTATCTTATAATCAGAAAGCTGACAGCACAAGAAACAATGCTGAAATCGTAGCAGAGTGCACTCAAGTGCAAAAAGGGAAAGTTTGAAAAACAAACAAAAATGCCACCACACAAACCACTACACACGCACACCCAAGCCAAGAGCAGGATATCATCCTGGGTTTCCTGGAAGCACATTTAACAGCCTGGTTGCCTGTAATGTCTGTAACAAGTGTTAACCAAGTTCACTCTTTTTTCAGAGAGCTGGAGGCTCTTCCACTCAATGAGCACCACAAAGGATGTCACGAGCACGTCTGAATTCTTTTGATGTCCCCTCTCTACAAGAATTAATATCACAAGGGGATACAGACAAGGGAAGAGTTCTCTCCTATTAGATTAGTGGGGAAATTCGGATACTCAGGTACAGTACAGATTAACATCTGTTACTAGTGATTCCCATTCACTCTCCCTACACTTAACGTGCACGAAAGCATGAAACATAGGTAAGGCAACTGAGAAAGGAAAAGGCAGTCTTGCCTTTCAAGTAGTACAGGAGTGCAGAGTATCATCATCATCATCATCCAGGAGGACTGAGACAAGTCAGTAACCCAATAAGAGGTCCAGTTCTATACATCAGTGCTACCAGCCTCTTTATCTGCTGGTGATGTCAAGGGCAGTGCCTCAGTCCAGTATTAGGCACAGGCAAACAGTGACAGTTCTTACCTGAAGACTTTGTGCTGGGAGACTTGTCACCTGCTGAGCCAGTGGCATCAGAACTAGGAGGTGGTTTTGGACTAGCCTGAGATTGGCTTTCCTGGCAAAAGGAAAAACATAGTACACTCAGGAGGCAATGTTCAAAGTGACCAAAAAAAAACAACCCACCAACCACTTCCAGAAAGAAACACAGGAAAAAAATGAAAAAAAAAATGTTGCCTATCCAACATCAAGAAGGATCCAACTTATTTAAGAAATTCAGCTGAAGTACTAAATGGAGTGAGGAGCTAAATACTAGATTTGTGAGGAGCTTTGTTTGTAAAGTTATAGAATATAAAACCCCACACTTAGCATCAAATAAATAAGTTGGCTTAAAGCAGTATCATTACTTGTCTCCTTCATTGATTCTGCAAGAGGAAAAAGTCTCGAGAAGCGGACTCTCACAGCCTGAGATTCATGAAGTAGAGGTTTTATCTTTTGTTTACATTTGCACATCCACCCCTGGGCTCAGCACACGTTAAAGCAATTCCCGGGCTCTCATCTGTAGATACGGGGAGGTGACACGTTACCATTGTAGCTTCTGGAAGCTTTCTTTTTGAACTTTCACTTTTCTCCGCGCTCCACAGGTTTCCTCTATCAAAGCGGCCCCGCAGACATGCGAGTTCTCGTTCACGTTCCTAAAGCAAAGAAAAGGCAACAAGGGAAAAGCCGGCAGCTTTAGTGTCAAAAACATTCCAAATTCCTGAAGTAGGTGCAGAAGAGGAAGACCCTTCCCCAGGCTTCTAAGCAAGCTATTAATGTAGCAAGGAATACCTGCTTAAGCTGAAGTGCTAAACTGGCAGTAGAGGAATTTTCATTC
Organism: Scolopax bukidnonensis; assembly: GCA_028571045.1. Taxonomy (NCBI): domain Eukaryota; kingdom Metazoa; phylum Chordata; class Aves; order Charadriiformes; family Scolopacidae; genus Scolopax; species Scolopax bukidnonensis. The sequence goes on from JAOWAV010000012.1 coordinate 46,065,170, forward strand.
TGTTTGAGAAGCCTTTCCTGGATTGTCCTTGTATGTGGGGTGACAAGGGGTGTTCTGCACTCTGGAGGGTTTTTAGCAGGACTCCGCGCACCACGCTCTTGACAGCGCTCCCCAAAGCGTTCCAGGAAGGGCTTAATTCCTGATCCCCCTGCAAGAACAATTGGTTTGCCTTGAAACAATCTCTCAGAAAATCACTGCAGTTTTGCATCCTACTGAAGGTTCTCAGGGAAGCCTTCAGAGCTCTCACTGTTACACTTGATACTAACTGAACCCCAAATGCAGATCTCCACAGTAACACAACACTGGAGTTAATAAGCAGCAGATCAGAGCAAATAGAGTTCTTTCTCTTCCTGGAGTCCACATGTGATCCATCAATTATTTAAACTGCTTTGCTTTTTCAACATTTTCTCTCCAACCAGCCTCACCTGCACCCTTCATGTAAATGAACATTCTAATACATTAGGTGGATACGTTGTTTAACGTCCAGCCTACTTTATTGAGCTTATCTTTTACTGACAGCATATCTAGAGACACACTGGCCATTATTTCAGACTTCAAGCTATTAGTCCAAGTTTCTGACCCAACAAGCAGCTGAATTGCAGAGTTACAGTCATCTACATGGCATTTAACTTTGATTTCTTCTAACCTATGCAGACTCTTTACCTTATATCGATTGGATACACTTAGTATCCAACCATTGGAAAGCAGCTTTGAATAGTCTCAATTAATTGATGTTAACAAGATACATTTCTACATAGAGAGAAAAGTCAGATGGATTTTTCTCCAAAGAGTTACTAAAATCATCTCCAAGAAAACACCCTTGCAAGATACAGAAATTGTAGAATTTCTGATTATCATCACAGAACTCTTCAGGACTTCACTCAAGTTGCAGCAGGAAATAGACATTATCTGATACATTACCATAAATTCTTAGCTAATATGTTATTTTCAGCACAGGACACAAACCTGATTTGAAGGAAGATTTACTGAAGCTGACAAACAGCTTACCTGGTGTTGTGGGTTTACCCTTAGGTTCAAGTTGCACATGTGTTCCTTTGACTGGCTCTTCTTTGGACTGAACTGGCAAAATTGATTTTGCTGGTTGCTTTTGGGTTTTCTGAGGGCTGCAGGGATTCTCTGTTCGCGGTTGTTGTACTTCAGATTCTTTAGAACAGGGAACAGTGACTCTCGAGGGTTGCGTTAAAGAATTGTTTGGATCCTTAAGAAGGGAAAAATGAGTATCAAGAAGATGAGACCATACGTCCTTAGTCTCTCAAGAAGGAAAATAAGGCAGGCATTCTGCATAGCCTACTATAGCATAACACATCTATTCCATCAGCATTAAGAAGAGCTGAGAACAAGTGTTATAAGCTTTTTGTAGGTTTTTCTGTTTATCCAGATTTCAAATTCTTTCAGCATTTGATTCTGGGTGCTTTTGCCAGTTATTTTAGGTTTCCCTAAACAAGGCTGCACATGGCAGATATTGCTATTTCATAAATTGAACAACAGTATCTGGTACTATGGATTTCACTACTCTGAATTTTCATACAGCAATAATAATTACAATTTAAGTCAATCAACTACATGGAGTCACAGAGTGAAACCCATTAGCTCTGTAAGAAGCCCCCTTCTGATAGCCAGAAGGGCAGCAATTCCTTCGACATCAACTTTTCCAAGCCCTGGAAGTACCTTCACCTTCAAGTCTCAGTAAAAGGGATTCTAAGTTGTTTCAGGTCTGCTGTTTAAAAGAAGGTGTGTGAGATTGCAATAAGGCAAAAGCCGTTAAGATTGCTCACACCAAATCTTTAAGTCAGAATAAACAGTTATGAGTTAACATTCCCCACCCCCACCCCCCCCCGAATACTCAAACCAATTTTTAATCACAACTAAATCAGACACTCACCGCTACCTTTGAGCTTGCTGGTTTATTAATAGAAGCCTCAACAAGCCTTTGAGAACAGGATGCAGCTTCCTGCTTTACACTGCTACTATTGATTCTAGCAGATGCTCCACTTGTAGTGGACAATTTGGATAAACAAGTAGTGCCAGGCTGTTCTTGTGCATTGTTTTGCTTTGCAGATGGATGACTTAGGTCATCTTCCCAGGAACCAATTGCAGCAGCAAGGTTAGCTAAACGGCCTCTTCTCCCAATAGGGGTGTCACTTGCCAGGGCATTAGATGTCTTCTTAGGTGGAGAATCAGGCACATCTTTTGACTGGAGGGGAGATAGAGGAACGCATTCAGAGGGATCTGGAAAAAAAGAAAACATGTTTATTTTGCTAAGGAACTATATTGAGATAAACTTGCGTGTTTCACATTTTGCTATATATTGAGTTTATCAATAGTTAGTTCTTGCCATCAACAGCTCTGAAGGCATTGAGACTAATCAAGTTAAATTAAAGCTCACTGCAAGCCATCACATTTTTAATCAAGCATTTAACTAGTTATATGTCACTGCTGTGATAAGCAAGGCATCACACAAGCAGGTGGGAAAAAAAGTGTATAAATAGGAGCTGTAGTCAATGGTTCCATTATTTTAGGCCTTCCTCGCTGCTGTTTAAGACTTCTTTATGAAGTTTTATTCACACATACAAAGTTATCTTCTGATTGCAACCATCATGATCAATGCAAACACTGAGAAGCACCAGTACTGCCTGGCAGGTGAACCATACCCTCGCTGTCCCAGCAGCGCCGCTGCTCCGCCAGTTTCTGCATCCGCCTCCTGACCGAAGGGGCTGCAGGAGCCTGGGGCCCTGCACTGCCTTCATGGAGAGGCTGCACCAAGGAAGCCCTGGTAGAAGCAGTTACGTGCAACTCTGCAGTCATCTCAGGAGAACCCGAAGGAACCGGCTCTGTGTTCTCCAAACTGGAAGGTTGAATCTCCACGCTGTCAGGGCAGAGCCTCTTTGATGGCGAGGGCTTCGTACTAGGCTTCACTGTACAGGCCAAAGCATGCAAGCACATTAGCATTCAAACAATCTAAAATATTTTCAGAGAGAATACAAAACTGTAATGCAAATCAAGTTTGATTTATAAATACACCTCCCTTCCCAAATTCTACCAAGCAGAAGGCACTGTCTTTGGCATGATACAATTCTTTGTAAACAGCTCACTAATTAGAGCATCTGCTCTCAGGTTAAGCTACAGTCAGGCCTGGCAGCCAGGTAACTGCATTCATCTCTGTTTAGTTTAACATATACATTAAAGGTTTTCACTTGAACTTAGGAAAAAAAAAAAGGAGGTAGTGCTTGTCAAAAGACAATCTTTATATTTAAACTTATTGCAAAATACCTTCTTCACCAGGAAGAGATGCCTGGTTACCAGTTTCTAACAAAGGCTCTCTGACCCTCTTGGTCTGCACTGTGGGTCTCACTCCCATCTTGGGCCGCTCAGCCATTTTCTTCTGCAGGTTCTCCCTCCTGGCACGGGTTCTTTCAAGGAGTTTCTGAGTAGTCAATAAATGATAGGTTACTGTACATTGCAATAAGTGTGCTAACTAGTAATAGCTCAAGTTAAAAACGTTTGAATTGTATATACTATATACAAAGATTCACAATATCAGAAGTGTATAGTGAAGGCTACCTTTAAAAAAGAAACCAAACCACACCACAGAGCTCTCAGGTGTTGCTAACTGATCTACTGCAACCCAACAGAAACACTCCGAGTCTGGTTTCCTGACAGGCTGTCCCCTCCTGAGGGCAGAACAAAACAAACACATTTTCTACACCACCAGCTACATGTTTTTTCCTGTCTGCCTCCTTTTTTATCATCGTGACAACCACACAGTCTCCATACTTTGGCTTCACCATTGCAATACCCACAGCTTCCCCATTTTTCAGCAAGTACCTATTTGATAAGAGGGAGCTCACACTCAAGTCTGGCTACTAAGCTGGGGTTTTTGACATGTTGCTAAAGCATATGGGCAAGTCACCTGATTGGCACTAACCCTTTAATAAAATAAACAACATGGGAGTAGTTGCCAAATGGTCATAAAAAAATTTCAACAAATTAAATGAGTAGTTGGTAATATTAGAAAAAAAATTGCTCCTACACCTTCTAAATCAAAAGGTGAATTTCTCATCCCTGAGCTTAAGTTTTAAGAACAGAGTGATAACTATTTGTCTTAATAAATAGGCAATTTATCACAATATGTCTCTATACAGAAGAACATATAAAGAGATGCTAGTTAAGCTCCATAACAACATTCTCTTTCATTTACAAATCTATTGTAAATTTGAGTATTATGATTATATTCAATACAAAAATAGCTGGTTTAGTAAGTGTTCCACATTAGTAGAACACTTTACAGCAGCTAAGTTTGAAATAAGTTGGAGGTTTTGGTTTTTTTTTTTTAATATTGCATTCAGAAATCATTATCACTCAGTTTGATCACATCTAAAGGATACTTAATTACTCCTTTAATCTAGGTTTTTAGGCACTTTGAGACAAGAAAAAGTGTGATAGAACTAATGGCCTTTAAAGGGAAGCATATAAACTGCACTTGTTTTGTGGCACATAAATTATTGTGAGAACTATGTCAGCCATTATCTGTCACACAGCAATTAAATACACATTTCACATTTTTAACTGTCTAAAGCTGAAGTCTTAAACAACGTTCCATTGTAACACAAAGACAAAGAGATGTTGATCTCAACAGTTTTTTGTTAAAGCAAAAAAAAAAAAAAACCAGCTTCTCTAACTTACAAACTTACATAGAAGAGAAGAATTTTGGGGAGGGGGAAGGTGGAGAGAAAAAAAAAAAGGACATATGAAATTCAATGCAAGTGTATGTTAGTGATGTCCACAAGTGTAATAAGTTCCTTATTTCAGCCTCCAAAAGGCAGAGCTACGAAGTGCAGGTAATACCTAGACAAATCAAATAAAATCTTCAAGGCTACATAACTGAATTGTCCTTCTTGTAGGAAGCTGAGTATATCTTCCACAACACTATCCCTACAGTTCTACTCAAACACAGTCACATTCCTTTCTGGTTTGTTAGTTGGGTGAGATGGAGTTTCAGTCGTTCCAAAAAGGGTGTCACTTCCCAAGAACGCACGCCTCTGCCGTTCAACTCCAGCTCCTATTGGCTTTTTGTAACTCAACTTTTCCATGCAACTGCCACAATTCAAATTCTGCTGTTACACACGATGAGTAAGCCAGTCAGCAGAACTTGAGACTTACTTTTCAAGCTCATCAACAAGGCATTTGCCACAAGTATGTTCTCCGAGGGTTTTGATGACAATCAAAGTTTCAGAGTGGGATATGCCAATGTCATTATATCTAGCAATCTAAGAACTACAACGTTGCAGCTAAAGGATTGCTGATTGCACTCAGAAAAATCAAATAAGGCCTTCCCACTTTAAAACATACTTTTAAAACACATTTGAATGACATAGTTAGCAGCATTAGAGAAGATGCTCAGGCCCGTAAGTGATTACAAGAAATTGTTGTAACTGCCCTGCTTTACTAGCAAGTTTATTCATGACATTGAAGGAAAAGTTAACTTCAAATTTCATATACACAAATTTTCCTCTTTGGTCATCCTTCATGCTAGGAAACCATACTTTGCCCTATGAATGTTAGCATGAACCTGAAAGTACAAAATAACATAGGCTATCTCTAATATTCTGTAGTGCCAAACACAAGGGCTTTTGTGCAAGAAAGGCAAATTATACAATCAGCTATAGCTTGAAAATCATAATCTGTATTTTCATTGTGACCCTAAAAAACCACAAAAACAATCTACTGCACCACCTCCTCAGTGCATTCTGTATTCAGAATTTGGTTGAGATTCAGAAGGCCATTAAGGTCCTTGTAAGATTAATCAAGCAAACATTATTTCAGAAGTGTAGTTTGAAAGCATTCCACTGAATCTTACACCAAGATTTGTTTGAACTTCAGTTCAGTGAGACCAGGACCTTTTGTGAAGTGATCAGCAAACACTGCATCAACAGCATGCTTTGGCCAATTAAGGCTCGAATTACACAGCTTTACATAATCAACACTTAAAATGCTTCACCTGTAAGTAACTGAGCACAGCAGTTTGTAGACAAAGATTGTCTGAAAATAGTTAAGCCAAGGAAAAGTTACAATAAAAAACCCACAGAACAACAGCCACCCACAAAAAACCCCCCAGCATATAAATAATTCCTAGCAGGTGGTGAAAAACTTCCTTTCCAAAAGACTTTTTTTTTAGGGAAGTTTTTAAATTCCAATACTAATACACTAACATTGGTCAGATTTTCACACCAGAGGGGGATGTCCTCCACAGCATAAACATTCTCGATAAGGCAATATTTTAGGCACTCTGCAATATTAGCAAACATTTGAATGAAGTTTACTCTGAGGAGTGGCCTCCCAGTTGGTCTTGGTTTTCAAAGTCAGTTATCTACAAGAGGGGTGTGTGGTGCTTGGAATACCTCCCAGCATGCAAAACCATTTTAAACTTGATTCAGTGGTCTGGACTTGAAGTTTACTTAAGACTAGTTGGATCATGTCACTTGCTACCAATTAAGGAAGAAGGTTTTTAGATGTTTATCCTTAGCAAACCTTTACATGGGAGCAGAGTAAATCTGCTGTGGCATAAAACAATTAGTAAATATGTAAAGATCAATATCTTACGTTCAGCTTTTAAAATCAAACCAATGCAATCACTTTTTGGGCCCTCAATTTATTTGAGGTATGTCAATTTGAGATACAGGCTGTTTTCAAAGAGAGGAGAGAAAATTTCACCAATGTATTTGATTTGAATTTAAAAAAAAAAAAGTTTAGGTTTTTGCTTAGACAGGCTGTGGAATGAAGGCCATTTTTACAGTGACATTTCCCCAAAGCATTCACAAGACATCTCCACAGCTTTACATCTGTCACACATAAAATTAGAATACAGTACAGCATATTTAAGAAACCTCCACTTGTTTTCCCCTCATTTTATTACAATTTTGCCTCTGTAAAACTGAAGCAAATCTACCCCAACCAAGTGACTTCTTTTTTTTTCAAAAGAAAAAGAGGAACTGCTCCTGCCAATGAAAGTGACTGGTCACAGGCAGCAATAATGTCACACAGGGCACATTTTTAATCCGATAGCCGTGGCTTTAGGTGAACTTCACACTGGACCTTTAGGTATGGCAAGCACAGTGTGTGTCAATACCACTCCCCTTAGGCCCCAGCCGAAAATCTTATCTTGTCAGACACACATGAATGGCTAAATGCTAAAGCACTGGGAAAGGCAATGAAGTATCAGCCTGGTTAGAAGGGGTTGTCTCCTTTACAAACCCTTGCACAAATAACCCCTCTCCTCTCCTGGAAGAGGCCTGACGCCCCATAGAAGGTACAAGCAAGACGATGGGGCAGAGAAAGAGGCTTCTACGAGCCCAGGACAGAGAAAAGAATGCAAAGAGGGGGGGCGGAAGTTGCTAAAAGGCATAAGCCAGGGCTAGAAGAAACTATTTCGCCCCACGGGCCGCCGAACGGCCCTTACATCCCTCCGTCCCTGCGGCCCCCGCCACTAACAACCCACCCCTGCCCGGATCAAGCCCCGGGTGCGGCTCTCCCTCCACACTTCACGACTCGGGAGGGGCCCGCCCGCGCCGTGCTGTACCCTCACCTCAGTGAAGGGATCCATTGCTGCTGCTACCGCCGCCGCTCCCTCAGGCAGAGCCTCAGACCGCTCCCCAACCGCTCCTCGGATTTGAATTTCAGCGCCCGCCTCAGCCACGCATGCGTAAGGCCGCGCGCCCACGTGACACGCGGGCAGAGGGGCGCACCCGCTCCGCCCCTTGACTTGTTCCGGAGCCGCGGCGGCCTTGATTGACAGGCGTGCCGTCCAATCCGACGGCGGTTCTCCCTGCTCGCCTTCCCCTTGGCGGGCCGCCCGCTCTGTGAGGGAGAGGGCGCTGCCGTGAGGCGGCGCCTTGGTCGGGTTGTTCCGCATGGCTGCCGGGGCCGGTTCCCCTGTTCCCGGCTTCGGGCACTGTGCCCCCGAGCCCTGCCTGTCTTCTCGCTCTCCAGGGTTTCTGTGTGTGGCGTCCACAGCCATGGCGGCCCTGTCGCCTTCAGTTCCTCCTCTTCCTCAGCGCAGTCCGCCGCAAACTGTTGGTTTGCGTTTTTTTTTTTTAAAGAACAGTGAGGCTTTTACTTTGCTGACAGGCAAGTAGTGCAGTACTGCCTGCCTGATTCTATGTCTTCCTGCAGCTGCTCAGTAGGAGTCTCTCCCAGTCCTTTTTCATGTGAAGCTTCATTTTTCACCTGGCATTGAGAGGAAAAAAGTGATTTGAATGTGCTGTGAATTGAGAGGTACTTATGGCAGTGGATTTGTGAAAGTCACAGCCCTTTCTCATGGTTTTTCTGTTTTTCCTTGCAATCAGTGCCTCATCAAACATCACCCACCTGTTCCTCCTGACATCCCCTTCTCCATATCATTTTCTTAATGTGCTCATGGTGTTTCTTAAAGCTTTCGTGATGCTGAATTGGCAGAGACCCATCGGGTGCCCAGATCCAGCCCTTGCTATCTGAGCACCATCTCACAGAACGCTGTGGGGTTGGAAGGGACCTCTGGAGATCATCTCCTCCAACCCCCTGCCAAAGCAGGGCCACCCAGAGCAGGTCCCACA
>JAOWAV010000012.1:46085929-46100669 GCA_028571045.1 Scolopax bukidnonensis
GTGGGAGGTGTCCCTGCCCAGGGCAGGGGGTTGGAACTGGGTGATCTTTAAGGTCCCTTCCAACTCTAACCATTCTACGATTCCATATAAGTAGGGTGTTACTTCTGGTAATGGGTATAGAAATAAAGGTCATGGAACCAGACAGAGCATCCCTAGAGATGAACAACAGGAACTGTAATGTTAAAGGATTAAGATTTCTTAAAGGAAAGATGGTTATTTTGGGTCCATATCCCTCAATCAACTGTTCCCCAACACACCTGTCCTGCAGCAGAGTAAATAGAAATTTCATCCTTTGCACATCTGCTTATAAATCAGTGTGATTATATCCTGAGTCTATTAAATAAATCAGAGTTTGCTGTTTGATTTCATTAGTGCCGAGTCTTCACTTTAACTGATTATTACTATGCTCATATAATTTAATTTGAAGAACCTAAATTTGGAGTCAGTTGCATAATATCATATTTCAGTGTAGAAACATACATGCAATAAATTGCTCGCAAGTCACTTAACATATATATTTTTAAGGTAGAAAGACTACATCTTAAGCATCGTTGCAATATTAAAGAAGAAAAAAATATACTGCACAGTCTAAAATCAGGCCAATGAATCCCATAAATGCTGGATATACAGGAGAGTTCTTTACAAATGATGGCAGTTAATGCATCAGACATACAAGTTGGCTCTTGGTTTTGGAGCTCAGAATTAAAGCGAATCCATTTTCAGTCACTACAGACAGGGGTTCTAGCACTGTTTGGTTTGAGTTGCCTGACACCTTCTGTTCAAAACCTGATGTTTGGAAAATTTAAAGGTGTTGATAGTGGTGATGAATTATACTACAGGATTCTGCTCAGGTTCTGTTACTCCACAAACATAAGCCTGTAGTATTTGAGAGGCAGTGGAAGAGCACATATTCATATATAGCACTCTCCAAATACCTATCTTTATTAACCTCATTCCACCTATGGAACACATATTTAAGAAGATGTTGGATAGCAGCTACCCAGTGGCCTAGAGGAGGATTTTTTTTCCATTACACTCTCCAAGGTCTGGAAAAATTCTTACGCTGGGCTCTTACTACACATATTATTAATATAATAAAAGATTAGCTCAATACATCAATTCACAAAGGATGGAAACCATTAAGATAACCTTGTTCCTGAATTTAACATGTAATTTAACATGTGAGTGAGTTTAAAACAGTAACCATTACAGATTAAACAAACATACTGAAGAATTTTAAAATTTGGTTGTTTGCAACATGATTTTAATGTCATTTCAAATACTGTTTTTTAGTTGATTTTGTAAAATTATGATGTTCAGAGGACCAATCCAAAAACATAGACCAGCAGTTAAGGGACTTATGTGAAAACTACAGTGTCCTCTAATATAATCTTTCAAATCTGCTGGGTTATCTCTTAATTCTATGTTTCCAGCACAAATATGCATAAAACAGTGTCCTCCTTCAGTCAGAAGAGAATTAAGGACAGTCACACTTTGTTTGGCAGCTGAAAAATCACTTTGCTATGAGATTGCACATAAAAAGTAACTACAGATTTGGGAACAACTATTTTTGATATCAACCATGTGTGTGTGAAACCTGCCAGTGTGTGTTCAGTGCTCGACCACCATTTGTGACACTTGTGGGAGAATTCTGACTTGGGATGTTCAGAAATGATGTAGCTCTAAATGCAGCCTTAGTGGCCAACACCACCACTTTGCTCTGAAGGCTTACTGTCCTGAGTTTGTGGCATTGGATTGACACAAAAGCTTGGGAGTATTTTTTTTAAGGTCATTTGGAGATCTGATTCTGGTTTTGTTGTGCTTATCTCATCTAAATTTCCCCTCTTCTGATTTGCCCCTTGTCCTGTCACTCCACTCCCTGACACAGAGTCCCTCCCCATCTCTCCTGTAGCCCCTTCAGGTACTGGAAGGCTGCTCTAAGATCTCCCTGGAACCTTCTCTTCTCCAGGCTGAACAACCCCAACTCTCTCAGCCTGTCCTCATAGGGAAGGTGCTCCATCCCTCTGAGTATCTTCATGGCCCTCCATGAAGATGGACCATGGACCTCCAACAGGTCCATGTCCTTCCTGTGGTGAGGACTCCAAAGTTGGACTCAGTACTCCAGGTAGGGTCTCACAAGCTCAGAGCAGAGGGGCAGAATCACCTCCCTGGCCCTGCTGGCCACGCTTCTCTTGATGCAGCCCAGGATGGGGTTGTCTCTCTGGGCTGCCAGTGCACATTGCTGGCTCATGTTAAGCTTTTCATCCATCAACACCCCCAAGTCCTTCTCCTCAGGGCTGCTCTCCAGCCATTCTCTGCCCATCCTGTATTTGTGCCTGGGACTGGCACATCCCAGGTGCAGGACCCTGCACTTGGCTTGGTTAAACTTCATGCAATCTGCACAAGTCCACCTCTGCAGCCTGTGCAGGTCCCTCTGGATGGCATCCCTTCCCTCCAGCGTGTCCACTGCACCACCAAGTTTGGTGTCATCAGCAAACCTGCTGAGGGTGCACTCTATCCCACTGTCCATGCCTCCAACAAAGATGTTGAACAGCACTGGTCCCAGTACTGACCTCTGAGGAACACCACTCGTCATTGGCCACCCACTGGACATTGAGCCATTGACCCCAACCCTTTGAGTGTGGCCAGCCAGGCAGCTCCTTACCCACTGAGTGGTCCATCCGTCGAATCCATGACTTTCCAATTTTGAGACCAGGCTGTCGTGCGGGACAGTGTCGAATGCTTTGCACAAATCCAGGTAGATGACATCTATTGCTCTGCCCTTGGCCACCAAGCGTGTGGCAGTATCACAAAAGGCCACTAAATTTGTCAGCTATAATTTGCCCTTGCTGTCTCCAATCACCTCCTTATTTTCCATGTGCCTTAGCAGAGATTCCAGGAGGATCTTGCCAGGCACCGAGACGAGACTGACTGGCCTATAGTTCCCAGGGCCATCTTTTTTCCCTTTTTTGAATATAGAGGTTATGTCATTTAGTTCTGGCTGGGCTTTCGCTTGCCTGATCTCGTTCCTGACCACTCAGCCCATTCGACCCATCCCTGCTTCCACCCTCTATAGACACTTCTTACTGCCCGTTCCCTCTTGTTCTGCCACTGGGCACCACTGTAAAAACCTCCTGACACCCTCTCTTTAAGTATTTATAGGCTTTGATCAATTAAGTCAATCTTAAGTACTTGCCAAGAAATACGTGTGAGCTGTCAAATCTTATTCTGCTGTCCAGAAAATGCCTCATTTTATATCAGTTGTGTGTAGAAAAGGACACACGTAAGAGACTGCCCACTGCAGGGTGTCCTGGCTGTGCAGGAGGTGCTGTTGACCTAGCGATGAGACCTGTGGTTCCTCAACCACTACAGCTGGTGGTGAGACACGAGGATGAGCCCGGCAGGCAGGCACTCACCCGTGTGATGAGAGTGGTCTGACAGAACACCAGCCAGAACGCTGCACCCAGCAAAGAAAGAGGATTCACAAAATTACTGGGAACAAACCGAGCTCACGTGAGATACACCCGCTCGAGTGGAGGAGAATAACCCAGTGCTTCTACCCCTCTCCTTCCACTGGAGGAAACACCCAGGCTGCAGATTTCCCCGTGCGTGTCCACGCAAATAGAACCTCTGTCTTCTTGCTTTTTTGACCCACATCTCCAGGAGAACCCAGGGAGACAGGTTGACATGGACCTGACAGAGCTCCAGCAGCATGAAATTGGGAGGAAAACCTAATTTTACTGTGAAAGTGAAGCTGAGACCAAACTACTATCGATTCTTTTTTTTTTTGCCTTGGAGGCATTTAATGATCTCTTGCTAATGTTCCATTCAGAGTATAATTACTGTATGTAAAGTAATTACAGCTCAGCTGTGTGTATCTGTGGGCTGAAGCTCAAATCCCTTTTGGGGGCTTTAATCGAGCTCCCGTTTGGCAAATCCGTTCCCTTTAGGTGCAGCAGGAGGAAGCATTCATCTGTGGCAGTGCTTACTGGCACCCTTCCTTTCAGCTTACCCACCGCTCTGGGGTGAACTGGTTGGGGAGAGAGGTTAGAACCAGTGAAGAGAGGTCACTTCTCTCTAACAAGCCAGCCCAAATATTAAAATACAGTTTTAATCCTCAGGGGCTTTTCTGTGGGGTTGCTCTGCACTGGGGAACTCCCCCCGCCGGGGGTCAGGGTTAGGAAGGAGGGTTCCGTTACCAAAGGAACATTATTCACTTCTTGAATTCAATTTTCTGGAAGCCAGCTCTCATTGTAGAATAATACACAGAACTTTGTCTTAAGGATTCACAGGGGGGGTGTTGGTAACTAACTGATCTCTCATCTCTCCTCTTTAAATACAGCTTGCTGTCTGTATCAAGAAGGAATATATGAAATTGAAGTCTTCCAAACTTATATTACTATTCATCTGGTGGTGTAAATTGTTGGCAGTGGCTGGCCCATTCCAATTTTTATTTTTTTTTTTTCCCCTGAGAGTAAATTCTGTGAATCAGATTTTGCAGATGAGACCGCCCCAGACAGCTTCTATCACAGCATAGATCCTGGGGGGGCTTCACTCCAAATACTGGGCATATACTGCTCTACACCTTCCTGTGTTTCAAGGTACTCTCTATCCATACAAAAATCCTGCCCTGTGTGAGAAAGACAAATCAGATTTTGCTCAGAAATTTGTCACTGTAGCAATAAACCTTCATGAAGTCCCGTGCAGAGTCTTGTTTTAAACAAGTTAGTTCTTAGCTGGGTCTTACAAGTCTCAGTCTAACTGTTCAGAAGTGATGGACACACACAATTCTCCCACATCTAGAGGTCAAGATTAACTTGGTGTGACTGCAGTTAAGATAAGCCCTGTGTTTCCTTTGTGTTGAGTCCTTAAATTCCTGGGTGAAACAAAGTTTGTCCTCAAGCTTTTTTTTTTTTTTTCCTCCAATGCAGAAAAACTTCACTGGCCTAAGACAGAGCTTTCTAAGAAATCAATCCTGAGTCTAGTAGAACATAAGCTGAACATTAATAATGAAAACAGCCTCCAGCAGCCACCTTCTGGGATCCTTAAGGACATTTTCACGACGGGAACCAGTAGCTACAACGTCCTCCTGCAGAGCAAAGAGGAGAAGAAACACCACGCTCAAAAGCAGTCATCTGCTCACCACAAGAAGCACAGAAAACCCATAAGGTGTTCTACCACCTTGAGAAGCACCGAGCACCGCAAGAGCAAAGTGCCCGTCCCCTTGCTCGGCGGCGGGTGGTACTGCCCAAACAGACAGCCCTCCAGCATCCTCACCAGCCCAGTAGCCACCAGCACAAAGATTACCACCAGTGTCTCGGTTGCCGGGAGCAGCAGAGGACTACCACCTCGACCTAGAAGTAGAACAAGGAGGCATTTTAATCTATCAAAGCCGAAGCAATCCCAGCCCTCAAAAAGCCATGGAAAAGAAGGTGAGGTCTCGGGCCAAAAACTCTGCTTATTGACTGCCATCAAGCCTTCCAACGTGGAGAGAGAGAAGATGAAGTTCTTCAATTCGGATTTCACGTACAATCCTCAGTTTGAATATGAAAACCCTGCTCTGCCAAACGTGTTAGCTAAGCACAGCCATGCCTCTGACACATTCCTTAAGCAGGTATACTTACATTTTTCCCCCCTACTTTTCCACTGATGAGTTTTTCCTACACCTATTAGGATGTTATTTGGCTGTGTTCACAGCAAATTCTTTCTCCTGATCGTGCTCCCCTGCTTTTTGGGAAATGAATCGAAGGTGCAAATACAACAGTAGAACTGAAAGTAAGTCTTTATGGATTAAAAAATGAAAGCCTTCGTAATATTTACAGGATTCCATCAGATAAAGGCACAGTTCCTTACAGATGGGCTTACATGAAACATAATTTAAGGTAGGAAAGCTTCAATGCCTAAATAGGCATTAATAAATGGATGGAAAAAAACCCCTGTATAGAAATCCTGCCAATCTTGGTGAGACAAGGATTGGGAGGAGATTGCAATTATTTGAGGTCACGGTTATTGGATAAGCATATGTTGATGTTCCTTGTTTTAATCAGCTTTGCAAGGATATTTGCATATACTTTAAGCCCAATGAAGCAGCAGTCAAAATCCATTCCAGAAAGGGGTAAAATTTAAGCAGACAGACCTGCCACCCTGACACCACTATACCCCCAGATTTTTTTTCCTATAATACACAACCACACTGTTAACATACAGGAATTCACATTTTGTGAAGCCACCCTAGCTTTCAGTTAAAAAAACCCAAAACCCAACAACGAAAACCTTGCTTTCAGCTTTGATCCAAGTGACACAACCCAGCACTTATCTCTATAATAACAGAACCAGTTCTCTTCCCACTTCTATTTTAAAATGGCTTCGGAAGATCTTATTTAAGTCTGACAGGCTTTTCTAAATGGGCACTCTCATGTTTCAAGTGATCCTTAAATTGGGAAGAGATCCTGTCGTTCCATGAGTTTCACTTTTGTGATACGAGTATTTCACTTAACGCCCCCCACTCAAAAAAAAATTATTGGTGAAAAACCTACATGAATTAAAGTAAAGTACCATGGATTCTGATAATTAACCCTTCAATTGTAGAGGGTCTGAGTTTCTCCCCCATCCCCTCCAAATCCAAGAACACAGATAGGTGTTATTACCCATAAACTATTGTATTGTGAGTCTTGGACTGCATTTTCACATTAAAAATATCTATATATTTTTAAAACTCAGTAGCTGGGTTTTCCTTAAGAATTGATTTTCTTTATGAGACCAGCTGTGCTGCTCTTAAAGTCAGCTTCCATACTTCTGTACAGATAACTAAATCACACTGACACCAAATGAAACCACTTCTTGACTAGAGCTCTTTAACAAGTTTTCCTTGATTTTTTTATAGCAATATTAATAGCCACAATAGCAAAATATTTAATCGCAATGTTTTATAGCAACATTAATCATAGATTATAGCAAATCAACGATACCCAATTTGCCAAGCTGAATTTAATACAAATTATCCCTTTATAGTCTGAGGTAGCAGAGCCTTAACAATTATTTTATGCCTGATGATTTTAGGGAGCAGGTCTTGCACTGATTTACCCTTCTGTTAATAAAAAGGCCCACACCCAAATAATGATTGATTCTTCCACATTATTCAGATTTATAACTCTGCCTTTTTCCCTTTACATACAAAGCATGGGAAAATAAAGGGTTTATAAAAAACAGTGAAGGATTTCATGTTCAATGAAATGATATTTCTGAATGATAGGATATTCAACGATATTTCTGAGACTTAGCAAGGAGGATGTAAATTGTTTTGTAAGATTTAGTTTCAGTTACAGAACTTGTTAGCAAGCAAAGCGTTTCTTCAAAGTTCAGCTCCTAAAAATACTGAACAACAATATCTCATGTTTCATCTAAATGGCCAAAAAAGCAGTTTTGCCACAGCTCCAAGCCCAGCAGGTGGCACTCTCTTTTTTTTTATCTACAACTAACCAAAGTTCTTCATCTCCACTCAAATTTAGATTCCCTTCCATACAAATGTACTATCCAGAAAAAATAGCATTAATCAAAACTTTAATCAGCAAATACTCTATGAGCACTTGCTCTCCTCTTGCTCTCCTTTTTTTTCCAGGAGGATTTTACTTGTCAGAAGAAACACATAGGTATCCTAAGTGTTAAATTTGGGAAAAATTCAGTTGCAAAAAAACGTACTCACAGTGTCAAGATTCAGGTCTGCAGTAAAAATTCAACTGAGCATAGTCATCCTTTTTCCTGCAACAGGGATAAAGGCAAATTTATCAAGTGTTTTTGGTTTTGTTTTTTTTTTTTTTGAAACATTTCTGGCTTTCATTTGTTGCTGTACCTATTTTAGGAAGAACAGAAAAGGAATGATTCCTGTTTTATTCTCTGAAAGGTTCTTCCAGCAACTTAACGCTTGGTTGCTCTTCTATGACCAACATCTCTCTAAAAATAAGGTTTTAAAAAAAATAATCATTTTGTTGAATGAGTTAATAAGTAAGTTGTGCTACACTACAGAATCACAGAACGCTATGGGGTTGGAACTGACCTCTGGAGATCATCCAGTCCAAGCTCCTGAAGCTGTAGAATACTGAATAGTTGCCTCCTCTACCTTATATACCGTGTTAAGTAACTTATATCCCAGCAGTTCGACCACCTTGAAATAGATGTTGCAAGTTTGAACCCATGCATATTTAGGAAGTCATTCAGCTTAAGCCTCCTCACTGCTGAACATATATTTTCTTGGTTAAAAAACTAGTAAAAAGGGTGCTCACCACTATCACCTTCTATTAGAGGGTACAGCAGAGGACCACAGAGATGATGAGGGGCCTGGAGCATCTCTCTCATAAGGAAAGGCTGAGGGACTTGGGCCTTTTCAGTCTGGAGAAGACTGAGAGGGGATCTGATCAACGCTGGAGGTGTCAAGATGATGGGGCCAGTCTTTTTGCAGTGATGCCCAGGGACAGGACAAGAAGAAACAGGCACAAACTTGAACATAAGAAGATCCACCTAAACATGAGGAGGAACTTCTTTCCTGTGAGGGTGGCAGAGAGGTGGTGGAGTCTCCTTCTCTGGAGACATTCCAAACCTCTCCTGGACACATTCCTGTGCAACCTGCTCTGGGTGGCCCTGCTTTGGCAGGAGGTTGGACTAGATGATCTCCAGAGGTCCCTTCCAACCCCAGAGCATTCTGTGATTCTACTCTGCTTTCCCACAAGGGACAAGTTCTAGCAGTGATATGTAAGAGAATTGTTGATACCCTCTTCTCATTTTGGGGGGTTAGAAAGAGGTATCACCATTTAAATGAAAGGCTTGAAAGAAAGTTGCCATGAATAAAGTTTCTGTTCTCTCTCCTCCTTTCTACAACAGACATCCAGAGGGTTTCATTGTAAGGAGACATTTTTGATAGATATATTTTTGTTAAAATCATAGTTATACATATAGTTAATCATGGTTCAGCATTCCTGAATTAGAAAATACCAAGAAATGAAGCAAGGTGACAGTAATAATTGATCTTTATCAAATTCTTTGGAAAACCATAAAAAGAAACACGCTGTCAACTTGAACTGCAAACGTCCTCACGACCCATTATGTTTGATTTACAAAGCAGTTGTACAACATTCACAAAGTTCAAGAGAAAACAGGCATTATTTCACTAAACTAGCAATTGTCTGTGTTGTACTGGAGTATGTTGGGCCGAGATGAGTCGATTGGAATCTTTTTTCAGTCCTTTGGCATTAATGTATGTCTGAAGATGATATAAATCCCTTACAGAGTGTGTTAGCCTGAATCTAATGACTACGGTTTGACAGTGACCCCCAATGAGCTTAAAAAAAAAAGAAGATTAAAAAAGGGCAGGAGAATGAGAGGGACAGGAAGAATATCCGTGCCAGCCTGACTTGACTGCGTTCATATTTGCTATGGTTTTGTGTTTTATAGTCCATTAACATTATGGAGAGGACACTGCAGAAATATGGAAGCTATGAGAAATTTGAACAGGCCACTGGGGGCAGCTTGCTGACCAAAAGTCGCATCTGGAATCACGTCAGGAAGTACATGGTGAAAGAAGGCTGTCTTGGTGAGGTAAGTCATACACGGCATCAGGAAAGAAAGAAACAGTTATGTAGATCTTAGAAATTACACAAAGATGGACTCGAGAGACCCATTTGGGGGGGCCTTTCCTCCACAAGTACAAGAATATTCCTTACATCATGTTTTTCTCATGGCTGTGCCCAGTCTAATTTTTGAACAATTGAAATGATGCAAATTCCTCGGGAATGCTTCAGCCATCTCTCTGAGCCTGTTTCCTGATTCATATATGCTTATTCTTAAATTCACCTCTTTTGGGAGTACCCAAGAATGACACCCTTCCTTCCCTCCTTTTTTCAGCTGCTCGAAGAGTAGCACATTTCCATTTATTCATCCGTTCTGCCATCCATACTCCTCTATCAAATTATTTACACTAAAGGAAAGAGAGTTCAGAAAAGGCCAAGAAAAATAAGCAGCAGCCCAAGTGACTGATTTATAAGAAGCAGCACAAATGAAAGTGACATAAGTGAATAAAAATGGCTGAAAGAGTTTGGCTTGTTGAGTTGGCTTAAGTGCTGAGTTTTCCTGACTTCAACTTTCTAACTTTTTAGAGCCCTGTGCAAAAAAAAAAAACCCAAAACTTATTTCCTGTATTCAGGATGTCCAGCAGAGAGGGGGTTGGATTAGACAATCTCCAGAGGTCCCTTCCAACCCCACATGATTCTATGATTTTTAAAAGTCCAGTTTGACCGAGTTACATAGAATTGCTTGGAAGCGCGGATGAGATCGAATGTATAAAAAGAGAATTATTCCAAATCAAAACACCAGTTGACACAGTCTAAGACTTGGATGAGCACTGGCAGTAAGCAAGAGGGGTCTGGAATGAACGATCAACAGACAAAAATCACTTTAGGGAAAATTAGGTTTAGTTAGTAAACATAATTATGAGAAGAAACAGTTAAACTCATCGCACCTTTTTGAGCAGCTGTAATTTGACGCTGATACCAGATTTTACTTGCATTTCTAAGAGTGAGGTTAAGACATCATGCTTGGTATGGCCTGAAATATTAAGCAAATACTCTCCAGTTGGAGAGGTGTTAATAAAGCTAAGAGGTACTTTAAGGCTGCTTTAGGGTTTACCTTTCTTTCCTGCATCTGAAATAAGGAGCTTATGGCACTGATTGGTTGGTTTTGAGCGCAGGGAAGTGTCGTTTTGATGCCTTTGATCCCTAGGTCTTTTTTTGTAACTTTGATATTAAAAAAATATCTCTCTTGTAGATATTCTCCCTTGTTCTCTTCTGAGCAGTTCTGTGGGGAGTTTCTTTAGGCATTACATGAAGAGGAAAAGTTGCTTAATCTTCAACAAAGAGAGTTTCCCTTCTCCCTCCCACTGGTTTGAAAAGTCTTTTTAAACTCAAATAACAAAACATATCAATAGGCTTTAATTTCTTACTAGTTTTTCAAGGAAAAAAATGGGAAAACAAGAACTACATTCCTCCATAAAAGAAAACAATATCAGTATTTCTATAATATTAAGTCTGCATGATGTATCAGGAAACAATGTACTCAGTGCTTCCCCCTCTCCTTCAGGTGGCTTTAGAATTGCAACTTAAAACAAAAAAAAAGGTTTCAGACTGTTAAGTATATAGCTACCCAGTAAGTTTATGGGTGTTTATTTAATATTTTTCAGTTCCTGGTAATACCAGGTAATTAGACACAGTTGAAAAAACTTAATTTTCTCTATTTTATTGCCCCCACCCCCCTTCCTTAGTCTAGTCAATATTACCGTATTAAATTTTGCAGTATCATATCTGTCATAACTCTCATGCTGAGTCTAAAGTCTGAGGCTGACTGGGACAGGTGACTCAGTGGAGTCAGAGGTGTCTTTTCTAAGTGACTGTTGGTAGCAAGAAAGAGTTGTGAAAGGCAAGGGGTCAAAAAGAAAGGCAGTCCTGGAAGGGCCCAAGGAAAAAGCAGGAAGAGGAGGGAGAAGAGGGCTCTCTGCTACCTGAACTCTCTCATCTTCAGATTGTGGTCCATCTCACGGAGGACCTGCTATCTCGAGCTTCCATGACGGTGGTGAACGGCCGCCCCACTCTCACTATCAATATCTCCACTGCACGGGAGCACTGGCTGGAAGGGATGCTGAGACATGAAATTGGTATGAGCATGGCATCAGTTCTCCAGGCAAAGGGGAGTACTTGCACGCGTTCTTACTTCTTTTGCAATGATGGGCCAGAGGCAGTAGATAGACTGAAGGAGGGAACATCCCTGTCTAGAAGCAGCCACGCTGTAGATGTGCTAAAGGGAAGGGGAACCCTGTTTGTCACTGCACCACACAGCAGAAGGAAGATAATCCACTTGAGGGTTTTTAGAGATAATGTAAATTAACATTCAGAGGCTCAGGAGGGACCTTCTCTCCAACTCTCTGAAAGGAGGGGGTAGCCAGATGATGGGACAAGAAGAAATGGCCTCAAATTGCACCAGGGGAGGTTCAGATTGGAGATTAGGGAAAGTGTTTCCTCAGAAAGGGTTCTTGCCCATTGGACTGGGCTGCCCAGGGCAGGGGTTGAGGCCCCATCCCTGGAGGGATTTCAAAGCCGGGTTGACCTAGTGCTTAGAGCCCTGGATTAGTGATGGTTTTGATCAGAGTGAGGTTGATGGTTGGACTGGATGATCTGAAAAGTTCCTTCCAACCTGGGCAATTCTATAATTCTATGATTCTAAGTCAAATCAGATCCAGTTTTGAATGGAGTCTGCCAAGTAGTCTCACTCACTGCACTGATTCTCACATGCTAAAGGAATCAGAGCATAATCCTTTCAGATGACACTAGCCCAGATGCTCTAGGCCCTGCCTTCTGTGCTGCTTTTGTTCAAGAGACCAACCTAGAACTAGGCTGGAGTGAAAAAAAGAAAGGAAACAAAAATAGCATGACAGTTCAACCACAGCACCTGCCATTTCACTTTACAAATCTGCTTCTGTTATGCTGCACTCCTTGCAAACGTAGGCTGTAGGTATGAAGAATTTACTCAATGAACCCTAAACCAGTGCAAGATGGCCTCGATTTTGCGCTACGCAGAGTTAGCCCAGCCCCATGGAAAATTTCTACGAGCTATTCAGTGAATCCCTTCTAGTGAAATACATCAAAACTGGGTAAACTTGGCTGGTGACTGAATTTCAGCTGACAAATAAGCCCTACGATTGCCTGGGAGCACTATTCTTCACATTGTGAGGGGACACGGCCTCTTCCAAGGCTGTGATACATCCATTTAATCACCTTCAAGGGGCAGCATTTCCACCCCCTTACTTGGATTCTCCTTCCTTCCGTTTGCTACCACACCTAGACTATGCTTGAGGCATTCAGCGTGAATGAAATTCTTAGAAAATTCCTTGTTGTAGATTTGGGAACTCGTGTCCTGTGGACAGTTGTAGTCCTTAGGGCATTTTCAAGAGTCCCACTTGCAGTCAGCAGGTGACTAATTGCACCGTGTATCTATCTCTGACAAAATTCTCTGTCGTAGACAGGGCTACACCTGGTACTTCTCCCAGTGTCCTACCAGTTCAGAGTTTTGAAATGGCTAGCTCCTTCCATATTTAATGTATTTCTTTTAACCATTAGATTCTACTGTTCTAAGTTGCGTATTCCTTCCTTTTTCAGGAACTCATTATTTTCGGGGTTTTAACAACAACAGCCAGCCCTGGTGCAACTGGACCGGACGTAGAAAACACGGGTTGAAACCAATCAACCCTACAGAAGAGGGATTAGCAAGCATTCACAGCGTCCTCTTCCGCAAGGACCCTTTCCTCTGGAGGGCTGCCCTGCTCTACTACACAGTGTACCAGGCCAGCCACATGTCCTTCACTCAGCTCTTCCAGGATGTAGGGAAATTTGTCAAGGACCCCAATACTAGGTGGGATTACTGCGTACGAGCCAAGAGAGGGTGGACTGACACGTCCCAACCAGGTGGGTTCCCTCTTTGTCTTCTCTGGTTTTGGACTTCAGGGAGGTTTGCAGAACGTGCACAAAGCTCCTCTGTCGCGTCACGGGGGCAAACCTTTGCAAAAGGGACCCTGCTCTCTCTGAACCGAGGCAGCACGTTTTCTTCTATGGAGAAAAAAAGCTGGAAAAGCACATCCTTGAGGCTTTCAAACTGGATCCCTAACGGAGTTGTTGTTGTTGAAAGTGGGAATGTAAATAGAAATGGAGAAAAAGTCCATCCTCAGTTTGACCTCCTTTCATGTTTATTCCAAGAAATGCATGGCTTCTGAGAACATGCCTTGACCAAACTCTGAGAGAGTGTGCAATGTATCTCGCTTCCTTTTAGGCTGTTTCAATAAAGATCAGGTGTACTTGGATGGCATCCTCCGAATCCTGAGGTACAGGGAGTCCATTGATTTCCATCTTCTGACGGCCCTTGGAAAGGTGAGTGGGTTCCTTCTCCCCAAAGGTTGATCATCTCAGCAGCCCTGCCTGCAAAGAGCTGGGAGTCACTCTGCTCTCTTCCACTTTGATCTAGAAGGCTCCCTCCCTTGCACCTCGTATTACACGATGCAAGTTACAAATATTTCGAGGGCCTAAACATTTCTACCAGCTTTTCCTCATCCCTCACTTATCAGGTGAAGATTTTATGGGGACATTTTTCAGATGTCCCTTTCCTGCACTACCTGACTTGCAGTACAATGGACTGCCCTGGGCAAGCAGGAAGGTCGGAGCAGAAAACAAGGTTAAACATTTGATGGTAACACATCCCCTTCCACCACAAAGGGGTTTTCATCTCAAATTCCTCTCACTGATGTCACCTCTGATGTTTGTCAAACAGAGTTTCTTTTTTCCCCCCAGAAGTCGTGATGTTTGTACATTCACAGAACACACTTTATGTCCATTCTGTCATAGCTTCTTTGTTCTGAAAATCATTCTAAGAAGCATAGAAACGTCACAATTCCTGAATCAAATCCTCGGATCACTGACTTTCTACAGTTATAAAGCAGGGTTCATAGTCACATAAACCAGGATGCAAACTGGTGGTAGTATGTTTACATTTAGAGTGGGTGTACACACATTTTTGCCTACTTGGCAACTGATGGGTGGTGAAGGGACGTGGCATATTATCATACAATGATTAGAGTTGGAAGGGACACCTCCCACCAGACCAGGTTGCTCCAAGCCCCATCCAGCCTGGCCTTGAACCCCTCCAGGGATGGGGC
>JAOWAV010000012.1:46141243-46156755 GCA_028571045.1 Scolopax bukidnonensis
AGAGGCTGCCCAGAGAGGTGGTGGAGTCTCCTCCTCTGGAGACATTCAAACCCCACCTGGACACGTTCCTGTGCAACCTGCTCTGGGTGGACCCGCTCTGGCAAGGGGTTGGACTAGATGATCTCCAGAGGTCCCTTCCAAACCCATATGATCCTATGATTCTAAGCCCTTTTGATTTGTGACCTTCAAAACTTCTCCATTGAAGGTGAAAATCCCCATGCCGACAGTGTAAGCCTACTGACAATTAGTTTGTTCTTCTCACTTCCTTTTCCCTGATGTCTGTGGCTCACAGGGTGTAAATTTGCCATCGCTGGCAGAGACAGACCTCGATAGTGAAGCCCTGATACTTATTCTGATTTTCAAGCTGCAGTTTATCAACTTCAGGAACACCACCCCTCTACAAAATTGCAGTTCCCACTCCAACTCCTACCATGCTCCAGCCCACCCCGTGTCTCTCTCCTGCCAGTCTATGCAGATCCACCTCCACCTTCACACAGAACGAGCATCACTTTGCAGATGAGCTCCACGCTTTCACCAAGGGCTGAATCAGAGTTATGTGATTTGCATTTCCTAGATGAGAAGTCAACAAACTGCTCCATCTTTGGAGGCAAGGGGACAGTCCCTTCTCACCCCCAGTAACAGCAAATGTCCTTGCTTATTAATCATGGAATCACAGAATGGTTTGAGTTGGAAGGGACCTTAAAGATCATCTAGTTCCAACCCCCTGCCCCAGGGGTGCATCCTGCGATTCTCCTGAGCTGGATGCTCAGAAGGGGCCACACAAACGCTCCCTCTGCTTCAGACATCCATCACTGTTGTTTCAATTCATTTACTTCTCCTAGCTGGCAGCAAGGAGCTAATTTCCAAAAAGCTTATATGGGCAGACTAGAGGCATTGCTTACCCCAAGCCAGTACAACTAGAAAACACCAAAAGCATGCAGTCACCTTGGATAAAACACCACCCCTCTGACTTCATGTAGCTGGAAAGATTTCCTGGTTTATGCTGGTTTGGTTTTTTTTTTAATATTTTCCATAAAGGAAGCCCAACTAACACAGAGGGCTGTTAAAATACATGTGTTATGACAGTTGTATCAGATATATTTTTTAAATACCTTTTCCAGCGCTTCTCTATCGACCAGCTCCTGCACGGCCAAAAGCTTGATGCTGCCAGAAAAAAACAGAGAGGGGAAAAAAGAATTAATCACTCCATTGCAAGCATCACAGAAAGTATTTACACAAGTAAAATACACAAAGAAATTACACAAGTAAGAGCAAAACTGAGACTCTTTTTATCTTCTTACTTCACAAAAAGAGTCTATAAAGGTACAGATAGAAAAAGTGCTCAGGATATAATGAACTAAAGCAAGAGAGAACACCTGTTACTCCGTTTGCTTTGATTTAGCTCCCCAAACAGATTTTCTGGTGTCTGAGTTACAAGCCTGTCAGAATTCACCTTACAGAGAAACTGCATTAATCATTACATTTTTAATATTAACCCTTCTGTGACTCTTTGAAAACAGATGAAACTGTCGAGATGCCCAGACCATTATCACTTACACCTATTTATTACACCTATTATAAGAGTACAAGAGGGAGGACCTAGTGTCATGTCATAGAATCATAGAATGGTTGGAGTTGGAAGGGACCTTAGAGACCATACAGTTCCAACTCCCCTGCCCTGGGCAGGGACACCTCCCACTTTCCCTCTTCTCTTCAGTCTTTGCAGATTTTAAAATCCATTCAATGCCAAACTGAACCCTTCAGTCTTTTCTAGGCAACACAAAACAACAGCGGCCTTTCCATAGATGGAGGCCACCAGACTAGGCAAATCTAATTTCTGGATTAAGTTCCAAACGTGCAGAAGGCACCCTTCCCTGAGAGGCTGGAAAAGCACTGTGGGCACGTTCCTCATCCCTGGGCACCCACCACCAACGCTCCACCTTGGCCACAAAGCACAAGGAATCAACAACACAATCACGTACATAGCCAGGCACCTGCTGAACGATGGCACGGTTACGGGTTCAGCCCATCTAAACCTTAGCTCGTTACAGTTTTGGTGCCTAACTGAAGATTGGCTAAGTGTTTAGATTTGCTATATGGTCAATGACATGAGAGAGAGACCTCCCTTCCTTAGGGCAGAAGCTGCTGTCACACTATGCTACCCCAAATCAAGCTTGTAGAAAGATGGAATAAACCATCATTGCCTTCCTTACCAAGCCTTAAAACTAGTGGCTTCATATATTATCTTGGACTCCGGGGGATAATTTCTTTTACTCAGGGATACAAAAACATCCGCACGGCAGTGGAAGAATCAAACGATGCATATAAATATTGTTTAAATTCCTTTCACGACTCTGTAGACAGGCACAGCAAAGAGCCAGTAGAGTTAAAAGCTCACATTGGAGACCGTGCAAATAGTGGACGTAGAAGTCTGCCAAAGGACTGAATTTGCCATGTACTACGAGGAGTCTCATTAGCCTTTCAGAACCTCAGAGCAATGTTGCATAATTCTTGAATGTCCGCAGACATCTTACACATGAATTATGTATGCCCATCCTGTAACAGCAGCTGGCAAAACACAGCTTTAGCCCTGTCTTGCAACGCTTCCCACCACAATTATTCACTCTCGAACCCCGAGAACACTAATGTGCTTCCACTTGAATGTACTTCAAGTTTTCAGATGCCTTCAAAGCATCATAAAAGGCCTATGTCCGATGAATTATAAAATAGCCCCAGACCATGCATTTCCATTCTGCAGAGGAATGAGTCTACCGAGACTCAGAGGGTGGAGATAGTTCAGAAAGTAACGGGATAGTCAGGAAAAAGAAAAAGGTACTTCCATTAAAGCCCGACCCCCACAGCAGCAGGGGGCACGTGATTTTCCCCCACCATCTGGTGAACACACCTAGGCTGCACACAAGCATTCAGCTGAACTGGAAGGTACAAAGCCAATTCAAGGTATTCTTTGAGATTATTTTCCTTGCAACTCAGCCAGTGAACAAAATAAAGATGGGATGGGAACCACCACTGAAAAACCACCGCAATGTTGCACCCAACCACAAATTTCAGAAGGAGCCTAGGCCGGTGTCTCTTTGGAGAACAAAGGCCATGAACATAAATGGTAGCAACGCAGCCACCGTCAAGACCCAACTCCGAATTCAGGCATCACCTCTTAGTTTTGGCTGCCCCACTTCTGTCTACAATTTCAGAAGAATCCAGGATGGGTGGGAGGAAGGTAGACTAACATGCTTGTGGAGACATCCAGGATGCTCACAGCCAGCTGGGCTGATAAAAAAATTGCTTCAAGTCCATGTGTACGCAGTAAAAGTGAAGATTTTTGCCATTCCCTTCTGCAAGCTCTACAACGTGGGCTTTGTTATGCAAAATACTTTTCCCTTTTGAAGGCAGAGACTTTTTGATCACTTAAGCGTCATAAGGTAGAATTTATCAATTAAGGCTTCTACCAATTGACTGATTTATTTCTGGTACGTTAATTGTGGACTACCTGACTAGCTACAGAAGAAAGACACAGAGTGCCTCAAATGCAAATATCACTTTCATTAGAATCATAGAATTAGAATTGCCTAGGTTGCCTGATGGAGGTGAGTCCATGGAGCGGCATCTCAGAAGGCACCTGTCCCCCCCTCCATTACAATCATCAAATTGTCTGGGTTGGAAGGGACCTTTCAGATCATCCAGTCCAACCATCAACCTCACTCTGATCAAAACCATCACTAAACCACGTCACTAAGCACCATGTCTACCCAACTTCTATAGTCAAACCCACCCTCCTTCCCATTTGGACTAGTGAAGCCCCACAAGAGCTCCTACAACTGGTACATCTTGATTTCAAACAAAGTCTACCAAGTCACACAGAAGCCAGTAACGAAGCAGGAAGCAGGAATCTCTGATGTATCTCATTATCTTCACAGGGATGCCACACTCCTGTTCAGTGGTGAAGAACCCATACAAAATGTTTATGTCCTGCAGAGATATTCCATATGCAGGGCCAAATACGAATTCAACATTATTACATGACTTGCAACCACATTTGGGTGAGCAAAAGACTTTCCTCTACTGCTATAAATTTACAGAGATCAATATTTGCCCAGTACTTTACTTCTTCTTCGGAGGTGACACCAGGTATTTTTTCTGGGTCAAAAAGAATTAGCAAATGCAAATATCAGCCTTCGTACAACGTGCTGTAAGATGCTTCTTCCCTCGAAGCACCACCACAGATGCTGTCTCTGCTCACTGGATTACAGTCCACCACCTGGAAAATTGCTCTCGAGAGCCATTTATTTACTGTTATTTCTTCCAGCAATTCCAAGCAACATTTGTACGTGCTACTCAAGGCAATGTCAGCTTGGAAATGCACTTTATTTCAAGGCTGCTGCTTTGGACGGTTTGATGTTCTGAGAAAAAAAAAAAATCAGGGTGTTTATTTAGACACTTTATCATGAAATGTATAAACACAGAAAGCGTCTCCTAACTATGGATGCTCTTTGTAGCTGAAGTATTCACCAGGGATTTCCCAGTAGATGGGAATATAGCTACTCGGTAACTGAGAGAGGGGAAAAGACCTCTCTAAAGCAGAAATGCAAAGAAAGTTATCAAAAGCCAATGGTAAAGCCCTAGGTCCTGCTGTCTACAAGCCAATACCTACTATTATTCTGTTTATGTACCATGGCACCATTTCTTTCATCCTCACCCGTGCTACCTGAACACTAACTCATGAATAAAGTTGTAGAAAAATACCATTTTCTGAAGAAACCTTTTGATTGCTGGAGTACCTGTTCTAACCAACCAGCTTTAAAATACACTGGCAATAAATCTGTGCTGCAAGGAACTATATCCACTTGATGAAAACTGAGTTGTATTTGAACTCTGAAACCATGCTAAGAATACTGACTCAGTTACTCACGTGATTCGTTGAAGCAAAGCTATTGAAATGAATGTCCTGGCACCCGGGCACACTCAAAGTACTTGAAAACGCGCCGAGATCAGGATGAAGGACTCTGTTCCATCAGTAAAAATATGCAAACATGATGCGCTGTCAAGGAAACACATGACTCCCTCTTTTTTTGGAGGTGGGCGATGCACAGCACTCTCCTCTAAGGGAATTCCTTTTGGTTTCCAGAAGATGAATCACGGTGCTGAGCAAACGCCAATCGCGACGGCACATCTCTACTCCCCAGGGCAGCACTGCAATCCTTTCCTCAAAATCTTCTCACCGAAAAAACACTCCACACCCTCCCTGGGCAGCCTCTGTCACCCTCACCCCCCCAAAAAAGCACGCTTAATGACTTTCAGCCTCATAAGCTTCTTCCATCTACCCCTACAAAGTCTGACGATGAAATGAAATGAGTTTCTCCTTTTCCACTGAAAGCATCTGCGTCTTCTCAATCACTCACACACTGGAAGGAAAAAAATTGCACCCACAGCCACGTCTTAATGTCTGTTGGAATTAGGGAGAGAGAGCTTAGGGAGTAAGCTGGCAGGCTGGGAATACCACCTCATATTGCTTTGGGACACTGCCAGCTAATGTCACAAGAAAACGATAGGGTAGATTCTCAAGAAAAATATATCTACAATACATAGCTACAATAAGCAGGAATTAGGACCTGCCCAAACCTCCTATATTCTCTTTTAAGGACTTTAAGGAAATTACTTTAAGGAAATGTCATTTTTTTCTTGTCCATCTGCCCAGAGAGCTGTCTCCTGAGTTGTGAGGCACTGATCCTCAGCAGCACACTTGTGCAAATTCTGGAGGTTTCTGTCATAGAGAGGATTAAGAGCAGCAGAGAAGCATCCTATTTACCTCCTCCACTTGGATGATCACATCTCAGCCTAACTCTTTCTTTTTTCAGGTAAGGGGAAAAGAAACTGGACATGGTCTACTCATTTCCACTTGCAACGTCTCCCTTTCTGAAGATTCCCTCAAACTTTTGAAATCAGAGGAAGTGCAGAAGGCGCATCATTTTGGGTGAACACAGTATGAGCGTGCATATAAATGCCCTCTGTTCATTTGTTATGATGTTTACACAGATGGGGTTTGCTACCCCATCTCAATCCGGGGTGCAGAGTACTGAGGACACGAGCCCAGAGCTGTGCTTTCCAAAAATGCTTTAATTGCTAAGTTATGGGCCATTCCATGGCCTTTCCTTCTGCCATCCTCTTATTCTTCTTTCCTGTTCTCCTCCAGCTCTCCCTCTGGTGCGATGCCGAGAGAGAGGCAGCAGTTGGAAAAGTGAAGCATCATGGAAGACTTCCAAGGTCCTCAGAAGAAACGCCGGTTATTAAGGGCTGAGATACATCACACTTGATTGAACAGAACCAAAGCTGAATCCTGAGATGCAAAGGTTAATGAGACAAATAGCTCAAAAGGATCAATCTGTTCTAACTCATTATTTGTTGATTTTTTATTATTATTATTTTTTAAGTTTAAAAGAGAGTTTAAAATAGAGCAGGCAGCTGAAAATAACCCCCAAATTCTCAAATGCATGAGCTAAAACCATGGAAAGCATGAGACTGCCAGCAACCTAACGATCACAGAGAAGCTGTCTAATGAATAAAGAAAAGGCCAATCACATACTCTTAGATTATACTGAATGCAGTATCTGGCCTGCGTGCCTCTACTACAGGGGAGCAGGTATGGAGAGCGGCAACCAGGTCAACTTCCACCACCATTCCAAACTCAGGGTGACAAGCCAGGAAGGCTTCCCTGTCACCACTTCCACCTATTCCTTCACCATTGCTCCAAAATACTTCACTACGCCATGATTCAGGCGGCAAAAGAGAATATCACTGGGGCACAGGGCAGGGGAAAGGATGATCTGATGACCCTTATATTTGCTCACAACAAAAACCCCACGGGAGTTATTTCGACTCACGTCTGACAGACAGCAAACCAAAACCAGTTGCCCATATTAAAAATGTGGAGAGAATTGGCTTTTAGTTTAACATATATTGTGATAAAATGTATTTTCCTTCCTCCATATTGGATTTCATGTTATAATTATCTTAGAGTAAGAACGTCTCCCTTCAAATTGTTTTTTTTTTTTTTTTATGAAAACCACTTTCCAGGGGTTTTAAAACTAGGGAAAATGCTTTGTATAACATTCACAGTCTTAGCATTTTTATATTTTTATTTTTTGGATTTTTCAAAGGATGCCTGTTTCCTTATAATTCTGCAGGAAGAGAGAGGCTCGCAGAGAGTGTTGTGTTTGCGGCAACATTGATTTCTTCTGAGTCATTAAAACTGGACATGGGCAAGTTATTTAACTCGCGCTGAATTATTCAGATCTGTCCAACCAGGGAGGAGACCAAGATTGAAAACAAAAAATTTAGAAGCTCATAAAAATCAAAGGTGACTTAGAGCTTCCAAATATAGGCATTATGTTATGGTGTAAGTGGTGTCTGGCATTTGGCTCTTTTTCCGGATTTTCTGAATCATTCCCTGCTGGGGCAGAGCTCCTTAGTTCCAGAAACGGCGCCTTCTCCAACCCAATCCTGCAGCAACAGAAAAACTGCCCAGCCCTAATTCAATCAAATGGGCAAGGACACACCACCACACTATTGTTCTGCCACGAAGAACAAGGCCACCAATAAAATTACAGGGGTTTGGGATGCAGAGTGATTAACGGGGACTCTCCTTGAGGCCTTCACCTCTATGTCTCTGCAAAACCAACTTCAACTTGGGAAGCAACAGCAGGCCATTTGAAGTATTTTGCATCCCCTTCCTCCATCAGGTCTGTGAAGAGAAATGGGTTTGGCCAGTTAAAAATACAGAGGAAGCCAGTTTGTTTTGTTAAATACAGGCCCAAGAACAAAGCTGCAGTTAGGTGGCAGGAGAACCACAATCAGCTGGTGGCATCTGAGCGCCGGTAAGATTTAGCCTGGCATTATGCAAAGAGTATTGAAGCTCCCTGCCTTCCTGAAGCCAGTTTTGGACGCAAGAACTTCAAAGCCATCTGTTATAGTATGTTCTTAACAAAGAGTCTGACCCTCAAAAGTTGGCTCCTGCCTTGAAGAGGCTGGCAGAGTGCCACAGCAACTGGGCGTTTCGTATGAGCATCTCCTGCAGAAAGACTTCATGCCAAAGTGGAATTCTTTAAACGGTGGAGGAAGACGAACGCCGGGGGCTAAAACAGGAGAGCGTTCAGGAGAGGTGCTGGGAGAGATGCTATGAAAGCACTGAGGAGAGGCAGGGCCATGAGGGCAAAGGAGCACTACAATCCAGAGGGGTGCTTTGATCAAGTGGTGCTTTTCACAAGCAGCTCGTGTTGCATTGCAAATTCAAAAGCATTTAGACAGAAAGGAAAAGGTGAAGTACATCATTGCGACAGGTAGAGAATAAAGAGAAACTGTATTAGCAGATAGATGTATCTCTGGAGGCTGAGGGGAGACCTTCTGGCTCTCTCCAACTCCCTGAAAGGAGGAGGTAGAGAGGCCGAGGTCAAGTCTTCTCCCAAGTCCCAGGCGATGGGACAAGAGGAAACGGCCTCAAGTTGTGCCAGGGGAGGTTCAGATTGGAGATTAGGAAAAATGTTTCCACAGAAAGGGTTATTTAATGTTGGAATGGGCTGCTCAGGGAAGAGGTTGAGGCACCATCCCTGGAGGTTTTCAAAAGATGGGTTAACAGAGCTCAGAAACATTTTTTATTTATTTATTTAAATCAGAGTTAGGTGGATGATTGGTCTAGATGAACTTAAAGGTCCCTTCCAACCCAACCTAGAGGATTCTATGATTCTATGTTTTAAGGATTTCCCACTCTACCATCCCAACCCTGTTTCTAGAGTGGAGCTCAGCAAGACCTTGGTGCCACAGTGCCCTGCAAGAGCAAGGGGCATGCATCTAAGGATAGCCTAAAGCTATGATGTTTGCACACCAAGAGTGCTGAGCACATCAGTTGGCACAGCCATCTTCTGCTCCACAAACAGGAATGGCGGCAGGATCCACTGCCGACAACCATGACCCAGCTGAGTCTTGAAAACTTCCAAAACACCAAGACTCCATGGCCTCAAGATAACTTCTTCCAGTGATGCACCAACTTATGAGACACTTCTAGTGTCTGTTTTGAGGATCCCAAAGCAGCCAACTGCCCACTGTTACTAAAGCAAGGGGTTATTTTACCTGCAGTGCTGGGACTCTTGCTGAGCTTCATAAGGCTTCTGTTGACCCAGCCAAGTTTCTCCAGGATCTTCTGGATTGAAGGGCTACCATCTGCTGGCAGCCACTCCCACAAATTACGTACTTGTTAGAATGCATAACTTATTACCCATCATAAAGGATAATTACCCTATGTAGCACAACAGTCTTTGTTGACATAGGAGTAGGTTTATCTGACTAGGCAGATAGATCAAATAGTGTTTATTTTTCCCACCCCAACTATGGTTTATGCCAGGTTCTTCAGAGGACCGAGCAAGACAAGTAGTAAAGAAGCCAAGCAGCTTCTCTGTTTTTCCCCTGATGCTTATCTCAAGTAACAGGATGTCACCACTGTCCATATAATTGTCTCACTCGGTGGTTCCCAAGCTTTCCAAGCCACAAGCTGCTCTCCAGATTGAAGCTGCTCTTCATGAAGATTACATGCTCTTGTGAAGGGACTACAGAAGGGATGTCTCATTCACCATGAAACCACAGTCATGTAAGTCACACCTCAGGGGGCAACTAATCCTTTGAGCTTCTGCTGACCTCCTAACCAGCGTGGCATTTTCTGGCATGGGCTTATTAATGTGCCATGTCAACAACTCCCCTGAAGCAAGCGCAGCAGAAGGGTTTCCCGCTGTTCCAATGCGTATTTAGAAAATAGCACAGCTGAGTTATCTTACATTCACATGTCACAGTAGCCTCTTTGTTCTAGTATCTCATGACTTTGAGATCAGAACGAACCTCAAGAGTTAAGGAACCTCTTTAAAGTAACCTATTTCTTCTACAGAAGAGGAGCAATCTGAAGTTTATGTTATGGAAGATGCCATCAGAAGTTTTAAATTGTGGAATGACAAGTTTCAAATGAAGAGTGCTGTATAGGTACACACACAGAAGCTTGTGTGGGTAGCAATGATGGGGGGGTGCTGTTACAAAGGCAGATTAACCATCCTTCTATTAATGACCATGTACAATAGGACACACAGTAAATGCTTCCCTGCGGCTGAGTACTGTACATCAGAGGAAGTTGTGACTTTCCCACTTCATTATGACATACACCACCACTGCATTTGTCAGAAAAATAGAATCATAGGATCATATGGGATTGGAAGGGACCTCTGGAGATCATCTAGTCCAACCCTCCTGCCAGAGCAGGTCTACCTAGAGCAGGTTGTCCAGGCAGGTTTGGAATGTCTCCAGAGACAGAGACTCCACCACCTCTCTGGGCAGCCTGTGCTCTACCACTCTCACAGCAAAGTTCCTCCTCATATTTAGGTGGAACTTCTTATACTCAAGCTTGTTGACAAACAAAGTAAAAAAAAAAATAATAAAGAAATGCATGGCAGAGTCTCCCAGTGCTCCAATCTGATAAGGAACCACGTGGCATCGCTGGACCTCATCGGGAGGAGTAGCATCACACTGACACACAACGGCCCTGCCCAGGCACCCTGCTCCCAGTATCAGCACCACAACAGCCACATCCACCACCCCAGCTATCTGGCAGAGCTCCATCTCCCCTGACCAGGCACAAAAAGTGACCACCTCATGATCTCTCCTCATGCCACGTCCCCACCACGCAGCAGCTCTCCTGCCTGTGTATTTTAAGATCGGGGGTTCTTCACATCCCACTCTCTGTGGACCCCCCCACATGCTTTACAGAGGTGGCAAGTGGTGCTGTCACCAACACCAGGGTACAGCCTGGCTTTCTCTTGCCATTTCAGGTAGAGGTGGTTCCAGCAGCCATCGCTCCCATCCACCAAGCCACCCACAGTTGGCAGCTGTTCACACAAAGCCAATTTACTCAGCAGACAAGAAGCTCCCAGATTAACCTGGATCAGCTCCGGGTGCTGAGAAAGAGTAACAGCCAGCAGGAGGATCTCAGGAACACGTGCTCCTTAAGCAGCCAGGAGGATCCACCTGAAGCTGCAGAGAAGTGGTGACACTCATCCAACGAGATGTCAGAGGTGGGGATGGGGCAGGGGCACAGCCACCTCCTCCTCCTCCTCCTCTTGGACCACCTCACCTTTTTATTTGGCCAAATAGTTCCTAGCTATAATTTTGACTACAATTTGCAGAGGATTAATTGTGGTGGTGGAGGCAGGGGAAGGACCCGATGGGTGACCATTGCTAGTTCAGAAGCACAAGGACAGCAATGGCAAGCATCACAGTCTTCCTCTCAGCAAGATGTGGTCCAGGAGCAGAATTTTTAGGCTGCCTCCTTCTCAAATAAATCCCCACATGCTCTACAGCTACAGCTTAGTCTTGAAATGCTGTACTCTAGTTAAAAAAAAAATAAAAGAAATAAAAATTCAAACCGAAAGCAGAGCACTTAAGGAATCACCCAGGCTGGGAGAAAGGAAAAGGAGATTTAATTTCATTAGACAGCTCTCATGAAACACAGATGCCTGACAAGTGCCACAGCTGTCCCAGCACACAGGTATGGAACCAGTTACTCTAGGAAGTTATAGCAATGACCAGTACATGAGTTGCAGAGAGCTGCGTGCGTCTGGGGAGGGATTTTCTTCCCCAGCCTGCTGGTTATCCACTGAGCTCTAAGGCAAGGTCGAAGGTCTAAAGCAAGGAGGACTTCTCATATCTGCTTCACAGGGGACAAGAAATATGACTGCCTTCTGCCAGCTCTGTCACCAAGGGTTCTTCTTCGGAGAGGTTAAAAGCAAACCCCCAAATGCTTCTAATTATAAAAGGCTGTCAGCTTGTTGGGGATTACAAAAAAAAAAAAAGCAACAAAGAAAAAAAAAACAAACAAAAAACTAAAAAAACATAAAATCTCTTTAAAGCCTTTCAAAGAGCCACGAAAAGAAGATTTAGTGAAACACATGATTCTCACCCTCTCCTTATTTGTGCTGCACAAGGTGAGGCAGGGCAAAGGCTGGAGGTGCTTTGCCTGGAGGGGGTGCAGCGTGAACTCCCTGAACCCCAGTAACCCAGCGCAGGCAGGGAGCCAGCCAGACGTCTCAGGGGTTACTGGGATTCACGGCCGAAGAGGAGGAAGGCAGACTGACACTCTCCTCTCCAATAAAAATAAAAAATTGCCAAAGGCAGATGTCTCCACGCGCTTAAATTCGGTCGGATATTACGTGGTGGGGATTGCATCGCCGCAGGATTTAGTAAGAGGAAGTTCCTCTCTCTCTGTTAGGCAAAAAAACCCAAACAACCAAAAAGTATCTTTTTTGCTTTATAGAGGAAAGAGAAAAATAGCCCCCACCACACAGCCTGTGTGCTAGTGTAAGGGGGGGTGTGACAATGCCTGACATCATGCAAGCCCTAGCACTTTAAGAAAGGTTAACAGAGTTTATTGAACTTCTAATAGGGGATGAAACTCACAGCCCATACGCAACAAAAAGGTGATTTTTGTTCATTTTCCTGTTTATTCCTCTGTGACTGAACCCAAAGGCTCTGCCTCCAAGGCCATTCTCCTCTCTGAGCCAGCTCGGGAAAAGACCAGCCGTGTCACAGATGATGAAAAGCAAGCAGGAACGGCAGCATTCACCCCATTTGCCATCTCGCTCTCAATAAGCTCACTGTGAAGCAGCACCATCCTCAAGGGGAAGGAGTTTGAGGAAAGAAAAAGTGAGCCCTAATGGAGCAGAGGGCTACAACATCACAGGCCAAAGTCAACCTATTATTGAGTCCATAGGGTGCTCAGTGAGGCAGAGGATGCAAGCTGGGATGGCTTCCCCTGGGACAGTTCTGGGCTCCTCAGTTCCAGAAGGACAGGGAACTGCTGGAGAGGGGACAGCAGAGGCTACAAAGATGATTAAGGACCTGGAGCATCTCTCCTACGAGGAAAGGCTGAGGGACTTGGGTCTTTTTACTCTGGAAATGACTGAGGGGGGATCTGATCAACGCCTATAAATACTTAAAGGTGGGTGTCAGGAAGATGGAGCCAGTCTTTTCTCAGTGGTGCACAGTGAGAGGACAAGAGGAAACGGGGACAAACTTGAACATAGGAAGTTCCACCTAAACAGGAGGAGGAACTTCTTTCCTGTGAGGGTGGTGGAGCCCTGGAAGAGGCTGTCCAGAGAGGTGGTGGAGTCACTTTCTCTAGAGACATTCCAAACCCACCTGGATACATTCCTGTGGGACCTGCTCTGGGTGGACCTGCACTGGCAGGGAGTTGGACTATATGATCTCCAGAGGTCTCTTTGAACCCCATAGCATTTGGTGACAGTGCCACACATAAAAATGACCATTTTGTCACTCAGGAGCGTGAGGAAAGCAGTACACTTGGGCAGGAAAGACTACAAACAAGAAGAGGCAGCAGTTGTGCCTTCCTCTTTTAGGAGCGCACAAGGAGATGACAACATACTCATGACACAGCCACACAGAAAAATGCTAAGAACAGCTTTTCCAGAAAAGCAGTGTCGAAGAATATAGCAGAAAGAAGAATTACAAGTTTTCCTTCTCCTCTTCAGGTAAGAGCAACTCTCCTATGAAGAAAGTCATCTCCTAAGAAGAAAGGCTGAGAGAGTTGGTATTGTTCAGCCTGGAGAAGGCTCTAAGGAGACTTTTTAAAGGCCTTCCAGTACCTGAAGGGGCTATAGGAGTGATGGGGAGGGACTCTTGATCAGGGAGTCGAGTGATAGCACAAGGGGTAATGGTTTTAAACTGAAAGAGGGGAGATTTAGACCAGATAATGGGAAGACATTCTTTGCTGTGAGGGTGGTGAGACCCTGGCAGAGGTTGCCCAGAGAAGCTGTGGCTGCCCCATCCCTGGAGGGGTTCAAGGCCAGGCTGGATGGGGCTTGGAGCAACCTGCTCTGGTGGAAGGTGTCCCTGCCCAGGGCAGGGGGCTTGATCTTAAAGGTCTCTAACTATTCTATGATTCTGCCCATGCAAAGAAACCTGGATTGTAGGATACCAGTTGCTCCTTTATGAAAGGGAAAGACAGCTTTTCTCCAGCCTCATCAGAAGCTGTTATCCATGTGCATACATGGTAATGCTGGTGGAATTTCTTCTCAGTCATACAACACCCAAATAAATGCACATTGCCCTGACACACAGCAAGAAAGCCAGCACTGGGGAGACAAGCTCTTGTGATGAGTACACAGGGCTGACACGTGCCCGTGCAGAGACAAAGGCAGCGTGCAAGGGGAGTTGGGCAACACAAGGAGGTGAGTCAACACTCTGTTGGGATCAAATCTCCCCCCAGCAGGAAAACGCTGCTGTCGCTCACCACACCACCCCAAACGGCCTCATCACCTCCTCCCTGCTGATGGAGTCTCTCCCATGGTAGGCAAACCATCCCATTTCCTCAGCCAGCAGAGCCAGGGCGCCGGGCTTTTGCTTTCCTCTCTCCCCCGCCCCCATCCCAAAACATAATAAAAGCTCCGAAATGCTCTTTCAAGGAGGGAAACACCCACCGTGTCTACAGGATGTGAGAGACAAAAGGGATGTGGGTTAGCTGGAGGAGGTGCAGCAACGGCCATGAAGCATCCTACCCACCTCCCCTTCTAGCTCCTCCTTTCTCCAGGGTAGAAACAGCCTTTTCCACCAGGCACGGCTCTGAGGGGTGAACGCTAGAGGTTGCAGATTATGGACCTCCACACTCTGCAAAATTTGTAAATGCAGCTTTGAGTCAATCCTGGGTTGGTGGTTGTTTTTTTTTTTTTTTTGTAGAGACTAATCTTCACCATTTTTGAACATTCCAAACAGGTGGTATGTGAAGGCTAGGGCCTGGCCCTGCCAAGGGGACTTTTACACCATGGATTTAAGGATGCCAGTCAAGCTGGCTGGTACTTGTGGGTAAAGCTACTTACAGGTTCTTGTAATTAGGAGACACCCTGAAGAAAAGCCAAGCTATCAGACTGTGCACACGAGCTCTAGCACATCTCTACACACTTCAGACCACAGCTTTCATCCTACCCCAGCTTCCCTCTCCTCAAATCAACCCCTTTGGCACTCCAAACACCCACGGCTGATAACATCAGAAAAGGCAGCAGAGCAAAGAGAAGCACTGATGGGTATAGCAGGGGAAGTTCTCACTTCACCTGAGCTCCTGACCTGCTTGAAGGCAGGAAAAGGTGAAATAACATTAGCTGGGATAGATTTCCTATTTATCCTTTATTTCCTCTGTCTCCTTAAGCCTGTGAAGCCTTGTAAGCCTTAGGAGGAAAGGCTGAGGGAGCTGGTGTTGTTTAGTCTCAGGAAGAGGAGGCTGAGGGGAGACCTTATCATGCTCTATATCTACCTGAAGGGGGGGTGCAGAGAGGTGGGGGTGGGTCTCATCTCCCAAGTCACAGAAGATAGGACAAGGGCGCATGGCCTCAAGTTGCACCAGGGGAGGTTTAGATTGGAGATTAGGAAACATTTCTTCACAGAGAGGGTTATTGGGCATTGGA
>JAOWAV010000012.1:46165869-46186598 GCA_028571045.1 Scolopax bukidnonensis
CTCCAGAGAAGGAGACTCCACCACCTCTCTGGGCAGCCTCTGCCAGGGCTCTGCCACCCTCCAAGTGAAGAAGTTCCGCCTCATGTTGAGGTGGAACTTCTTATGTTCAAGTTTGTGCCTGTTCCCTCTTGTCCTGCCTCTGGGCATCACTGAAAACAGACCAGCCCCATCCTCCTGACACCCACCCTTTAAGTATTTATAGATGTTGAATGTTCAAGATGTTGAAGGAATACACAGAGGCAGTTGTTCAAGTCAACAAGATGCCCAGATCTCTCTTTAAAAGAGGAAATCCCTGGGAAGGTTACTCAGGGGCAATTTCAAGGGCCTGTCCTACATTTTTGTGTCATGTCTAAGGAAGGCTGTAGCAAACCCACCAGACTCACAGCTCTCAAGAGAGACCAAGGAGGATCAAATAGCTCAAGGCATCCATCTCCGAGATCTCCCGAACAGAACATGGCTCCAGCTGCCTTCTCCAAGAGTCTGGACACGGTGATGGTATACACCATTCATGACCTTGCTGCAAGTCCACCCACTGCTTTTGGTCTCTCTTGCAAAGTCTTGGGAGTCTCACCCAAGCATCGGCAAAGTCTTGCTTAAGCATCTTGGGTGAGCAACCCACCTCCTGCAGGAGGAGGTGGTCTCAGTACTGCATCCATATGAAGCAGAGGTTTGGAAATGAAATTTAGTTAATTTAATTAATTGACACCACCTGTTCCAGCAGGAATCCTGCAAGGGGCCGTGATCCCTGCCCAAGATGGGAGCAGTACTTCCCAGAAGCCCTCACCTCCTGGGAGATAGTATTGCTTTTTAGCACCGAGTGCTGCGGCCTTCAGGTAATTTGACATAGGCAAAGGAATGGGCCAAATCCTCATTAGGACTAAATCAGGAGAGTTTTATTTCACTGGAAAACAATGTAACTCAGGGTCTGACCTGAGAAGATCGCAGTGCTTTCCCCTGACAGATGGCATACAGAAGGCAGGTTCAGTCTCCCACTAGTCTCTAGCAAATAAAATATTGTTGATCTCATACAGGTGGAGGTCAAAAAAACCCCAAAACAAACCTAAAACAACAAGCAAAAAATCCAACCCAAAAAGCCCCAAACACAACAGCTCCTCCATCACCCCATATTTTTTTTTGTCCTCAGAGATATCAGAAAGGTGCAAGTTATTGGCGGCATTACGTGTATCTGTGTTTCCATTGCTCATAAAAACCCTTTTGTGGAGTGCACGTAGAAGATACCATCAAATAATTCCTTTTTTCTCAGGTTTTTTCCTGAAATCGCAGGAGGCAGGATTTCCTCCCTATTGCATGAGAAGAAGAGGGTGTATTTGTTCTTTGGCCATTTAAGACTTATTAGCAAGGTCAGGTTACTCAAGCCAGGCCCTCTTTCCCGAGCTATTCTTGCTGGGGAGTTATTCTTGGCCAAGTCCCAGCCTCGTATTAATTTGAGGGAGAAAAACCCAAGCGGTTGGGGAAAAAAAAAAAAACAAAACCCAAAACAAAAACAAGCCAACACACCACAAGAAAGAGACATCAAACAGATGCACCTCGAGGCTTTGCCGGACCACTGAGAGCTACAGCCGTGGAGCAGAAATAACACCTACAGGCTGGTGCTGAGCCTCCAAAGCATGAAGGTACAACCATCACTACTGCTACAACACACCACTGCGAGGAACATGAGAAAAAGCACCACTGTCCTTTTGGAGGGGGTCACAAGCATGGTTTACAGCCAGGAGGAACAGGTCTGAGGCAGAAATGGATGAGGAGTGGGAAGAGAGGCCTTCCTTAGGGACCTGGGGCACAGGACACCTCAGGGGTACCTCCACCAACCTTGCCCAGAGGAAACCTCCTCTGGGGCTACTTATCTCCCACCATGAAAACACTTGAATCCTTTGACCTGACCTTGCCCACCCTTTCAATTGTGCTGCCCTAACCCTACACTTTTCTTTTTTCCTGGTGAGAAGCAGCCGTTGGTTCCTTCACGCCCACCCGAGGGTGGAGGGCAGCTGGAAGAGGCAACCTGCAATGCCAGAGACAGGCCACCTCTGATCCCCTGCCAACAAGTCTCAGATTTGCTGAGCCACACCTGCAAGAAACATCGCAGGTTTGGGCAAATTCACCCCACATTTGATACTTTAATCCAATAATGTGTCATGCTCACCTCCACATTCACCAGGTTAATCTCTTCTAAAATTACCCTCTAGTCAAGGAAAATACCTCGTTCTTCCCCTCCAAACACCGTGATAAACACAGATCCTTGTAATATAGACAAGAGGGTGAGGACCTTACTAAATATCATTATTTTTGTATTTTGCAGCGATGAATTTCAAATTAAGTCAACAGTAGTAGTCATGCCTACTGATGTGGCATACATTCTCTCTGCTGCTCTTAAGAAATTTAGCACTTCTGGGCATGACCTCAGAGGCTTTGGGTTGCTTTTTTTCCCTTCCCTCCTTCAGCAGATTCCTCTATATGACAACATTTTCTCACTTTTTGGTTGTTATGAAACAACGTACTGCCCTTTTTCCCTCCTGCACAACCTCAGATGACAGGAGGACCTTAATCTTCTAGCCTCTCCTAGGAATGAGCAGTAATCTTCCCATTTGTTAACACCCAAGGGGTCTCAAAGCTACTTGCTGGGAAATGGTCATGGAAAAAAACCAACACAAAAAACCCCCCCCAAAACAAAACCACCAATAAATAAAACCTAAACCAGCCTTTCAATAGGCATGAAAGCCCCCAAGATCTCAGATTAAGATTCTTTACTGCTCTTTATACAGTTTTAATACAGTCTTCTTGACTTGCTGTGCTTTATTCCTGGACTTCAAAAGCTAGCTGAGGCAGGTCCTCCAACAGGAGTAGTGCAACAAGGCAGTGCTCCAACTCCTGAGACCACCCCAAACTACTCGAGACCACCCCAGACCAGAAGGACTGAGAGGCAGGAGCACACTTCCATACACGAGGGTGGCTGTGCCCAAAGTACATCCCCTGGGACAAGAGGAAATGGCCTCAAGTTGCACCAGGGGAGGTTCAGATTGGAGATTAGGGAAAATGTGTCCCTGGAAAGTGTTATTGCCCATTGGACTGGGCTGCCCAGGGCAGGGGTTGAGGCCCCATCCTGGAGTTCATGCTCGGAGAGAAGGCAGGTCCTGTCTGTTTTACAGCTGCAAATCTCCACTGAGCTCAGCAATGCCACCACAAGCCAGAGGAAATTCCTCCCCGAGGTGCTGAGTGTGACTTTTCCTAACATATACTTCCCCCCCCCTTCCTGCACCGTGTTTTTTTTTTTTCTTTCTCTCTGTTCCCACATTTACTTTCCTGGGATGGTTTTTGCAGCCTTGTCCATGGGTGCACATCCCTCTCGTTTCTTCCCAGCTTCTCTCCTCATCACAAACAGGACCAAGCTCAGAAAACGACCGCGCCGCGCTCTCCGCGTTTGGTGGCACACACGGCGAGCAGAGAAAACGGAACAAAAACCGGGTGAAA
The DNA here is from genome assembly GCA_028571045.1 of Scolopax bukidnonensis. Lineage (NCBI taxonomy): Eukaryota > Metazoa > Chordata > Aves > Charadriiformes > Scolopacidae > Scolopax > Scolopax bukidnonensis. The sequence continues at coordinate 46,169,356 of JAOWAV010000012.1, forward strand.
ACTCTGATGGGGTTCCTTTCTGAACTTCAAAGTGCCAGAGGGACCTTTCGTACCACCCGGTAGAACCCGAGTCACCCCTTTGCTGAGCTGGATGGAAACAAAGTACCGCGAGGTTTAAGAGCAAAAATAAAAGAAACCGCCAGGCCTGGGCTAACACGGGCTTAATTTATGAGTCACTTTCTCTGCCTAGTTTTTTTAATAGATGGACTCTTTTGGAGTTGAGCTTGCACCACCCCACCCCCCAATGCTGACCATGCAGAAGTGACAGAAAATCAACACTTTACTGGGTAAGGTCCTTAAAAAAAAAAAATAATAAAATTACATATATATGTATATAAATAAATAAAAATAAATTGCCAAAGTCACTGTCTTCCAAAACTGGATTATGAGAATAATCCTGAGACTAGTGATAATCAGAGATGTTTTCTTTCCTCGGGAGGACTGTCCATTTCTGCCCCGTACCCTGATGCCCAATCCCACCAGACTTTACCTTAAGGTCCTCTCCAGCCAACCAACCACCCACAAGAAGAAGGGCCGAAGGGGAAGTAGGAGATACCTGAAGTAGCAGAAGAATGGAAAAATTCTGAAGGATATTAGGCTGAAGCCCTCAGCGCAACATCTGAATACCCCTGCAGGGCTATCATCTCCATTTTGGCTACCGAACAGCCATGGCTATGAGCTGACAGATGTTCCCCTGTGGGGGAGCATCGAGCTCCTGAGCAGTGCAGGGCAGAGGTATCCTCCTCAACCACAAGAGCTGCACCAGGGCGCAGGATGCCACATCACTGTCACCCCCCCTCTTTCTCATCAGCCTGACCTCCACCACCGCTCCAACAAGAGCCATTATTCAGCACATTGCTGGAAAAGGACAGAGCTCTCAGCACTAAGCGGTTCATTCAGCACAAAAAAAAAAAAAAAAAAAGTAATGAAAACACATCAGCTCCCCACAATATCCCTTCTGCAGAAGCCCAAGAGCCCCCCTGCCCCAATTCATTTCCAGCTGGAAGTTTGGATGGCAGCCAGAGAGAAAAAGTTAGTTGCCCAGCGCCGTAAATAAAAGCCAAATCAGCCGGGACAGATTTCACACAGGGAAAGGAAAGGGCGAGAGCTATTTCTAAATCCTTTTTGCCCTCTCACATTCCTGTACCAAGCAGAAAGTTCAGCCTGAGAGACATCCCCAGAGCTGCTGCCTGATTACCTTACGCACACACACACAAAAAAAAAAATAGATAAAAATAGTAATTTACAGCTGTCAGCTTCTCAGCCATCAGCAGCAGAAATACCATCCCAACTACCACACCACAAACAGACCCTGCTCTGTGGAACCAGGGGTCTGCCTGGCACAGAGGGGGGGCACTGCCTCCCCAGGCAGCTGCCCCATGCCTTGCACTCCCAAGGATGAGTGGTCCCTCCAGCTCAGCAGATGCCCCATGACCACTCATTAACGAGCTGTGTCACCCTCATGGGCCAAGCCATGGCATTCCACGCTCGTTACACAGCCCAAACCATCCTGACTGTGCCTCTCAAACCTTTTTTCCGTTTGAGGAACAGATCTGAGGGAGACCAGACCCCAACCCTAACACCGAGGTCAAGGAGTCACTACCCAAACACAACTCTCTGGAAAAAGCAGTACTGGAAGGTCTCAGCTTGTCAGCTCTGAGAGAGGCAGATGCAGCTCCACATCCTGCCTCCCAAAGTGGTACTAAGATGCTCTGGGAAACACCCCAAAAACAAGTACATCCCCTACTATTCCCACCCACCCCTGCTTCTGGCAGGAAAGAGAGGCCCCCCATGACTTGTTCAAAAGCCTCTAGACCAACAAACAGTCCCTGACCAACTACTAACAGGCCCACTGTGACCAACCATAATGGCTCAGTCTTTCCCGCACGGATGTACATAGAAGCACACATACCTCTTCAGGAGGTCCACCACCTTTCAAGGACTACAGAGGCTTAATGAGCAGTCACTACAACCCCAGTATTAAGACACAGCCAGAGTTCCACGCAAGAAGCAAGGAATCCCAGGAAGGAAGGAGTCCCACTAGGGTCCCAGCAGGACTCCAGAATGCCCAAGCCCCAGAGACATGAGCCTACAATCCCCCATGGAGCTGAGCCTCCAGCTTAGGAGCTGCCTCTTACCTGTTCTCCAGCAGCGTCATGCACACCACCTCCCGCACGCCCGGGTTGTTGGCTTTCTCAACGGAGCAGCTTTGCAGGTTCCAGGTGGCCACCCTCAGGACGGGTCTACCATCTCTCACCCCCCCGAACATCTCCACAGAGGGCCGAGTGGAGATGATCTGGGTCGGACCCCCAGGAGGAAAGTCCAAGTCCTCGCTCTGGAGGCTCAGGGAAGTGGGGCTCGGGTGAGGCTTGGCCGTGAAGTTGAGGCCACCGTTGGTGTTCGTCGAAGGGGGCCGGGACCGCTCCGCGAAAATCTGATGCCTGATTTTGTCCAGGAAGGAGGAGTTGATGCAGTCCATCCTCACCAGGTCCTCGATACTTTTGAAGGGCCCGTGCTCTTTACGGTACTCCACGATGCTGTTGGCGATCTTCTCGGTGACGCCGCGGATGCTCATGAGCTGGGCCGGGGTAGCGGTGTTGATGTTGATCTTGGTGGCAGAGAGGTGGTGCTCGGAGGCCGGGTCCTTGCGCAGGGAGCTGGGGGAGTGCTGGGCCGAGCTGCCCTTGCTGCTCACGCAGATCTCAAACTTCACCTGCTCCAGCTTGGCCGCCCCCACCCCGCTCACCAGCGCCAGGTCCTCCACCTTCTTGAAGCCGCCGATGTACTCCCGGTACTCCACGATGTTCTGGGCCACCAGGCGGGTGACCCCGGGGAGGGTCATCAGCTCCTCCTCGGTGGCCGTGTTGATGTTGAGCCTCTCCTGGTTGACCAGGATGTGGCTGAAGTTGCACGCCGCGCTGAACTTGCGGCTGTGGCACAGGTCCGCCGGGTCGCGGGGGATGGAGCGGTGGCAGCCCAGGCTGCCCCCCATCTCACCGCCGCCACCTCGGGCCACCACCGGAGCCGGGGGAGCGGGCGAGGAGCGCTGCCCGCCCGCCGCTCATGGAACAACCCACCCCCGCCCCGGCGGGAGGCCGGCCACAACCCGCACCGAGGGACGGACGGACGGACGGACGGACGGATGGCCCCTGCGGACAGACACGATACGTCCCGTTAGGGAACCCTTCTCCTCGCCGCCGCTCTCCTCCGTGAGGGAGCAAGAACAAACCACCGCTCCGCTCCAGCCCCCGGCGCCTCACGGCGGCTGCCGCCCCGCCGGCGGTAGTAGTAGCTCCGGCGGGAGCTCCCCGCCCCCTCAGCCGGTTGAGGCGGGGCCCGGGGCCCGCAGCCGCCGCCACCGCCTCCCGGGGGCGTCAACCCGCCTCCGTGCCCGCCCCCCGACCGGCCTGGGCCGTGGGGGGGGGAGTGAGGCAGAGAGGGGGCGGCCGTCCTGGAGGGACACCCCCTCACACACGCAGCGGGATGGGACGGGGGAGGATGAGGAAGAGGGACCTTCTTCTCCTCCTCTTCCTCCTCCTCTTCCTCCTCCTCCTCCTCCGCCCCAGCAAGGTGGGGGACTCGAAGCGGCCCCGCTGCCGTCACCTTCCCGCCGGGGTCTGGGGGGCTCCATTTCCACCCCTGGAGTCCCTCAGCCTCGGCCTCTCCCCCCCCCGCAGCCGACAGGGCCAGAACCGTGTTCTCAAACCCCCTGAGGGCCTCACCACTCATCCCCGCCGGCTGGTTTTTTTGGCTGTCGCAGGCGCTCTACTTTCATACATCTCAGTAAACCTGGAGGGCTGTGTCCAGTTTTGGTCCAGTTCCTCCAAAAAACACATTGAAGGGGCTGGAGTGGGTCCAGAGGAGAGCCACCAAGCTGGTGAGGGGTCTGGAGAACAAGTCACACAAGGAGAGGCTGAGGGAGCTGGGGGTGTTCATCCTGGAGAAGAGGAGGCTGAGGGGAGACCTCATTGCCCTCTAGAACGCCCTGAAAGGAGGGTGTAGAGAGGTGGGGGTTGGCCTCTTCTCCCGAGGGAATAATGAGAGGACCATAGGGAATGGTCTGAAGTTGTGGCAGGGGAGGTTTAGATTAGAACTTGGGAAGAATGACTTTCCTGAGAGGGTGGTCAGGCTCTGGAACAGCCTGCCCAGGGAGGTGGTGGAGTCACCATCCCTGGAGGGATTTAAGAAATGTGTAGACATGGCACTTCAGGGGGTGCTCTGGTGCCCGGGATTGTTGTTTGTGAGTGGGTGTGGTGGGGTTTTGGGGGTTTTGGTTGTTTGGTTGGTTTTGGTTTTGGGTTTTTTTTGGGGAGAGTTTGGACTTGATGATCTCAAAGGCCCCTTCCAACCATGAAGATTCTGTGATTCTGCAATCTTCAGCAGTTGGGAGGGTGTTCAACAAACTGAAACTCCCCACAGAAAGCTGCCGTTGGATACTGTAGACCTGCATCCTAGATCCCATGGTCCTGCCACGTGCCTGGCGTTTCCCTGAGACAGAGTACCCCCATCTTCCACCGAAATGGTGGTTGTCTGTCACCCGTGTGCCTAAGCTGGCTTTGATGTGGGTTGTTCGTGTCCTGAGAGCTGCAGCAGCCCACCGCAGCCCGTCTTGGGAAAGCCACCAAAGTGTTCACCTCGGCTTCTACTGCATGGACTCCCGGGCTGTGCTGCCTGCAGTGCTAGCTGGAGCCAAGTTAGCTCATTTAAAACGATCTTGACGGTGCCCACACGAGAGTGACTGCAATGTCAATGAATCCGAAACACAATCGGTGGGTGTAATGGAAAGGAAGGGGGAGGAAAAAATGGAAAGAAAGAGCAACTTTTGCTTGCAGATGCCTGCTGGTGCTGCCTGATGCTGACAGTATATATATATGTTTCTTTTACCCGGTTAGAATGCAATCAAGGTATATTTTCAACATCAGGACTCTTGGTTGGCCCTCTAATGAAAATTAAACAGCTTGTAATAGCAGAGTATAAGTGTATTTTTTGTGGCAAGTTAATGGAAGTTATTTGGGTTCCCTTAAAATAAAAGGTTGAATTTGTTTATAGAATCACAGAATGCTATGGAGTTGGAAGGGACGTCTTGGAGATCATCTCGTCCAACCCCCTGCCAGAGCAAGTCCACCCAGAGTAGGTCCCACAGGAACATGTCCATGGGGGGTTTGAATGCCTCCAGAGGAGGAGACTCCACCACCTCTCTGGGCAGCCTCTGTCAGGGCTCCACCACTCTCACAGGAAAGAAGTTCCTCCTCATGTTTAGGTGGGACTTCTTATGGTCAAGTTTGTGCCCATTTTCTCTTGTCCTGTCCCTGGACACCACTGAAAAAAGACCAGCCCCATCCTCCTGACACCCACCCTTGAAGTATTTATAAGCATTGATCAGTTACCCCCTTAGTCTTCTCTTCTCCAGACCAAAAAGACCCAAGGCCCTCAGCCTTTCCTCATAAGAGAGATGCTCCAGGTCCCTCATCATCTTTGTAGCCTCTGCTGTCCCCTCTTCAGCAGTTCCCTGTATTTCTGGAACTGGGAAGCCCAGAACTGGACCCAGTGCTCCAGATGGGTTCTGCTTGCTGGGGGAGGAGAATGGGCTGTGGATAAGGGAGTCAGGCTGCAGGACTTGGGCTGTCGGGTTGCACAGGAGCACGGACGCTTTCATAGTTGCACGAGATATTCCCCTGCAGATCCCACATCTCTCTTCTGTTCGCCCAATCAATAGAGTCAGCTAATTATCATGATGGGAATGGGTACTGGCTGCATTAAGGTATTGGTTCTCCGCTGGCTGCTGGAGTGGAGAAAGTGCTCGCTTAAGTGATTAAATGCTTCCACGTCAACTGGGAAGTGCTCTGTGTGCTACGATAACGGCGGCCAATGCAGCAGAAGTCACGCTGGGCCTAATCGTGCTGGGATGATACCAGCACAGAGCTGGAAACAATTAACCACTGAAACGAGTAGTCTTTGCGAGGCAATATTATTACGGTAATAGCTCCACAAGCTGTTATCTCAACGGAGGACATACTCTTCTGCGTTCTACAGCGGGTTGTTTTGAATTGATCCAGGCTCATTAAATAAGTTTTGAAGCTGAAAAGCACCAAAATCCATCTGAGGCATCGCCTACGTTGCAGGCAGCATGAGGTTTTGGTGTTTTGGTAAGAAGGCAGGAACACCTCCAGAAAGAAATTGGTGGATGACCCTCTCGTCCAGCACTTTCTATCCTCAGCAGCTGCTCCACATCTTTTTGAATCTGCAGCACCAGGATAAACTTGCAGCTGGATGCAGCCAGGGACCAGAACTCAGAGGGATGCCATGGGTGTCCCATCACCTAACACAGAGTATCACCTGTGCTAATGGGGGACACTTGGGAGAAAAGGGGGGGCGGTTATCAGTCCTTTAGCCCCTTACCCTTGTTTTCGTGTCAGCACTATGAAAATGACAGTAACAGGGACCTACTGAACTCTGAGTCAACTTCTGACATGTCTTGTTATCTTTTGGAAGTGCCAAAAGATCTGAAAAGGTACAGGTTTGGTTTATATTTTAAAAGATTAGAAAAAAAAAATTAAAGAAAATCAGTTGAGTCGACTGGCGTGACATCAGTGCTAGGCAATCCATTAACAGGAGAGAGAGCTAAAAATGGGGTGCAGTCAGTCAGTGATTGAAAAAACAATGGCGAAATTATTGACAGGCAACAGAAAGTGAATCTTGTGAAACCCGGGTGGATACTAGATTTTATCTTCCATCCAATCCCAAGCTCGGTGTATGTAGATTTATTCAGGAGGTGATTGATCGTGGTCTGCTGGTGCTGGCTGGCAAGCAGCCTCCTTCCCCGGGCTGCTCGGCACCTAACGTGGCGAGGGGCCAGAAACCCGGGATTCCTGGATCTCCATTCAGCCCCAACTGGTTAGAGGGCTCTGAGATGAGACACGGCCGTGGGTGGCTTATTCCTCAGGATCCCCAGCCTTGCTGCCTACCCAGCAGCTGCCTGCCTGCCAGGCCTGGCAGAAAAACCTCTCAATGGAGGCAAAAATGAGTTTTGCTGCTTTGAGGGTGCCAATCTGGGGGGGGAGAAAGGGGGAACTGACAGTGCCAGGAGGGCTTCAACAGTGAGAGGAGAGGGGGAGAGACAGAATCCCAGAATGCTATGAGGTTGGAAGGGACCTCTGGAGATCATTTCCTCCAACCCCCTGCCAAAGCAGGGCCACCCAGAGCAGGTCCCACAGGAACGTGTCCAGGTAGATTTTGGAATGTCTCCAGAGACAGAGACTCCAGCACCTTTCTGGGCAGCCTCTGCCAGGGCTCTGCCACCCTCATGTTCCTCCTCATGTTGAGGTGGAACTTCTTATGTTCAAGTTTGTGCTCATTTTCTCTTGTCCTGTCCCTGGGCACCACTGAAAAAAGACTGTCCCCATCCTCCTGACACCTACCCTTTAAGTATTTACAGGTGTTGATCAGATGCCCCCTCAGCCTTCTCTTCTCCAGACCAAATTCTGACTTAATTCACACAAAGAATCAGCCTAGACCCCACTACATTTTAAGCTGGTCCTAAATAAAATAATAATCTATTAATCTATTTTTACATTTTCTAAGCCGCATCATCTACACTGCAGAGGCTTGAAACAAATGAGCTCTGTTTCATGATGAGGAACGAGCCAGGAAGATGTTGCTCAACAGAATACCAGAGGGTTTGCCTCCAGCCAGGCAGCGCTTGCATTTCCTACCAGCCCACCACGTGAGAGCAGCCCCTTTTCAAGCTTTTTCCTCACTTGTCTCCTTTGGGAATCCAGGGCTTGGCTCTGAGGGAGCAGTTGCTCTCCTAGGGATGAGGTTTTCAGACCCACCACGCTGGGATCTTAGTGGGCAAGGATTTGCAAAGGCAGCTGATGAGCTGCACGGCCTGTGTTTTGGTTTAAAGGAGCTATTAAATTAATTGTTTTCTTTCTCAGAGGACATCTCCAGTAACACTCGTAACAGATGCCCCAAGCAGAAGACAGACAGTGTTTTTCTTAAGACGAATCATAACAAGACAGAGTCAGCACTTTCGGGGGGGGGGGGCTTATGAAGTCTGATGTCTGCTGGCTCTGTCTCTCCCCTGTTGATTTTCTGATGTATAATGATAACGCCGAGTACCCATTAGTCTCTTGGCGGGGTCACTAATTTGAATGTCTCTGTTCTATGTGGCCATCGATTTTTGTGGCGCTCATAGGAACTCCATATTTTTGAGACGTTTAACCTCTCTGTCAAATTTGCTTGAAATTAGCTGGCGAGCTAATAAAATCCCAGGGAAAGGGATGATGAGCAGAACAGCAGAGAACACAGACTTATAAGTTTTGGTTTTTTCTTAGGAATCTGATGTCTATGGTGTCAGCTTTTTTTCCTGTAAGGCATTTTATATGGCTGCCAAACTTGTTGCAAAAAGATTAAGTGAAGTCACTGGTGTTGGGTTGCCAAGTTACGGGTGTCACATCCTACGGAGAAATACAGTCAGAAGGGTGAGCAGAAGTGACTCATCTTCATACTTTGATTAGGGCTTCATTTTGGTTGGTGGTGGGTCTGAAACCCAGAACTCTCCCTCCCACGGGACATCCCAACCACAGGCTCGCTGTTCTCTCTTGTTGGTTTGTGGTGGGACAGCTCATCCTGGAGGTAAATAAGAGGAACCCATGCTACAGAAGACACACTGCAGCAGAGCTTTGGATGTAGTTTCCAGTTTCCTTAGCAGGCAGATTTGATTCTCATCCCCCCGCATCTGTAGGGACACTGTTAATTACTCAGATTCCCTCGGGTCTTGGTTCTCAAAAGGAATTAAAAAAATCTAGATCTTTCTTCACCCCAGGCAGAGTCACTGAGGCCATGCTTGCAGAAGCTTGCCTGCTCCAGTCCCTCCAGTGGTGGCATTTCCTGAACTTCCCAGATGAGAAACACGGGTTACAGTGGACCTGTGTCACCACTAATCATAGAATTGTAGAATCATTCAGGTTGGAAAAGACCTTTGGGATCGTCAAGTCCAACCATCAACCCTCCACTACAAAGTTCTCCCCTACACCATATCCACCAACACCACAGGGATGGTGACTCAACCACCTCCCTGGGCAGCCTATGTTTTCTTTGAGGCCTAGTCTGGCAAGCCTCTACTCTGGCAAGCCACCAAGTGGTGGCATCTTCTTGACTTCACAGATGAGGAACATGGGTTATAGTGGACCTGTGTCACAACTAATGTTTTCTTTGAGGCCTAGTCTGGCAAACCTCTAGTAAAAACACCCACAAATCACAACTTTATGTGGCAGAATTTGTGACTTGTGGGCTAGGTGTCTAAGCTCCAACCTGGGCAAGCTTTCTGTGGTTCTACCCAGAAACAAGCATCATTTTTTTGGGAAAAAGCCACAAGCAATGACATTTTAGGCACCGCAAGGGCCAAGCAAGAGGTGAGGGAAGGTAAACCAGCAGGCTGGAAAGGGTTGTTTAGCATAGCATTACAAAGCACTTTGGTTATAAGCAGTTGGGCAGCCAGCCCCTCAAACATTGCCTCTCATATGGACCTCTTACCCTTCGGACATTTTTGGTGATGCCTTTTGGTGGCAGAGAGGGATTTATAATGCGAGCAAGTCGGCTTGCTAATTTATAGCAAACCACAGGCTTCCCAGGCAGTGGAAGTGTTTCATCAGTCCTTTCTAAACATTTGCATGTCAAAAGCAGTGTAACTTGCTGATGATGATGGAGGCCTATCTCCTGATCATTCTGTTGTTACACTGAATAAATTGCTATTTTGCATTACTTGTCATTTCTACCTTACTTGAAGCAGTTAACTAGGTTATCCTCTACTACATGAAGAGTTAAAACATAATACAAATTCTTGTTAATAAATTTTAACAACATTCTTGTTAACAAATTTTAAAGAAATGTTTTAAAAAAAATCAATTTCATGTTTTGAAGAGTTTCATGAACATTAATTAGCTCATACAGACAGCTTTTTAACTCAAAGTGATTCTGCAGCCAGTGCAATTCTGCCTTAAACATTATTTATAACTTCTACTCTTTGGGGGGGGGGTTTGCTTTTGGGGTTTTTTTTTTTTGGTGTATATACTTAAGAGCTCAGTCTCTACTTCTCATTCGCATGAACTTCAGACCCTGCAGGTATTCAGAGAGACAAAACCTGGACTCTTAGTTCTCCTCATCTTCTCAGACGCAAGGAGAGGTCAGTCAGGTCTTTGTGGTGTTTACTTGTGCTACGATTCATTTGTTTCTTGACCCTGACTCTTCATGTGTAAACTTCTGTTTGTTAAGAAGAAAATAAATCACAGAGTCAAATCAAATTTTTCTTCTGCCCCAAATTCTCAGAGGAGATCTGTAAAGGACAGGGCCTCATATAAAGCCATAACTCTGCTGAGGATCAGGTCATCGGTTTATGAAACAGTAAGTATTTAGTTTAAGACTTTTCACACAAAACTCTGCTCTACTCTCTTGAGAAAAATATGTATTTCAGATTTCAAGTCTTGCATTAGCAATTAAAGCGGTTTCATGACCTCAGCCACTCCCAGCAGACTTTGAACGTCTCTGAGGAACCTCCCTGACCAGTGACACCTAGCTGCCTGATCATTACAACACCTGCTATGACGGTTTGATCCAATTCCCATAAAGATAGAGGAAGGATGCCCAAGATTATTCAAAGGGGTGCTCTGCTGATTTAAGTGAGCAGGCAGACCTGAGCTGTTGATGGAATTGACTCGTGGTTCTTCATCCAAAAGTTGTGATTGTTCAAATGAGAGCGTAGAAGAGATAGGAAAGCAGGAGAGTATTGACATTTTCTCTAGGACCAGGTCCTGTAGGATGGCTGCTTGCAGGAGATGGGAAAGCTCAGGTCAGCAGCATCTGGGGGAATAGGCAACAGAGCAATATTGGAGCACTGGAGGACAAGCTAGTCCCTAAGCACTTGGTGATGAACACCACTGAGCTGTTTAAAACAGAAAACGCAGGACCCATTAAATCCAGCTTTGATCCCTGGGAAGATCCTGGCACAAATAAAGATTTTAAGTACTTGGAAGATAATTAGGTGTTCAAAAAACCCACCAGCATGGCTTTACCAAACGGACTTTTTTCTTCAACAGAGCGACTGGCTCGAGGGACGGGAAAGAAACAGCAAATTAATGACGGAGTGGGTGGAAGAGTGTATACTCACAAAGCTTGTGGGTGGCACCGAGCCACAGGGCCTGCGAGGACTTTGATGGGTGGGATCAAAATTCAAAATAGTCTTCACAGATCAGAGGGATGTTCCAGAGCTGACAAGATGAGCTTCAGTAGAGACTTAGGAAGGAGAAAGCCACAGCATCCCTTCAAATTGAGGAATAACCGAGCCACGGATGGGGCAGGAAAGGCTCAACAACGTAAACAGGAATCAGCAGGGTAACCCATTAGGTAGACACCAAAGGCTGTTTCTAGCTATGTCATGAATCCTAGCAGCATGATTAGGAAGATAGCTATGCAATGACAAAATTACTGTCAAGAACATGATGCTGAGAGCCACCATACCAAAGTGCTGATGAATTACTGCCAGATGCTGTACAAGTTGCAAAAACCAAATAGTTCCCCCAAAATAAAACCCACAGCCCTGAAATGCTTCCTGTCTTAAGCCTAAATCCTAGTCCTTGCTTATGCCAATACACGGTCTGACGAATGGCTTAATTGGAATTACAGGGACTATGAAGTGCTGCTGGAAAGGAATCAAGCTTGTGTAGCCTGGAGTGAGGAGTTTGCTTCCTAAATAAGGGCTTAAATTACATAAAGTATCAGAGTGCTCTTTTTACTGTATGTGACGTTAGGGCTGAGGTCGCGTCGTTATCTCCACATCTTGTTCTAGCCATGCCATCATCTGCTTTGGAGAGAGTTTTCCATAGTTTGAGGAGCCACGAGGAAAAATAGCTGCCACCATCTTACACGAGCTTTTGCGTTACATCAGCAGCACGAGCTCCCCGCATGCTGCAGGATGTTAATTCCTATTCACCTGGTGTATTCCCTGCTGTGACTCATCACGAAAACAACACAGCAGGTCGTCCTGAATATTGTGGGATTTCTGGTTTTCCTGCGATGGGTTCTCAGATTTTGCTGTGGCTCAGGAATGCCTCCCAACATACCTGCTTCAAAAACAATCTCACTATGTATCTTGAAATCTGTTTTAATCCTTCTCCCAAGCATCCCGAAGCATGTATTTGATTAATTCTGATTTCATGCCACAGATAGCCATGTCACACACACACACCCACCCTTGCCACATTCTTCCTGTGGTAGTCACGGAGCACATCTGCCTTTAACCTGTGCAGCGGCAGGCAATTATGGGACACAGAGTGCTCCTCCCATGACTCAGGAGACTCCTCCCATGACTCCTGATGGTGCAAGGTGTCGGGCATCCCTATCCTGACACCTACCAAGTGACATCAGGGGATGCTGGTATCTCACCGGCGTGACTCCAAAGATAGGACAGAAGGATGGTAGGACACTCAGTGGGGACAATAAGCTCAGAGAAATGGTTGGATGAATGACTCGCTTAACGTGCCAAAGGCCACATCCCAAAAGTGCTAGTTGCTGAATCTGACTGTTTCTCATGTGCACACACACGCGAGCTGAGGCAGTCCAGAAGCACCTCCAGAAGACAAACCCTGCTCCTTCAGTATGTATATACCCTACTGCCATCCCAAACTGGAGGCGAACTCACTCCATGCTTCATGTAGGGCCAACTGCACAGTAACCTTCCTGCCTTTGGCTTCAGGGTGTCAGGTACCTCGTTTAGATACACCGTTCCCTTGGCCTGCCTGACATCCAACACTCCTAGGGAAAGTCATCAGGCTGCCCACAGTTTGCTCTCAGGCCGTTAGATTTGCCAGGTGTGGGTTACCCAGCCTGAGCAACCAGTTGTATTAAGCGCAGTCACCTTCATGCCGAACAGGGATGGGGAGGCTGATTTTCAGCAAACCAAGGCATCACTTATACTACTTTTTTTCCCCTCCTGCAGCTATTTTCCATTGCATTTCACAGCTTGCAGGCATTACTCCTAATAGCACAGGTGTGGTAGTGTGCTCTCCCTGGTTTTCCCCCTCTTTCCTGCTTGGGCCATGGCCACCACAGCCATCACCACATGGGTTGCAATAACTTGCACCTGGACTTTGGGGGATGGCTGGCAAAGAAGCCAAAACACTGTATGGAGTGGGGGCCTAGAAATTTTGTTCCCATGAGAATATGACTATCGGTGAATTATCTTACGGTATAAATAGTGGACAGCCCAAGACCTCTCCTGCATGCCAGGATCTCCTCTTTTGTGAGAATGTTCACTTAAGGTTCTCCTTCTCGAGGTTGAGAGATTCCTTGCCCCAACAAATTCTCAGTGAGTGACTAATAGCATGCTAAACTTTGAAATCTTAGCTAAGTAATACAGAGGGTTGATTGCACATATATAATCCTTTAGCCATAAACCATTGACCAAGTCTGGGACTAGGGTTGGATCCAGCCGCACCCAGACTCCTCTCTGAGAAGGAGTTTACAAAGCCAGGGGGTCCTTTCTGAACCTCATGACTCAATGGGAGGGTCTCCCTGACAGCTTGTTTGACCCTGTCCTCTCTGCAGTAAATAATAGAATGTCCCTTGACGTCAAATATCGTAAAACACTATCACATTTACTGACGGTTTTATCGCACTTACTCATCCAAGGATGGTGACTCAACCCCCTCCCTGGGCAGCCTATTCCAGTGTCTCACCACTCTTTCTGTGAAGAATTGTCTCCTAATGTCCAGTCTAAACCTACCCTGTTGCAGCTTGAAGCCATTCCCTTTTGTTCTATCGCTAATTGCTTGTGAGAAGAGACCAGCAACAACCTCTCTACAATGTCCTTTCAAGTAGCTGCAGAGCGTGATGAGGTCACCCCTCAGTCACCTCTTCCTCAAACTAAACAGTCCCAGCTCCCTCAATTGTTCTTCATACGATTTGTTCTCCAGGCCCTTCACCAGCTTCATTGCCTCCTCTGCCCCCACTCCAGCACCTCGATATCTCTCTTGTATTGAGAGATGATACTTCAAGAACTCTCTTGTATACTTCACTTTAACTAGTGAAGTTAATCACTCTACTGGCAACAACAGGACAGTGAGGTTAAAAGAGGACCCAGAACAGTCTCTGATTATTTTAGAGAACTTCAGAATAGAGACAATCTGTCATACCAATAAGGGTCTGCAGGTTTCCCTAATGGCTGCTGGCCCAGCTCTGCCAGGTCGTTGGACTGGAGCCTGCTGTTGCATACTGTGCATGAGGATCTGCCATCTGCACTGTTCCGGTGGAGCCCAGCTTTCCCTGGTGTGAGGATGGCTAGCTGGAGAGCAGAGGATTGCCCAACACGAGGAAGGGTATCGGCATGTGGCCTCCACAGGGTATGTTTGAGATAGGCAGCCAGTTGGCAGGGGGACCAAGTTACCTTCACATCAATCGATCTTGACACCATCTGGTTTTGAAAGGGCTAATTCTGCCAAAGACAAACACCCAACAGTTCTTGCCAGCTTTTCAGTAGATTGAAAGGGAATGGGGGAGTTTTGCTCCATCTGCATTCTTTTATCCTTGCTGCTTCCAGATAAGGCCGCAAGAATTTGCAGATTCCCTTTGGAATTAAGCTGATAATGATTTAAGGCCCAACAATGACTCTGTATCACAAGAACAAATCATGAAAGAAACATTGTTGGAGAAGAAAGCCTTCAAATCAGGGAAGACATTGTATTTTCTCCTTAGTTTAGCTCTGAATCCTAATTGGTTTTGCCAGGCAGAGACTTCTGCAGGTGTCACGTAGGGTGCACTGGGCAGCAGAGACATCCCACCAACTTACTGCAGGATCATGAGCCAAAGTAAATACTCAGAAACAAGTTCTCTGAGGCATTTGCAAGTCCCTCAGCAGTGCCAGGGATATTCTTCCCCTTGGATTTCAGGAAGGGTTAGAGATTCCCAGGAGATCAGGCCAGGCATGGTGCGTAAAAGCAAAAAGGCAGTAGAAGAACCGGTGTTACTTTAAATCATTAAAACCCAATCAGAAGAGAAAATAAGACAACCAAACATCAACAAAAAGCAGTACCTGCTTCTGTAGGAACAGAAAAAGTGGTTTGTAAATACCATACAAGTAAATCCACGAGCCCTGAGCCAACGCTCTCTTGAAGTGGTCCAGCAGAGAGACTCCCTAGTCAAGGAGAGGTGCCATCTCTGGGGAAGGAGAAACAAGGCAGCCTTCAACTGGTAACAGCCCAGAGCTCTTGTTCTGCTGTCACTTTGCATGATATATGGGGTAAATTTTAAGAGAGAAAAAAATGGTGGGCTTTTTTTGCCAAACAGGGAAAAGTTCGGTCACTTCAGAACAATGGAAGCAAAGAGAACCCAAGGGAATTACTCATCTCGTAAATGGAATTTGATTTTCTAATGCAAAGAGCAGGCATTAATTACAGCAAATTGAAACAATGGAACATTTCCTTACTAAAAAGTTGGAGGAGCTTTTCGCTGCTATGATTACTGTGCGAAGGGGATGTGTGTGCTTAGGAGCCCAAGCAATCGCAGCAGCGTTTAACTTCAGCCAAATACTTTGTAAAAATTACCACAATTGACAACAGGGATGTTTTCCTTTAACTTACTTCTCTTAAGAACCAAACACAGATGCTCTGATGGGCACACAGTCATTGGGGGATATACTACATCGGCACAGGAAGGGATAATTGCCCTTGCTTCAGGAAAGGGACCCTTTCTTCATTTGAGAGGACAGCCCAGAAGTAAAACAAATGGATCTTCATCTGCCCCAGAGACCAGCAGCTGCCGTACTGGACGGAACAGTCTTTGCTAGCTTGCAGTCATTATATTTGGTAGCATCTCTAATAAATAGTCAGATGATAACTATGCTCGTCTGCGCTTTTGTGGCCACATCACAGGCCAGGGACACCTGTACCAGTTCCTGGCATCGCTTTTGGAAAGAGAGGCTCCAAAACTTGAAGAAATTGAAGGAAAAGAAGTAACCTGCCACACTCGTGTGAAGCTTTCTGAGTATTAAAAAAATGCATGCTGTGTTTGTTAGAGGCTTCAGTTAAATTAGCATTTAATTACATTAACATTTAATGCTTAAAAATGTCAGGAAAGGACTGAGGGGGGGGGGAAAAAAATCAAAACTCAGCATAGAGACAAATGAAATGCAGATAAATTTAAATGCCTGATTTGGATTCACCATGAAGAACCATTGCCATTTTTCTTGCCTTATGCCATACCGTAAACAAAAATTTAGTGTGCTCAATCTGAAAAAGCCCCCGCCTCCAGCCTTCTGAACTAGTCGAAGCTAATCAAATTTAACTACTGCTTCCGATTAATTTTGTTCCCTGGAATGCTGCTTGATAACGGAAATCATGACAGGGATAAAACAGATTCATGCTCTTGTGAGGTCTCGGGACTATCAGCCATACTCCATTTAACCTTCTCACTCATCTGAGCAGGAGCTCCAATCTTTTGCAGGGAGCAGATGTGCTGGGGGCTGGTGGAGCCACTAGTGCTGTGCCTGCACGATGGGGAGAGACTCCCGAGAGCCACTGCTCTTGTTCAGCCCCTTGAGCCATGTGATTCAGAAACTCACACCTTCGGGAGACCAGGCACAAATACAGGTTGGGTGGAGAATGGCTGGAGAGCAGCCCTGAGGAGAAGGGCTTGGAAGTGCTCATGGATAAAAAGCTCAACATCACCTGGCAATGTGTGCTGGCAGCCCAGAGAGCCAACTGCGTCCTGGGCCGCATCAAGAGAAGTGTGGCCAGCAGGGCCAGGGAGGTGATTCTGCCCCTCTGCTCTGCTCTGGTGAGACCCCACCTGGAGCACTGCATCCAACCCTGGAGTCCTCAGCACAGGAAGGACATGGACCTGTTGGAACGGGGCCAGCGGAGGGCCATGAAGATGCTCAGAGGCTGGAGCCCCTCTGCTGTGAGGACAGGCTGAGAGAGCTGGGGTTATTCAGCCTGGAGAAGGGAAGGCTCCAGGGAGACCCTATAACAGCCTTCCAGTACCTGAGGGGGCTACAGGAGAGATGGAGAGGGACTCTTTATCAGGAAGTGCAGTGACAGGACAGGGGGAAATGGTTTTAATTGAAAGTGGAGAGATTTAGATGAGATACCAGAAAGAAATTCTTTGCTGTGAGGATGGTGAGACCCTGGCAGAGGTTGCCCAGAGAAGCTGTGGCTGCCCCATCCCTGGAGGGGTTCAAGGCCAGGCTGGAT
>JAOWAV010000012.1:46186698-46203650 GCA_028571045.1 Scolopax bukidnonensis
TCTGGTGGGAGGTGTCCCTGTCCAGGGCAGGGGGGTTGGAACTGGATGATCTTCAAGGTCCCTTCCAACTCTAACCATTCTGTGATTCTATGACCTGTCAGAGACAAGACACATAGTGCTTCCAGCCGAGAGAATGCAGAAGCTGGGTACACGTACAGTCCCTGCTAAGGGAGGGAGCTCTGTGCTGTAGTTTTTTTAATCACACGATTTCTCCAACCAACAGCTACACAGAAGACTGTGGTCCCAGTTATCTCCTACACTCAGGCCAGATAGAATCTTTCACAAGGCTCTTCTTGAGGACTTTTTTTTTCTTTTTAATAAAAATTATTATGATCCCCTCGGATCTCAGAGGGGGTTCCTACAAAGTATGAGCTCTACTGAGCTCAGTCTGCAAGACAACAGAAACCAGTGCAGTCCTAGAAGGTCCAGTAAAAGCCTTTGTATTGCCTGAGGAATGCTGCTCCAGCAGGATCAAATTGCTGAGAACTTGGGATTTCATAGCAAAGTGAAATTACACATAGAAGAGAACATTCATACAACACATTCATTTTTAATGAAGACATTAAACACTAAGAGCTGTGTCTTTTCCTTTCTGTGCCCAGCCTACTGCCTCTGTAATGAGCCCACAAGCCTTGGAAGAACAGGGATGTCTCAGTGTCTCTCTGCTAGAGAGATTTCAGGATTTTAGTCTCTTCAATTAAGGAGTTATTTGACAGTAATGGATAATAATGAAACTGAACTGCCTGGAAGATTTGAGAATAAATGTTTTTCTGAGCAAGGCCTTGATGAGTCTTCTCACCATACAGAAAGCCCCAAGAAGGGTCTCTTGCAGATTGTGGCGAGTGGGACAGGGGCTGGGGGGCTGAGGTGAATGAAGCAAGGGGTGACGGATCTCTGAAAATGGCCAGAGGGGTTAATACAGCTTCACACAGAGCATTTAATCTCCTCTCCTTTCTCCTAACAGCAAGATTCAGACCTACGACATACATCTCTTTTACTTCCAGGGAGGAAACCCTTTGGGAATGTGCAAGTGAAGGTATTTCCCTGGAAAGGTCTGATGATCCCAGGTCACAGAACAAAACGCTCAGAGGTACTTGCTCTGCCACACTTCCAAAGGAGAAGTTAAGAGCTACCAATATGGGATCAAAAGTCATCGACTGAGGTTCTTTCCCCCGAGTCTTCACGGAAATATTTTCTCATAGCATCCTTGTTACACCTGGAAGTGCTGTTAACCTCTTTTTACAACTGAAAAACCAGAGAATAAAATGAAATGCCTGAAATTACAGAGCCTGATCTGTCCCAGGTCTTCCTCTTGTCCCTGGAACCACTCCACCGCATACCCTGTGTGCAGGCAATCCTGTCAAGTCAAGCCACACAGGAGAGAAAACGGGGAGAGTCCTTTGTTTTGAGAAACGTCATCCAGACACTGCATTTATCCTGCACAAGTCAAAGCAAATACTTTTGTCCTTTAGCACTCTCTCCTGATAGCTCCACAATTTTCCAAGGCAATATCTGCAGGTTGGAATTTCTGTATGGACATGAAAACGAAATATACTGTAATAGCTTTTGCCATGGACACGTATTGCATTTGAATCATTGCTTACGATGTTTTTATTTCGGAACCGTGAAATCTTGGCCACCTGACTCTCAGATTAATATACAAACAAGATAAAACTATATACCATAAGGCTTCTTAGATAAAAAGCTTACCCACGCGAGAGCTTTCTATTATCCTCTTTATCCTTCACTACATCAGAGTGAATTGTAGCATCTAAGTCTTCAGCTAAAGCCCCTATTCAACACTTAATACTCAACAGATAGGATAATATTTATTTTACTGTGGTGTTTAATTTTAGATGAGGTGAGACGCAGCAGAACGGAGTACAGTTACTGGAAAATGGCCTCCCGCAGTGTGATAAATGACAGAGAATAAGTGAGTAATGCAAAGAGGATGGAAAAAGAAAAAAAAAAAAAAAAAGGAATATACCCCTGGAAGTTGGCACGCTCTACTCCATGACTACGTAGGCAAGCAACCAAGTGAATGCCAACATCCTCCTGCAGTTTGCTGCCCACATCTAACCATACCACAGAGCGTAAGGGGGGGACGGTCTAAATGAGAGCTTTGGTCTGGTTCTGCAACACTGGTGATGTTTTTTTTTTTTAAATACAACACAAAGGGGCCTGGCCCTTCATACTCCCCTCCCTGTGCCACTATCCACGAGGTCACTCGAGATCATGCAGTCCAGCTGAACATGTTGGAAAACCCTGCCTTAGATGGGGCATCACTCTCCAGGCCGTAAAGCTTTCAATCAGCTTCTCATCTTGCAGCCTGTGCATAGTTCTGTTGGCTTCCCTGGCCAAGTGGTCTGCAGGCATGCTTGTGTTTCTTCTGCTGGAGTAAGTCTTCTTCAAGTGTCTCTGTCTGCATGACCTCAGCAACGTGACCTCCTAAGTTAGAGGAGCGTTGACTTCAAGCCAAGCAACGCACCCAACAGTTGTCAACACCGTTCTCTAGGAGAGAGGGTCTATGCTGCAGCTACAAAAGGCAGTGAGAACTGGGTAACAGATGGATTAAAATAAATAAATAATGATTTTAAAATGGCCGTGATAACAGAGCAGGGAAAATGTTAAATCTTCCTCCAGGCTCAGACTGAGATTTGGCAAAGCCTGTTTCAGAATGGCACAGAGAGCTACAAGGGGCCTAACTCCGAGTTTCCTATCTGTTACCAAGGCATTGTATAGTCTTAACTGTGACAGCATCTAAGTTATCACACCAAGGCACTGAAATTAGTCATAAAACAGAGTACTATAACTCATACCCTCAAAGCTATTTTTGTTCACTTGGAGCTGTTTTCTACAGACTGACACAATGGGACAACAGGTATGACGAGCCTCTTGTGTGATGTTATCTTCACCAAGCCAGGCTTTGTTGTAGGAGGGGATGAAAAATAGGGCTCTGCCAAACAAAGCAGCGTGGAGAAAACCTACCTAGCCCATGGAAATCAGGAGGCCGTGTTCTTTCTCTGAAGCTAATACCAGCCCTACCAAAGCCACCTCATTGTAAGATTCAGGAGTGGTAGTGATGTTTCATGCTGGCAATTTCCTAGAAACCAGTTATAAACCAACACAGGAGCAATAGGGAACAGGGGGGAAGAAAGAGAAGAAAAATAAATAAAGACAACATATTTCTGATCTATTCATCTTTCAGCAAGCCCTTGCCCTAGACAGCTGGCTTCTGGTTCCATATTCTCCTTTGCAATCCCACCTGCCAACACGACCATACACAACCACTCTCTTCAGAGCATGCAGGGTATCACACATCAGTGTGGTGGGGCACCTTTACCTTATCACCAAAGGAGAACATTTACAATAGACCACACAGCTCATCTTTACCAAGCCAAGGTACAAATCAAAAGAGCAGGAACTTGTCTGTACTTCATCATTATTAGTATGCTTTCACAGAATTATCTAGGTTGGAAGGGACCTTTAAGATCATCTACTCCAACCATCAACCCAACTCTGTCAAAAAAACCCATCACTAAACCATGTCCTCCAGCATCACATGCTGTCTTTTGAACATCTCCAGGGGTGGTGTTTCAACCCCTGCCCTGGGCAACCCAGTCCAATGGGCAAGAACCCTTTCCAGGGAAACATTTTTCCTAATCTCCAATCTGAACCTCCCCTGGTGCAACTTGAGGCCATTTCCTCTTGTCCCATCGCCTGGGACTTGGGAGAAGAGACACCCCCCCGGCTACCCCCTCCTTTCAGGGAGTTGGAGAGAGCCAGAAGGTCTCCCCTTAGCCTCCTTTTCTCCAGGTTGAACACCCCCAGCTCCCTCAGCCTCTCCTCATCAGACTTGTTCTCCAGACCCCTCACCAGCTCCGTTGCTCTTCTCTGGACCCGCTCCAGCCCCTCAAGGTCTTCTTTGTGGAAGAGGCCCCTTCCCAGCTTCACCCTCAGAGGCTCTGCCCAAAAGCAAGCTGGCAGCTGAGGCTTAAAAACCACCTTGATTAGAGTTGGTCTGTGCTGAGTGAGAGAAGAACCTGATGCTTAAAAAAAGGCAATAAATAGCTAGCACCCCATGTCATTAGGAGATGTGATTTCCCCATCGCGCCTAACGAGTTGGCACAGTGTTGGCTTTCAGTGGGAGCTCCTCATCTTGCTGAGGTTGCCTGAGAGCCACCTCATTGCTTCCCTAAGCACAGGCTGCATCTCTGTCATCCTCCCCGCAGAGTTTAGTCCTGGCTAGGAATAAGAGGCTGCTGTAGTATGAATAAGGGAGGAAAAAAAAAAAATCCCACTGTGCTACAGACACCAGGAGAGCCCACAGCCCTGTGGTGAACAAGAAAATAATAATTCTTCTAGCCCTGATGGGGATCACCCACATGTCAAGGCTGGTAGCTGCCCTTTCCATTCTGACATGATAGTTAGCCCCCAGGAAGGAAATAAATTACTGAGCCACTTAACACCTCATTAGGAGTTAAAACTATATATTCAGCATCTCCAAGTAGATTTTTAAAGCAGCTGGGGTGTTTAGCAGCAAGCTGTGAAGTTGGTGCTGGTGGGATACAGTGCCATTTCCTTAAGGGGGGATTTTTCTTTAAATGACTCCAAATCCCAGGCAAATCATTGTTTCCATTCCCCTTGCTAAACTGTCCTGGTTCGGGTTGTATGGGCGGTCTGTATTTATAAATAGCCCACTTTGTTTACCAATTACTTGAAGTATTTTCAGGAAAGGGAAGGAAGATTACTCTGGGAATATTGCAATTGACTGTCTGCCCTCATTAGCCCAGTAATTATTTCACTGCAGTTTAATTGTTTCTTGTACTCTGTTCAAGATAAGAAGACTGCAGTGGCAATAACAGCTTAAGAAGCTCATCATTTCTTTTTTTTTTTTTTTCCTTTCTTTTCCTTTTTTGCTCTTTTCTGCTTGGCTTCTCCTTGCCTCTGCATCACTCCTCCCTCCTAATTCTGATATACAGGGGGCTTGCTGCTGTGCATTGAAGCAGAGCTAAAAATACTTAATCTTCCCTTCTTTTTTTTTTCAGGTTTTGGCTGTGTTTAAGCCCAGATCAACTGGCATTTGCATGGTGGGCACGCTGTGAAAGATAAATAAGATTTAGCTTGTTTTATTCAAGTTAATAAAATCCGCAGACAATTACTGAAAACTAAGACACTTTAATACCCAAATCTGTGAGGACTCAAAACAGCATCAAAGCAAATGCTTTGAACTCTAGACCAGCTTTTGATGCTCTTGACTGTAGCGAGAGAAGTAGGATGCAGAAACGCAGATCCCACGTGTCCAAGCCTTCCTACCGGAGGTATGAATGGCACCAAATATTCCTGTGAGGCTGGAGTTTCTGGATGGGACCAGATTTCTGTGGGCTTGGGCTTGGATTTACTGGGTGAGATGAAGAGACCACCTGGGAGCTGTCATCTTCATGGCTTCCATGTGACCAGGGGTACCACTGCAGCGGCGCCTCCGAGGGCACAGAGCTCTTCTTCACTGCAGGCTCCCTGTGATGTCTCAGCCTTCCTCTACCACAACCCTCAAAAAACAGGGTGTTTTTCTGTCACCCACAACATTTCCTGTCTCAAGAGAGTGTCATTTGTTCTCTGTTCAGCTTCATTGCCAAGTTGGATCATCTCCAAATACTGAGAGTCACTCGGTTCGTTTGCTAAGGGGGTCTCCTTTCACTGACAGATCCAAGAACAGATTTGGGTTGAAGAAGGGTGGCTTTGTCCTGCATACTAGGAAGGGGTGTGTGTGCTGGGGGGTACATTTAAATACAGCTTCTCCTTTTTCAAAAAGCAAGTTTCAGTCTAAACTTGGTTGATGCAATTTCCTCAGCCAGGATATGTTGGACCAAACTGGTTCAGAATTGTGTCTTAGCTCAACTATAAAGCTAAAATGGTTAATCCTTCTACTGCTTGACCCAGAAGTTACCCTTTGGCAAGCTCCAGTGACCTCTGTGTGTGCCTGAGCCCACCACAGCAGCCAGGTGCTGAGATTTAACCTGCAAAGTGCAATGCACTGGAAGAGATGAGCTACAAAACAGAGAAAATAGCTCTGGCTTTCACCAGACAAGCTGCGTACAAGGAGCTGAGAACTTTCCTCAAGTTTCTCAAAATGTCCACATTATTATCTTGTTCATGAGCGTGGCCCCTGGAGAAGCCAGGATGTGTGGGAACCATGCAAGAAGGGGAAATTTCCTACCTTATCTCACAGATGTCTCCCAGGCAGAAGCAACAAGAATTTTGGTGGCCTGTCAAGGCTTTCTGATTTGCCAAATGGCGACTGCCTTACCTCTCATGAACACTCCAGATCCAAAGGAATGGAGGAAGAGAAGGAAAAGATAAGGAAAAACTGGGGGGGGGGGGAAAGACTAGGAGAACTCCTTACAGGCTGCCCAAAAAGGTGGTGGAGTCTCTGTCTCTGGTGGTGGATTCTCTGTCTCTCTGGAGACGTTCCAAACCCTCCTGGACACATTCCTGTGCAACCTGCTCTGGGTGGACCTGCTTTGGCAGGGGGTTGGACTAGATGATCTCCAGAGGTCCCTTCCAACCCCATAGCATTCTGTGACTCCCCAGCTCCCAAGAGTGAATAAGAACGCATTTATGATAACCAGTCTCAGTGCCAAATCTTCCATTAGCCTCCCTCTCCCAGGGGTTTTTCTGGGGGGCTATTTTTAAGTCCCATCACTGTGATGAATGAGTAACCCACGTCCCCACAAGCAGTGTCACCAGCCCCACTGAGATGGCATGGAGGAAGCATAACCCAGAAGAGGAAGAGGGGATGGTGGATTCTGCTGAACTTCAGCAGGCTTGGCCACTAAGAGGGATGTCCAAAAGGGGATGGAAGCGCCTCTTTAAGAGAATATTTGCAAACTACAAGGACCCTCTGAGACAGCCTCAGCCCTAACTCTGTACATCTGCATCCAACATCAAAGTCCATTCTGGCCAGTGCATGTGTCTCTGCTTTGCTTCAGGTGCAATATGAAGCTCTCCTCAGCACTAGTGTTTCATTAAGGGAAGCACTGGACCTTGTCAATACACTGCAATTGTCCTTTAACATCACATTTCCATAAGTTAACACCCAGTATCAGAAACAGGAATGGCTTATCTTGCAAAGGAACAAGAGGGCCAAGTGTCTTCTGCTGTCCTTGGCTGGAGGGAGTCAGTGCCGTTCAGCTCCTTCAGTCCTGCCTTGGCAACGGTGAAGGAAATTATTCTTCATGTTCTGAAACTGGAAACACCAACTTAGTTTGCAGATTTTCCTTCATGCTCGGCGGCAAGCACCCAGGCATGAAGAAAAGAATCGAGCTCCAACGGCAGCAGCCTGTGCCTTTGGAACAGGGAGAGCTGCTCTCCCCCATCTGTCACTGGTGACTTTCTGAACAACCTTGGCATGCAATGGTGGGACAACCATTAAGACCTGGCTGGCTGTTCTGCTACAGTGATGTCGTTTCCAGATTTAATGCAAGGAAAGCAGGCAAGTCCAACACGGCATCCTTCCCGGAGTGGGGGATGACTAAAGCCAGCAACCCCAGCAGCAGGATTTCTCCTGGCTTTCCCAAGCGTGGACCATCTCTATTTAATATCCCTGGTTCACTTTTCAGTCCTGCAAATGGCCCTTCCTCTCCAAAAGCAGCCTGAAGTGTCTGCAGTACATCCAGCAGCTTTGCAGAGCAGCAGGTTTATCCTGGAGGGATGGGTGAACTTGTCTGACCTGGTTTCAGATCCCCTCAGGTGTGATGGAATGGAAAGTTTGGCTCCGCTTCTTGCATTTGTAGGTGCGGAATGAAAAAAGTAAACAGGGAGAAGAGAACACGGGGGAAAATGATACTCAGCCTATGAAGCAAACAATATAAAAATGATTCTGGAATTAGAAGCCCAGGGGAAAGAGAAACAGTCTAATAAACACCTAACAGCCTGTTCCTGGTGGAAAACATATTGGCTTTCAGAAGGCAAAGGAAGGTTATTTCATCCCTGTATCATCTGTCCTCTAGCTAGAGCACACTTTCAATCTAGGTTAATAGACCACCACAGAAACCCTAAAATACAACATTTTGAAACATAGCTAGATTTGCAAACCTTTTCAAAAAGCTTATTGAACAGTTTGTAAAGCCCTGTGTTCCTAAATATCTACTCTCAGCACCAGGATTTTGGGATACTGCGAGCAGACAAAGCCATGCTGTCAACATGGAAAAACTGTTCCTTTTTAAAATGTTATTTTTCAGTCAGTCTCCCCCAGGCTAGTCCCCAGCAATGTTTTCGGTCCTGGGCCAGCTGACCTCCCCACGCTGTCCTGAGTCAGGGCCATGCTGGTTCTTACCTGCTGTCAAGTCACAGGTACCTTCTGGGAAGGTCTTCACTCCCACCGAGGGATGCAAAACTCAGTCAGGTGGGTTTTGCAGGTGGCAAGCTAGTTATGGGGAAGTGAAACCACTTGCTTAAAGCCACACAGCTGGTCAGGGATAGAAGTGGATGTCAAACCCCAAGCTTTTCAAGCTCTGAATTGGAGCTTGCTTCAGGACAGCCAGCCGCACACATCCCTCTGCTTGGGACCCTTCGGTGGGGACCCCATGGGAATGCAGCCCTTCCAATCTCACCCCAACCCCAGGACAGCCTCTGCAGGGACCACAGAGCCTCTTCTCTCTCCCAAAGCCACCATCTAGCCTCTGTTGATATCCTGACACAAAGACCTTCTCATCCGCCGGTGCAGAAGAGAAAAATGCTATGTTACATTCCTGGATAGTAGCAAAATTGCACACTGCCAAAGCCACCAGCTAAGTAGGCAGCCAGGTCCCGTCACCAGAGATGCTCCACAGCCGTAGGGTGACATGCCACTGGGGACCATGTGGTAGCTTTTGATGAGGCCATGATGATGGGCTTTAGTAGTTCCCTGAAGTTCCTCTTCTGAGGACTGAGGTTGAGGAGAAGAAACCTGCTCGTTCTGTTCAGAGATGTCCATTAAATTCCCATTTCAGAATTTCTTCAGAGGTTATTCAGCATTGACTGTAAACGTGAATTACTGACTTGGTGAATATTTCATGATTTCTATTAGTCATTTGTATTTTTAGAAACAGAGGCCATAAAAAATTGAAGTCATTTTGCTTCAGTTCTGCCATGATCTTTTCTCCAAAATATATTTAATTAGAGCCTTGTGCGTCTGATGAAAGAAACTGGAGTGAAGTTAAAAGGAAGATCTGTCTGGTCTCTGATGCTTCCCTGAAGTATGGATCTATCTGGGTGGATGGCAGTGTATAAATTTCATTAAGCAGGTAGGAAATTCTCCTCTCCAGATGCCCTCACAGAACTGTCTGTCCTAAATACCTTCCCTTTTCACCCAGTTAATTTCGCTGGAGCTTCCCTTTTCCTGGATAAAAGCATACCCTTTAATTTTGAGCCATACATTTGTGCTCTTTTATACTTAAAGTCCTACTTCCTTATCTAATGACCACAGTGCTCTGATGGCTAAATGTGTCCTCCTGCAGACACTCATAGCCTTATATTTGGCCCAAGGGCTCCTAATGCTGCTTCAGCCCTGGAGAAAAGGCAGGACCACAGGCTGCTTTCCTCCTATGTGGTCATGACTCATGCCCAGCAGCTCTTACTGGGAGTCCAAGAAGCCAACCTGCCTCTAGCTTCAGGCTCTGAGAGGCTGTAGGGGTTGGGTTGTGACTTGGGGAGCTCAGAAAGGAGCAGGACTAGACTCTTTGGGGACAGGACGATCCATTAGCGCATCTTTTTCCAGCACCTGATCACCCAGATTTTGCTGATGATAAGCTCTGGGCAAAAGGCTGACCTGTGGCTGTCAGCTTCTGGGTCGGCTGTGGCTCCGTGTCGATAATGTCGTCTGAAAAGTGCATTAATGATGGAGGCCAAGGACACAGCATCCCCCTGTGCAGGCCCCAAGGGTGAGCTAGGTTTGAACTCATTTTCACACCCTTAACCCCAGAAATGTTCACTTCATACTAAATAAAATAAAGCCCTGTGTTATCCATGGCTGGGAGCCAGGAATCACAGAACGCTATGGGGGTTGGAAGGGACCTCTTGGAGATCATCTAGTCCAAGCCCCTGACAAAGCAGGGCCATCCAGAGCAGGTCCCACAGGAACGTGGCCAGGAGAGGTTTGGAATGTCTTCAGAGAAGGAGACTCCACCACCTCTCTGGGCAGCCTCTGCCACGGCTCTGCCACCCTCACAGGGTGGTTCCTCCTCGTGTTTAGATGGAACTTCTTATGTCCAAGTTTGTGCCCATTCTCTCTTGTGCTGTCAGTGAGCACCACTGAAAAAGACTGGCCCCATCCTCCTGACACCCACCCTTGAAATATTTATAGGTGTTGATCAGGTCCCCCCTCAGCCTTCTCTTTTCCAGACTAAAAAGACCCAAGTCCCTCAGCCTCCTAAGAGAGATAGCCCTCTGCTGTCCCCTCTCCAGTAGTTCCCTGTCTTTCTGGAACTGGAGTACCTAGAAGAGAGGAGCCAGAAGATGAGGTTGGGACAGATGCTGTCCATCATTCACTACAACAGCAGTAGGGAGGTAGAAGAGCGTGAAAGCAGGAGCAAAGGGTGTTGCTGTGCAGGAACCATGGGTTTGCTTCCAGCTTTTGGGCAAAGTAGACCCACTGTTTTCATCATGGGATTCCTACTCAACTAGAATTTATGCTGGTTTAAAAGAGATTTTTTTTTTTCTTTTAATGAGGAGTTATAAAATTCAGTGCTGACTTTATTGCAGCTGGTGCAGACGGGATTTTAAATTTTACTTCCCCCTCACCCAAGAGCCATTCTTTTGTTACTAGGATTTGGCTCCTCAGTGGTGTTTGCCATCCCAGCACTCATGGTCATCTTGGGCATGGTAGGTGTCAGGGAATCACCACTGACCAGGGCCCACTAGCCCTCTACCTGCCAGATTGACAACCTCTAAAAATACACATTATTCCTTTTATTGTTTGTATTTTGCCTCCTGACCTTTTAGTACACCAGATCACAGTGGGAACCGAAAACTTGCTTTCCTAGAGGGGAGGAAAAAAAACCCCAAAACCCTACACCGCTAAAACTATCCCAAAATTCCATACACATGAGAAATTCTCGATCCAGAACTGCTGATCTCCCCAATCCTGAGGTGAAAAGGGACTTTCCAACAGCAACTCATTGGAAGGGCAGGGGATGCTTTCGCAGCACGTGGCTGTCAATTATCGGTACATCCTGCAAATTTCTAGTCGGCCCTTGGGTCGTAAGTGAAATTTCTGAACCCCTGGCTGTTCTAAAGCTTGGTGCCACCAGAGGCAGGCTGGAACCCATTAGGTCATTTTTTTCCCTTGTAATATAACATAATATAATTACTCACAGCTGCTGGGAGCACACATACTCTGATTTCCAAATATAGAAAGCCGGGTAGCTTCCACCTCACTCCTTTTTTTTTTTTTTTTCCCCCACAGCTTGCTTTATATCTTCCAGACCCACATTCTTCCTTGAACTTTGCACAAGTTCAACTGAAAGACCCAGGAGGCCCACGATGGAAAGTCACCACTCATGAAGCTCAACATGTGCTTGTTATTCCCCTGGAGTGCTCCGATTCCTTTCGTCTGGCACCAGCAGCCCAGTGAAAGCAGCTGGAAGGGAAAAATATTTAACATAGGAACAAAGTGAAATTTAAAAAAATATATATATAAAAAAAATCCCTGGGTTATAAATCATTGATGCTTTGCCCGATCTGGCAGATTCGCTCCTTTTTTAAACTCTTCATGGTTTACACTGTTTTAAAGGGAACCCGATCCACAGACTGTGGAATTGCAGCTGATTTTAAGACGCATGTTCAGCCCGTAGACCTTGACCTCGTGGTTCAGCATGAAGGGATCAAAGAGCCCAGAGATAGGGGCAGATTAAGGTTTCCAGCCACGTGTTTCTTCCTCCTGCAACTCCAAAGGACCAGACTGAGAAATGTGCCAAAAGGTGGAAAGCCCTACATCAGTGGTATCTTTGCAGTTGTGTCTTTCTAGGAAGCCACATCAACTGACCTCCCAAGGCAGGTATCGGTCCTGTTGTACAACCACAGCAGCCAAACGAGAAGGGGGAAAGCAACGTGGTCATTAGTGGTTGATCGTTGGCCAACCACTGTGGGGCAGATGCTGTGGGACCATCCCCACAGCCCTGAGTGTGTATTTAAACTCTCCCCCTGCTCTCCTTTGCACCTTTTTTGTAGCCACAGGGCAAGAAAGCTATTTTGGTTTGGTTTTTAATCTCCTGAGAACTGCACCCTGCATCCACGAACCAGATTTCACAAATCCCCTTACATCTGACAGGAGCACAAAAAATAACCCTGCACTTAAGGAGTGCTCCTGAACCCCAGCAGCAGGAAGTGCTCGCCAGAAACTTTCAGTTTTTTGAGACAGGAACCTTTCTAAGCTACTGGAGGATAAGTTCAAGGACCAAACATATGAAGTGGCAAAACCTGCTGCTTTTACCAGGCTGAAATCCCAAAGCCTTTTCTCGCTGCATCTGTCCCTTTCTGTATTCTGGTGTGTGCTGGCTGGATCTCATGCCCAGAGACCCTATGGACCACGTGGCACCCCATGTCCTGCCTGGCACAAGGCTCAGGCGGAACCACTAAGCCCTGCAACATTTGTCCCAAGGTTACATTTTCCAGATGCATGTTATAGCCCTTTTTCATAGAATCACAGAATTGTCCAGATTGGAAGAGACCTTTCAGATCATCAAGTCCAACCATCAACCTCACTCTGATCAAAACCATCACTAAACCAGGTCTCCAAGCACTAGGCCAACCCGGCCTTGAAATCCCTCCAGGGATGGGGCCTCAACCCCTGCCCTGGGCAGCCCCAAGGCTTTAGAACCCTTTCTGTGGAAACATTTTCCCTAATCTCCAATCTGAACCTCCCCTGGTGCAACTTGAGGCCATTTCCTCTTGTCCCATCTCCTGGGACGTGGGAGAAGAGACCGACCCCCCCGCCTGGCTACCCCCTCCTTTCAGGGAGTTGGAGAGAGCCAGAAGGTCTCCCCTCAGCCTCCTTTTCTCCAGGTGAACACCCCCAGCTCCCTCAGCCTCTCCTCATGAGACTTGTTCTCCAGACCCCGCACCAGCTCCATTGCCCTTCTCTGGACCACTCCAGCCCCTCAAGGCCTTTTTTGTGGGAAGGGACCCAAACCTGGACACAGCCCTTGAGGTGGGGCCTCACCAGTGCCCAGGACAGGGGCAGTACATGTTCCCATGGGACTGCCCTTGCTCTTACCTTTCTTTCACCACCTCAGAAGGCTGCACGATGGAAGTGGGAAGCACCTAACAGAGCACCTAACAGAGCTGGGGAGCTGCTCTGCTGGCCCCACTAAAACCATCTGGAGGACCTCGGTGAACATTCATTGCCTTTTTTTCTGCTTCAAAGGAGAAGGTATTAGAGGAACCACCTTCTGTTCCCAATTCCTGCATCTGCTCTGTGACCTTAGTGAAGGCATTTCACCTTTTACTGCCTCTGCACCCACATGTACACAGGGCACATGAGCAGGAACTGCTGTAGAAACTCAAACATCCCATCAGGGAGGCAGCAGTAACTCCACTCAGCAAAGCTGATCCAGTACAGACTGTCTCTGCAGGACTGTTACACTTTGTAATGCTGGTGGGACTCGTCTTCTCTTCTTCCTCCTTTTTCTCTCCCAAGTGGTTATGGGGAAGTTTGGACACTTGCTTTCCCCCAGCCCAACCCTCTCTCTCTGCCTTTCCCAGAGAGAAATCACAGGTCAGCAGCAGCACAGAGCAGCAACAAGCAGGATGCTTCTGTTTTACCTTGTGCCTGCACCACCTTTAGAAATACAACCTGCCAGTGATGGGAAACAGGTGGAGGAGAAAAGCTTTTGAACCAAAGCCCAGGTTTTCATAGCAACATAACCTTCACGGGGCACACCTGGTGGTGACCAAGCAGGGAAGGGCTACCAAGAGAAGGGATGAGAGGACAAACACCCTCTCTTGTGTACGTCACTGGTCAGATATGCCTTGATCGACAGCCTATTATAAAAGAGTAACTGCAACAGGGGGGTAGCATAGTCAGAAATTACATTCTAAATACTCAAGCACATATGGAAGCAGAGCCAGCTCGGGGGACCTGGATTTACAGCTGATAACATCATCCTCTCCCTGCACAAGAGAGTTTTAGGAGAGAAACCCAGCACATTGTAGGACTTCCATCCCATGGCTTCTCTGCCACCTCCAACAGCAGCGGATAAAAATAGGAAGGAGGTGTGTGAGAGATAATTAGCACCGTGATCTTTCACTGCAATCAGTTAGGATGAGCACTGACTGCTTCACTCATTGGAATGGGCCGCCCAGGGAAGTAGTTGAGGCACCATCCCTGGAGGTGTTCAAAAGATGGGTTGACATGGTCCTCAGGAATATGGCTTAGTGATTTTTATTTCTGATTTCTTACTTATTTTTTTGTCAGAGTTGGGTTGATCGTCGAACTAAGTGATCTCTAAGGTCCCTTTCAACCTAGGCCATTCTATGATTTCAAAAAACCCATCTTTTAGGGAAGAAACTTCAACTCAGAGCCTAAGGGGGAAAACCAGAAGGATAAGCAGACTGTAGCTCTTCTGATGTCCTCCAAGCCCCACTCAGGGAATTGCAATCCACACCTACGATTCCCAGCAGTTTTAACTGGTTCAGAGGAGTTAAAATGCTTTGGAGCATCCCAGCAGCAACTTATTTACCAGTGAAAGATCCTCAAGCCTTAGAAAAGTTGTCCTTTAATCACAGACTCCTGTTTTGGTTTATTCTTCACCATTAGGTGCTGTGAGAATTAATTTGGGAAAGTGTCTGTCTGGACGGTGCTCAAGCTGTGATGGGCAGAGCAGCTGGAGACCCACTGGCTATTTTATTCCTGTGCACCAGAGGAGAAGGATGGTAAGAAATTAATCCATTTTGCTCTGGCTCAATATGTACCCTTTTAACCAGAAGCACTGGAGGTGCTTTAATCCAATGAGAACAACATTTTTTCACTCAGCAAAAAAAAAAAAAAAAAGGAAAGAAAAAAAACCCATCCAATTTCACACAACGCGAAAAATTCTGGAATAAAACTTAAAACACCTCAAGCATTTCCACAAATCATTTTGGGGGGGTTGCGTTTGAAAGGACACATTTTTAAGAAGCAAGAAATTCCATGAAAATTTGAAATAACCTGTAGTTATTGAATGCAGCAGTGGGTCTGCTGCGAAACCTGGGGAAGAGCTCGCCAAATATGCATATCCTATTATATTTTCAGTTTGTTGCCAGTACGTTTGAGGAGTAGAGGGCAAGCAATTACTACAGTTGTATTTGGCAAACGATACTCATGAGATGTAAATGAAGAAAGCCTGTTTCTGGGATCTGCATCCTTCTTATAATGCAGGGGAACAGTGGCTTGTGCCACGCTGGCCATGAGATATTAAGAGATAAAGTGGAAAATTGACTCGTCTCATCTTTCAGCTCTGGCTCCAGATGAGACGCCGGCAGAAGCAGCTGATTTTTCCTGACAGGGCCAGCCTGGAGAGCAAAACTCAGTCATTGACAGAAGAAGAAAGCCTCTCTCCAAAATCTGCCACGCGAGCCGTGCAGCCCCTTTGCTACTTCTTTCCTGGATGTTAAGGGAAGGTGGTGGGTTTAAGAATGAAAAAAAAAAAGAAGCCTCGGCAAAGTGACGTCCCCTCTTGGTGCCTGATGGGACAGACCCCCCATCAGTTCACGAGGGCTCAGAGGACAGTTAGATACCCCACAAGACAGGTTGCTTGAACTGCCCCAGAGATCATCGAATCATAGAATGGTTTGGGTTGGAAGGGACCTTAGAGAGCATCTCGTTCCAACCCCCCTGCCCTGGGGGGGGGCAGCACAGATGGGGCAGCACAGCCCCAGATGGGGACCTGGTGGGCTGCCGGCCACCCCCAGGGACAGAGGGAGGCAAGCCCATCGCCAAAATCCAGGCAGCAAGACATAAATAGTTAATGAGGTGCCAAAACGGCGTGCAGATCAGCCCGGACAAGAGCGGTGGCTCCGGGGGCTGTTTGGGCCAGAGTGACACTGACCAAAAGGACATTTGATTGAATTTTGCCTCGGTGACCCGATTACCTGGCTGCAGCCCAGCCTTCGACATTTTATCAGCTTTTCTTGAGCCAGAAGGGGAGTGCTGACCCATAGCCAAAAAGCAAAACTGGGGGTAGACAGATTGTTTGGGACTGACATTAAAAAATAGAATTAAAAAAATACATACATATATATTAAAAGAGTCTTAAGCCACTGGATTAAAGAGACCAGGGGGATTTCATATTTAATTGAAGCCCTTCCTTATTATCTCAGTGACAAGCAGGCAGATGCTGGGTCAGGATTACCTTGTGATTTCCAGTCTAATTTCAATGTTTTACTGCTACCTTCAGCTGGTAAAGAGATAAAGGCATCAGCCAGGCAGCAGGATCCTTCTCTGCAGAAGCAGGTAGAGGATCAGAACCCAGGTTTGTAACAAAAAAAGAAAGAAAAAAAAAAAAAGAAAAAAAGGGAAAGTGTTCTCCATCAGAATGTTTCTTCATAAAGAAATAAAACTGAGAAAGCAAAATCAATTCAAATCTTAGTGCTGCAGATGGTACCTGCGAGGGAGCCTGGCGCTGGGCATCCCCCAAGCCCCAGCACCTGCTTCAGGCCCTTCTGTGAAACCCACCGCTCAAAATTACGAATCCAAGTCCTCAGGGCACATGGTTTCCATCAGCCAGAAAGCAGGATTTATGGAAGACCTTTCCGTTTCACATAAGCATCATACTCTGCACCTGATGGGATTAAACTTCCCTGGGGGATGGTGGCTCTCAGCAGGAGACACCGCACATATGAGTAAGTTTCTACCCCCAGATAAGGTCTTGGAGGTATAAGCCATCTTTGCCTGCAACCCTGGCAAAGTTCTGACATCCTACTGTCACATGTACAAC
>JAOWAV010000012.1:46203750-46221607 GCA_028571045.1 Scolopax bukidnonensis
CTCTCTGGGCAGCCTCTGCCAGGGCTCTGACACCCTCAAAGTGAAGAAGTTCCTCCTCATGTTTAGGTGGAACTTCTTATGTACAATTTGTGCCCATTTCCTCTTGTCCTGTCCCAGGGAAATACTGAAAAAACACTATCCCCATCCTCCTGACACCCCCCTTTTAAGTATTTATAGGTGTCGATGAGATTCCCCTTCAGCCTTCTCTGATCCTGCTAATTTTGCTGTCCTTTAATTACAAAGAGCCATCTGCTCCAGCATGGAGCATCCCCGCCATGAAGGATGGCTTCCCCCCCCCCCCCCTTTGCAGGTATCTCTTTGTAGAGCACGTGCCCTGCACTGGTATTTGAGGCCCTTTTTTCATCTTTTTCTACTAGAACTCCTTGTCAGCAAACACTAGGGGACATCTGAAAAGCTCATTCAGCCTCACTAGTGCTGCAGAGCTCTGTTTCTTTGCTACTCCCCCCAGTGATTTTAATTTCTCTAATCCCTGGGGTGAACAGGCTCAGGTGAACAAGGTGTGCTGACAGAGAACACACTTCAGCGGGGAGGACTAAAGCACCCAGCTAATTAGAGGAGGTCCTGCCCTCCCCTAATTGCTTAATGCAATTAGAGACCTCCTCTTCAGAGGGTCCAGAAAGAGTTGGGAGTTTCCTCCAGCGCATGGCAGGACATCATCCATCCTCCTTCCAGTGCAATTTACTCCCAAACCAAGTGCTAACGTTACAGTTGGTCTCCTGATTTTTAAAAACATTATCAAGCATCAAAATAACAGGCTGTTTAGAGGCCCGTTGTGCTGGATTTATAGATCAGCACCGATGTGAGCACTGACAGGTACCGATGCCAGAAGTCGTTTGTTGTTAGATGATGTGCAGGTATTTAGATGCTCATTTTGCTCGTACCATTTATACCTCTTAAGAGACATATGTATCTGCGTGTGTCTGTAGGTGTGTCTATATATAGTTCCCTGCATATCTCTGCCTACTTGGCACCACCATTAGCTGCCTCTTACGAGAAGCACACACAGCTCCGAGTCCCCCATTTCCTTTATCCTCCCACCCACACCTCCTTCCTTTTCACTTCACCTACTTGGTTCCCCAGTTCCTCTCACCCCCTTCATCCCTGTCTAGGCTCCAGTCTGTCACCTCTTCTACCCCTTTCCATCGAACCCCTCAGTGATATCGTGTGCCCCCGAGCAGCTCCCTATACCTGTGGCAGGGGCAGCAGCCACAGAAGGAAGGGAAAAAATAAAGATACTGCCTCCTGCAGTCAACCTGCAGCACGGGGTCTTCTCACAGGTCAGGTCAGACCACAGGCTCCTCTGCCTGGTTCAGAAACCAGAGGGAAAACTACATTTTGCTATTAATTCTTCCCCTGTAGATACCAAGCATGTAGTCTCAAAAGGGCCAACAAAGCAGACCAAACAAGCACAGACTTCTTAAGCCAAACCAAAGATACCGTTGAGCCAAATAAAGCCCCCAAACCCAACAACAACATATGGAATAATTATGTATTTTTTTCTCCAGTTATAACTTTAAAATGCCTTTCCTTATATTTAATAAAAAACCCCACCAATCAACCTGCGTGGGTGAAGTAAAGAGACAGAACGTGTCTGTTATTGGCGGCGTTGACTGCAACTACAGGAGAGCTCGTGTCTCTTCTTCACAGAAGAGTTACCCAAAACAGCCCCCGAAGGTGTGGAGAAGGGAGGCAGTGAAGCAGCTCTGCCTTTGCACACACCATGACTTCCCCCCCTCTCCTGCACCAGCAGCAGTGGGGACACGACACGAGACATGGTGTCCCCTTGTGCCATCCCTTCCCTCTCACCAACTTCAGGAGCCCACACCTCAGGGGAATGCTGGGGGGGTGTGGGGGGGTAGAAGGGCCTCACAGCTTCAGCCTTGGCTTCTGAAACTAAAACTTGGCAAGCTCTAAATGTGACAGTCCCTCGTTGGTATGGTGCAACCGGAGCCAGCTGTGCACTAGGATAAATTCCTGGCGCTTGATGGTAACAGACACCAGTAAGCCTTCCCATCAGAGTTGCTGGGAAGACTGGCATAGCTCAGCAGGGCAGGGGTGGGGGGGAAAGGTCTGCCTCTCAGCTATAATTAGCAAGTAATTCAGCACGATAGGGATGGGTCAATGGACCAAAGCAGCTGATGCCTCCATGCTAAAAGAGGTTCAGGGGTTTTATTTCAGATCAGGTCTGGGCTGGTCCCCTAGACTGGATGCCCCTGCCACAAGGGCTGAGAATTAGTCTGGGCCACCCCCAGATGGGTTTTGGTGGGGATTTGGAAGTGGTTTCTGGGTTGGTTTCCTCCCTAGGCAGCTGGGTCATGTTCGTCAAAGCACCCCACCAGGGTTTCATCCCTCCACACACAACTGTTTCAAACCGTGGTGCAAGCAGGAGATGAGGAGGTGCAGCCCCAGGTTCTTGGCCTTGCAGCTGCATTCTGGAGGAAAATGAGAATCATAGAATCAGAGAATTGTTAGAGTTGGAAGGGACCTTCAAGATCACCCACAGGTCTGCCCTCTCCCAGCAGCAGGTCCCTTGGTCCCCCCCCCCTCCCAGACAGAGCAAGTCTCACTGGGGTGGTCCTGCTGCTCTCTGTTCTCCACATGCCTGAGACCAGCTGAATCCCCGGGAAGAGATGGGCATCGCTACAGACCATCGCCTCTGAAACTGGAAATGGGAGAAGGGGGAAAAAAGGCAGGCAAATTGCACCATGAATTAGGAACTGAGGAGTTGCTGTTTTACCAGGGAAATGTCACGGCTCTGGATAGCTTCATGCCCGAGGTGACAAATGGACACATTCATCACAGCTTGTGGTGTCGCTTGACCTTTGGAGGAGGCTTGGGGGATTTTTCTGTCTTGTTTTCTGGTGGTTTGTTTTGTTTTGTTTTCCTCCTTGCTTATCTGCATGGGAGAGTTTTAATTAGCTCTGAAATGCCATTAAGAAGTAAACCAGGCCAAGTTTGTCCAGGGGGCAACTCCCCTGGAGTCAGCCACGTTCCTCAAGGGGTAAATACCCTCCTTCGTGCTTTTTGGGGCCGTGTCCCAAAGCACGTAGAGCAACACTATAGATGTTTTGACTGGAAATAGATTTCACCGAGGAAACATTCCCCAGTTTTAGCACCCATTTGACCTAGGACAAAACCAGCAGCAGCACAGCTTCCCCATCAGCCCTGGAGCAAAGCAAAGCCGGAGTGAATTCTTCTAGCAGTTTGCATAGCTGGGGCCCCAGATGGCCACTGCCATCCCTGTGCTATTAATAAGGACTATTTTGGGACAAACGATCATTTCACAAGCAACCCATCTATTTATTAGCCTTATTATTGCTCCTGCCAGCTGCAAGGTGTTTCAAATCCCTCGTGCATTGCAGACGTAGCCCTTGACCAAGAGGCACCAGGGTTTTAATACTGGGAAAGCTGATGGACCCTGTTTGCCCCCTCAGGTCTTTACAGTAATGACCCACAGCAGCTATTTTTTAATTGCTAGTAGCGAAAGAGAAGGTGCTGTTCCAATTATCTGGGTCAGGTATTGCTGCCTCCCCTCCTGGCACGGGCTCTGCAAACGGAGTCTGATAAAGAGTGGCAGAGCTGCTCCCAGCCGGGGCAAGCTTCAGCATACTTGTTGCTTTTTATAGATCAAGCTCTTGCAAAAACGATGTATTCTGCTTCTTGACGAATAAAACCACATTTAAAAAAAAAAAAAAAAAAGAAAAAAATAATAAAATGGGAAAGCAGGAAGGATGATGAGACAGTGTCAGCCTGATACAGTACCCTGAGGGGATCCCCGCTTGGAAGCCATCCTGAAACTTTTACTACTTCAACTTTCTGTCACTTGAAAAGGCAACCTTGGCATTTACTTTTTCTTTTTTTCTTTTTTTTTTTTGTTTGCTATGTGCTTTTTTTGCTATACCCATTTGTTTATATGCTATTTTTCGAAAAATCACAGAATGTTATGGGGTTGGAAGGGACCTCTGGAGATGCTCCAACCGCCTGCCAAAGCACCCAGAGCAGGTCCCACAGGAACGTGTCCAGGTGGGATTTGAATGTCTCCAGAGGAGATTCCACCACCTCTCTGGGCAGCCTCTGCCAGGGCTCTGCCACCCTCACAGGAAAGAAATTCCTCCTCATGTTTAGATGGAACTTTCTATGTTCCAGTTTGTGCCCATTCCCTCTTATCCTGTCCCTGGGCACCACTGAAAAGAGCCTGGCCCCATCCTCCTGACACCCACCCTTCAGGTATTTATAAGCATTGATCAGATCCCCTCTCAGCCTTCTCTTCTCCAGACTAAAAAGATCCAAGTCCCTCAACCTTTCCTCCTAAGAGAGATGCTCCAGGCCCCTCATCATCTCTGTAGCCTCTGCTGTCCCCTCTCCAGCAGTTCCCTGTCCTTCTGGAACTGGGGAGCCCAGAACTGGACCCAGTGCTCCCGATGGGGCCTCCCCAGGGCAGAGCAGAGGGGCAGGATGACCTGTCTGGACCTGCTGGTCACACTCTTCCTGATGCCCCCCAGGATGCCATTGGCCTTCTTGGTCACAAGGGTCCATTGCTGGCTCATGATCATCTTATTGTCCCCCAGGACTCGCAGGTCTTTCTCCACAGACTTCTGTATGCTGTTGTCTTCTCCAAAAGTGTCTTTTGGACCTCCTGCCTTTTAGTTCTCTTTACCAGCATTGGGAGAACAAAGGTAGGACAGAAAGCTTTGGTAGGACACCAGCCAATTTTCAGACTAATTTTCCCCCGTCTCATGGCTCTGCACAAACATGTGATATGGGACAGGTGAAACCCAGCACTCATTCCAGTAACAACAGCTCTTTCCAGCCAAGGTGGCCAGCAGCAGTTGGTCCCCAGCCCGGTGGCCACCAGGGTGTGATGCTCTCCACAGCCAGGCTGCTCTGGGCACCCTTCTTCAAAATTTAGCTACAGAAAGACATACATGCCTTCATCCCAAAGGCTACCTATTACAGGTTTCGCAGGATTCCTGAAGCCTTTCGTGGTTTTGGGGAGAAGCCAAAAGCAAACTTACAATGGAAACTCAACCAAAGCCTTTGGCATAATTTGGCAGCCCTAATCCTATAATAAAACCTAAAGCACATGTGAGCCTGCAAAACAGTGTAGTGAGCTCTCTATTCCTGTCTGCAGTATTTTTAGCAACCAGGGGCATTTTTAGTCACCCATCCCCCTCCCCCCTGACTTTTTTTTCCCTTTTTTAGTATAAAGATGTCAAAATAGGGGTGTTGCTCACAGTGCAAGCAGCTGCCAGTCGGTTCAGATAGACGCACCTGAGATTTCAAGACAAGAAATGCTCAGCAACTGAATTCCTGGCATGCTGAAAAAAATGCTTAAAAACATTAAACCGTCAATCACCTATGGCAAACATTTCTCCATCAGAATTTTCACAGGACTGCAGTGAGGAAATCGGTGGAAGCAGGGGGGGAAAAGTCAGAGTTTATTATGGTTTGCAGATAGCCTAAGGGAAAGACATCCTAAATCTTGAGCAAATGTTTGTTTTTGCATTGAGGCAAAAAAAAAAAAATAATAATAATAAAAAAAATAGTGTTTGTTTCCTTAACACTGGGTGATTACAATGAGATCTGCATTTTTGTTTAAAAATACTTCTCTGGCTGTCTGGGCTGCAGCGTAAACAGGATGCGCTGAAATGTCAGCCCGTCCCCGGGCTTTGCCGCAGCAGCAGACACAGGCAGGGAACCAAGGCAACTCGTGAATCTGCCCCCCACTTCCCCAGAGGAGACCTCCATTACCCTTACGGAGCCACCGCCGTCTCGTTTCAGTTCACAGGGACTCGGTGGGGCCACTCGGTTAGTGGGACCAAAGCCCTGGGAGGTGTGGAGCTGTGCAGGAAGGAGTTCTTCACTGAGGAGCCACCAACCCTCCCCGTGGATTAAACCCGTCCCATCTGGCTCTCAACAGCTACCAGTACCTGGTTGCTGGTGCAGGGTTAGCTAGCACTGGGCTGGTCCCTTCCTTAGGTGACTCATCACCACAAACCTCAGGAAGAGATGAAGACATTTGCCTTCGGCTGCTATTCATATCAGTATGAGCCTAAGAAATTGCTAGGGACCGTCTTATTTGTTAATTATCTCCATCAAAAACGAGACAAGAGTCTTGCAAACCCCTCAGCACCATCTTTGACAGCGTCTAGGCAACAGTTAAAACACTGGTAGCTTCCCAGAATTAAGTACATTGAGATTAACTCAGTGAAATGCTGATGGTGGTGGATCCAACCCTTTCTTTTCTGCTTTCCCCCATCAAAAGTTGCCCCTGTTTAATCTTCTAAAAAAGGCAGACATGTGGTCTACGAGAAGTCTCTGCTATCACCCTGTCAATATTCAACAGACTGCCCGTGACAGGACCACTATTCCCTAGGTGACACCGGTGTCTGGCCTGCAAGAACTAACATTGTCCTTACCATAGCCATGAGCTTCGCCCAACACACGTTGCAAGCATCTTCCCTGCAAAAAGCTACAGCAACAGGTCTTCAGTAATGAAGCTGTTCTTTCTTCTCAGAAAGATCCAGCACAGCCCTAGAGGGGCTTGCCTTCAAGGAACCCTGGGGTCACACCAAAAGTGAGAGTACTGCATGTTCCTCAAGGCTTGTCCTTTTGTATCATCAGCAAGCTTGCTCCATCCCTTCGTCCATGTCATTGATGAATACATTGAATATGTTCCTAGAATTACCAAGGAAACCCTCTACTCTAAGTGGCCACCACTTTTTTGGTGTTGGGTTTTTTTTGCTAATAATTCTAAGGCTCACACAGGTGTCCCATATAGTTATAGACAGCCCACCAGTGATGGAAAGAAATTTATCCTGCTCCAGTAAGCCCTGGGTGAAGGTCAAGGAAAGCCAGCTGAGATGGGTAGAATGTTTCAGGTGGGCTGGCAGGTCAGGAAGTGCACTTGGACTTCTGCTGACAGATTTTCCCTAAGCTAGCAGGTGCTAGAAACATAAGATGAGGAGGAGGCAGCGGCAGGCAGGAACAGTTGACCAAGCATAGGATTTACTGCTTAGAAACAAAATGTGACAGGGTTGGTTGTCCCAAACATGGGAAAACCCTAATCCTCTTCAGCTTTCATTGAGAGCAAAGAGAAATTTTAATACAAAAAGCCCCCACAACCCATTCACAACTTGTGTTAGTGTTATGAGTAGAGAAATGAGGCCACATTTCTCCTCTCAGCGCAGCTTGGAGTACATCTATACATGACTTTGGAGTTGTCAGGCTTCTAGGTTGGAGCCATCCAAACCCAAGAAATCTAAAGGAAATGTAGAGGATGCAGACACTGATGCAACTCACACTGTCTGATATCTCTGCTGCCTTCCTGGCTGACAGGCAGCATCATCACCTCTCTGGGAGGGTCATCAGCTCTTGCTCATCACCCCTACCTTTCTGGCCCTCCTGATTGAAGAGCGGCACTTGAAAACCTGCTCTTACCTCCACCCCAGAAAGAGCCAGGCATTTAGAATTTTTCTTCTTTCTGAAGAGATTAGGATGTTTTTATGGTATAAAAGCATCTCACGGCGAAGGGTGGGATGCCTCACGACTTCGAACACCAGGAGCTGGCAAGGCAGCAAAGAAGCTGGCAGCTAACTCCAAGAAATCAGGCTGCCTCTCCCCCCTCTCCCTCCCCTTCCTTCCCACCCACTCTTTCCCTGCACCAGATGTCAACTGGTATGCACCGGAACGCCTGCCATCCTCCCAACTCCATGCCATGCAGGAAGCCTTTCACCAGCTGCCACCCGGTCCTCTCCGGCACCTGGTGCCTGTGGGAAAAGGCATCTGTAGTTCCTACCTTCTCCATCCTCCTTCCTCTTCCCTCTCTCCTCCACTCACTCCTTTGTTACATATTGCAGAGGTGCCTTGCCAATACGGGTAGCAGGTACAGGATCACAGAATCATCCAGGGTGGAAAAGACCCTTGGGATCATCGAGTCCAGCCATCAACTCTACTCTACAAAGTTCTCCCCAACACCACATCTAAACAACTCTTAAACATGTCCAGGGATGGGGACTCAACCACCTCCCTGGGCAGCCTGTTCCAGTGTCTCACCACTTGTTCTGTGAAGAATTATCTCCTAATGTCCAGTCTAAACCTACCCTGTTGCAGCTTGAAGCCATTCCCTCTTGTTCTATTGCTAATTGCTCATGAGAAGAGACCACCACTAAGACCCTCTCTAAGTGGGAGATGCAGAGTGGCCACAGGGGCTTTGGAGGAATTTAACTGAATTTCACTGAATTTTTTAGAGTTGGAAGGGACCATAGAGATCATCTAGTCCAACTCCCCTGCTGAAGCAGGATTACCAGAGCTAGAGCAGGTCACTCAGGATGGCATCCAGGTGGGTCTTGAAAATCTCCAAAGAAGGGGACTCCACGACCTCCCTGGGCAGCCAATTCCACCAATTCCTGAGCCTGCTGACAGCCACTGTAGCTTGAGCTTTCCAAAGAGAGCAGTAAATTTAAGATGATGCCATTTTGGTGGTGGTGTGGGGGGGGTAACCCAACATAAACACTGCAAAAAAGATCAGAGTTTCATGGAGGGGGGGTTTTAATGTTTCAAGCAAGCCTCTGGATGGCTGCCCAACTGGGAAACTGCAGCATTTTCCCTTTTCTAAATTCATCCCTGCTTCTGGCTAACCAGCAAGATCAGGCGAGGAGCAGATGCACAGAAAAATGGGAAAAAAAAAAAAACCACCACAAAAAAACCAGTTGGGAAAAACACGCATAAAAATAGCTACAGCGACCGTTTTGCAAGGCAGAGAGCACAGCGAAGAACACGTGTTGGTGCCAGCAAAGAAATTCGGGCAATTCCATCAAAAATTGCATTGAGAGAGCACATCACCCTCATGATGAGCAACAGCTGCTTCTGCTTCGGAGCAGCAGATGGACCCAGGAGCCGGAGCAGAGGAGGGAGACACAGGAAAGAAATGATTTTGGTGGCCCTCGAGCCTTTCTGCCTGCTGCACCTTCCCCAGCCATGAAACATGGCCTCTCCTCTTTTGAGGCAGCTCTGGACTCCCTTGGGGAGCCACACAGGGCTGGTAACTATGGAGGTGGTAAGACAGGTGGGTCTCCCTTGCAAGGGGTTAGTGCATCCCTAAATTACTGCTCCGGCAGGGTAGCACGTGGTTTATGAAAGAAGGATTCCTGAAACATAAGCCCGCTGGACCTCGAGGTAACGGGGGCTTCTGGCTTCTCTCGCAGCTTTATTCAGCTCAGAAGGGCTTTTGCTCCCCCATATCATGTTTTCGGATCCAGTATCTCACTGCTTTTGATTCGAGTCCCTCGGGAAGCACAAGCTGTCCAAGCTCTGCCAGCCACGCTCCAAGGAAACCCTCCCGTGGGCAGAGCCAGCAGCTGGGCTTTTCGGGGCTTTTGATCATGGCAGTCATGTCCTGCCTTCTGCAGGGGCTGAACTTTCCCCACATAAACACTAAATAATGCTCTGGCCCACCACCAAATCGTACGTTTATCTCCTGAAGAGCTCATTCATCACCTGGAGCTGACCCCTGAGTCTTCTTCAGACCAAGGGCAAGGACCTTCACAGGTTGTCGCAAGAGCCTCTGCTCTCTGACTGCCATAGGGGACCCCAAGAACAGGTATGTATGAGGTAGGAAGCACATCCCAATGTGCAACCACCTCTGTGCTCCTTACCTCAGCCACTGATGGGGAACATGCCCCAGCATCTGGGACTTTAGTCCTGGAGAGAGGTGACACCACCATTACCACCACCAGAGGAGGTGGAGATGGGGGCAGGTGGGAGCAAAAGGCTTTCCCTCAGCAAAGCAAAGCCTGGTGGTGTGTGCTAGTGAACCCCACGTGAGCAAAGCCACCTCAGCCTCCCCCAGAGCTCTGCCAGCACATCACCCCATGTGCCACCCATGCCCTCTGCCAGGACTGGCTGTGGGGTGATCCCTGCACGGGGCCAGAAGTGGACAGGTGGACCACTGCCCCCAAACTGGGGTTGGACTGCAATTTCTAGAAGCCCCCAAACTGGGTTTTTGACTAGAAAGATCCAGTCAGGATGTTTGACTAGAAACATCCAGATGATGTAAAAGAGTCTGGGGAGTTGGACTAGATGATCTCTAGGGGTTCCT
The DNA here is from genome assembly GCA_028571045.1 of Scolopax bukidnonensis. Taxonomy (NCBI): domain Eukaryota; kingdom Metazoa; phylum Chordata; class Aves; order Charadriiformes; family Scolopacidae; genus Scolopax; species Scolopax bukidnonensis. The sequence continues at coordinate 46,213,871 of JAOWAV010000012.1, forward strand.
CCCAACTCCAACAATTCTGTGATAGAAAAAAAGAAAATTCAAGACTTTTTCTGGGCGTTTTACTGAAGTGAGTGTTTGATTTCTTTCCTTCTTGCCCCAACAACACACACCACAGTCCGAGCTGCCACCCTGCCAGTGGTTTGGGCTCTTTCCACAGCCCTGCTGCCAGTGGTGTGGGGAGCTCTGTGTACCCCCCAATGCCCTTATGGCTGTGCCACGAGACCCAGCAACACCTCCCCAATTCCTCGTTGCCCATCTCGGGCATCTCAAGGCACTTCCAGAGAGCAAAGCAGCTCATGCTGCTTCTGCTGTGCTTTAGCACGTCCATAATGAAGATGAGCCTCTTCTTCTGGGCCACTCCACCTGGGAAACCTTAAAAAAAAAATACACAGGGCATAACCTTGCAGACAGCACACATCCCCAAACGAGGCACCTGCAGAGATGCTGCCACCATAAACCCAAAAAAGAGCCAAACCGCAAGCGAAGAGTGTTTTACAGCTTTGGGTTTGTTTATTCCCCGCAGGTTTTGGGTCCCCAGGTGAGACAGCAGAGGCGTGCAATGGAAAGGAGGAATTTGGGCTTGCCCCAGCAGAAAGCAGGAGGCCTGACTCCACGTTTCACGCAGCCTGAGATGCGGGGGCTCTCGCGGTCGTGCTGGGCGGGGGGTGCACGCGTGCAGGGGTATTTATACATGGGAAAGCAGAGGTGTCTGAGAAAGCTTTCATTTCCCTGCATTCAGCCCTGCCAAGAGACACACACTGAAAGTATTTTTGGGAAGTCCAACGTCCCCTTAGCATGCAAACCAGTCGAGCTCCCCAGCGATGCTCCGGGCGGCCGGTCTTTCACCCACAGATCACAAACCCCAGGGCTCTGCTGCCAGCCTGGGATGCAGCAAACCCCTCTCTCGCTACACAGCCAGGTGTGTTGCACCATCAAAGCTGCAGCCTGACAGCTTCAGGTGGTTCCCTCTTTTATTTTAAGCCAAGAAGCCATTACCATCAGGCCCCCCTTAGTTACAAACCTCAAAGAGGAGCCTTTGCCTGCGTGCTCCGAGAGATGCTGTTGGGCTGAGGCAGCTCTTTTTGGGGTGAAACAGCAGGATGCTTCACCATTCCTAAAGCTGTTTGACCTCTAGGAGCATTGCTCAATGACGATAACAATTATTTACGTGTCTATAAAGAGTGACCACCCCTGTGCTAGCTAATGCTACTTCCATCTCACTGGTTTCACCTGGTCCCTCACCCCTCACATCTCAGGAAGATCCCCAACCCAACTATCCCTACACACTTGGCAAAGGTGGAGGTTTTTTCCTGGCCTGGTGGATGTGATTAAAGAGATTTACCCAGCAACCTGGAAAATCTGGAGGGAGACAAGGAGGGTGACAGGACCCAAAGGAGATCAGCCTTGGTCTGTGAACAAGGAGAGAGACGCGCTGGCCCCAGCTCTGGCATCAGCCCATCCCTCCTGCAGGCACCCAACAGCACTGCCAAAACAGCTTTATTTAGAATAAAAATAACAGTTACATGGCCTCTGGGGATAGGTCACCCTGCAGCCTTGCTCCTTCCTGGGACTGCAGGGCCAGGCTCTCTACTTGCCCTGCTGCCACAGCAGGGACATGGACGCACGACGGCCAGAGGATGGGCAGGCCAGGGAGATGGGCCTTTGTTTTGAAGGTCATTCCCAGAAGTCAGGGGAGATATGGGGTTCATTGACTCATTAAGCAAACAGGGTGAAGCTGAGCTCATCTCACATCACCCACGGGCAGCCAATACCCAGGTGGAGACCAGAGCAGAGAGGCCAAGGGCTATTCTCCAACCCCATGGTTATTTAGGTTTGGACAAACGACCCCTCTGAGAGACAGCTATAAAATTGCTTAAACAAATGCAAAGTTCAGACAACCATAAAGAACTTGTCTCACTTGCCAAAAAAATTACAAAACACCAGTGTTTTCCAAAAAACCAAGTCTGGGCGCAGCTCACTTGTGGGAAAGGCAGGAAGGTGCCAGAAGCCAGAAATCAGGGCAGATGAGGAAAGACTCTGGTTCTTGCCCAGACAAGACCTTTGTGGGGAGGGAGGCTTGTTTTTGCTCCTAATACAAGATGCAAGGTCACCCAGAGCCCTGCACTTGCCCTTTTTTTTGCAGGGAGAGGGTCAGCAGAGGCAATGTTTGATCACAGCCTCCTCGAGCAGGCTCTGGTGCAGCTCATTTTATCACCCCACTCAGTCAGGAGGTGACTCATCTCAGCACGGAGGCTTTTGAAGTCCATCATCCTCAAATCAGTAACACCTTCTCACATGATGATCCCAAATAGCTTCAAGGAAAGGGAGTAACCTGGGCAGTGTCTCCCACCACAGCAACTCTAATGTGTCCTCATCTTCCAGTGAGGAAGGGGGACACATAAGTATCACTTACTGAGGTGCTGAGCTTTGCCATCATGATAGTTGAATAAAAGATCATAAAATCATAGAGTTGTCCAGGTTGGAAAGGACCTTTAAGACCATCCAACCATCAACCTAACTCTGATAAAAACCATGTCACTAAGCTCTATGTTAACCCATCTTTTAATAAGGTAAAACTGCTGCTCTCTTTTCTCTCCTTGAAGACTAGACAAGCTGGGGCTTTCACTCTTCACAATACCAGAAGCAGCTGGTAGTTGTTGCTACACCAAAAGCAGCTTAAAACCACCACACAAAGACGGTGTCTGGGGGCTGTACACCCCTGAAAACCTCAATAGCTGAGGTAACATGGCCATCAACACCAACAGAACTCCTTGTGCCCAAAAGCTCAAGCCAGAAAGAGGGTCTTTCGTGCTGAACACTGCAGGAGCACCCTGTGATTTGCACAAGTGTCATGTAATTCATGGCATGAAGACATGAATGTGCCTTCCCCATGCAACCTATCCAGAGGTAAGAGAGAAGAGCACAGAAGACCAAAATCCCAGCTAGGACCCCTCACCCACCCTTCACCATTCAAATCACTACACCAGAAGCTCTTCTTTTACACAGAGAAAGAGGAGGAGGAGGTGGCCACCAGGAATTTGCACGTCCCCATGAACCAGGTCACCAGAGCAGAACCAGTGGCTTCCCGAGTTCAGCTGCCCAAAACTATGCATCCAGATATGCAGCTTCTCACACACCCCTCACTCAGAAGCTCTGCAAAACCCTCTGCAAACCCTCCTCCAGCCACGCTACGTTCCTACAGGTGGTTTGGCACATGAAAAAACCCCTCACCCACCCCCAAAGGCTGTTTTCTGAGATTATTTTCAGACCCTCTCGCAGGCAGGAAATTGTTGAGTCTCTGAGCCACAAAACATCCCATCACACCCTCCATCCCTCCCTCCTTCCATCCCTCCCAGGGGCTGCCCTTTTGCTCTCCACAGGCCAGGCACAGAGCTGCCTGCCAGCCACCCCACAGAAGAGAGATTTCAACACCCCCCCAGGCACAAACAGGAGGTAAAACATGCTGCGTGAGGAGCTTTAACCCGACAGCTTACATTCCAAATCTTTCACAAAGAAGTATTTAAAGCAGGAACGCAAGCATCTAAAATTTTAGTGTTTAGTCTGTAGGCAATTAAAAACAAGACGACCAACATTTTTGGTCTAAGCCCTTCCTTTTCTTCCTCACTCCCCACCTTGCTGCGGTGCGAGTCAGCTGCCATCTCTCCTCTTGGATGCTAAAATACTTCTTCTTCTGAGGTTCCCCAGGACAGCAGCAGACTGGAACCTTGCCCACAACACTTGAAAACAAACTCCAACTCTCCCCATACCTGGGGGAGGGCTTTTAGGTCTCTATATAACCTCACCCCACAAGTGCCAGCTGCTGGGATTAAGTCCCAGCTGCTGGGATTAAGTCCCAGCTGCTGGAAGTCAGCAGTAATTCCCAAATACCATCTCAGAAAGGTGCTGGGAGGGAATGCCCTGAGGAAGAAAGAGTCAGGAAAGTGCCGTGGTCCGATGGGTTGGGTTGGGTTGGGTTGGGTTGGGTTTCTCCTTGCTGTACCTCTGCCCATCCCCTCCTCAGCACTTGGAGCAAAGCAGTAGTGCTGTCGTGTGCCCGTGAAGGCACAGGAGGAGCATCATCCTGCTACGGGACAGAGAGTGGGATGCTGCCTGGGATGCTCCTTGCCAACTCTCAGGTCTGAAGGTTTTGCAGGGCCCCTTCCCCGCTCAGAGATCAGGACTGGTGATGCACAAGGTTTGGTAGTGGAGAAGCGTGGACTGGAGCAGTGTGACAGGCTCCCAGCAGGCTCCGAGACGTCGGAAAATCATGATTGCTTTTCCACTTGTGCCTAGTGAGAGCATCCCCACAGAGCATCCCCTGCTGCCACCACTGGACTGAGGGCCAGTGTACAAGCAGGTCCTGCAGCCAGCACTCACTTTTGGCTTGCTGCCCCTCATGGGCAAGTGAGGCTGGAGATCTGGGGACCTTAACAGTTTTGGGGGGGTTGCTTTGAACTCTTGGCAAAGTCTGATTTAAGGAAAGATGTGATCAACCTCACTGGGGATTAAGCCCTTCAGGCTAAGTGTGGGCACCCAAAAGACCCAAGCAACCCACATTAGTAGCCACACCAAAGCCCCTTGTCCCACAGCTCCCCGTGGCAAGGCAAGGGCTGGTTGATTGCTTTCCGTTGGCTTGCAGGTCACTCTGACCTAAGCCATAACATCACTGAGAAGGAAGTCAACAGGAACATGGAGGAAGAAGAAGAAATTCCCATAAACATTACTGGCTGCTGCTAAAATTAAATGGGAAGGGTGCTGGTTCTTAATTTACTATTCCTTCCTGCCATTTCCCACCCACTGGGCTCCTGCCTGGGCTGTGAGAGCAGCTCCTGGGGATGGACAGCTTTTCTGCAGCAGCTGCTCCCGGAGAGGGGTGAGCTGACACCGCACGGCATGTAGACAGACATCTTTGAACTTCTTTGATTTCCCCCGTCCTTGTACCTTAGCTAAGATAATGGGTGAGAGCTGCAAAGACACCTCATGTGTCGGCACACGGGGGCTGGGGGGCTCTCTCCCCCCACTGCCCTATTCCAGCAACCTCAGTGGGGAGATAAGGACCAGCCAGCCCGGCTCACGAGGAGGTGGTGGAGGCAGGAGAAGAGCAGCATCATTGGGAGCTGAGCAGCCCTGGAGCTCAACCCCAAATCAGGCAACCCAAGCTACATCTTGCTTCACCTTCAGCATGTATTCATAAGGTTATCTCTATTTTTAAGACATCAGTCAGAGCCACTTGAAGCACTGTGCTTGAACCAGCAAGGAGTTAACATCCCTGACAGAATTCCCTCCTCTGGGAAAGCCGCCCTCTATGAAACCCCAGCATTCATGGCATGCAGAAAATGGGACCAGCACCCCGAAAAATCAAGTCATGTGCATGTCCTCGGGCACTCAGCTGGGGCTGAAGCACGGCTGGCACTGTGGGTGGGATGCTGCCGGCTGCACCCCTGCCCTGTGCAGACACAACTGGGGACACGGTGCTCTGCAGGGGATGGTGGATGCTCCGGGACACAGGGAGGTGCAGCAGAGGTGGGAGATGCAGCAGGGGTGGGAGATGCAGCAGGGGTGGCAGGTGCCAGCCCCCAGAGCCTGAATTAGGTCAGTGGAGTCGGGGACATCTGCCAACGTGGCTGCCTCTGCATGGGGATTAGGCACAAGCACTGCTCGGATGCCGTGACGTAAATACCCCGGGATGCAGCTCATGGATGCTGGGATGCAGCTCACGGATACTGGGATGCAGCTCATGGATGCTGGGATGCAGCTCACAGATGCTGGGATGCAGCTCACGGATGCTGGCAGGTCTGAACATCTGTGCCCTCCCTCCACCCCAGGGCTGTCCAGGGAGCCAGAGAGCAGGGATCCTGAGGTCACCCATCCCACGCTCCCCTCCCGGCCACGGCCACAGCCTCCCCAGTGGCCATTGCCCTCCCCAGGGGTGGCTACTGGGCCAGTCGCCCACGAGCCATCGCAGCGGTGTGGGAGGAATCCTGGCAGTGAAAGGGAACAAACCTCCCCCAGGAAACCAGGAGAAACCGCCGGTAATGAGGGAATTAATTATCCCAAAAGGCTGAGGGCTACCCCAGGTGCTCAGGAAACCCCAGCTCAGTCACAGGGCGATGGGCACGGCCAGTGGGGACACCAGCTGCAGAGGCACGTTCCTATTCACCAGGCAAAACCAGCACCAGCTTTTTATAGCCCGTGATCTAAGCACGTGGAATCTGTGGATAAGCTCACATAAATAAAGACGTACATTAAAACTTGCTAGTTTGGAGTCATTGATCTCAATTAGCACTTTAAACAGCATTAAAAAAATCCTTGTTTCTGAGTGATGAGGTAGCTTTTTCAGGCAATTATGTTTTCTGGGTGGTTTTTGTTGCTTTTAAGTGCAGCATTCTCGGCATATTGTGATGCTCCCACCGGTCTGGGGTGCTCCACATGACTGTGGATTTCATACCAGTTCAATTCAGGGTCTTGTCCTTCCCCCTGCCCCTGGAGCAGCCCAGGGGGCACGGAATAATCCAGGTTGTGGGGGGGAAGGTACCATGGGAGGAGCTCTGGTCTGACCTCCCACTCAAAGCTCAGAGCTGCATGCTCAGGGCTGTATTCAGCTGGGCTGGAAAACCTCCAGGCTCAGAGCCTGCAGAACCTCCTGGGCACCTGCACGGCCACCCTGGGGACCTCCCCTGAGCTTGTGGCAGTTCATTGATGTCTGCCCAGGGAGGTGGTGGAGTCACCATCCCGGGAGGGATTTAAGAAATGTGCAGATGTGGCCCTTTAGGGCACGCTCTAGTGCCCGAGGTTGTGAGGGTGATCTCAGAGATCCTTCCCAACCTTCCCATGAAGATTCTGTGATCCTTGTATTCAGGGAGTGCACATGGAGGCATTCCTGCGTGCCCTCACCCACCACCGACTCACTTCAGGTTGTGCATCCAGGGGAAAAACCCACCTTCTCTAAAGGGGAACCAAAGCTCTGAATTCAAGGTACTTCCCTTCTGTGTTTCTGAAGTTTTTAGTTGTGGCACTGGCCAGGTGCTCCTGGGAGAGTCAGAGGCTGCAAACAGAGCCTGAGGTTTCTCCTGCTCCGAGAGGAGAAATAAACACTCCAGGAACACGTAGGCTGGATTTCAGAAGGCAGTGGATGTTGCCACCTGCTGCTGAAAAGCAGGCCAACAGTATTTCCATGGGTTTTGGGTCATTCCCGGGCTTTGAACAGCTCTTGTAGCCCAATAAGCCTGGTTGCGGGGGCTCCGGGGGGCGGAGGGAGGTCATCCTGAACATTTCAGGGATTAAAAGTTGGTTTTTGGGGCTTGTAACTCAGCTGTCAGCCACTCCTCTTCCACCGCACTGCTGGCAAACACAAGGGACCACAGAATGTTCCCTTCTCTGCAGCTTCTTCACTGTAATGAGCTTTGCAAATGAGGTGGGCTACCACAGAAAGCAAACATCACCTGCAGAGCCTTCAGAGGAGCCCGGGGAGGTGCCGAGCTGCCCCTCCTTCCCTGCTGCCTCTTAGTACAAAGTCCAAGTCTTCACGGATGATGAGGATCCAGGGTGGCCAAACCTTGGTCACCCAAAAGCAAATTCAAGAGAGAAGGGGCTTTTTGAGTTATATTTAAAGAATTGTAGAATGTGCATAACCTAAACACACCAGGAACTGGTGAACTGAGCTGCTGCCTTTATTTGCAATTCAAAGAATTAGGTTGTGGTACCGAGGATCAGAGTGTACACACTTCATGAGGGGTT
>JAOWAV010000012.1:46225841-46238953 GCA_028571045.1 Scolopax bukidnonensis
CTCCCCAGTGCAGAGCAGAGGGGGAGAATGACCTCCCTCCACCTCCTGGCCACACTCTTCCCTACACAGCCCAGGATGCCATTGTCCCTCTTGGCCACAAGGGCACATTGCTGGCTCATGGAGAGTTTACAATCCACCAGGACACACAGATCCTTCTCCTCAGTTGTGCCTCCCAGCAGATCCATCCCTAACCTCCATTGGTGCCTGGGGTTCTTCCTCCCCAGGCGCAGGACCCTACATTTGCCATTTTTGAACCTCATGAGGTTCTTCTCTGCCCATCTCTCCAGCCTGTTCAGGTCATGCTGGATGGTGGCACAGCACTCTGGAGTGTCAGCCACCCTTCCCAGTTTGGTATCATCAGTGAACTTGCTGAGGATACACTCTGTCCCCTTTCCAGGTCACTAATGAGTATGTTGACCAGGACTGGGCCAAGTATTGACTCCAGGGGACACCACTGTTCGAAGCAGGAGAACCAAAATGAGATTATTTTTTTTCTTTCTCTCAGTTCCACAATGCAAATGCATACAGAAAATTCTCTACCTTGAACTAATCCCTTGGACAAAGATCAATCAAGTGCAGATGGAGGAGAGAAAGTTCAAGTATTTCCCCAAAAATAGAACTTGTCTGTTTATCGCCTTGAAAATTGCTGACACAGCGCCATGTTACATCACAACATTGTTTATTATGTGACTTTTTACAATACAAACAAAAATACAGAAATGCAGTATATGAATACAGCTAAATGCAAAATGGTAATGTTTTTCTTGAGGCCATATTCCCATTTCTAGTAAAAGAAAGAAAGACTGCACACAGGTAGAAACAGGTTGGTAGTTAACTCCACAATTTTGCCTAGAAATGACTTATAAATGAGTTTTCCTGCTACTTACCATAAAATGTAAAAAGGGAGTTAAAGGAAAAGTTTTACTCACTGGTTCCTACCATATGAAAGAAGCTATATTCTATTTAGGAGGGCCAATATATGGAAAAATATCTAAATTAAACAGTATTACAAAAAAAAAAAATGAAGCAGTAATGAGATCCTTCTGGCTAAAGAAGTTACTAAATGAGAATAGCATATATTTAAAGAATCCAAAACATAAAAGGGTTGTTATAAAAAGCTTAGGTGCACTGTAAGCCTACAACTTCTGTTTTTCCATGTGTACTTTTAAACAATGGAAGTGTCAAAAAATAGGGTCAACTGTGTTAGACTAAATTACATTATTGTATATGCTGCACTGAATGGAATTCCTGGATTATAATAAGAGAGAAGCACTGTTTGCATCATATTATGGCAATTTCTCCTCACTAAAAACCGTCTATAAAGTCCTTGCATTTTTTTTTTTATATCCTGTAAACCGTCAAACCACCAGAACATGATTGTACAACAGTAAAATGGTTTCTTTTGCATTAAAACGACATCTGTTTAAAAAAAAAACAAAACAACAAAAAAGGAAAAAAAAAATAAGGTACTTAGAGCTGTTATTTTTCCAAGTACACAACACCCGAGACAATTCAAGGCATCTCATTCTCCATCAAAATTAACAAAAAAAATATTTTGTCATGCTGTTAAATCCATAACTATGGATACAACTGGTGCAAAACTGGTCAAACGGATCCAACAAACACTGATGTCCAGGCTGGCATATTGGCAACTAATACATAACTGGTGGTCAGAAGGATGCATTTAAAATATCTTCCCTTTCTTCTTATTCTTTTCCAAGGTCCTAAAAATGATATTAAAAAAAAAAGTTAAATAATACATACATGCTTCGATTTAAAAAGAAAGAAATCACTAATGTACATCTTTAAAATACACATTTTAGAGCTTCAGTGATTGCAATAGAATGTATGAAGCTTTGGTGTGTGCACAGTCCTTGTACTACATGGAGTCAAACACTGCATTTATCACTACATTTCCCCTTCCAAGAAGTAAGAGAATTAAACACTTTCATTCTCCAAGCTTTAACTGCTCACCCCTCAGAAGTCGGATGCGATCTAACTTTCCAATACAAACAGAATTTTTCTAGATGCATCCAGTGCTCGTGCAGATGAAAATCTGCTTTAGACGGGAATAATCTTCCCGATATTTTTGCTGTCTGCTCACATTTGTAACCAAAAGTAGGTGAAGATTTTTCGTGGCTTTTAAGCAACACTGTGAGAGTGGTCGCTCACCACAGAAATTGCCTTTTAACAGAAAGCGACCACACGTTTACTGCCAACTGCAGGACACGACTCCAAGTTACCTGGAAGAATTCTGTTGTTCCAAAATACGTTGTTGGGCTTCCCAGTTTGCCTTCTCATCCTCAAACTGGCGACGCTTTTCCTCTAATTCTTTGTGTTGTGCCTCCAAATTCTTTTTCATTTGCTCATGGCGTCGCTGCAGCTGTAGAGAAGGTTACAAGCACAGAAAACACTAAGATGAGGCTTTGGGATTAATGCCTTTTTTGTTTCTGTTACCTATAACCTTAGAGGTTTTGGTCTAAGAGTTACTTTCTCTGAAATGGAAATAATAATAATAACAAAAAATAGAATACTGTATTTTCTTGCATTAGAATAGTTGCTAAGATTTGTTACTACGGCTCCAAAAGCATCTTTCACTTTCTGTGGGAAAAAAACCCCCAAACATTTATTTTGCCCTATATTAACTATATTAAGAATCTATTTGGGAAATTATTATTAAGCAGATTAATTTATTCCCCAATTAAATGACTTGTTATTCTTATTACTGAAGTGAATAGTCTATGCTGCCAGAACAGTATAAGAAGTCGATGGGACAAGTTGATGGGACATGATAATCAAACCTGTTGTATGGGAAAAAAGACACTGTCAGGAAAAACTTTTCCCTTTGTTTTGATTTGCATGATTTTGAATTAGAATTAAAGAAAACTTCCTCTTTTCTTATGCTCCTGCAAATCCCTCTCTTTCACAAAGCCTTCAAAATGTATTTCCATTTAAATATGTTTTAAATGCTTTATACTCAGCACTGTCTATTGCCCACCTCTCGGCATGTGGAGAAATACAACGGAAGTTTATGAAGCCACGAATGGTGAAGAAAGAAAAAGGAATGTGGTGCACGACATATTAAAACTGATATCACACCATACACTCGCTCAAAACATCACCAGGTAATTCATGAAAAACAAAAAGGAAGATTTCTGTTTGTTTTTCCATGTACCAAGGAGAGTGCGGAGGCCAGAAGCATAAACGGGTTCAAAAAGGTTGGAGACAGAAGCTGAGGAAGGATAAATCCAGCGACTAATTAAACACTGTAATCCAGATAAAACATCTAGCTTTAGAATCCTCAAACTGCTGAATGGTATATCCTTATCTATTCATTCCTCCAAAATTAAAAAAAAAAAAAATAAAAGCTCTAGACTGCCACATCTTCCCTCTGATTCAGTCTGCCTTGGCTCCTCACAATGCTGAGGCTGCCAAGCATTTCAACCACCCCTCCAAGTTTCCTCACTTTCCCTCAAATTTGGAGCCAAACTTGCTTTAGGAACTTTGACATCTCCATTTGGCTTCTTGTGAGAAGCCACCCCCTCAAAACTTAAAATTAATTTCCTACTTAAACATAATTTTGTAATAGTCTTAAAAAGATCACTTCAAGAGCAGCTTGAAGCCCATAAAAACCAGTTTCACTGTGAGGACCTTCACCTGGAAATGACAGAAATTAGAGTTAGATATCCTTATTGTTTATGTATGTTCAAATGACACCGAAACACTGACGAAAACAACAAACCTCTGCCTCTTCCTTAGTTTAGTAATTCTCATTTAGATGATTTCTTACAAACATCATATCAAGGCCCTGAAAGGCTTCTTTAATATGCAAAGCAAATTATCGTTACTGAAGCACACAGAAGGCAACAGGCATAAAATACTCAAGAAGAGACAAAGGGGGGAAAAAAAGGGTAAGAAAGTTGAGGAGTATTTTCATGGGCAGTAACTGTGAAAATAAAAAGAGAACGTTTGTGAACATGAGAATTACATTTTAAGTTTGGGAATTCAGCAAAGACAAGAAGCTGAGAAAGAACACCCGAGTTGTCTTTAAACGTAGACTCTAACCGTGGAATCAACTCCCAGGCAGAGGGTACGCTCAGAGTCTTGGCCAAAAGAGCCCTCTCTACATTTCTGCAGCCTCAAGCTGTTGGGCTTTGAGACATTTTAATTACCTCGGCTTCGGAGTCCTTCAGTTTCTGAACTTTTTCTTTGACTTTCATCTCAAACACCTGTTCCATTTCCATTTCCATTTTTTTCATTTTGGCTACATGCTCCCTCCTTTCCTCCTCCATCTGTGCCAACGGGCTCCTGCCATAAATCCAGAGAAAGTAGTTAGCTAATAAGAACTTCTAAAAATTTTTTCTTATCTGTTACATTAGGGCATCTGTAAAAAATAAGATGAAAATGCTGAAGCATTAAGATAAATAACTGCTAGCTTAAATTCAATATGCATTATTGTATTAACTGTTCAGGTAAGCTTTTTTTCCCCTCAAAAAGACATTTCATACAGTATCTTTTCTTCCCCCACAATTCATTTACATTACATTAATGTTAACAGAAACTCCTCACTTTCTATCTTTAGGAGAACCTGGTCATGGGAAGAGAAGAAAATAAAGTTACAAAAAATTAGCATCTTCTAAGTGATCTCCAGTTGTCTTTTTCTTTCCCATTCAAAGATATAAAAAAATTAATGGACAAAATAAAAATTTTAAGAGCGTTGCAGACAGAAGTCCCATTTCCTCTCTAAATCTTCACTGCTCAACTCAAGCCCAGGGGTAAGTGAAGATAATAACTGTGTCGAACGCCGTAGTAACACTTCTGAAGAGACAGTGACTTGGCAAAAAAAAGGTTCAGGCAACTGAATATTGGTATTTTATCAAAGTGTTAGTTGGAAGATGTACCTTTAGAATACTACTAATAAATGTAATGTATAAAAATAACATCCATGATTTTTAATTTTTCTATGGCAACTACTTTCCTGGATTTGACTTTTCTCTTTTTTAAAGCTAAGCCTGCTATCCAAGAGACAGGGGTTTGAAATAGCAAGTTTCACATTAAATACCCAATAAACCAGGGTGGTTTTGATCCAGTGACGATCACTACACTTTTCTGCTGTTTGACAAAGACCGGTCAAAACAAAACAAGGGCCTCTTGTTTCCCTTTGGAGTACTTATGACTTAAAATGACAAAGTTTTAACTGTTCTGTTGGTAAAAATGAAAAATAATTGAATGTATTTGGAGCTGTTACAATCAGCTAGCCAGGGTATCTACTGTAATGTGTGCAAGTCACCCAGAGTAGCAAATTCTAAAATAGAGGTGGCAAGTCTAAGCTCTATCAGAAACAGTATTCTTGCTTTCAATTCTTAAGAAAAAAGAAGAAAAACCTAAACCCAACCTCCTTCTCCCCCCCAATCCCATTCTGATCCAAATCATGTAGAAAAAGCATTCTAAACCAAGAAAAGAATGTACTATGAGTGATGATTGAAACATAATCAGCAGTGTCTATTTTGAATCAGAATTTGCCATTCATTCTTAAAGGACTGGAGACTGTATCTCAAACATCTGGTTTGACTATAAATGGCTCATTTTATCTTTCCTGCTTGCCCATTTTCACCAATTAACCACACACTGAAAGGAATCAACGTCATATGAACTGAAGGCCATATGAACTTTTTCCTTAAATACCAGTATTTTGAAGATGATAATTTTGGGGGGTTGTGAGGAGAAAGAAAATGGCATTTCCACTGACAAAAAAAAAAAATAAAAATTGAATCTGAACTACTAGTTGCAAAGCTTGGACTGGTGAGTAAAATGCTGTATGTGGTACCCAGTGACAGAACAACAAGGAATGGGTACAAACTTGAATGTGAGAAGTTCCATCTAAACATGAGGAGGAACTTTGTCACTTTGAGGGTGGCAGAGCCCTAGAAGATACTGCCCAGAGAGGTGGTGGAGTCTCCTTCTCTGGAAACATTCAAGCCTGGACACACTCCTGCGGGACCTGCTCTGGGTGGCCCTGCTCTGGCAGGGGGTTGGACTAGATGATCTCCAGAGGTCCCTTCCAACCCATGTGATTCTGTATAATACGTGGAGCTGAAAGGGATCATCAGTCCAACGTTTACTGTAGCCCTTCAAAAGGCCAACTGCTAGCCAAGGGAAAATAAAAAAATAAACACAGGTGAAATAAAATAATACACAAAAATAAGAAGAAAATGAAAGAAGAGGTGAGTAGCAGTACTTCTGGAAGCTAAACATCTGCCAAAACAAGGCCATTTTCTTGTTGTTACCTTTTAGAAGGGTAAAGCTCTCAAATGTATCTGCTCTTCAACAAGTTCCCTAGGAGGCAGATGTGAATGTGTCACTGAGGAACCATTGCCGCAGCTTCCTCAGAACTGAAGGAGGAGCAGAACTGTCCTTCTATGGACAACCTAATCATGTAACGGGGATGTCCTGCCCCCTGTATTTGAAAAAAAAGTGGTAAAAATCACTCTGCCCAGAAAATTTGAGAAACTATCAAGCGAGCATTTACAGCTGAGAGCTTTACAGCATCGGTCACAACCGCTTTCGTTATGGCTTCGGTATGTGATGTGGGGAAAAAGCACATTTTCCTCCATTTCAGGATAAAAACTATACAAGGGACTGGAAGAAGAGATAAAGGAAAAAAAAACCAAACCGCTGAAGAAAGACTTAAAACATTTAACTGATTTAACAGGATGTATGTTAAAACAGCCCCAAAATTAAAAAATATTCCAGATATGGGCAAAGTGGAACCTCTGCAAGCCAGTAATAAGATAAAATCATGGTCAGAAAAGATTAAAGAAACTAATTCTCCAATCCAAAATGTTGTAAATTTACAGATAAGGATGAAAATTTCACTAATTCTTTATGAGCATCTAGCTAATGGAGCTGCAAATAGAAAATGAGGGAACTTCTTCTACTCGTTGTTGAGATTTGACCAAATTTGTCCTGAGACTCAGACAAAAAGTTTCTTTTTACAGAGAGATTTGTCACTGAAAGTATTTATAAATTCCTAAAGTTTACATTAGCATAGCTGTAGAACAACAACCAAAAAAAAAAGCTGCTGCTAGGGAAAAAAAACAAATGCCAAGAGTGGGATAACAGGAAATTGGTTTAAATTTGAAACATTAAACAGTGAAACCCTTTTTGTGTTTATAAAATTTTTGTCTTTAAGTTTTTTGGAAAAATTTAAATGACCACTTACATGCCTTCAACTGTGTCAAATCTAAAAAACAAAAAATACAGAGGCTTAGCTTAGCATGCTTAAATAAAACCACAAAACCAAAAAGCAATAATTAAAAAAAAAGTAAAATTCGTTACGAATAAATTCCTCTGGCTAATTATGTGCTCCCCCAAAAGCAAATTTTTCACAGTGAAAGTAAAGACTGTTAAATTAAAGCTGGTTATAATTATTTCAAATTCAATAGGTAAATCCCTCCACCTCGTAAATATCCCTGTGGGTTTGGTGTGCAGGAATTTACAATTTCCCTGGAATACGCTGGTTTTCAAAGCCATGGGACATCTCCGAGTGATGTGAACAACCATTAGGAAACTGTATGGAGGCTTATCTGTTCGTTAAAAGATGGTCACCTAGTAAAGGATGCTGTATTGAAACATCCAAGAGGTGTTCTTGAGTTCCAAAAGGAGGGCTGGAGGCCAATGGCCAGCAGAGGTCTCACCGGCGGCTGAGCTCAGCTCTGAAGAAGCCTTGGCTGCAACCTCCCCAGAGGTGATGCTCAACCTTGTGTTAGCACTTCCTTGAAACTACAGAAGGGGAGGGGGGGAAATAAGCCTGAAACCAAGATTGTGACATTAAGCCTCACCACGTTGTAAGAGGGGCTTCAGACACGAGAAGCATTTCACAGAGTTCACCAAGAGCAGCAGCAGCAGCAGAGTTGGCAGCGGGCTGGGAGCAGCATTAGAAGGCCCCGGGCAGGTGTCAGGGGTTATTGAAGGGAGCAGTAGATGGATAAGGCTCATCTTTAGAGGCTACAATATGACTTTCAATAAAATAAGGTTTTACTTTGAAACTCGCTCAAGTTCGCGCCTTCTTACAGGAAACTGAAAAGAGCTCTCAACTTAAAATGTTTTAAGTTTCAGAGCAAATAGCGATTTTCGCACGTCACGTAGTACACGTGAAATTACATAAAGAGTACCCTTGACATTTTGTTTCTTTTTTTTTTAATGGATGGGATGATGTTAAAAGCGTGAAGAAATCAGACACTAAGTCTAAAATACAAAATAGCTACATAATCACGGAAAAGACACACTTTGGATTGCTCTCAGGTCAGTAAGTTACTTGTAGAACAGTGAATTAGAGCTTCACCAAATCCAAGCAGACAAATCAGAGAGGAAATTCTCAACTGGACAGAAGAAACTCCTTCAGTTCGTCTGCACAGTATCATTCTGACTTGGAGCACGTATTTCTATTCGCTAATTTTTCCATTTTTGTTCGCAAAAATATGTTAACGGCTGCACGAAAAAACAAAGACCTGCTAAAAATCACAAAAATACAGACGTTTTAAAGGTACAAAAGGTCAAGCCAATCTCCAACAGCTGCCTGCTCCATTTGGAGACACAGGCACTTCTTTCAGAAGGCAAGCAGAAAATTCCTAAGGGAACGCACAGATAAACTGTTAATATCTATTCTTCCCTCTTTTAATTAATTTCCAGGAAAACGCATGGTTATTAGGAAAATCCCTTCTATGCTGCTTCAACTACGCAAGATTCAAAAGTATGAAAACACAACGAAGCCAAAATAAAGCACATTGAAGCTTAGAAAAATGCTGCAATGCCATCTGGATAAGGTAACAAGACAAGAATAGCACCAGCTCCTTCACAGCCAGAGTATTCAACAACTTGATTCCAGTTTGCCGAGGCCACCGAGCTGTGTGCTGGGGGCAACACGCTGGAGGGAAGGGATGCCATCCAGAGGGACCTGCACAGGCTGCAGAGGTGGGCATGCAAACCCTCACAGCAAAGAAGTTTCCTCCTCATGTTGAGGTGGAACTTCTTATGGTCAATCTGTGCCCATTTCCTCTTGCCCTGTCCCTGGGCACCACTGAAAAAAAAGATGGTCCCATCCTCCTGACACCCACTCTTGAAGTATTTACAGGTGTTGATCAGATCCCCCCTCAGCCTTCTCTTCTCCAGGAAATCTCAGCAATGCTATCAACAGCTGACAGAGAGGTTGAGGGGAATGAACAACACAAAACCAGTTTTGAAACTGGTAGATGAATTTATACAAAACCACATCTTGCTGTATTTGCAATGTGGGAATAAAAAATGAATCACTGGGTTATTCTTTTTGAGAAGAATGCAGAATAACCAGTCCTTACTGGAATCAGGTAACAGATTTCTGCAAGTACAGCCTAACCTAAATGTAGGCAGGCACAAAATAAAAACTGGTAAAAGTGTTATCACAGAAATTAAGGTTTTCCTGAATTTATGGAAGACTGTAAGGTTTGGAAAGGGATAAAAAATCGTCACCAAAAAATCACCACCACCACCAAAAAAAAAAAGTCATAACAACTCTGATATTCACAATTCTCTGAGTAGCTGGTTGTGTCAGTCATTTGGTAAGTCCCTGAGGCAGAGAAGCTGAGGTTCTACTGGAGACAGAACAACTCCTCAAGGAAAGGAATCAGGTGTCTCCTTAGTCCCTCTATATCTTACTTGCCTGCCCCACTCTTGTCCCACAGTCCCAAATGTGCAAAACTACCTTACACCCACCCACCCCGAATTTTTCCACACTGACTGCTTCATTTAGTAATTTTCTTTCTTAAAATTCCCCCCCTTCTCTACCAAGAAACCCGTAGTGTTATGAGGACAACTGGAGCTTGAGAAACATTTCTAAGGTGCTTCCTACAGACATTCAGAAGCCTTGAGATGCCATTCAGAGATAAAGCGATGGCAAGAAACACGAGAGTGAGAAGTAACCACTGTCTTATGGCTACAAACACCTGAAGACTATTTTTTGGTTTTTAAGAGTTGACCTCACTATAAACTTCACCTGAATTTAAGTAGGCTTTTGAAGAGTTGATACGACTGACATACACTAAGGAGGGAAGCCTGATACAGGCTCCCAATAAATGCAACTTAAATTAGATCCACTTAAACCAATCCTTCAGAGGCACTTTCAAAGCATCCAGACAGTGTAGAATAGAGACTCCTTTAGTGAAAAATGGCTCTCACTAGGAACAGTGAATATTTCCACCTAATTTCAGGGATCTTTTTGAGGAAGAACAACTATAATTTGGCATATCATTAGCTGAACTCTACTACCCTATATTTCGCTTGAGAAATTTTTATTTAAATGCAGTACAAATAAAATAAAGAGCATCACCAATTGCTAATTATTGTTTATAGAGTTGACACATGGAAAGCAGGAAAAATACTTCAATTTAAGAGTGCAGCTATTCCCAAATAGCATTATAAAATTAAAAATACAGTAGAGCCTGCTTTTAAATTTCCCAATAATTTCATCAGGTTGGCAAACAACTTGCTTTCAGAGGAGATTAAAATGACATATTAGGGTTAAAAAATCCTGGCAATAACAACCCAAATCCCCTGCATTGCAACTCTCCTCTCTCAAAAGATAAAAAATGTTGCAGTAATTTCCCTGTGGTGAAGAGGATCCCTAGAAGTAGCCAGAGCAGCATTTCCAAGACGACTGTAGTGCATCCAGACTGAGCTTCTAAACAAATATTGACCTGTTGTTCTCAAAATCATCCCCGACACTGAGTGTTAAGCATTGACACCCAAAGAGACAGTAATTCCAGAAGTGCACAAAACGCACAATGCACAAAATGCACAAAAGCTTTGAAAGAAAAAATAGTTCCAGGAATAGTAAATGTAAGGATTCTCTTCAGAACTGAATTAACTCAACCCCAGTTATTTAACATGTTCACATAAACTGGTGCAAACCTCAGTGAAACAGAAGAAACCCAAATCCTAAGTACAGCAGCAGTATTCTGTGTTTAGACCTGATCACAGTGAAGAGGCAACTGACTGGAAGATAAAATACAAACAAACCCACCACTTGCCCCCCCAAAAACAAAACCCCCAAACTCCCACCACACCTACGCAAAACCAACCAAGCAAAAGAAACCCAAACCACCAAACCCTGAGCGAAAAGACTGAAGTGCAATACAACCTTGGCAAGAACTTACTTTGTTAGTTGCCCTTTATTTTTGTTGTTGTCAACCCCGTTGTATGTAACAGCTGCCAGTTTTCTGCTTCTGTAGTTCTCGTAATGCACGTTGTTAGTGACATCCTTCAGGTCCTGCATGTGAGTTCTGCCAATAAAGTGGAATTTATCAGTTTAGTGCACAAACACAAGATGCTATCTGAAAAAAATCTTCATTTTGGAAACTGATTTCATTGAATTATATCCCTCTGTTAATGTCCCTTCCCCACAACCCTGCCATTCTTCCATTTCAATTAGAACTCTCAAGACAGCAAAGTCACAGAAATAGCAGTTTGCGGGGAAATATCTCAAGTTAACAGTAATCCAAACATTCACTTACAGAAGCAATCTTTGGAAAAAACTGGAGTTCTGTGGATAAACTTGCAAGTTTTTAGAGAACAGATAGGAGGAACTGTGTATTACTACTATAGTCGGTACAACAACGCATGTCAGGCAAGAAACAAGTAAGCCAAAACTTCCTAGTTTCTATCTTTTAAGTCTGCAAAAGCTAAAGTATTAGCACCCTTTAATCATTTTTTCATTGTCAGCTTAGAGAAAAGCAAAGTTTAATAATTAAAGCAACAGTTGTTACAGCAGACGTGACTTACTGAACTGCTGTAACCTAACCCAACGAAGCACAGGTAGTCTTGCTTTAGACAAATGCAGCACTGAAAATTCAAAAAAAATTGAAAAATGCCTACAACTAAATATACATCAGCACGAACAGACAACTCGGGTTCCTATAGTTTATCACAATTTTTAAGAACAAGTAAGCAGAAAGGAAAGGGAACTATTTAAAAAATCATCACCACCACCACCATTGCTTGCTAAATATGTG
Source organism: Scolopax bukidnonensis (assembly GCA_028571045.1). Lineage (NCBI taxonomy): Eukaryota > Metazoa > Chordata > Aves > Charadriiformes > Scolopacidae > Scolopax > Scolopax bukidnonensis. The sequence continues at coordinate 46,237,886 of JAOWAV010000012.1, forward strand.
AGTGGTTGAACAAGAGATCATAAAAAGCAAGATACTGTTTAAAATTAAAAATACGGGGATTAATATGAACTAACCAGCTCAAATCTGCTTTTTTTCCCTCCAACATGTGACTTTCCAATCTTTCAGACACGCTGGAAAACTTAATGTCACCTGTTAAGTCACTTACCTTATCAACATGTTCCTCAGAATTGTGAAGTCACAGTGTTCACCGTTTTCAACTGCAGAGAGAGAGAGATTTTGGTTGAGATTCCAACCCATGTATGTACCCTACACAGAGGTCACTCATCTCCTCTCATCATTCAGGTCACTGATTCACCAGACTGCTTCCAGGCTTTTCTTACTCAAATAGTGATACCAGTAGGAGAGCATTACCAATCTAACTGTATCCATGGATCCTACCAGAAAGTTTTCATGGAAAATGAGAAATGAGACGACTCGCTGGTGATATGGGATATGGCTCCAGTTTCTAAGGCTGCATCTGTGGCCAAGCCAGGAATTGGATTTTGGATTCTTGGTTGCAGTTTCAGCCTTAAGGGCTGTCTAAGCATTTTATACAACGCAACTTTATATGGCACGAGAAAATTGAAAATTACATTTTTGTACAATAGCAGCATACATTGGTTTGAATACTTCAATAACCAACTTGGATTCTTTATTACCTAAGCTAAGGAAGGTCATATTTAATTTGGTGCACCTGCCTGTGGACTAAAAGAAAGGGCTGGCAAGGTGTCATTAGATGCCACCTATTCCAGCCGTGCTTGTCATCCCATCACTGTAGAAGAGGTGATGCCGAGTTGTGTTTCCCTGACGGATAATGAAATGACACTGGAGAAAAATGCACATCCCAGAACACTCTGGTGTGCAGACAGAGGAGGCAACACACAAAGCTCTCAGAGCACACAGAAGAAAGGCATGAAGCAGGTTCCAATGTGTCCAGGAAATAGAGGTTGCTGTGTTAGAATCACAGGATGGTTAGAGTTGGATGGGACCATAAAGATCATTGAGTTCCAACCCCCTGCCCTGGGCAGGGACACCTCCCACCAGACCAGGTTGCTCCAAGCCCCATCC
>JAOWAV010000012.1:46239053-46260267 GCA_028571045.1 Scolopax bukidnonensis
ATCCAGTTCCAACCCCCTGCCCTGGGCAGGGACACCTCCCACCAGACCAGGTTGCTCCAAGCCCCATCCAGCCTGGTTTTTCATGGGGAGGAGGAAGAAGAATAGGATCAAGGAATTAGAATAACCCAAGTAACTTTAGTGAATCCTCCAGAAAAATGAAGCAAGTAGACTCTTTGTGTGTTCTACGCCCTTGCATTATTTTATTCCACGATTTTACACAAACTATTAAGTTCCCCTCAGATAGCACATGGCCATAGTCCCAAAAAAGCATCATCTCCAAGTATTCTCTATGTAGCTGACAGACTCAAAGCCACTTAAAAAGCTTACTTTTAGTCTGGCTGTAGTTCTTCCCTTCCCAAAGCTGCACAATCACATGAGCGTGAAACATTTTTGAAATTTGTTTTAAAGAAAAGCAGCACCAACTTGTACATTTCCAAAAGCTAACACAAGAGCCTTAAAATAAAGCTCAATCCTCTCTGGTGCAGCTGGTTTTCACTTTCTGCCAAACCTCATTTCCTGCCAGACACGCACTTCAAAGTGCTCCAGCATTTTTCTTTAAAGTATTGGTCCATACACTGCTTGTTAGTTGGTGATTTTTTTTTTTTGGTCTATTTTACACCGCATGAAATTTATAGTCCATTCCTCTTGGAAGACCAGAAGAGTGAAAAGAGAAAAAGAAATCTTCTCTTTATTCAATAAATGCACACAATAAGGAAAAAAAGTTCAATGAGCATGGAAAAATAAAAGGTTAGTAGCAATTGTGTCACTATACAGCCCGGTACAAGCTGTATTTCTCATGTGCTGTTTCAAATCAGAGCATTAAATCATAGAATCATAGAATGGTCAGCGTTGGAAGAGACCTTAAAGCACAAGCAATGGTTGCCAGAGGAATGTACAGCTATGTTCAAGTAGAAAATAAGTTTTTAAAGGAACCAAAAAAAAATTAATAATAAAAATTAAACAAGGGAAACTATTGAAAGTATTCAATTCATGACCAGGTACCTTTCTTTTACAGCCCAGCAATTAGGACTAAGATGCTTTGGGAAAAAAGAAATTATTCAAGAAACTTTAAGCTGAATTCACACTAGCCAAGCTGGTCAAATTAATGTTTATAATGTGAATTCTCTATAAAGAAGACCATAAGAAATACGTGATTTTTATATGAAGAAAATTAAAATAAGAATCCTAGCAAGTGGATGATAAGGCTTAAATTACATCAGCTGCAGTAATTTATTACAGGTTTTACAATTCCTCAGTGAGGCTTCATCAAAAATCTGCTTGCAAAGTTACACGTTGCTGAACCTTTACCTTGTTCCAAGACCATCACAATAATGAAACAGTATATTCAATAAATTTCCAGACCAAAGCACCTTCAAATCGAGCATTTCAAACACTTCAAATACAGACCAATGCCTAATCAGCTTTAAAGGAATAAAAATAATAAGAAACCTTACCTTCTGCAACACCCCAGGGGTACTGCCTTCCTCTGACTCTCTTGCCGTTGACTTCAATGATCGTATTACTACCTACCACAGCAAGAGGTAAACGGTCCTACAAGATAAAGGGTTCATTTAAAAACTCAAAATTTTTATGCCAAAAGATGCTGAAAGAATGCCCTGTATAAACCCGATGTTGTTTGGCACTGGGACACTGCAATGCTGCTTACCCCAAGTGCAAGAAGAGTTGAAGAGGTATGTTTACTGACCTATCTCTAGCTTAATGACATACATATATATATATATATACACCCCCCCTCTGAAACTCCTTACACCAATATATTCTGTAAATCTAGTTAAGAAACAGACATTACTGTCACTTAATAAGGTAAGCAACAGGCAAACAATTTCCTATTTAATCAATTGCACTAATTATTTATCCATTCCTGTTCTCACTGGCTACAAAGAATGTTGCTTTTGACTGGATCTTGTACCCAGTTTTCAAAGGTTTGGCAAAGAATTGCTTCAAGTTCTTGTTTTCAGCTGAACCAAAAATCCCTCTGGTGTCACAAGCAACAATGGAGCCAAGAGCAGCTTTAAGTAGCTGAAAGGAAGAGTGTACAAAGCTTACTATCTTGGACTTGTCTTTGTTTTTATTATGCTCTTCTCTTTTAGGCAGAGTCCCAGAGTATCTCCCACTTGTGTTATTTATGTTTAGCCATCCCTAGGTGATTCCCACTCTAGCTGTCCTAGGTGATACCCAGAGCAACAACAAAATGTAAAACCTCTTAAGGGCTGTTAAAGCTTCTGAACAAACAGAAGCAAGGCTCAAGATACATATCCAAGAAAGACTCCAACATAAAAGAACAAACCAAAAGACATGAGTAAACAAAAAAAGTGAGGAACAGTGACTCTTCGAACTGCTTTACATCTGATTTTTATCTTCTAAAAATTTTGGTGGGCTCTGCATTGCTGACAAGAAACTTCTCACTTTTTACCTTCCCTCCCTGCTCGCCTAGTAAGCAGTTATACAAACGAAAATTATTTACCTTTATCTTTTTAACAATCTTATTTTCTTCTTCATCATCTGTTTCTGGAAATTCATATATTTTAATTTTGTGTTCTTGGATTTCTTTCATTATCTAAAATGAAAAAAAAATAAAACCAAGCCAGGTTATTTGTTTGAGGAATTCATACTATATAACAACTCTCTTTCTTGCTGCGATCTGGTTCTCCCTCCTTGGGTTCGATAGGCAAGATCCTTGCACATGAAGGTGCCTAAATTACATCACAAAACTTGCAGGTGCTAAACACCATCAGGTCACCCCAGGGATTCCCAGCATGACCATCCCTCCTGAGCCAGGAGAAGACGGGATGGGAGCCAGAGCCTCACAGATAACCCAATCCTGTTCCCTCAACAGAAGGAAGCAAAAAAGAACGTTGGTTTTATGTTTATGCCTAATTTAATAGGGCTTGTGACTGACGGACTGACTCTAGTGCTTACTTGTGTTAAAAGAGATTTGCAAGCACTAATGACAATTTAAGAATAACTGACAGTGTCGTCAGAACCAAGACTGCGCTGTTTTGGGTGCTCCATTTGTCTAAAGAGTATTTTTTTAAAAAAACAAGCTGATTAGTTTTCCAGAATTTTAGAATGGAAAAATATCTGAGCATTTAGCTGAGAGCTGCACTGCAGAGCCTTGGGGAATACTGCTGGTTCATGGGTTTGCAATCTTATAAGAACATTAGTTTCCAATTCATGCAAGGTTTTATTTTCAAAGTTTAACTGGGGAAAGCCTCCTCCTATTTAACATCAACCCATTTACAAAGCTGGTTAATATATTAAGAAACATCTTGTGTTCTACTATTTTTTCCCCTCTGTATAGAGTTACATCAAAAACAAACCAAGAAAAATTTAAATGCAACCAAAGCAGACTTCAGGTCTACAGCATCTTGCCTATGTCTCCTCAAGACAGAAAATGTCCTTTAATTTTCAATAGTTTTGCACACAACTTCTCTTAATGACAACCTTTTTCAGAACCCATGTTCTTTTAAATTAGGACTGGACACCATTCAATAGAATAATCTTCATGGCTTATTCTTGTCCTGTACTGGGTCTCCTTATCCTCCTCATACACTACAGTGAAGCTCAAATGTTCTAATCTGATCACATAGTTGAAATAAAACATAAACCACTCTAATCCATGAATACAAATTTATTCTACAAAGGTATTGCATCAGTTGTATCAGTGGTAGATTTATCTCACCATCTTTAAAACGCGTTGCCACAGCCCAGGACTGAATGCCAGGTATAGAATGCCTCACTTAATACCTGAGGCATCTTTAATAAATACAGTGCATCAACACAAAAGGGAATGCCACAATCAATTATACCATAACACTGTTAAATACCTCTTTTTTTTTTATTTTTAATTAAAAAAACCCTAAAAACAACCAAACACAACTTCTGTTAGGCACCTAAATCTTGAAAGCTCCCTTCTTCCCTTCCTGCTTTTTATCTCAGCAGTGAATTACTTCACTTGCCAAGAATCATACTAAACTTGAAACCTCTTCCCCTGAGGATAGGAACAAGATTATTTCACCAAGAAATATAATTAACTCTAGAGATATAAATTACTTAGCTTTGCTGTCTCAAGTTGTGGCTTCAGGGTTTAAACTTTGCATATAAGAAGTTAAATCTCACCATATCCATAGGGACCGGCGTACTAAATTATCCCATGTTGTAGATATTAATCTTTCACCTTACCTGTTTTTTAAACTGTTGGCATTCCTCGGGTGTGAGTGTGTCTGCTTTGGCAATGAGTGGAATGATATTCACTTTTTCATGCAGGCGCTTCATAAACTCTATATCCAAAGGTTTAAGTCTGAAAGACAGCATACGAAAGCTTTGTAATTTATATAAATTAAACAAGAACATACCAATGATATGGGGTCTGTCCAGGCAACTACTCTCAAAGACATTGATTTATGAGCGGTAGGTGCTTGAATGAAATTCCAAAGGCTACCTGCAGGAGGAAATCCCTCAGAGCTGTAGAATACCAGAGGAGTAAGTCAGAAGTTAGTATTACTACTGGTCATGAACCTTCTGCTACCTGAAATCACACTCATTTAAGGAAGTGGTAAGAACTCTCCTGCAGAGGAAGTAAAGCTTGTGTCATTAGCTAGAAGACAGTCCCGTCTGAAGTCTGACTGGTCAGTTTACAGTTGTGAATCATGCTCTGTTCACACACCCAGATTCAGTTTCTTGAAACTCAGGTTTATTTGGCTGCTTCTTCCTGAGAGTGGGCTGCGAGATGTTTTTTATACACCAGACTGCTGAAGCCAGTTAGCTGTGGCCTGTGTCCAAAGGAAGTAGAAATATCCCAGCTCTACATGGCTACGTAAAACAAAGAGACCATTAGGAAAGCTGATGACAGTGACAAGAACTAAACCACTCACCACATGGGTACATAAAACCATCGATGGGGGTCAAAGCGGTCATATTTCCTGCTTGCTAAAGAAAAGCCACCAGGGTTTTGATGCATTAAAGCTTCAGAATTACAGCAAGTTTAGTCAGGCTTAAAGGATTCGCTTACAGGATTTAACAAGATTATTTCTCATATAAAAGAAATTAGGATTAGGAACATTAAAGCCAAATGCATTTGGTACTCAAATTTAGCTTCTTCTCCAAACCATATATAAAAGAAGAAAGAAAACATTAAAGAATACATACTTAACTTCACTTTAATGTTTTCTACCTGCCACCAAATTTCTCAGCTTCTCAATATGTTTCCATTAAATAGATAACATTGATGCACATCTAGATTAAGAGCAGTGGTTTGGCTACAGTCACCTTAACATGGTTTCCTTCTCCTCACTTCAAAAAGCTACCTAGGGGCAACATCAGGGCAAAGGAGAGTTGCCAAAGTATAATAGTTCCAAACACTAGTTCTTGAAATTACTGTGGTGACTGAAACAGGAAAATCTTTAAAGATCTTTATAGAAAAAAAAACCTTTGAATTGCAGAAAGAGGCTGCAATTCATTATCACCCCATTCACTTACCTGGGAGGCTCCCCCTGCCCCTTCACTCTCTCCTAACCACCCCCCCCTCCAAACTAACAGTTCAAATGTTGGTGGGGTTCCCAGCTAAAAACAGTAGGATGCATTAAAAGGAAGGACCCAACATTTCAGATCATCCAGTCCAACCATCAACCTCACTCTGATCAAAACCATCACTAAACCAGGGCTCTACCTCTACATCAACCCGGCTTTGAAATCCCTCCAGGGATGGGGCCTCAACCCCTGCCCTGGGCAGCCCAGTCCAAGGCTCAAGAACCCTTTCCATGGAAACACTTTCCCTAATCTCCAATCTGAACCTCCCCTGGTGCAACTGGAGGCCATTTCCTCTTGTCCCATCACCTGGGACTTGGGAGAAGAGACCGACCCCCCCTGGCTACCCCCTCCTTTCAGGGAGTTGGAGAGAGCCAGAAGGTCTCCCCTCAGCCTCCTTTTCTCCAGGCTGAACACCCCCAGCTCCCTCAGCCTCTCCTCATGAGACTTGTTCTTCAGACCCCTCACCAGCTCCATTGCCCTTCTCTGGACCCGCTCCAGCCCCTCCATGTCTTTTTTTTGGAGTGGGAAGGGGCCCAAAACTGGACACAGCCCTTGAGGTGGGGCCTCCCCAGTGCCCAGGACAGGGGGACCATCACCTCCCGAGTCCTCCTCCCCACGCTGTTCCTGACATAGGCCAGGATGCTGTCAGCCTTATTGTAACAAGCTGGCTTTTACAAATGTATTAAATAACCAGAACAATCAGAAGCAGGTTCACCTATAAGTGCTTTAATTGAAAGGTAAATCCTACCATGCACTGCTAAGAGTGAAGAGCACAGCTCTGGGTTGGTTCCATGTGCTGCCAGCACAGAAAACGTGACCCATGACCGCACGGCCACAAAAAGCAGGTAGGAAGTGAGCAATGTCCTTTCAGAAAAGGCAGTATCTTTAAAGAGGAAATTAACAGTAACATCAGCACCATTTTCTCTGTGCTCCATTCACTTCCTTCATTAGATGACAGTTTTATGCATTTATTCTAGTACTTTAAAGACACTAAGAAAATTTAGCTCAACTTTACACCTTTCCCCCGCCCCCGAAGAATAAGATGCAATCAATATCCATACAAGGAGCACACTCTTCCAGCTTTTAGCCTCACAAATTCAACAGCCAAAACCTTAATTTATCTGAAGCCTTACCTTTATTTTTCCTTACAAACAATTTGTACCTCCCACCGGTTTAGAAATTTTTAATGCATAAAATGAGGGTATGGGGGTCTGGAGAGAAGTTTTTTCAAGAATCTGAAATTTCGCTCAAAAAGATTGACTAACAAAAGGAATCTTCCCTTTATTTAAATGCCATTTTGATTTTGCAAACTTACAAAACAGTATATGCCAAGGATTCAAGTGTTTGTATTTAAAATTGATGTGCATGTTGAGCAAAATTGCCATTATAAATATACATGTTGAACAACAACCAAAAAAGACATCTAGTTAAGGTAATTCTACAAAGAAAAAACTCTTCTCCATCACCCATCATTTCTTTCCAAATTTGAGAAGTCACTGTCAAGTTCAGCATTATTAGAATCATTCCAATGTCAGCTACAGAAGCCAAATGTAACACTTGGCATTTTTCACTGCCTGAGGAATATTCCTCAGAATTCCTTTGCTATTCCCTTCAAGCTTAACTACTTTTGACCTGTACAATAGAATAGGCTGATCCACTTCTCCTTCTCATTTTGAAGGTATAACAGAAGAGTCTGACAAATTTAATCACTTTATAATACAATGATAAAATGCTCATCAACCCATTCCAGATACAGCCAATCTGCATCCTTGGAAATGCAGTTCTCTCTCTCTACCACTAGATAGAAGTCTGATCAAGTTAAAAACTAAGCAGGGGTGGAAGATTGCATAATCATCGAAGAAAATCCAGAATGCCTACATCAGCATGCCACTAGAGAAAGGATTACACCCCAGGTGCATATTAAAAATCAAAGGGAGGGAGGGAGGGAGGAAGAACAGAAAGGAAAAACCCTGTTGCTTGAAGCATGAACCAGTTTCTCTTCCTATCTGGAGTGTGTGAACAAAAGACACAGAGATCACAAACAGACCTGGCACTTGGGAACATCTGTGTATTTTTAGTTGTTCTAATAGTATTTTTCTTGTTACGTAATTAATGTGCAACCACGTTTTCTGGTGTTGTAACTTATTACTTGCCTGGCTTGCTAACGTTTGTCAAACCAAAGTAAGCTCATCTTGAAATTAAGCATGGTCTGCAGGGCCATTAAGAAAATCCCATGTGGAATTTTACATGACTAACAATGCCGAATTTGGATGCTTATCTGAGATAAAAGACAAAGAAAGGAAACATAAAATACACTAATACCAACCCGTGTCCTGAAGGAGCAATGAAGTATAAACAACACTGCACTCTGTTATCTGGCATCTGACGTCTGTTCACTCGAGATTCTGCATTGAGGTAGTCCTCAAATTTACTGTCAATGTAGTCGATAACTGGCTGCCAACTGCAGAGGGTACATGAATAAAAACCTGTAAGTTACATTATTTCTGTAAAAAAGTCTGTCTTTGCTAAGAAACAGACACACGCTATTTCCCCATGGCTTGCCTTTTTTTTATATTTTAAATTAAGAGACTTCAAGACAGCACGTTTTAAGTGACCAGGTCCTGAAAATACAACCCACTTACAGAGCTCTGAAGATCCAATCCGTGAGTTCACTGAAAACCCCTTTTAACCACAATTACCTTCGTTGTAATAGCATTAAATAGAACATTTAAGGACAGTTGCCAAAGGAATACACTCTCCTGGTCACGCCTTGTGCTGGCCCAGAAGCTGGTTTGCACACTACATGAGGGGATGAAGAGCCAAATGATCCATTTGCTTTAAAAAGAAAAGCTGAAAGCGTTTTTATCAACTTCTAAAGGTTACTCGGAACCACAGTAAAAGTTTTCCCCTTTTTTAATTGAAGATCAAAGTGTGAACTTTATGACAATGCCACAGGATGCTGTATGTCACACACGAAGAGCTATTCCAAATTATTGTGGGAGAACATACAAAGAATGTCTTACCAATTACTATTATCCACAGCATCTCCAAATCCTGGTGTGTCAACTATTGTAAGTAGTAATTGAACACCACCCTCCTTGATTAAAACTTTTGACTGCTCAACCTGGAAAATGAACAAGAGAAAATTACATTTTTAGCCATTTTGTCACCCATCTTAAACACTGGGAAAAGCATTCCATGAATAATACATCTGACACAGAATTTCCTTCTTCAGAGGGATACTGGGCTTGTGTTTCACTTATAAAATACCAGTAATTTGATAATAATTCAGGTTTTTTTTTCAAGAAAAAAGGATCATGATTTAAAGTTGTGATAAAAGAACCCATCTAAGTATATATAGCGGTTTTAAACTGAAAGAGGGGAGATTCAGACTAGATACCAGAAAGAAATTCTTTGCTGTGAGGGTGGTGAGACCCTCGAAGAGGTTGCCCAGAGAAGCTGTGGCTGCCCCATCCCTGGAGGGGTTCAAGGCCAGGCTGGATGGGGCTTGGAACTGGATGATCTTTAAGGTCCCTTCCAACCCAAACCATTCTGTGATTCTATAACCACGTAAGCCATTTATTCAGAGCCACACATGAGTTGGCAGACGTTGATGCCACCTTGTTGTTCTTTGCTTAACATTTCTTAAGCTTCCTGAAGCCTAACTGAGGAGAGAAAAGGAAGTTATATTTAACTAGATAAACACCTGCAGGAACATTCAGTAATGAGCTCCGAGAGAGCAGAAACTTGGATAATCAACCCTAGCTGGACAGTTTCTTGACCTGCTCAAGTTTTGAGAGATGGTATCGATGCTTCTTAAGAGCTTGCACATCCTTAGTTATGAAGGCGAAGCAGAGTCTCTCACAGCCACACCTGGATGCTGTTGCAAACCCTTACGTGATGCAATATCAATCTACAAGACAAATTAATACTCTGCAGAAAGTCAAATCTCTCTTGCACAAGCGAAACACTGATTCTAATTCAGAACATACAGGAAGAGAGAGAACAGTAACTAACTGCAAAGAAAGCTCCATGTTTAACCTCTGGGTATGCAGGATGCTATTTTTATCTACTCATCAATGGGGATCCTACCTGAGCCAGATCAACCCTTTGAGACCCCTTCTCTGATAGGTCTCAAAAAATTAACTCAACTGCATATTCTACATGCTGACTACAGCATGCAGTCATCAGGAGCTGGTTCCTCAAGAAAAAAATAGAAAAATATCAGAAAGGCAGCTTCATAAAACAGCCCCCCCCACCACCAGGCTACCTGGATGCTAGTCACAGAAGAACTCAGGTTGGGGTGGACTTCAAGTCCTGCCCCAACCCTAAGATCAATCTCCTACTTGAGCAGGCCTCACTGCAAGGTTAGGAAGGTTTAAAATAAAGAAATAAAAAAAAACCAACCGAACCCCTACCTACCAGTCTAAGCCACCACCAAGTTACCCTGTCACTAACTCCTTTCCTTCCACGAGCACCCAGTCCAAAGCCATGAGAACCCAGAAATACCCGCAGAGCTTTGATAAAATCTATTTTAGTTGTGGGGAATGCATCTTCTCCCCCGCCTCAAGAGTTCTGTGAAGAAATTTTACTGCACGCAATCCATGCCAGGGCTCCAGAGAGTAAATCCCCAGCCACACAGTCAACTCAGCCAAGAGTTCACTACTCACAAGCTCTAACCCAAAGGAGATTAACTTTTGATTCCTTGCATTCTTTTTGCTATCTTTCGCACATAGTGACCACAGAGCCCTCCTCTAACTGTGCTCTCCACAGGTATAAGAACCTCCTAACACTTTCAAAATGCTAGAGATGATAACGTTAAGAGCTGTACTCTTGCCAAGCACTACAAGGTATCAGCTCTATTCTCCAGCTCAAAAATTCCCAGCAAGGACCATTAAATTATTAAGCACTCACAGTGGAATGCTTTTACAAAAGAAGCAATTAATAAAACATTATCTTGAACATGTGTTTATAACAAAGGAAAAGGAAGGTCAGGAGATCCTCAGAAATGCCACGTCAAACATTTTTCCCCCAATTCTTTACACTTATAAAATAGAAGTGTGGCTGCATTTGTGAAGCCACCTTCCTGACAAATGGCCCACAATAAGTGAATCCCTGCAGACCCTGCTGATGCCTTCCTGGGTGGTGAGGATTTAAACTGAGTCTTACTGTCCATAAATTTACATAGGGATCTTGCTACCACAGCAGGGTTTTCAAAACCATACAGAACAAGAAACATGAGTTGATCAATTAACAGAATCAGAGAATGCTATGGGCTTGGAAGGGATCTCTGGAGATCAGCTAGCCTAAACCTCTGCCAAAGCAGGTCCACCCAGAACAGGTCCCACAGGAATGTGTCCAGGTGTGTCTGGAATGCCTCCAAAGAAAGAGACTCCACCACCTCTCTGAGCAGCCTCTTCCAGGGCTCTGCCACCCTCACAGGAAAGAAGTTCCTCCTCATGTTTAGGTAAAGCTTCTTATGTTCCAGTTTGTGCCCATTTCCTCTTGTCCTGTCCCTGGGCACCACTGGAAAAAGACTGGCCCCATCCTCCTGACACCCACCCTTGAAGTATTTATAGACATTGATCAGATCCCCCCTCAGCCTTCTCTTCTCCAGACTGAAAAGACCCAAGTCCCTCAGCCTTTCCTCATAAGGGAGATGCTCCGGGCCCCTCATCATCTCTGTAGCCCTCTGCTGTCCCTGCTCCAGTGGTTCCCTGTCCTTCTTGAACTGGGGAGCCCAGAACTGGACCCAGTGCTTTAAATGGGGCCTCCCCAGGGCAGAGCAGAGGGGCAGGATGACCTCCCTCCACCTGCTGGTCACACTCTTCCTGATGCCCCCCAGGATGCCATTGGCCTTGACCATAAGGGCACATTGCTGGCTCATGGCCATCCTGTTGTCCCCAAGGACTCCCAGGTCCTTTTCCTCAGAGCTGCTCTCCAGCAGGTCACCCTCACCCTGTCCTGGTGCAGGGGGTTATTCCTCCCCAGGTGCAGCACCTGCACTTGCCTTTGTTGAAGTTCATCAGATATCATTTATCAAATTAGATGCCCTACGCTCATGTTGTGGACAATCAGACCATATCCACCATATACTGTAAGCAGTAGAGACTGCTGGTAAGAGAAAGCAGGTGAAGAATGTTCCATCAAGCCTCTGTGAAGCTGTGTTTTTCTAACCTAAATGGGTATGTCCATACATGGTCAAAGGCACAGAAAGCAGCAACATCTGGAAAAGATCCAGAAAATCACTGTAAACTAGTGTCATTCATAGTTAAACATCCAACTGCATCCTATCATCTGATTTACAAGTATTCCCAAGGGATTCATGGAAAACATTAGTTCAACTCTTGGAATTTAAAACGTTTTATTAAAAGTCTCCTCCGAGCAGCCATTTTCCCATGCACTCCAGTCAAGTGGGTCACCCGGGTCTCCCTGCACGGCGCTCGCGACTTGTGCTTCTTACAGCTCCACTGCTTTTAATGCATTAAACAGGCCTTTAGCATAAGCCATTCCAAACGGTCAAATAATGATGGGAGAAAACTTACTTCATACCCCATCATTTCTAAAGAAGTTTCCTTTGAATTCATCTGACAGTGAGTCACTAGTAACTGTTTTTCTGTGTTTTCCATTAAATTAATACAAAGGACCTGCCTCGGGAAACTTTAAGCTACAATCGTTTTCAAGCCCAAACCACAGTTTGCATTAATGTATGGGAGACTCTCTTCTAAACTTCCTCATCAGGAAGTTATTCCCACCATATAAAAGCAGGCTATTATTACCACCCACATTTTAGGATGCTCTGGTGATCTGCCTCCAGATCTTCCAGGAAGATCTCTCTGATGAGGAAAGGCTGAGGGACTTGGGTCTTTTTAGTCTGGAGAAGAGAAGGCTGAGGGGGGAACTGATGCCTGTAAATATTTCTGAATATTTCTTAGTGGTTAAAACCTGTATATGTTTATGTGAAAACTGTGTCTATATGTTACAAAATTGCAATGTAGATCATTCAAGCTGCATTTTTTTTCCCCCAGGCCTACCTGTACAGTCTTTTTAATTCTGTGTGAAGGACCCGGATACTCTGGGGAATACAATTCTGTTAAGAATAACGAGTTGATTAATGTTGATTTTCCCAGTCCAGATTCACCTAGAAGAAAACAGAACAGTTTTAGTAAAACCAGGAGCATCACAGAGTATAAACATTTCGATTTACATTTCAAATACTTTTGAAATGGACTGCCTGAAAACATGCACTTCACTCTAAGACTTTAAGAAACTGGAAAAGATGATGGATTCAAGGAAAACCTTGCAAATCCAACTCTCACTGCTGGATTCTTTAAACATTCATGATCCTGATCACATGAAGTACTGAACACATTTAGCACTTCTCCATACTGACTCACAATTAAGTTTACAAACAAGCTCTTTTCCTGGTATTACTTCCTATCATGGAACCAAAGCACTAAGCCATCTCCTTTATTTCAAGTATTATTTTATTATTTGAGGGTCCCGTTGTCGGGGGATGGAGGGGGGGGAGGAGAGGGAGAGAAAAACAAACTAACGACAACAAAGAAAAAGAAATCGAGATTATTGCGGTCTAAATCTTAAAGCCACAAAAGCTAAAATTAAGGTCCAGAACTGTGTGGTTTGCCTGGGAATTCTGTTGTGTCGGGGTAAGGATGAGGGATTACATTCTGTTTGTTTGCTTTTAGGTACTTAGCTCATGAGCAACGGTAAGTCAGCCTTGCTAAAGAATCCGGAGACACTACTGCCATTACCAACCCAGCAAATACAGTTACAATTCCTACAGCAAAAATTATCTCCCATTTACAGATCTATAGAAACAGGAGAAAAAATGTCAGATCAACTACCTATTACATATTTAAAGGGACAAGTCTCTTGCTTAGTTTTCTGTTTCAAAGAAACAGCTTCAACACGACAATTCACACTGTCATGAGAACTATGCGAAAAACCGCAAGTTTCCACCTGCAGTGCTGTTCAGATGGTGACCTAAACGGACACACTCACCCAGACATTTGCTCTTAAGTTAATGAATTTGGGTGCAAATTAAGTCCTGGTGATATATTGTCACTGAGGGAGGAGAATTAGTTGCCCTACCCACATGCTTTGAAAAGAAAAAACCTAACCTGCCAATCCTCCCCATCCCCAAACACTGGCTGATTTAAAAAAAAAAAAAAATCAGAAATTGTTTAGGTCCCATCTGGAGCACTGGGTGCAGTTCTGGGCTCCCCAGTTCAAGAAGGACAGGGAACTGCTGGAGAGGGGACAGCAGAGGGACACAGAGACGATGAGGAGCCTGGAGCATCTCCCTTAGGAGGAAAGGCTGAGGGGACTTGGGTCTTTTTAGTCTGGAGAAGAGAAGGCTGAGGGGGGATCTGACCAACACCTACAAACACTTCAAGGGTGGGTGTCAGGAGGATGGGGCCAGTCTTTTTCCAGTGGTGCCCAGGGACAGGACAAGAGGGAATGGGCACAAGGAGGAGGAACTTCTTCACTTTGAGGGTGGTAAAGCTCTGGAACAAACTGCCCAGAGAGGTGATGGGTCTCCTTTTCTGGAGACATTCCAAACCTGCCTGTGGGACCTGCTCTGGGTGGCCCTGCTTTGGCAGGGGGTTGGAGGAGATGATCTCCAGAGGTTCCTTCCAACCCCATAGCATTCTCTGATTCTGTGTGAAAGCTTCTCAACTTGTCTTAAGATACATGTCCTGGCTTAATGCAAATAATTGAGAGTTACAAATCAGAAAGCAGTTAGGAACCTCAGCAGACAAGACCTTGTCTCCGCTGCAAAAGCCAGCTGGATTTCACACACATCAGCCAGCTCCAGCACAACCGTGGAGCTCAGAGTCCCTGCAGCACGGAGGAGAACAATCTGATCAGCTCTCCTGTAAAGGGATTAGCAGCTGCTGCAATGCTGCAACCAGAGCTGCTTCAGGCTGGTTACCTTCTCAGCAGCACTAGTTCTTCCAGCCCCATCCTGTGTGACAGAGTGAGCTAATTCCCTGTGGGCAGGGTCTGGCTACAGCCAGGGAGATGGGCTGCACCAGCCAGAACAGGGAGACAGAATCACAGAATGGTTAGAGTTGGAAGGGACCTTAAACATACCAGGGTCTCACCACCCTCACAGCAAAGAATTTCTTTCTGGTATCTCATCTAAATCTCCCCACATTCAGTTTAAAACATTTTCCCCTCGTCCTATGGCTCCAGCCCCTGATCAAGTGTCCCTCCCCATCTCTCCTGTAGCCCCTTCAGATACTGGAAGGGGCTCTAAGGTCTCCCCAGAGCCTTCTCTTCTCCAGGCTGAACACCCCCAGCTCTCTCAGCCTGTCCTCACAGCAGAGGGGCTCCAGCCTCTGAGCATCCTCGTGGCTCTCCCCTGGACCCACTGCAACAGGTCTATGTTCTTCCTGTGCTGAGGACTCCAGAGCTGGACACCATACTCCAACTCTAACCCTTCTCTGGTTCTATGACACTCTGCATTGCAAGATCTTCAGGACAGGGTCAGCTGCACCTGAGAGGCCTCCCTACCAACCTTGCCACAGAGGGGAGTTTCTGGAAAGCACAGCTTCCCAAACTCATAGCTTCAGCCAAGCAAAATTTCTTCTTCTATGAACAAAGCCATGGTCAGGTACTTCCCTTTTTCTCTACACAGATGACACATGAGAAGGTAACCAAGAAATCCTACTGACATTCAGCTTTTCCTTTTACACCTCTAACACATATTTAGGGGTCAGAAAAGACCATCTGCAACCACAGAAATGGTTTGCAAAGCTTGTTTTACATGCTCCAAGAAATAGTGAAGCAGACTAAGTATTGAGAATTCACAATTAAAAAACTGGAACAATGAAGTGCAATCATGGGAATGCTGGGGGGAAGCAATGCTCCAAAGATGAAAACATCAAATCAGTAATTTGGGTGGGTCTCAACTGAGCTACATAAATCTTTCGCCTTCATTCCCAAATCCCTCCCTGTAAACGAACCAGAAATCCTTATCTGTGGGAACCAGGTAGAGAATCTCCCCACAGCTAAGTTGCAAGTCTTCAAGACATTTTTTTTTCCCCAAGTCAGCTTCTATCCATCAAATCTTTGTGTGACTTCATTACTACAAAGAAAATCAAAACTGCATGCTTCTCCTCACTATGACAATAAAAGTGAGTTGTTATCCTTAAATCTTGATTATTTTTTTCAGTGTTTCTTGTTGTGGCACATTAAGAATGTGGCATATTTCCAAACTCCTCCAACTTTTCAACCTCCGCCATTCTTAGCCAAATACCTAGAAGAAATGGACAAGCAGCCCAGTCCACCCCAGCTTCCAGCTTTCTGGAGACTTGGAGAATGCTATTTCCCTCTGCTGCATCTCTTGATAACATACCACACTGTGTCTTCCAGCTACCATGTAGCTCAGCGGTGCCCAGGGACAGGACAAGAGGGAACAGGCACAAACTTGAACATAAGGACTTCCATCTCAACATGAGGAAGAACTTTCCTGGGAGGGTGGCAGAGCCCTGGCAGAGGCTGCCCAGAGAGGTGGTGGAGTCTCCTTCTCTGGAGACATTCCAAACCCACCTGGACATGTTCCTGTGGGACCTGCTCTGGGTGGCCCTGCTCTGTCAGGGAGCTGGACTGGATGATCTCCAGAGGTTCCTTCCACCCCCATAGCATTCTGTGAGTCTGTGAAAATCAGGATCAGTTTCCTGCTGTGATCTCCTAGTAGTTTTAGGATCTTGTTTTCTAAAAATCAAAGCCCTGAACTTAAAAGCATGACTTTTATTCCTAGATTTATGTCGCTATGTGAGAGTTCATTAAATAAGACCAAGATCACTAACCAATACTGGAAATTCTCAGTGTGCTCTCTGCATGTTTTATTTCCTACCTTTTCAACAAGGAAGAAAAATTACTCTTGCAGAAACCACCAAAAGTTCTTCCATTCTTCTCGAACAAGTACTTGGCTGTCTACCAGTCAAACAGTATTCCATGCTCATGCCATGTGAATGTCAACTGCACCACTGGGAACGTGACCACACACACTATCTCTATGCAGACATTCAAGCTGCTTTTCCAAGCTCCAGGTGGGTCTGCAAGACTGCCCAAGAGCCACCCATGTCCATGGAAAGTGATCCAGCTTTTGATAATCTAGCATCATAACCTCAAACTTCAGTTAAACTGCTCATAGGAGTAGGCTTTGTGCATAGTCACCAAGATGACCCAAGATTACATCTGGGCACAAGCTGGACCATGGGAAGTTCCACTCCCATTTGAGGAAGAACTTCTTTGGGGTGAAGGTGGCAGAGCCCTGGCAGAGGCTGCCCAGGGAGGGTGTGGAGTCCCCTTCTCTGGAGATCTTCAAGCCCCACCTGGATGGTGTCCTGAGTGCTGTGCTCTGGGCAGCCCTGCTTTGGCAGGGGAGTGGGACTGGATGGTCTCTAGAGGTCTTTCCAACTCCAACAATTCCATGACCCAGTCTCCATCACTATATCCGTTAAATGAGAATGGTAGGACCCACAGATTCAGAAGGTGCATTAACTGCTGAAAGCTCTGGTGGGTAACAGAAGGTAACTCAACCCAGTGGGGGACTGTAGCTGTGGGGGACGAGCCACCAATCCCCAAAGTCCCAGGGTAAATGAGTTTTCTACAAATTGCACATTATTATTTTTTCCCTGCAAAGCTTTCACTGCATTCTAAGTAGAATTCTGTATTTATTGTTACTTGATATAAGCAGCCAAACACAAGCTGCATTTGTCAGAATGAAGATCTCCAACAATATGGTTCTTCCAGGATGTGAGGGGGCAGGCTCTTAGTGCATTTGATAGTCCCAAAGAGTTATTATAAAGGGATTGATTTCAACAGAAAAATGTTGTACTTCTCCATAACTCGCATAGACAGAACGTTTACATCAAAGCATATTTTATTTTTAGCAGATGAGCAGTCTTTTTTCATGGCATTTTTTCAATTTTACAAAATTATTATGACAATTTTCGCTTAAAATATAATCTCATCGGCTTGACGCTGGTGACTCAAAGAGGGGTAGAAAGCTTGTCAGAAGACATCAAAAATAATGCATTTCATCTTCTTTCATCCTCACACAATTCACAGTTTATGTGCACCACAGCACCTGCAGCTTTATGCAAACGTGCAATGGTTTTGATGGCACTGTCACACACGGGGGGCTTTTTTCTGCTTTTATACAAAAAGGGAAGGTCCATGAATGATCAAAGAGCCTGAAACACACCGAATGGTACGAGGGAACCATCCTCTCGCCGAGGGGGAATGATGCTCTGCCCTATCATTAGAGATGACCACAGAAATGGAGACAGCAAGATGCTTTGAATTGTAAGGCTGGTTTTAGGAGCTTTCACACAGGCTGGTTCCTGCCTTCAGTGCCCCACGAAACACAAACCACTGTTTCCACAAACACATAAGAACATCCAACTGAAAGCCAGCAGGAGCTGCTCCCACACCTCTCCCACTTCCACGTAGGGCAGTGTCACGCGAAACCTCGCCAGAAGTCCCACTTTGTATTTTACAGACATTTCTAAAGGAAAGAAAGCCAAAGCTCCACCATTTCACAACCTGGATTCGGAGCATAAATTATGGAAGTACCATCTGTTAGAACCACAAAGCTGATCCTGGCAAAACACAGCAACAGGGAAAACTACCAGCAAGAAATTCACTTTTTCCTATCAGCAACTGTATTAGTGGCTACAGAATTTCAGTCTTCAGGATTCAGTAAGGCAACTTCATCAACCTTCTTAGAGTAAAATTTAAATTTTAAGAGCAGTAACTGAAGACAGACTCTTGGCACATGGTTCTTCTCACAGATACCATTTAAATAATTCGGAAAAGCCATTAAAAGCAGGGAAGAGAAGTATATTCTTCAGAAGAATATTGTAACAGATTCTAAATGGAATTTTTCAAGTACTATTAGTTTCCCTTGAAGCAGAAGGAATTCCAGTTCTCTACTGACAGAAGCTCTGAGGAGAAAGAGCAGGGAGTCCTGGGGGACAACAGGATGACCATGAGCCAGCAATAAGATTGCTGCTTAATTAAACACGAGGCCAACAAAACCAGTTTCCAGTAGTTAAAAAAAGTTGTAATCTAGTAAAACCAAGGACTTGACATCACGAGTTTCTCTCCATTTTTAGCTCTTCCAGCATGACTGCAGATAAAACAGCCCCACAAAACAAAGCACCCCACAGCATTAGTCCCCTTGTATCTAGTACCAACAACAGCTGATATGTGACAACCTGGGTGTCAGCACCCAAACTTGCATGGAATTCCAGGTAGGCAATTAGCAGCTGCAGCCCAGGCTCCCCAAAGCTCACCTTGCTTTGTTTTAGTTCAAAGAAAACTCCCCCGTCTGCTCAAGCTGTAGCCATACTGCAATGCAGCTTCCCAGGCACTCCAAGCAATGAGAAGTTGTCAAAACTGACCTACATGGAAAAGCTGAAGGCACAAGCTCCCTGTGAAATAACTGGGTTAAGGGATTCAACTGGAAACGACAGAAGACGCAGAGCTCAAGGAAAACAAACCTTCTACAGTTAAACCCCAGAATCAGCATATACCTTGAATTTTCACAGGCTTTGACAAAGCCAAAATAAAGAGCCTTCACAAGAGAAGGAAAACCCTACATTGCTTCAGAATGTAAAAAATGAGGAACAAAATCAGTTGTGACGATGCTAAAGGAGGGCGCTCTCTTTAAGCCTAGCAAAGGATACATCTGAGACCAGCCCTGCTTGGGCTGGAAGAGTCATCTGGCTAGAGAAAGCTGGGCTGCTCTCTGGAGACACAGACAGGGACAAATACAATTAATTCCCCAGTTATATGAACTTAAAAAAAAGTTCCTATATATATTTATATACCTATAAATACTTCAGAGGTGAGTGTCAGGAGGATGGGATCTCAGTGATGCCCAGTGAAAGGACAAGAGGAAATGGGCATAAACTGGAACATAAGAAGTTCTATCTCAACATGAAGAGGAACTTCTTCACTTTGAGGGTGGCAGAGCCCTGGCAGAGGCTGCCCAGGGAGGTGGTGGAGTCTCCTTCTCTGGACAAACTCAAACCCACCTGGACACATTCCCATGCAACCTGCTCTGGGCTTTGGCAGGAGGTTGGACTAGATGATCTCCAGAGGTCCCTTCCAACCCCACATGATTCTGTGACCACACAAAATTGCAAAAGGACAAAAAAAAAATAGAATTATTTATATTTACCTGGAATCTAATGAGTCTCAACATAACTCTTCAAAGAGCACCTACATCTACTTACTCAACACTGCATCACCTCTTCCCTTGATAATTTACACATGAGCACAGTAAAACCTGTGAGTGAGTGCTCAGCACTCTCAAAATCTGCCAGGTGGGACATTCTGCTGTTAAACCAGCTCACAAAAAATTGCCAGAGGACTGAATTTCAAAGATTTCTAGTGCCTGTCAAAACTTCTTCCCACATTTTATACCTTGTCTCTTGATGCCTTCTCTCTGTAATGCCTTTGGAAGCACTTGTTATTGCAGGCAGCACAAAGGAAACCATGTTAGGACAAGACACTGAACTGGTACAAGCAGCAAAAGAAAGGTATAGTTTGCCAGAATCCTGCAGATTTACTCCAGTGATATTATTTTGGGGCAATAAGGAAAGCCATTTGCAAGTTAGGGTAATTTTGCTTTTTGGCAGTTGGTCTAAGTGTTAGTCAAGAAGCAGAAGGGTCTGTGAGACGTGCTCTGCTGGAGCCGCTGCTGCCACCAAGTGACCTTGGCAAAGCCCACGGCTCTGGTTATATGCCACCCTCGGGGTGCTTAGATGCTTTTGTTCCATAAGGCTTTTGAGCTTCCACTGGAGTCATAAAACCGGGTGGTTTGTTTCTAAGAAAGGCTGAGGTAGGCTGGAATATGCTTGTGCTGTCAAGACTACACCCTTTTTAAGCCGGTGAGGAGAACTGCTGTGCCCAGTGCTGAGCCACTGCTGTCACCTTGCTGCCACCACTATTTTGTTTCCTAATAATTACTTAGAGGAAAACTGAGCTGCCTTTACAGCCAACAACAGAAGCATTTCTTTACAAAGCCAAAAGGCAAATGGATAGGTCTGATGACAAGGTGATATCCTAAGTCCTGTTTAGGGAGCTCACTATGTTTTTCGGCGGATAAGCATGAAGGACAGACATGGGAGATGGAGCAGGAATCCTCTGGAATTCCCAGACAGGGAGGACACAGCCCAGGGCCAAGGACAGAGGATTGGTAAACCACAGGCTTCTCCTTTCCAGAAGGTGAGGGTGGTATGCCATGAATTTAGGCAAAAGAAACACAGAAAGTAATTCTTAAAATGATTTCTTACATGAATTCCTAAAGCATTTGGTCGAATGCAATGAAAAAAAATACTAACTTAGTAAGTTAGTGAAAACCTGACATACTCTTTATCTCTCAGCATCTGCTGTTTGGGCAGCTATTACAATGTGTCATTTACAAAACTTTCAGTTTTTCTTTTTAAAGCAAGGGACAAAGACTTGTCTTTGTCCTACACCACACTGGGCAGCTGCAACAATCAATGCTTCACAGAACCCCAGAACGCTGTGGGGTTGGCAGGGACCTCTGGAGACCATCTCCTCCAACCCCCTGCCAGAGCAGGGCCACCCAGAGCAGGTCCCACAGGAACATGTC
>JAOWAV010000012.1:46276444-46296519 GCA_028571045.1 Scolopax bukidnonensis
CTGCCCAGAGAGGTGGTGGAGTCTCCTTCTCTGGAGACATTCAAACCCACCTGGACACGTTCCTGTGCAGCCTGCTCCAGAGATGCTCCAGGCCCCTCATCATCTTTGTGGCCTCTCCTGTAACCTCTCCCTGTCCTTCTGGAACTGGGGAGCCCAGAACTGGACCCAGTGCTCCAGATGGGGCCACCCCAGGGCAGAGCAGAGAGGGAGGATGATCTCCTTCCACCTGCTGGTCACACTCTTCTTGATGCTCCCCAGGATGCCATTAGCCTTCTTGGCCACAAGGGCACATTGCTGGCTTATGGTCATCCTGGTGTCCACCAGGTCTTTTTCATTCATAATAATAATTAAATTATTATCTATTTAATTGATAATAATCAATGCATGTATGCAATGAATTTGCTTTGTTCCTCTATGCCATTTGAGCTTCAAGTTCCACCAACTACTTATCTCCTAATTGTATTACTCAGTAGTGGTTTATTTCACAGTTCTTCATTTTAACTCAACGCTCGTTAGCCGAAGTGCTCCACAGACATCCAACAACTGCTTTGAGACCCCTGAATGATTGTTTTTTAACTAACTGGGTACTTCAAAATGGATCCAGTTTTCAGGATTAGCCCATAAATTTGAAACCCAACATACAAGTGACTTCAGACTGCAAAATTGCTCTTTTAGCAAGCACTGCTGCTTGCAGTTCGAGATGTCGCCTGGGAAGGCTTCCAATTCTTTTCCAATAAGGAAGCTGTCACCCTGCAGAGAAGGCAGCAGAGCTTCACGCACCGTGAGGAGTAAAGCCCCAGAGCCAGATGTTGTTACAGCTGCCACTCGCTGTCCTCAGCCGGCCCCCAGTATTTTTGCCCTTCCATTACGGCGCTTCTCGGTCTGCAGAAGACCAAGAGTTTAATTCCCTTCCACTGCAGACCATTTCTGCCCTTCTGGAGAAGCACCTGCCCCAGGAACCCACTCGGTTAGCCTGCACAGCAAAAGCTTCATGAACAGAAGGATCAGAACAACACACTTGGCCAGAGCTTTGACACACTTGTAGTTTTGGTTACATCAGCAGGATTTCGGGCTTAAGGCCTCATTAATGATGGAAGTCAAAATTTCAGCGATGCAAATCCACAACTGCTTGAGAAATTAGGAAGTCATGACCCTCCAAAAAGCTTTCACTTCAAGCTGTATAGAGGGAAGGAACTATGTTGAATGGCATCATTACACATTTAATAGAGCTTACATCCACCCTGACTGAAACTCAGCACCATTCCATGACAGAGCACAAGGCTCCTTACATTTGTGCTCTTGGTACGTGTAAAAAAACTACCGACAGGGAAAAAATGGGATGAAAGTCAAGGCTGGCAAGAACTCAAACAGAAAAACTAATTTGATAAGGCTGCTGAAGCTGTTTTTCTCATCTCCAACCACACATAAGTCTAAATTTTCTGCCTTAAGTATTATATTATGGTAAATGACTAGAAAAAATATCAGGCTCCAACACGAGAACAGAAGTGTGAAAAAATTCTTCTTAGATGATGTTAATTCTCTTAAATAAAAGAAATTCTAGACAAGAGTATGGTAAACTGATTTGTCAGTAAATGTGCTCAGAATCTCTACAGAAATGCATCCAAACCCCAAAATGAAAGCGTTGCATGTAACACCACATACAGAAAAACACTGGAAAAAGAAACAAAATTGAACAGCTTTAAATGGATGCACAGTGAAGATCTGAACTGACTGTTGCAAAATCAGCCAGAGGGAAAACACACACATTGAATCAGGAGAGTCACATTCAATGAGTCACTGTGGCTTTACTACAACTGTACCACAAAATTTAGACCACAAATACCCATCCAAGAATATCACTTTGGTTACAATATTAACCTTTTCATTCATGAAATTGTCAGCAGCAGGAGAGCCAGCCCTTTTCAGCACACGGAAAGAAAGATGCAGCTTTCCACTCATCCAGCATTTATCTATACAAAAACCTGATTTCTACTTTGAATCTCACTCTGGGCTAGGAGCAGTCCCCCAAAACAGTCCTGTAGTCAACTGGCACCTGAGGAACTGGAAACAGTAGTAGTGTGGCTTCTAACAGGTTACTGCTTACCATTAGCTCACTCACACCCTACCAAGGCACCATGAGGGCTCAGGACAAACTGTTGACTTTTGAGGATAGAATCAAAAACCCCAGTTGGCTACCTGATAACTAATTTAAGAACATGCCTATTAGTTTGGAACCTTCTCCAAGAAGGGAAATGAAGCTGGTTAGTGGTCTGGAGAACAAGTCTTATGAGAAGACCCAGTTTTAAATACAGTGAGGAGTAAAAGAATTCATACCACTTGTTATGAGACTGAAAAGGAAATGATACATGAAATAGAAAAAAAGCAAAAGGTTTCCAACAGAATCCTCACTTGTTTAAAGAAATAAAAGCTAATTGGGATAAAAGCAGATTTTTGCCAAATTGTGGGTTCGCATCCACACACTTCAGGAGAAGTCTCTCCCCTCAAAAGCCTTTGCCAGGAAACAAAGAATTATAAAAGAGAAATTAGGCTCTGACAAAAATGCTGCCATGCTAGAAACAGTTCAGTTGTTTCAATACAACCACCAAAGCTTCACGAAAACCTTTCCTTAATTGTTCAAAACAATATTTCAATATAATAATACTTGGTACTTGAGATTAGCTGTAAGCACTCAATATCCACATGGCAGCAAGCATCTAGCAAGAGATACCGTCCTGAAATTGGCTGTCATATAATCTACCCGAGCAGCCTTGCATCCAGACATTTAATAGAGAAAATAAATAATAAGAAGAAAAGCTCTTTATAAGTTTTACAGTAAGCACTACAATTCCAATTAATGTTGTAGTTGCAAACAACAAAATAAATGAGAATTGAAGAGCAATGATTTTAAATACCAGCCTCACTTCTGGCCACCAGCATCTTTACTACACATCCTTCAGTATAAATCTAAGCTATTGCAGGGACAGAAATGTTTAAAATGAGCTTTACAAAAATTAAAATTAAAAAGTGTTGGGGTTTTTTTTTCATATTGAGTGGTTAAATATACACTGTGAAAATTTTCTCTTCCTCCATCAGGTTTTAGAAAATGCCGCAGAAGAGGCAAGAATAGAAAGCCCGGTGCAAACTGTCATTGCATTACAAAAGGGGAGGGGGGGAAGTGTCAAACCCCCCCCCAATCAACAGAGAAGTATGAGAGAAGATATTCTAATGGCAGCCAAGTGGTCACATGAACCTACACTTCAGGCTCTCACCTGGAAGTAACTCAGCAGAAAACCATGCATTCCAGGCCAGCAAACTCACTGTTGGGATTACTGACCTTCCACATCTTGAAGAGAGAACTCACTTCCCCAGAGAGGTCTGCAGAGTTCATCCATCTGCCTTCTCCATCAACACTAATTAACTTCTTTCCACAAAACGGGCCGCTATGCTGTTGGTGAGGCATTACCCCATCAGAGATGGCTCCAGAGAACGCGTTCTCTCTAGGAATCTCTGGCTCCATCCCGAAATCCACCAGTTTTCTACGACTTTCATTTTGACCTCTGCTAATTCTCCCGCATTCCAGACATTTTGTTCCAGCATTCCCATCCAGGTACATGTCACTATTCAGTTATCAATTTTAATACCCTGTAGACACCATCGCTGGAACACAAATTCCACAGAACCACTATGTGAAAAGCAGTAAACTTTCTTTTCTAAGGCTATAAAATTCCTCAAACTGCCTTTCTTTTTTCTGTACTTCACTCAAACCTCATAACTCTGTCGACAGAATGCCTGCAACTAAAAATAGCTTTCTCTTCTTTTAGTTTTTTTTTTTTTTAAATCTAGTTTCCTAAGGGAGTCACATCTGCTACACAGCAGTTGAACCCAGATTACTACTTTTCTTTCCAGAAACAGTACCTGTGGTGGTGTGCTCTCCCCACTTTTTCCCATTTTCCCCCCCACCAGCTCCTGCTCAAGCCATAACCATCAGTTGGGGGCTGTGATGAGTTGCACCTGGACTTTGGGGGATCTCCAATCTGAACCTCCCCTGGTGCAGCTTGAGGCCATTTCCTCTTGTCCCATGGCCTGGGACTTGGGAGAAGAGACCGACCCCCCCCAGCTACCCCCTCCTTTCAGGGAGTTGGAGAGAGCCAGAAGGTCTCCCCTCAGCCTCTCCTCATGAGACTTCTTCTCCAGACATCTCACCAGCTTCATCACATGCTTAATGATTTTGTGCCTGGCTTTAAAACTGGGGGGCAGATATCAGACTAGCAAAGAACATGTAACTGTGAGCATCCGAGGCTCTTGGTATCACCAACTGGCTTGATGAATAAACTGTCCCAAAATGTGAACAAATGAAAGGGGTAATCCCAATCGGGACACGATCCATCACCAGAAGATACCAGGATTAAACCAGTTCATGGGGTTTTTTTTCAGTGAACCATAAAAACATTTCACAATGACTGTGCTTTCTCTTTAACGTAACTTCAAGTCTTGCAAAATACAGCTCTTTCCTTTGCATCCTGCCAAAAAGTCGTGTTTAAACCCAAACATTCGTGTGTGTATATAATTACAAATGAAACACTATGACAATGTTCCTTGAAGTTGTAATCTCCAGGTGATCTACAAGGCTAAAGAGACAATTATAAAACAAAACAGACAACTTAATGTAAGAGAGGTTTCAAAACAGCTTTCAGAGTCAAAGCTCCCAAACAGTTGTTCAAGAAATTGGAATCCTGTAGAAAGATCCCCTGGAAAGTCACTTGACTCTAACAGCATTCTGCACTTTGCAAATCAGATGATTTTGTAAAAAATAAAATTGAAGAGTCCAACCTTTACTAAACTCATGAAGCCCAAACACCTTCAAGTATGTAGCTCTAGGAAAAGCCACCCCAGATTAATTATTCTTAAGTACGTAAACTCTTCAAGAGAGAAGAATGTTTTGAAGTAATGACTTTGCAGCTACTTGTGTGTCGATTGAAATCATGTTACCAGTGCAATTCCAATACAAGAACAAAAGAGGGATTTCCTGATTCAGTGTTTAGGAAAAAAGACACTGAAAAGCAACTGCTTGCCTACACCCTCATCACACCGAAACAAACCCACACGCCCACTACTTAAGCAAATGTAATTGTATTAATAAACAGACATAACTACAATTGCACAATTAAGGTTGTCTTTAACTGGGAGCTACTAACCAGGGCAATAGTACTTCTGGAAGTTTTCTTTTCTGAAGCACATACTCCAAAAACCCCTATCTAACAGAGAAATACAGAGAACACACTTTGGATTTCAACCAGGCCAAAGCTTTATGTGAGGTTCTCAGGCGTTTCAACAACTGTCTTATACTGGCAGAGATTGCAGAGGGGTAAGAAGGAAGCAGCCTCCCAAGGGAAACCTGACGTTTATCCAGGGGGGAGCTTTAATATTTTAGATGTAGGATTTGTTGCTTTAAACCATTATTTAAAGGTCTTATTTTGAAAGGACCAAGAATGAAGCTCAGCTTAACGCATATTTCTCCCTACTTTATGTCTTATCGTCAGAGGAAGTGCTTGATAAGTTTTATTCTATAAACCCAAGTCATTTCAGAATGACTTTTAAATGACTGATGAGCCTTTTTGAATATGACTATTCGTGGAATTCACTGTCTCATGGAGATTTTAAAGACAAATCAACGTCCAATGACAGCTGATCGATCAGGAAAACAAAAAGGGCTATTTCAGTCTTCAGTTACCTTAAGAAAAGGTCAGAAACGCTACCAAATGAGTCAATACAACTTGGAGAAAACAAATACAATTAATGAGCTAGAAACACTGAAATATTTATTACGGCTAAATATTATAGAGTAATCCCACTTCCCATTAAGATTAACTTTCTGATGATTCTTAAAACATTACAAATGAATAGGATACTTTCACATCAACATTTTATATATGTGTAACTCATAAACACTTCACCCTTCATTTACATTTAATTTAAATGCTGGAACACCTGGAAATTAGCTACTATATTTACAGAGAAGACTCCATTAGCGTTATGAGCCTCAAGTAAAGCAATCTTACTGAGTCCTAACTCCAAGAGCAAGTCAGAGGACAGGGTGCTGCCCCCAGAGCTGAAATGAAGCCACTTCCAGATCAATGCACCCATTCAGCTCAGATCAGCTCAGAGAAGGAGCATCTATTTCCTGAGCCTGCTCCAGAAACCATGCTCTATGCTATTCAAACAACAAATTTAAAAGCCCTCTCTCCAACTTCACTGGCTCAATAGAAGTTCAAGAAGCCACCACATAGTGCTATGGGCAGCCCGTCATCTCCAGGGCGATGACAGTAACTCAGCACCCTGGGGAAGATGCATTTTAGGGAATACATTCATGCTTTGTGGACAAGAAAGTAAAACTAGTAACAAAATTTTCATATCAACATTTCAATCTAATCTTGGGCCAACCTTTCTTCTCAACAACCACAGTTTCCTACAGTTCTCTTAAGTGCAAACACTGTGCTACAGGTACTGTAGTACCTGTATAGGCAAGAGTAAGAACAGCAAGGTAATTTTACACACTTTCTCCAGTTTTAATACTACATCTGCTACCTGTGCTTTAAGCAACTTGCTTTTTGCAAGAATTAAACTTCAAAGTACAAATTATACCTCTTTCTGGAATAGGAGGAGGACAGGTCCCTCCCTTCCTCCCCCCCACTTTTTCCTATAGATAGCAGAAAAGCATATTTTATTTGATATTACAGGTTAAGGTTTTTGCACCAAATAATGAATTATGTACTTGGATGTTAGACTACAAAGGAATCTGTAATCAAGTTCCAAAAGAAAAAAGCTACTCTCAAATTTTGAAATGTTAACTCTGTTTGTAATCAAAAGAAAGCTATAAGCAATCCACAAGGAGCATTCACCATCAATAGTAGTGTCATGGAACAGGCTACACGTCCGTAAGGCCCACACAAGGTATGCACCACGTATGGATGACAGAGCATTAGTGAGCCAGGCAAACAGCAAACCACAAAGGCAGACATCAACAAGGAGACAGCTGGCTATTACAAAACATTTCTTTAAATTCTTATTATTTTAACCATCAGCATGTCCAAACCGAGTCACATATCCGGTCCACAGCAGTTCCACTCAAATGTGCTCAAGTTTAATGAGTCTGCTGTCACACAGGCAACCCCAAAGATGAGGGGAAGAGGGAAGGGAATGGATATCCTAAGAGGAGAGCCAGGAACCCTTCTGCATGGCATTATTCACCCCTACTAACTCTAGTTTCCCATCCTCCGTAATCCATAGGGAAAGGCACTGTTTACATTTGGTTTTCCTTGCAACTCTTCAAACTAGAAAGGTCTGTTCAAATTAAAGCTTTGATTTTGTAGCAGAGTTTTGTGGCCACAGAAGTACAGGATATACAGGATGCTGCTGCCCCATTCTGTGTGAGGAAAGATTCCAACTTTACTTTTGGATCCCCAGTTCACTGTGTCACACTCAACTGTAAAAGCAGTTCAAGTTCTTTTGTCTTTAAACGAAAATCCAAGCTCACATTACATGTACTGATATAATACTTGCAAGTCACTTTTTAGACTAGATGCACACCAAAGTTTTTTCTTAGACCCTACAAACTATACAGTTCTCATTCATTCTTCTTGCATATCAGATAATACATTCTTTTTAAACACTAGATTTAACAGTCTAGAAGGGGAAGATCCATATATTCTCATGAGATTGGGCAAAACATATTTACATCATTTTAAGAACCACATCAATATACTTCTAAGAATCACCACTCAAAACAAAAAAAGAAACTCACCTACTACCATGAGAGTGAATTCAAATCCTCTCTTCACAGACTTACGGTAAACTTGATTTGGAAGATTTGCAAACCCCACATATCCTTCAAGGTTCTTCTGTTGCTAATACAAGAGATATTTAGGAAAAAAAAATTAAAAGATGAACTTGTAACTTCTTATTTCACTTATTTATTTTTTTTTAGTTATTTAAATGCTCACCACATTTGCACATTGGTAGAAAGGTGCTACCTACCCAACCTCTGAACAACCTAAGCTGCCTAAATCAGCCAGAGCAATGAACTGCAACCATAAATGAGAAAAATTGATTTTTTTTTTTTGACTGGACAGTACAGCTAACTTTCTGTGCCAGTGTTTTTGCTAACTGTATTTTGAGCAACTGCAATTACCACATTACGACTGTGCAAGCACAAACAGATTAAAACATAATCAACTTTGGTTTGATGCCCATTGGAAAGGCAGGCAAAAAGCATAAGCGTAGCTCTGCTGTACTCCCAAAAGTCAGGGATACTGCCCCAATACGATGGGGACTAACCCCATACCCTCTACTTCCTTTTGGGTCATTTGCTCTGTTAAGCAGGTCTATGGTGTTTACACCCACAATTTTAGATAATTAAACACAAACATTAGTGACCAGAAAGATGTATGAAGCATTACACTTGACCTTAATGCTGTATTTAATGTGAGCATTTATACTCTATTGGAAAAATAAAGTGAAGTCAAATGCCAGATTCAGATTTCTGGTATACCCAAGACCAATCAAAATTGATACTGTCAACATACTGGTTTTTAAATGGTCGTATTTGTTCATAACCTGCTACTTCTAAATGGACCAAAACAAACTAGGAATTGAGTCTCTTAAATCCTCAGAGAGACAGCTTTTAGAAGAAGTTACTTACTACTTTTTTTGTTGAAGCATTGACTTCCACTGTATGGATCACTGTGAAACCTCATCTTTCCTGAAACCTATGGATCACACAGGTGAAACCTCATCTTTCTAATACTTACAGTAGCCTCCCCTTACGGTTTTTTTTCCCTTCCTGATTTTCAACCAACTCAGTTTCAGTTCACCTACTAAAACCCTAATGCTTCTTCTCCAGAGTAACTGTAACGCATCTTTATCAATGTAATACTTACAGCTACTTTGTAAACAACACATTTCCATCATTTCCAGTGTTGAAGATGTTGACAGAATACAGTCAAAAGTCCAGTGAAAACGATGAATTTGAACCATTGTAGCAACAAGTCCACGCAGGTGCAACAGCAATCCAGAAAGAGCAACAGGGGCCGGGTTAGGAGAGAAAGAAAAGGAAAGAAAAAGTTACTTACATTTGACCAACAAAGTTACACCCAGTGCTTAGCATCCAGTGTTTCATCCAACCTCCATCGACTTCTACACGTGTGACAGCTTCATTTCATGGCAATACACTACATGACCTCCACGATCAATACCGTTGATTATTCAATAGTTATTTTTACTCTATTCAATGTGCTTTTTGTTTACCATATGCTATCTGAACCTACAACAGGGTCGAGCATATTTATTTTCTTCAGAGGCACTCACCTGAACAGGCAATCCCACTCCACCACACCACATTTTTATTTTAAAGTGGAAAAGGTACAAAGATCAAAGCCATCATCATCATCAATCTCTTTGGATTCTGTATCTCTCTGTCACTTTATACGTTGAGTGAACTGGGTCTATTCACTTTGTTTGCAATACTGAGCATTAGAGAACTGCTGCAAATTTGGGCATAACACTCACAGTTGAACAGCCAAAAAATAAAGAACAACTCAGGGGGCCACAACTTAAGTGTCTGTTTAGCATCACCTAACTGTGAATGACAAGAGACCTCCGCTAGTTCTCCAACGTGGCACTGGAAATACTTGAACTACAAACACGTATCACAAAGACGATCCTTTACATTTCTGGTTTTCACTAAACATCTTCTCATGCTTGAGTATTTCAAGACACCAACGCAGGGAAAAAAAAAAAAACAAAAAGAAAAAAAGGAAAAAAAAGTCATCTCACCATCTCAATACCAAATAGCCTTAATGATCCAGCAGCCTTCCTTGAGAGGAGGTTGTTCATACCTCTGACAGCTCAGCTGCTCTTCTGAACACAGCATCCAAGAGACAAACCAGTCACACATCCACAGCCTCATCTCTTGTTCTCTGATCCTCTCCTACCGATTCCCAACTGCAACCTGCTTTTTGGGCTACAGCTGAGGACTGAGCTGCTGATACACTCTGCTCTACACGGACCCGAGACCTTGTTCCCAAGCTGACACAGATGTTCACAGTTTGTCACAAAAGCAGACTGTGTACACAGCACTTCACATTCGTCCGCACTGCATTCCAGCTACCCTTTTATATCAAGTTCTCTCAGATTTTCAAGCCCTTGTAGCTGTCCATCATCTCTGCTTTAATAGCACAGATGGAGGCAAGCCACACACACAATTATCAATTTGGCCTTAGTTGACTTCTGCAGCCACTCGGTGCACTCAAAATGATTCTACAAAGCATGAAAGCCATCTCCCATGCTGACAGTTTTTATGTAATACTTCATCCTTCACCAGAATTAACTAGACAATTAATTCCTTGAAGAAAAAGCAAGCCTTTTTTCTGCATTTTAAATACAATTTAAAACCCCAGGAATACAATTGTATAGCCTCACGTTCTTTTTCTGCATTTTTTCCTTTATTTTGGCTCTAAGCAAGCTTTGGTCTGCCTGCAGAAAGCAGCGGGCAAACCACCATCACAGAGCAACTGAAATGACCAACTCGAAATCAAATTTGACAGTAAAGTGATCGATTATCTTCCACTCCATAAAGCAGGGGTCAAAACGACTACAGCAAGAAATAGCACAGAGGGTAGGGAAGCCTACAGGAAGAGGCCACCAAAAATTCCCCACCAGGGAACTAGCATCTGGAAGAGCAGCAGATAAGATACACCAAGCGAGGTGTGGTTGATGCTCAATCACCACTTTTAACCATCTTTCCTAACTCCTGCTCCTCAGTTTTGGCATCCTTGAATGTTTATTCCAAGACAAACACCACAAACGCTGAGACAAGGGTTGAAGATGAAAGATGCAAAGGAAAAATATTTGGGGAAAAAAGCTAGGAAAGATTCCTTGACACAAAGCTTCCAAAGAAAAGCAGAACCACAAAACAAACAAACAAAAAAACCCAAACATACAAAACACAAAACCAACCCAAACAAAATTTTTAAGATATCTGTATTGCGCTTCGTGTTTAATGTGCCTCTTGTCTATTTAGTTTCCCAAATTGATGTAAATAAAAGATTTTAAAATAATTTTTTTTAAAAAAAGCAACTGATGGGAACTTTCTCACACTGCTTTCATCTCCTCTGAAATCAGCTACATCCCAGGTTTGAAAAGAGCCATTTTTAAGGAAATAGAAAATTCTCTACGAAAGAGATTAGTCCCTCAACCTAGAGACCATTTCAAGGGTCTTACTCAGCACCAGAAACGTCGTATGAAGCAGCAACAAAGCACAGTAAGTATTAAGAAATACATCATAGTACGATACTTCAATGTATCGTTTAGTTCCTTTGCCATTTCCTTTTAATCTCAGTTACTGCCGAGTTTTGCAGTTCCCTTTGGTTCACCTTAACATTGCATTTTCCTTCAAACTTTGCATATCAATTGGTCAGTTAACACAAAGACTCAGCAGATGGTGATAAATTACGGTTTATGGGTTTAGACCAATTAAAAAAACCCCAAAAAACCCAAACCCAACTAATTCCCCTCCCTCTCCCAGCCCAAATCTCTGGATTAAGTGGCAGCAATAGGGTGGATGCAACTCCTTCCCATATGGAAGCCATGTATAATCTCTTTTTTTTTTTTGGACAATCTCTTCTTTTCCTGTACTAGTTTCTATGCTGAACACCTCAAGCTCCGACTTACAGAAGCCTTCACAAGCCCTGTAGGTTTCACCAAGAAAAGACATTTTAAGAGACGTGTCCCTGTCACTTGTCTTTTAAGGTTGACTGTACTTTTGTGCTGGTTCTGTTTTACTTCAATCTGGGACACCGTCCCAAAACAGTGAAACCCAAGTTCTTCTGAAAGCACCGATCCTTTTGTCTCAGACAAGCGATTCCTTTAGAAAAATTAAAATATATCTTGAGACAATCTCACCATTAACCATCTGTTACCAACTGATCATTTAAAACATATTTTTATGAAAAAAGCATAGTGGTAGTTGAAAGTTAAGATAGTGTATTTTTTATCACTTGAAGCAGGTTAGGTATTTTTCCACAGTGTTCATTTTCCCCACAACAGCATATTTTAATGACAGTAAAAGACAGAAGACTTTTAATTATAAACTGAATTTTCAGGATACCCAGAAATCATGTTTATTTTTTATGTTTCGATATTTCCACTACAAGGTTCACCAAACATTACCAGAAGTCCTTTGTAATTATTAAGTTACTAATACTTAGAGGATTTTAGTTTTTAACTATTTCCACACTGGCTGACTTCTGTATTTATATTATAAAGAACCCCAATGAGACAAATAAAATAAAATAAAAAAAAGAGATGCAGATGCTATTTTAAATAATTGTGATGATGAAGAAAACCCTTCATGTGTTAAACTTAGATGTTTTGAAACCCAGCTGGCTGGCTGCATGGTTTTTAATTGTCTTTATTTTCAAGCTAGAGAGATGCCACAGAAAGATAGCTCCCATTGTAATTACCGTGTAAGGAAGACAGTAAGTCAAAGTGAAGATTGTTTCCCTGCGGGCTGTAATGGTAACAGATAGAACAGAATTGTCCATATTGATAATCAAATGTATCATACAGGTTTAATATTATTACAGAATATATTTGGTATAATTACCACTCCTTTCTAGTACAAGTTGGCAGCTAGAAACCTAAAGTTTTGGGTGCATTTATCCCATGTCAAAGAATAAATTGTTAATTTGGCATTTGTTACAGGTTTTTCAAAGAGGAAGGCAACCCATCTGAGAGCACCCAGAGCACAGGAGTCTAATTGCCTTGGATGACAAAACTGGAGACTCTTGAGGACTGAAGCTACAGCTCATCAACGAACCATCCTGACGACCAACAGCACCAAACCTGTCACTTTCTCAACTTCCCAAGTACTTTTGGTTTTGGTATTAGTACTAAAGCTGGCTGGAGGCTTGTGCATTGCATGGTCCCAATATGGGTAACCAGCAGAGCAGGCATCCTGCAGGATCAGAAACTTCAGAGTGGGAGTTAGCTCTTCTCCATACCTGAGCTGCCACACACAGTACCTGACGGCCAAGATTCACAACTGGGAACACAATTCAAAAGAAGCCCAGAATCGTTGTTACTACCTATGGTGACAAAGACTTGAACATACCCAAAAAAAGAGTCATCTTTCCCTAAGGGGATGCTGGCTGTGGTACAGGCATACTGGTGACACTGGAGACACAAAGCTCAGGCCAAGTGAAATGCATTCAGTGACCAGGTTAGAGGCCATCCATTCAACGTTTCTTTGGAGAAGCTCTGTCTTAAAGACATTCAAAGTCTCCTCCAAAATCAATTCCTGTTGGACAAACAGTGTCAGTGTCCCTTCATGGCTAAGGCATTAAGCACTCAAGTAACTTCACTTGATCTGCATAAACTACAGAGTACTGATGGAATTTTGAACTCACCTGCTGCAAATTTCTATTTTTTAAGGCTTCAAAACACAGCAAACCATAAATACCTTTTACAGAGGAAATCACCTAAAAAGGAACAAACACCAAACAGCTCAAAAATTAACTTGCTAATTAAAGTTGAAACTACTGGCAAGGAAAAACTCCCTGCTGAAATTTCTAGCTTTCCTCCAATTTTTTAGAGTAGGGGCTCATTACTCCTTCCTTATCTAACTTCCAAGTCTTCAGTATTGTTTTGAACTTGCAACATTAAGAATTTATTCCTTTAACTGATTAAAAAGGAGATTCCTTTTAATCAAAACCCATAACTTTAGAAGATTTGGAAAAGGACTGAACAATCATATCCTCTAGTTTTCACCCCAGTCTCTTTAAAGCCTTCTTCCCCGTTGCTTCATCCTCTCACTTACAAACTGCCGGTTCCTTCTGCTGCTCTGAAACGTAGAGGTTTGCAGATGCTCACAGAATTGCAAATAAAAGCACTGAAGGTCAATACTTGGCACAGCTGAACAGTAAGATGGCGAGCTTCAGTAACTAATACTGCAGCAGTTTGCAGGCTATTCTCCTCTGCAAGCTCTTCCCCAACTGAGTGCTAGAAAAATAAAGAACCCAGAAAGCAGCAACAGCACGGCTCCCCTTTACCCATCCTCAAGAGATTACTCAGGCCCTGATTTGGCACCATCTGGCAAAGACTCCCAAGAGGAAACTAATTTAATCTTGAATCTCTTGGTTTGTTAGTATACCTTTACTACCTATAATTAGGAAGCATTTGTCTCCAGAAGTAGGGAGTGGGAAGGAGAAATAAGAAGAGTGTCTTGGCCTCATCCTGCTTTGGAAATTTTCACTATCCTGAACTTGAAACCATTCAATTACATTTAAGCCAGCATCTGGAAATCAGATTTTGAGTCATATATCCTGAGTTTTGCATTCTTGTTTTAAAAAGCTTTATAAAGTTTACTCGTTTAATACTTTTAAAAGTATTAGTAAGGCTGCATAGCCAGAAAAAACTTTGTCGTCAGAAAGCTTCCAAAAAAATTACATTTCTCCAGCATTAGGTTTTAATGCCTCACAACTGCTTTTGGTTTTGACAATTTGGCTAAAACTGGTATCTCAACTGACTTAAAGAGAGCAGCACAGTTAGGGTCTGGTACCCTCTGCAGCCACCATTCGTCAGTTGGTGCGAATCACTCCAGAAAGCCCTAATGCCATATGAGTATGACCATAAACATCCTGGGCAATGACACAACAGCAGATAAGAAAAAGCAAGTCACCTCCCCCCTGCAGTGCTCACGGAGTAAATGACAGCAGCTGAGACTCAAGCCATTAAACTTTGCCCACTTGTGTTTATCCTCAGCGAAGTCAGCACCTTGGCACCAAGGGGAGAATACTGCCTTCCTAACCACCAGCATTCCTTCCAACAGGAGAGGGTTTTTCCTCTTCCCTATCTTAACCACTGGTAGAGTGGAAATAAACAAGTTGTACAACTAGATCAGCTACCACATCTCTCCTCTGCCTTGGGCACACCACCACAACTTCCAGCCTATGCCAATATTCAGCATTAGGGCAGGAACAGAACATCAAGCTCGCTTCTCTTTGCAACAGTGTCACACACACCAGGCACTAAACCAGCACTGGGCATACCTGATTCCTGCTGAACTGGTCAGCTGAAGTTCCATCTCTTCCCAGAGCACACTTGCACCTCCCTTTTCATGTCAGCTTTTCCATGATACCATGCTATGAAAGGTTGGGGGAGCTCAACTGATAGAAAAATAATCTTGAGGAAGAAAAACCAGGCAGTTCCTGTGAGCTGAGCTCCATGAACTGACTGTCAGGTCAAAGAGGCACCGCTGCAAGCGTTGGGAGAGCAGCAGGATTGCATCCTTTCGAGCAGCTGCCCAAAGGTTCATCCAGCAACTGTACCATCAGGGCTGAGCTCAGGCCTCCCTCGTATCAGTTATGGCCACTGTACACCTAGGGAACGAGCCAGGTTAGTTTCCATATCCAGCAAAAAACTACCCTGAGGTTAACCTTCTGTCCCATCAGCAGGTTCATCCAATCGTACAACAGAGGCAACACAAAGGAGAAAAGAAACATCACACAATCAAGATAGTATTTTCCAGCTGCAATCCCCTTAATCAGCGTAAGGTATGGAATCGGATGATAAGGTTCCTAATAAAGAACATAAAGGAAAGCAGAGGGCACCGTGTGAAAATACTGTGGGCATTTTAAAACTTCCTGCAGACTGTGAAAGAATTATACATAAATGAAGTTAAAACACTTCAAGTGGCCAACACTGGGAAAGGCTTGATTTAAGCTTTATCTTAACATTAACTTAAGCATTCTTGGCAATTCTGACCACCTCAGGAGGTCAAATTTCATTTTATTTAAAGTTCAACTTGAATTGTTACAGGAATGGTCTTTTTAATGTAATGAGATATTAAAAGAAAAACGTATGAAATATTACATCTTTTTATAATCTTCCTGCCTGCAACACAGTGACAACCACTGGCACCAGTAGATGGATTCATGCCATCTTACATTTTTCTCAGCATCGACTGCAATGACCTACAATGCTTTTTCAGACAAATGTCACACCAGAAATTCTGCCACCAGTGACTTCGGCTGCCGCTCTGAAAGGTCTCTTTGTAATAACATTCACTGTATGATCAACTGATTTCTATATGTAAGAAGACTATTTTGATTGGAATTTGATAAACCACTACTGTGGAGCTCAACGCTCACCACCACCAATAAAGAGTATGCCTTATATATACCTTATATATATAGTCTGCATTTCTGTTTTGCTGGTCATTTCTCCTTTCATGCTTTAT
Organism: Scolopax bukidnonensis; assembly: GCA_028571045.1. Lineage (NCBI taxonomy): Eukaryota > Metazoa > Chordata > Aves > Charadriiformes > Scolopacidae > Scolopax > Scolopax bukidnonensis. The sequence continues at coordinate 46,292,739 of JAOWAV010000012.1, forward strand.
CCTAAAACACTGGGAAAAGTTTAGTGTGTGATATTCTCTCCTCTGAGGGCATACTTTTAAGACCACTGTCACTCCTTGGTGTGTTTTGTGGTCAAATGAAAGATGAGTCTAAAGTGCTGTTTGTTGGGGTTTTTTAATTTCTTTCTTCAGGTTTCACATCTTTTGTGATTATGATGCAACCTTTCCATTTAAAAAAAGCTCTATTTTAAAAATGCTGACACCAAACCTAAGAGCTGCATCTTAACATTGATTCCCCCCTAAAACTACAGTGAGTCAAAGGAGGGAAAAATCTCACTGTTATTTTAATCAATCCTCCCCCTGGTTGTAAGTCCTAACATCTTTTTATCCATGTTAAAAAAATAACCAAAGGAAAAAGTACGTAACTGTGTGCAAAAAAAGAAAAAAAAACCCTAAACAATCAAAAAAAATCCTACATCTTGAGATGCAATTTTCAATGTTGAAAAAAAAAAAAAGTAGAAAAAACCCTTGTCTTCTGTGCTACTCAGAAATCATTCAGTTCTATTTTAGTTGCTTAAGTGCTTCTGAATGTAACACCCATAGCGTTATTGTTCTGTAAGCCTGCTTCCAAAATTATTAGCAAATGCATTCTGAACTATCATTGCGTGAAATGATAGAAACCTGGCATGAAAACGGCCACACAAAGAGCCCATTTGGAAAGAAGACCCAGAGCGGGAGCCACGGGAGAGGAGATCCCCCGTAAGCAGCTTTAAGAAGGGCTCCCAGAGCAGAGGCTGAAGTCGGAGTGGGACCAGCAGGTTCCCGAGGCACATTCAGAAGCACAGATCAGCACTGATGCAACAAAAACCAGAAGTAAGCTGAGGTGGCTTTTGGGGGAAGGAAGTCAGTGCCTGCATCAGAACAAGGTTTGGCCAGGCGTGGGGACCTCGCTAGCTCAAACTTTGTGGAAAGGAAAGTGGATACATACTGTCTTCTGAAGGGCTTCTCAGCCTACTGGTTACTTTTCCATTTTTAATGTAACACAGAGAAGGTCATCACTTAGGGCAGCTTCCCAACGCAACGCAGCAAGCACCCGGTGTGCTGCAGGAAACTAAAGCAGAAGGCAAAAAGCTACAAGTCATGTAAGTAAATATTCATTTGATCCTTTACTATTAAAGAAAGCAAAAGACCACAGACAAATAGAAAGGAGCTACCTGATGACATCACCGAGCTACCACGATGCTACCATCCCACCAGGGCTGGAAAAAGATCCGATTGGACTCACCCCTGACTCACGTGTAACTGACTCCAGCAAGGGGAGCGGGGAGTCACTGGTTTCTGTGAACCCAGCTTCTGGCCCTCACAGTGGAGAAATGTCTTTCTTGGCCTCACCTATGCCACCATCCCCACCTCTGTAAAGCCATCGATTCCGCAAACATCAGCTCAAGACGTTCCAACAAACTCCTAGGGAATGGTCTGTGCCCGCCTCCGGTTTAACACCACCCCGAATCCGAATTACTAATTCAAACGAGACTTAACTAAACTACTTAAACGATGACTAAATGCCATTCTAATTACAGAGAACACATTTGCAATTAACTAGCTTACTCCAGGAGCTAGGGCACCAGCTTAGAGAGAACAGATCATGGCTCATACATACATAGTTCTGGTCTAGACAGGTTAAGTGAATAGTCTGGCAATAAATTAAAGCTAAACATGTACATCACACTACAGTCCCGAGCAAAAACTTCTCTCCTACCCCTTCTCAGAGGTAGATTTTCCTTTGCTTTTATGTGTAAAATGAGGTTTTGAACCTGTAGCTGTTGTATTTTATAACTTCATGTGTATTTTAAGATAGTATCACAAACGCCACCACCACACCATTAGGTAAGCTACTAACACTAAAGAAATTTAAGTACAGGAAGTGTGAGCCTGACCCATGGAAGAGAGTTATGAAAAGTACCACTAAGATGCCAGCCAGCTACAGAAGAAAAAAAAAAAAGCTAGTTTTACTGTGCACATTTAGACATTTCATTCAGAAAGCAAAGTCCATTACATTTTAGCTTACAAAGAAGACAACTCCGATCCTCTATTTCCACATAAGATAAACAATCAAGTGTTTATTCTTACATACACAAACCCACGTTTGTTTGCCACACGTAGTGTACATCTGAAGCACCATTTTAAGCGAGGCCAGTCGCTTGTCCTTGTGGGTAAACTGAAGGAAATGCTGCGAGTTATTATCAGCAGCACAGACTGATACGCACAGCTCTGGCTGCGTTCGCTTCGATTTCATGATGACCAAATAACACCCCTTCCTTCCCCAGCAAGCACACAACTGGTGATGCTTTTGCACCTCAATTCAGGTTTCAGCACAGACAAGGCACTAAATGACACTTTTAAGCAATGGGTTTTTCTAACCTGCTCTCCTAATTAAAATTTCTGCTTGTCGGGGTTTGTTACTCACATATTAGCTTAAAAATAAAATAAATAAAAATGCAGTCATCTGAAGCCAGTAGGAAATAATGCTCTTATGTTCACAACTCACCAGCCAAAGATGCTGGTAATCTCACAGAGCAAAGGAGATTCAAACATTACAAGCTAAGCAGGTATCAAGTGAAAGATGTTAAACACTACACAGAAATACATCTTCCCCAATTTCCTAACGTTTCAGCAGGCAAGGACTTTAAAATACATGTAGACAGAATTATAAAGGAAAAATATTTTACAATAATAGCAGTTTGATATCTCAGTGAAAACTCTAGTCAGAAATTAAGTTATCTCTAAGTTATGAAAAGCTGCTACTACAAAAAAATCTTGCATGAGAAGGTATGGTCTACCAAGATACACAGCAGTAGTAGCCCATCTGACTTTCACAGGAGCTGAGCCTGCATATTCACACAAACTGGCATTTTTTTGGTCCCATTACTAATACAGATCGTAGGTGTTTCTACGTATGGAAGCATTTCTTTCACTGAACATAACCTAAAGGAACTGTCAGTCAGAGGAAGATTCCAACGGCTAAGGAAGAAAAAAAAAAAAAAAACCCACCCAAACATTCAGTGAATGAGTACTTCTGACAGTCTTCTGCTCACTGATTTTTTCATCTGCAGGAGGCGGCACGCAAACTGCACGCAGAAGATTCTTGAACGTTGTGTTTCACGGAATTACACCGTAATGGGTTCAGCGTGAAAGCCAGACAACTTCATCCTCAAATAAGTTTAGCCGCTTCTCCCTTCAGCCGCCCGTTCCAAATCTCCTGACTCCATCCCGCCTTTCCCCGAGTCACCCTCCCGGAGCGCCCAACCGCCCTCCGACCCACGCTGCTGGGAGGGGATCCCTCAGAAACCGCTCGTCAGGCTACTAAATTGTCATTTTAATTTTTTTTTGAGAGCTTTTATTTGTTTTAAAGTCGAGGGGCCGAAGGCCCTGGCCCTCTCCCCGCTGCAGGGAGCCCGGACCGGGCGCGGGCGGCAAATAGAAGCCAGACCCGAGCGGTGTAAAACCCTTGGGGAGGGGAAAAAAAAAAAGGGAAAGAAAGGGGTTAAAAAAAAAAAAAAAAAGAAAAGAAAAAGGGGGGGAAAAATAAACGCAGCTACCGAGGCGGGCGAGCACGGCGCGGTGCCTCCGGCCTTCTCCCGCCCGCCCCGCACGCACAGGCGCCCCCTTCCTCCTCCTCCCGCCCGCGCCGCCGTGATTTCGGTCCCACCCGCTCCTCTCCCGCATATTTGAAGGCTGCTTTAATTCCTGCAGCGAATTCCTCCCTCCCAAATTTGGGCCCTAAAGGAGAAAAGGGGGAGGAGGACTGGGGATGGCGGCGGTG
>JAOWAV010000012.1:46340565-46355597 GCA_028571045.1 Scolopax bukidnonensis
CCTCCATCATCTTGGTTGCCCTACGCTGGACTCTCTCCAGCAGTTCCCTGTCTCTCTTGAACTGGGGAGCCCAGAACCGGACCCAGAATTCCGTGTAGTATATTCATGAGGAATATATTCCTGAAGCAGTGTGTTCCTGAAGGATTGGTGTGGGCTGATTACTTGCATGCTGTCATGGCTTCCGGTGGTGCCACTCCTTCACTTCTGCATTTTAAAATATTTGGAATACTCAAGTCCTATCTAGGGCTTGGAATAGCAGCCCCTGAGTGTGGAGTGTTTTGCAGGGGCTCTTCAGTTGGGCATCTGCAGGTTAGGTTTGATCCCAGCTTAGATGGGAGTGAGGTGGAGGCAGTGGCTGGTGCATTTTTCTTACCTTGGTCTGCTTGTGTCTCCAGCACCTCTATTTTTCATTTACTGTGATTTCTTTATTCCTTAACGCTCTTCCTTAGATTTCAATGCCAGTGTAAGCATCCTTAACTTAGGGAAACCAAGCTCTGTAAAAGGTTTGATTTTATTTATTTGATTTTTTTTTTTTAAAAGAGAAGTTAAAGCTTGTACTTCCTCATGCTTCTCTGTGTGGTCTTCCACTGGTTCTGCTCTCTTGGAGCTCTAGGGAGAGGTGGGGGTAAGTGAATGTTCCATGTGCTACTGTGAACAGCTGCTAAAAAATGTTCCTTTTGAAACAGCTGTCTTCTTCTGTGCTCAAGTTTTGCACTATGGTTTCTCCATTTTGTATAGTGTTCCTTTACTGATTGCAAATACAACTTTGAAACTAGATTTTTTTTTTTTAAACATCGTTAAATGTTGTTGTTTTAGCTCTTTAATTTCTTTAATTTTTTAGCAAGATGAATATCATATGGTTCACCTGGTATGTACTTCCCGGACACCCCCAAGTTCTCCAAAACCCAGCACCAGTAGAGAAGGTCATGGAGCTTCACCCTCCAGCAGTAGCTCAGTGAGTTGGTTTTTTTTCATATGCAGAATATGAATTTCTACTATGCTAAGGAAACTTTCCAAAATTTCTCTTTTAACTTTTAAAATTTGACTGTAAAATAGTGTTTGGAAGCAGAGAATGCCATATGAATTCCTACAATTAGACTGGATTATTTAAGGGTGTCATTTTATTTAAACAAAGATGACCTTTTTCAAATTGTAACACCGTTATGTTTACTAATGATAAACTAATGATTTTTCTAATTTATTCTTTATTTTTAACACTTTTTTTCTTTATCAAAAAGTACATTTTCCTTTGTTTCCATATTCCCATGTCTTTGGCAGAAATCGAACAGTGTATTCAGTTATTCTTTTTTTAAAAGTAGGCAGTGTTCTTAACATCTGATTATTTATGCTAGAGTATTTGATGTCTTTGCCTCTTCACACCCTCCAAAAACCTTGGTTGTACTCTGCCTTATCGGAAGGGCAATTAATGTTTCTGTTGATGACTTGATGGTCGTCACCGTAATTCTGTCGGGTTTTTCCAGAGCTGGCTATCACTGAGTGACCTGTGAAGGTTAGTCCGAAGGGAATATATGCAATATATATTGTCTTGTAGGTATCTCTCACCTGTGGTGCATCAGCTACCAGCCTGTCTTCATTCCCCTCCCCGTGGGGTACTGTCACTGCTGTGTGACAGTCAGAACTCTGAGCAGCTCGGGCAGTAGCAAAGACTGGACAGTGATTATATTGTTTCTCCAAAGGCTGTATTTCTATCTCTGTTTGCAAGCAGGACACAGGGGGCCTCCTTTGTGGTTGTTTCATCACTCTGTAGATAAATTTTAAATGTATTTAAGTGACTGTATTAATGACTACTTAAAGCAGTCAGTATGTACACTGTTAAGTTCGTAATACTTTGAAGGAAACAACCTCAACCCAAAACTTGAATAACTTTTGTTCTTCTATTTGTTTATTTTCCCTCCACTTTCTAGTGGTAATTTTTTTTTCTTTGTAGGGCAAATGTGATATGCATGTCTTAAGTAATTGCAGCTCCTCACTTTCTGAGTTGTCAAAGTTGAAGAGGATTTTTCTACGGAGTAGACATACCATAATGCTTAGCAACAGGATTTGGAGATTTATTAAAGTGAAAATAATGCATCTCAATGGCCAAATTGCAGTCTCGTTTTGGTGATGAATAATCTAGGGGAGCCAGCTGTTGTCCTGCTCGCAGGGTTAGGTGCTGATCCTGGCAAGTGTTGAAGGTGTGACACACTGGTTTTAGGTGTGTTTCTGGGAGCCTCAGTGGTTCCCAGGCACGTCCCTGTTCTCAGCCCTTGCCCCCTCCCAGCAGTTTGGGAAGGCAGCAGTTGGGATTGGGCAGCTGACAGCGTGAAGGGGGTGATGAGTAGAAGGGGAAACAGAAGACAAGAAAAGAGGACTGGTATTTTAAGCCACTGCAGGGGCTGTTGTCTCTGAGTATGGAGTCATATCCTGAGGTGGTAGTTACTTTGGTTAATGGCAGGTACTAGAATTTTTGTTGCTGGTAAATATTCTTTGGATTGAGTTTTAGTTTGGGTCAGCCTTTTGAAACTGATTCCCAATGACTTGTGGTTTTTCTTTGGGACCTGTCAAGCGTTGAGTCTTTCTGAAAACTTCACTTTTAGATAGACACCTGAGGGCAGTTTTGGATTTCTGCTTTTACTAAAGGCTTGCCAGAACCAATAAAAGCCCCTAAGACTTGTGTGGTGCTTATTTTCTCAATAAAACTTGTGACAAAACTTTAAGGCAAACAGTTTTGTTTTTTTTTTTCAGGTACAGTAGTAAATCTTGTAACAAGCAAAAAGATTCCCAACCTCAATTTTATTTATTTTTAAGAATTTGGACTGCTCTGGATCAACTGCTGCCTCATCCACAAGCCAGGAAGCTCCATCTCCGTTGTCGAACACTAGTGCGGATGGAGTGAGGCATCGGAATCTTCCACAAGCACAAAGCAATCCCACACCAACCCACCAGTTCCCTTATTTAATGCAAGGGTAAGTGACCCTGGAGTAGTCCTCAGCTCTCTGATACTCTTTAAATTACTTTAAATGTTCAGTCACAATAATGATTTTTTTCCTAGTCCACATAATGATTTGGCTAGTCATCGTGACATGTAACTTGCATTTAGAAACATACTTAGGATCAACAGTAAAGTTTTTAGACAGGAGTCAATCAAAGAGTAAGTGTTCTTGGTGCCTCCCCTTCAGGCTGTTTATTTGTTTTTCTTCATGCTTTCTGCCCTCAACTTTGTTGTGCAACTGTAATATTTATCTAGGGAATGCAGTTAGTAAGGGAACTGATAAATTACTGCTTCTGGTTGCTTTTTCTAGTCCTTCACTGTAATCATCAACACTAAATATTTATCAGAATACGATGAGTTTTAATTTTTGGTCCATAAGAGGTGTAATTCGACTTCTCCCTATTGGATTCAACTGTAGAAATGATATGCAGGTGTGTTGAGTGCATTTAAGTGCTTGTGTGTCCACAACAGAATTTTTAAGTACCTTCATACATACCAATGAAATGTAACCAGTGTATGCCTCTAGATCACATCTGGTATTACTGAACGTACAAGATTCCATAAGGGTTTTTTTGCATGTATGAAGAAGCTGTAGAAATTTTTAACCCATGTGACCTTTGCAGCCTCTTAAATTTTTGATTTAGGTTTTGTTTTAATTTTCTTCCAAGAGGGAAAACGGGAGGATAGTGCCTCCTGAGATGATAGCTGTCATTTCCTCAGGGAACACTTTAACCATTTCTTTCTGACAGCGTGTTCTCCCAGAGCTGTATAAATTCCAGAGATTTTCTTTGGAGAATGTTGAAAAAAAAAAAAACCAAACAAACCATGAACCTGCCAACAGTAGCAATTGTTTCTGTCACTGGAAAAAAAACCCAAAAAACAACGGATGTCAAGAACTGTTGCAAATTTATTTTGTTTCAGTTCAATTTACTTGCTTTCTTGTTGAGTTAACCTAGACTTTATTAGTCTTAATAGTTTTCAGCTTGAATTCCTTCAAGTCCTTTCTATTATTTATTTGAAATATACTGTTTCCTGGGAAGAAATTGCCTTTGCAGTGGGTGGAGCACTTACGTCATTCTGCCCATTTGCATCTCAGCAGAAGTGATTATACTTTCCTTTATGATAAGGCTAGACAACACTAGGTTGACTGTCAAGACTGCTGTTTGGTGTAATGTAAATTAATACTGAAAGCATTTTACTGTCTGTTGTGTAAATGACTAATCTGTAAGAAGTTCTAATGCTTTTCTAATTAGCTTTTCACGTAAGTGTACCCTGAGAGTGAGTTTTTCATCAGTGTGTGTGTTGAGCTGAACAGCCTATGGACTTCAGCTAAAACACCAAGCTGGAATAGTTCAATTAAAATACAGCAGGAAGCATCAGTTTGGAAGATTACTGAGTTTGCAGAAAAGAATAAGTGAAATAAAAGTACTAAGTTTGTGTATTGGCAATTTATACGGATTGAGAGGAGTGGATCTGTAGACTGAAAGAGATGCTGAGAACCTGACATCAACACTGCACTTATTTCAGGGTTTTCTGTCTTATTTGGGCGATCTCTAGTCTGGTTACCTGGACTAGGTGCCAAATTGTGGCTAAAAAGAATTAGCAGTGCACAAATTAATCACACACTCCAATGTAGTGTAATCCAAAAGGAATCCAGATGGTGATTCAAGAGCGTTCTGTGGTGCGAGCAAAACTGTAGTAAGAAGTTACTGGAGACGTCATTCAAAAGTGCAGTCCTGACCTGGAAAGGAATGCCAGAATAAATGAATCCTAAATAATATTAGGGCTTTTTTGTAAAAATAACAATTTACTGGATCGCTGTCAGGACTTAGGGCAGATCTTTGCAGACTACTGGGCACTGGCTGTGTTCCTCTTGAAATAGTCTGTGCGAGTGCCTGCTGTAGTTGCTGGTGTCTTAAAAATCAGTGCTTTCAATAATCTTTTCAGATGCATCTGCTACTTGTATTTCAGCAATAAGAAACGCCTCCTGGTTTTTAGCTGCTCTCTTAAACCTGTTTTGGGACAATGAAATGTAGCTTTAATGTAATTTATACACAGGCTGAGACTTGTTAGGAACACTGAAGAGCTGTAGCTGAGATTTGTGTTGCTTTGTGTATTTTTTTTTTTCCATGACCAAACACTTCAGTTCTAGCTGTGCATTGGATTATAGGCTCTGCTGATGGGTAAAGCTCTCCAGATGTTTGAAAACGTATGTGAGGGGCAGTTTTCTTAAGCATTTGGCAACACTTTCATTAGTACAAGTAACTTTCATTAGCTTGTGCAAGTAACATGAATGTTAGATGATTAAATGATGGTTTTGATGGCTTTTCAGTTCCTGGCACAAAACTTCAATGTGCATGTTGAAAACACTTTGGGAAGACAGCTAACTCTGGTTATGGAGAAGCAGTTTAAAACTTCATGTTCCTTTTGAATTTTTGAAAATGCTGTTTTCTACAAATCTAGACTTGAGGTGGGACTGGGCAAGCAATTCATATATTTACCAAGTCAGTATTTTTCTCTGGAGAGTGAGCACAGCATTGTCTGCTCTAGTGGATTTAGTTGTGGGTCAGGGCCCCGCTGTGCTACACAGGTCCAATCAGAACAGGTGGCCTTGCATCCTGAAGTGGCTTGTATTTCAGATTGGAGAGTGCTTGGAAGCAGTAAACAGACAAGAAACACCGGAGCAGTGAGATCATTTGTCAAGTGTGGGGCAGCCCATCTAATGAAATGGTTTTGTATTGCATGTATTTGTACATAATGATGTTTGAAAACGATGTCAAATGTTTGACAGCATGCAGTATGTTCTAGCACATAAATATTTGCTTCATCAGAAGCCTTTGCTTATTGTATTTTATTTTAAAAAAAAAACATAGCAGGGGATATTGAAACACCACTTCAAGTTGGTATCCCAGGCTCATATGAGACTAACACTAACGGAGATGTCTTTGTGAGCCAAGGTCATTAAATAAAAATGCAGTTCTTGTCAGTCATGCTGATGACAGATTGAGCTGTCTGATTGTCTGAATAAAAACAAATCTTGCTTTTCTATTAGTAGTGAATAGTATCTTCATTATGACAGGAGCTAACTAGTCTGACTTTACCCTCAAATTGAATCCCAGTTAGCTCCTTTTAGGTATCTTTCATAGACCAAAAGAAGTAATTCTGAGCTTTCTAGCCATTTAAGGAGTAGTAGCATGCCTTTCTGTTCAGAGTATTCTCAATCTACCTCTACCATTTGAACCTTAAAAACATTTTTCTTACTTACCACAGAATGCTATGGGGTTGGAAGGGACCTCTGGAGATCATCTCCTCCAACCCCCTGCCAGAGCAGGTCCACCCAGAGCAGGTCCCACAGGAACGTGTCCAGGCAGGTTTGAATGTCTCCAGTGATAAAGACTCCACCACCTCTCTGGGCACCCTCTCCCAGGGCTCTGCCACCCCCAAAGGAAAGAAGTTCCTCCTCGTATTTAGATGGAACTTCTATGTTCAAGTATGTGCCTGTTCCCTCTTGTCCTGTCCCTGGGCACCACTGAAAAAAGACTGTCCCCATCCTCCTGACACCCACCCTTGAAGTATTTACAGGTGTTGATAGATTCCCCCTCAGCCTTCTCTTCTCCAGACTAACAAGACCCAAATCCCTCAGCCTCCTGTCATAAGGGAGATGCTCCAGGCCCCTCATCATCTTCGTGGCCCTCTGCTGTCCCCTCTCCAGCAGTTCCCTGTCCTAACTGTTCTTCTCTCTGCTCTGTGTTGTTCTCCAATCTTGGAATGCCTTGCCTGTCTAGTTTGCTTCTCTGCTCTCATGATGTTGCTGCCATTCATTCTTTTGAAATACTTTATGCCTCTGTTTCTTCTTTTTGGAAAAAATAGAAGAAGAAAGCACGTGTTGTTTTCCTTCTTCTAACAGCAAGCTGACTTGCTTGGCCAGGACAAGCGTCTTCCATTGGAGAAGTTCTTCTTGCTGAAATATTTTAGGTTGTGTTTAGAGCTGTTCAAAAAACTAACTTGATAGCCTGGCAGCAGTGATGGCTGTGTAATTGAGAACATCTGCCTCATTTGGGTTTTTGATGAGCCAATAAAATACTGTTGAGCTGGTTGGCACTCCAAGCCAGAAGCCAGTTCTTGAATATTGATGTCTACTTTTTCTCATTAGTGGGGTTGCATCTTGATAAGTATTGCTTATCAGGAAGTTCCACCTCCTGGAAAAGGCATTAGGAAAATGGGGGGAAAAAAAAAAAAATCCACCAAAATATTTGAACGGGAAAGGAGAGAACATGACCTAAACTGAAACCTGTGGTTTGTCTTGGTTGACTGTTTCTTCATCTGCTGTTAAGCTTTCACACACCAAGAAAGTGACTTTTGAAAGAGTTTGGAAGAAAGCAGAGGCTCAAATCCTGTAGGGTTTCTAAAGGTGTATCTGTGAGGGAGAGCTATTAGCCTGAGGCTTCTCAGCTTCTGGCAGTTTTAAAGAACCGCCCTAAAATCTGTAGCCCATGAGGAAGAGAATTGGTGTGTCCCTGCAGATGCCACTCTGGCAGCGCGGGGTAGCACAGCTCCTTGGGGACTGAGTTGGAGGAGTAGCTGTGGTTGAACGGGGACTGCTCTGCCCGTTTCCATCCCCGGGTGATGTTCTACCTGCTTGAAATGGGGATATTGCTCAGGGATTTCTCACAGCATAGTATTAACAGCACCTGTGTGGAATATACGAATCATCTTTACATTACATTTGGGGGGTCAAATGTTTAATGAGAGTCGGTGTTTTAGGAATTTTGTAATAGTTAAGAGGATAGAAAAAGCTTTCTTTAAGCTTGCAGCCGTAAAAATAAACCCACAGTTGCTGTTTTTCAGTAGCAGCTTCATAGCTTTGTGGTTCCAGCATGTTAATTATGCATAAATAAGTAGCATCAGCAGGGCTGCCAGTTCACCCTTGCAATTTTGGAGAGAAGCCTGGAGTATTGCCTATGATTATCTCAGTGTGTATGTGGTATTAGGAAAGTACCTTTTGCTTTCTTTTATTTTCTTTCTTTTCCCCCAAAGTGTCATCAAACCGGGTTATGACTAAAAACAAAGGTGAGAGTTTTAGCAGAGGTCACGGAATTGCATGGCTTCCCCTTCTCCAGAATCAAAGTGAAATACATATTCATGTGTAAGATTGGGGAAAAAAAAAAAAAAAATTTTAATGTCTTCCTCCCATCTTTCATTCTGGGCATGTCTTGTATATCTGAATGCCTGGTAGACTAATGAAATCTCTTGGTGTGATATCTTTGCAGGGAGTGCCTTACTTAGGGGACAGGTGTAGTCTGCAGTACAATTACAGCAGTCTCAGCTTTTGCTGCCTGCAGTCTGAATAAACTTTTCTTCATGCTTTATACTCTCATGCTGTCCTGAAAGATGTCCTGGTTTACTACAGTTCCCTACCTCCAAATCTTTGGGGAAAGAGTTGGAAATCTTGCCAAAACATGCTATATGCTCTAGGAGGTAAGAGAGGCTAAGAAGTTTCAAAGCAGATGAAACCAAACCTAAAAACCTGTGTATAGGAGCGTTGTATCTCTTGCATGTGAACTGGGGTTAAAAACCCAGAGGGAGGAGAATCACTTATGCCCAAAATATTGGGGGTGGGGTGGGAGGGGAAGTCAATAATTTACAGTGCTCTTAATTGCATTTTTCAGAAGCTGTATTTGAAAGATTGGTTTGTTGCCTTTGCTCATGTTCATTTCTTCGTATCTTTTATCACAGTAGTTTTTCAGGTATTGCTTCTAAAAGAAAGTTATAGAAGTTAGTAAGTTTTACAGTGCTTCTCAGGGTGACCTTTGAACTGAAGAGGAATTGTATGGAAGAATTCCTGCAGTTAGATACACAATTCTGAAAAATTCTCCATGTGGTTTTGTCCTAGAGATGCAGCTAGTGACAGACCCCCAAGTACAAAAACGCAACTCCTCTTTCTCTACAAATAGCTTTGCTTATTAATTTCTTGTATGAAAATACAGTAGTCTTTTGGAATAGGTGGGATGTTGTTTCAGTGTTATTTCAGTGTATTGTTGTAGGAGGCCATATCAGAGAAAGAATGCTACTTTAATTATTCTTTAATACTGGCTTATTTTATAAATGCGGCGATTTAGAACTGAGTATTTGTCTTTCAATCCTTTTATAGCAATATAGGCAACCAGTTTCCAGGCCAAGGTGTTCCTGCTGGATTTTCTATGTATCCTGCATTCAGTCCCTTACAGATGATCTGGTGGCAACAAATGTATGCACGTCAGTACTACATGCAATAGTAAGTCTGCATTATCTTAGGTAGTACTAAGTTACACTAATGAAAGGAAGGGATTAAAAACTTAAATGTCACTTGCAGGATGAAAACGTCTGTTTATTTTGTCTAATGGTGCCGTTTTAGAGTAAATTTTGTCCCTCAAATTTTAAAGTGGATTGAAATGAATGTATTAATGAGTAAAGATTTAAGGGAAAACGCATGGTTTTTTGATATGTATTACATCTAAAACTTTGGGGTTTTTTTAATCACTGTAGAAAAGACAAGACGAGAACAGACTTTTTGACAAACTGTTTTTCTGTTGAATTTTTTAGCCAAGCTGCTGTTTCAGCCCAGGTGACTTCCAGCACCGAGCCAGCGAGGCCTGCGGTTGCCCAGGCTGTCAACTCGGAACACGCTCCTGCGAACGAGCCCGCAGCGGCGCCAAACGCAGCCGTCCAGGAGAACAGGCCCCTAAACCCCAACGTTCAGATGAACGCCCAGGGGGGCCCAGTAGTGAACGAGGAGGACTTCAACCGGGACTGGCTGGACTGGATGTACACCTTCTCCAGGGCAGCGATTCTCCTGAGCATCGTCTACTTCTATTCCTCTTTCAGTCGCTTCGTCATGGTAATGGGAGCCATGCTGCTGGTTTATTTGTGAGTACAGCCTTGGATCTGAGCCGTGGAGCGTGTTGCTAGTGTATGTTCCATTTCCACTGGGAAAAATCATCTCAGTGCAAAAGTTTAGGCGTTGGTCCTTTACAGCCTGTGTTCAAAAAAAAAAAAAGGAATTGGATTTCAAACAAGATACAAGGTGATATGAAAAAACCAATAATTCTCAAAACATATTTACAGTAAGTTAATGGATTGGGATTGTAGAAATGTAGAATTTTGGGATGGAAATTTAGAAAGCGGAAGGGGAGGGGAAAGAAGTTCATATGGCTCAAGGATATGCTGGCATAAACTTAAAACACTTACTACTTGGATATGGAAGTAAAGTTGCCAAGCTAACTCACTTATATTTCAAAAATAATATTTGGGATTTGTGCAGTAAATTCTGTTAGGTGGAGATGAGGTACTGCTACTGCTAGGTCTGGTAGAATTACAGGGCCTTAAATTTCTTTAACCTCTCTGTTTTATGAAGACACATCAGTACTCTTGCCATCCCTTCCCTTTATAGCTGAAAATACCCCAGTGATGTCAGTAGAAGTGGAAAACAGCGGGAATGATTGAAATTTTAGACTGATGTGATTCATTGAAAGATTCCTTAAACTGTAGTCCAGTCCTGACAAGGACTGTTCTGTTTCTTGTGCAGATACAATAGTTAGAGCTGTCCAGTTCTGGGCTTCCCAGTGTCCCCTTCTGGGGTCCCCTCTGCTCTGCTCCCCTCTTTGGCAGGGGGCTGGAGGAGATGGTCTCCAGAGGTCCCTTCCAACCCCATAGCGTTCTGTGATTCTGTGAAATCAGAATACAGACACTTGAAAATGTAGAAGAGGCTTATTTAATTTGCAGCAGTAACATGGTTCAAGCCTTAGCTGGAGGTTTAACTTCTTTTTACTACAAAAAATAAACTAAGCTATGAAAATTAAGGCTGCCTTTGAAAATTTAATAAAACTTAAAAATTGGGAGGAGACCCAAAAGAAGTTTTCTTCATATTTAATCACAGTAAATTATTCATCTTGTGGAGCAGAAGGCTGTGAACAGCACTTCTGAAATGTAAAAGAACAACCCTCGGGAAGACCCTTCTTAATGCAGCCATCAAAGAATAGCCATCCAGTCTAGAAGTAGGACTTGCAGAAAAATATATTGTGATTTCGTTCATTTGAAAGTACTTGAAGAACTGACTGCAGTAGTTAGCTGTATGAACAGTCTTCTTATTCCTTTCAAAAGAGAGGTCTTCAACTGTTCCATTTTCTTACATAGACACCAAGCAGGATGGTTCCCCTTTAGGCAAGAGGGAGGCCAGCACCAGGCAGCCAATAATGTGGAAGTGAACCGTGATGGGCAACATGCAAATAACCCTGATCTTGAAGAGATGGTAAGAGCTGACTCGTCTTGTGAGACTCCTGTGTATTTTATTGCCCAGTAAAGCTGTAGTGCCTGGAGAAAAAGTCACCTTCCATGAAACGTAGTGGTTTTAACTGGAAAACTTTCAGCGTTGGCCTCGGTGTTGTGCCTGCTGCTTAAATTCTGTGTTTTCCCAGTCTGACAGTTACTGATTGTCTCTCCTTCAGTCTCAGACTGTCTTCATGCTAGTTATTCTTCAGGAGGTTGTTCTGGGAGCAGGTGCTTTGTGTAGGAAGATACTGCTGGTTGCCTTGTGTCAGAGCTCTGAAAAGAAGCAGTTGAATTGCTTCAATTTCTGTTTTTTAAAGGAACGACTTATGGATGATGGGATTGATGAAGAGAGTGGAGAAGACGCAGGTGAAGATGCCAATACAGAGCAGCAGCCTGGTTTCATGGCTTCTGCTTGGTCCTTTATAACAACCTTCTTCACGTCGCTCATCCCTGAAGGGCCTCCACAGGTTGGCAATTAAAGTGGAAAAGGAAGTGTGTTGGGCAACCTCGGTAGCGCTAATCTCAGTGGAGCAGATCCTAGAGAGTGTTTTAAATACAGTGCAATTTCTGAAAATTTATAATGTTATCTTTTTGATCATGGTGTACAAAAAATGTGTATTTCTTTTTTTTTTTTTTGGCTTTCTCATGCATTGAATATTTTAAGCACAAGTGGACTACTAAATGCTTTCTTTAAGATTCTTCTTTTTCTGAAGAATAAAATGTAAAGATAATGGTCTTCCATGTCTTACTTTAATTTCAAATGTGTATTATACTGAGGCAAAAGGCTTGTACTTAATCTGCACCATTACCTCTTTAAAGAGCTGTTGAAAAATACGAATGTTGACAGACCTTCCCAAATGCTGTCTATTCATCTGAAGAACTTTTAACGTCTCTTGTGTTAGTTTTATGCAGTGTATGAATTATCGCTCGGGACTTGGAGTTTATATAATTCCTGAAAGAACGCTGTAAACACAAGGATTACTTGTTAATGGCATGTTGTCTTCATGCCACAAAATACCCAAGCCTCTTCTTGGTACATCTAGAGAGCTAAAAGCTTTTTCTTGAGGCTATACTGAAGTTCATTCCAGTTGGAGATGTTTGACAGCTCTTCAAAGACAGTTGACAGTGATGGGATAGACCTTAAATGTTTGATACATACAGTGCTTTTTAAGAAAAATATAACTGTACTGGGGTAAAACATGTACATTAGGTTTTTTTAAATAAAACCTGTTACGGTAACTCTTTTGGATGTTTATATGCATATTTGAATGCAAACGACTAAATAGTGCATCATTGAGGATGAGGATATGATTGATTTGAGAGTGGAATAAAGTTATCATGGTGGCATTACCAATATTGATTGAAGTGGTGTCTTTGTAGCCGCGCATACACCGTTACAGGGGTGATCTCAACAGCATTCCTAAACTTTAATTAAAACTGAGAAAAGGAAAATTGTGTATGAGAAACAGTAGAGTCTGTTTTCAGTTGCTTTCTTTAATCATAGGCAAGAGGATTAGTTTATTTTGTTCCTAATTTGGAAGTTACCATGTGTTATCTAACTTAAAAGAATCCTTGCAGCCATTTTTATATTCCAATCAAAAGAAAGCTTATCCAGTTTTCTAATTCCCAGAAATTAGAATTAGGGGAAAGCTCTTAAATAGGTCTGAACAAGTGATAATTAAGGGTTTATTTTTTTGCTTGCTCGTGTCAAATAGCTGTAGCTATGCAGTGAAGTTTTAAAGATTAAAAGAATTTTCTTTGGGTTTGCACTCTGAAAAGTTTGTCAGGATTTCTAGGCCTCAATGAGAGATGATTCTCAATTGGAAGAAATAAATTTGAATAATGCTTTTAAGTTAAGCAGCTTAAATGGAATGCTTCTTTGAGTTACAAAATGATTCTCGTTAACAAATCTTTCATGAGGAGAAATAGATACCTAAGTCTTACAAGCATCAATTATCTTATTTGCTCTATAGGCAGCAATGATGAATAAATCATGTTTAATTATGCTGGTTTACTCCCGTGTTATTATGGAGAGCTGCTCTCAATTTAGGCTCTTTACTACGTAAACATAGAATGTGTAGACCTTAACCAAGAAATGTTACCCTTTTAAATTTGGTGGGTGGGTCTAACTTGACTAGCAGTTAAGAACTATTACCAAAACTTCTGTTTTTTAAGGAACGGCACAGAGCGGCTGTCTTGGATGTTAGAAGACTTCTTTCTGGAACACACTGAGGAGACTTCATGCTTTTGACGTGCCTGTTCTCCCTCCTCCTTCCCCAAAATTCAGTTTTTGTTTTAGGACTAGTTAGTGGACCTGTAACCTGTGCAGTTACTGGTATCCATCTCTTAGCAGCTCTTACTTGCTTCTTGCTGTCCTCATTGTTTAGGTTTCTTTTGTTTTCCAGGCTACAGGAGGCAATTGGCGGTAGCTCTCTACTATTAGCAGAGAACATTAAAAAAGTTTCTCCTATGCTGTTAGCCCTGATTTGGTTAAAAAGCATAGAATTGTTACTGCTTGTTTGTATTCAAGGATAAATTTGTTTACACGAGGTTGAGAGAGTGAAATGGGAGATGGTGTCAGTTTAGACAGAGGGGGATCCCGGGACTTTTAATCGGGTTGTAGAGCTGGAGCAGTGAGTTGAAGAAGCCAGACTTCCAGGAGAAGATTTTAAGGTCATTGAACCTCCCAGCTTCCAGAGCCTTACCAAAAGTCCAGCGAAGCAAAGCAAAAAGGTGATTACTAAGAAAAATGAGTGAGAAATAAGAATGAGATATGAAATATTACCAAAAGTAGTGAAAAAGCTGGAGGCAGAGGAAAGCAAATGAGAGCAGCAGATATAAGAGGACATGATCATGAATAAATACAGAGTAAGCATCAAAGAGCAGACTGAGGTAAGAGAGGTGCTTTTTTTTTTTCTTTTCAGAAGGGGAAAGAGCTTGATAAAAATTAGATGAGGTCTTTGTTTTATGGGTTTCTGAGCAAGTCAGATATAGAATTGATCAGCATGAAATATGTGGCAGGTGATGATTGAATAGCAATGAGACCCCTAGGAAAACAGGGGTTGTTTTGTCTTAGTTCCTACAACAGGAATACACTTACGTAGCATAAACCACAACGTGTTGTGCCTGGCTGTAGGCAAAACTAAGATGCTGAGTTGTAGCAAGCCTGCAAGGTGGGATGTAATAACAGGCCTGAGGGTGAAGGCAGTGGAAATGGTTCTGTAACATACCTGTGCATCACCCACTTCAACAGCTTTGAATACAGAAAAAGTGATTAAAATTCCTTCTTTCCTTTACCTTACAGGAAGAGCTGAAATGAGAGAGACCCTACATTTAGAGGAAGTCCATGTGTCTAATGGGAAGTCTATTCCAGCACCTGCAAGAGCTTCACTGTGTGTTGAGGCAGAGACAGTCACTCTAGAAACAGTCACAAGGTAGAAGCATATTCCATATAAAACACTCCTTGCTGTGAAGAAAACAGCACACAGATGAGATGGAGGAGGTGTATGGGAAGAGTAATGTCCACTCCTCTTTTCTGTGATCTCTGTCTCGTGCTTCCTTTAAAAAAATTATTTTGCACCTGATCTATGTCCTTACATACATCTGCTTTGGGGGCTGGAGCTCGAAGGTCTTTAAGGTGTTCTGGAGAACAAGTTTCATGAGGAGAGGCTGAGGGAGCTGGGGGTGTTCACCTGGAGAAAAGGAGGCTGAGGGGAGACCTTCTGGCTCTCTC
>JAOWAV010000012.1:46362459-46388864 GCA_028571045.1 Scolopax bukidnonensis
AGCCTCTCCTCATGAGACTTGTTCTCCAGACCCCTCACCAGCTCCGTTGCCCTTCTCTGGACCCGCTCCAGCCCCTCCATGTCTTTTTTGTGGGAAGGACCCAAAACTGGCCACAGCCCTCGAGGTGGGTACCCAATTTATTATCAAAACCAAACTGAACTGGGTTGACTGAGTGCCAGCAGAGATCCTTTCAATCAGAAGGCAGTGAAACCTAAGGTGCTTTATTTCAGGAAAGCAAACTTTGAGAGCAGTAACAAGTGGAGCAAGGGGTTCTACTGAGCTCAAGGACTTAGCTTTGTGAGCCAAGCTTTCTTGGAGCTGCTGACATCAGAAGAGCAGAACCTCGCTCAACTTTGAGTGAAGACAAAAGCTCTACAGGGAAGTGCTGCAGAGAAAACTGGGACATGAAACATCATGTCTGGCCGAACAGATTTTATGGTCTTTTGGGAGAATTTATTGCTTCAGATGGATAAGATAGGGATAAATACAAAAGCTAGATAAAGAAGAGATAACAGGAAGCTTTGCTGACAGGGGGATTACAGGGCTGGAGACAAGTTTTTAAACATATCCTTGAGGGGAAAAGAAAATAATTTTGAATAGTTCAATTCATGATCTTGCATAAAAACTAGCAGTGCTTTTAAGGATGCATTAACGCGGGCAGTCAGAGAAAAATGGGGCAACATCTCTTCCCCTTGGGCTCCTGTCCAGAGCATGTCTGTGGCCAGGCCCTAGAGTGCCAATGGCATTTCATACTGACATGAAGTTACGAGGCATCAGCAACACCAGGAGCGTGGTGATATGCTCCAGCAAGGACTGGGCTTAGGGAAACAGGATGAAACGCAGGGGTGCAAAGAGCTAGGTGAAAAAATGATTGACTGGTAACAAGAATTACTCTCACAAGCCAAGCACAGCACTTGGAAACTGCAAAGGAGGTGTGCTGGGCATGTGGGGTCAGCAGAACTTCACAAGGAGTCATAGGTAAAAAGCAGCCAGGAAAAAACATGATCCTGATGTCTTCAGGTGCCTCAAATGAGATATTGGTAGAAGGGAAGGAGTCAGGAACTCCACTGTTGAAGGTGTTAATGTGCAGTGCTGTGTACTGTTCCAGTCTTCCAGTTTCACCACAGATAATCTCCAAAGTGGACGGCACGGAGGGATGGGGCAGTTGGATAATCAGGAGAGTTTAGATCCTCTGAGAACATGAAAGCTGGGAAAGGATGAATGTTGCCTGTGAATACATTCAGGGGAATAAACTCTGGCAGGAAGAATAGCTCTTCAGTATAAAGGACAAAACTGGCCTCAAGTGGAATAGATATAAGCTCCAAGAAAAAAATCAGGGGCAGAAGATGACTCCTAACCTTGAAAATGGTGTTTTCCCAAGCAGAGTGATGGGGATGGAGACCGCAGGTGGGTGTAAGATGGTGCTTGAGGAATCCCACGACAGGGCAGAGGTCCCTTTCAGTTTGCTGTCCCAGTGCCATTACCAGTGTGTGCTGGTGGGGTTTTCTGTTAAGGAGGAATCACCCCAAATGGTGATTTGGGCACCCACGGAAGGCACCGGGCACATGCAAGAGGTGAAGCGCAATTATGGGACTCAGAATCTGTCCTCAGCCCTGGAAGTAATGCTCACCTCTGTGAAAAACCAAATGAGATTCATGAAGACACTCTGGATTTTGTTTTTATGCATCTTCCAAAACCCTAATCATAGTTGCTTTGGGTTCTTGAGGGAGCTTTCATTCCATACTCTACTGTCGCTCTCAAAAGACAAAAATCTGCTGGATGAGCCTGAACTGTCAGAGGCTTAAGGAAAAAAAAAAGTATTAGGTGCTAGCAGTTAAAATTGAGTCATGTCTGGACAGAAGTTCTATTTCTTGTGGAGAAGCCTATTATTAAGGATATGGTGGATCTTTAAACTTTAAAACTTTAAAATAGTTTCTTTGGTTTCTGGATAAATGCAGCTCTGAGTGTCTCAGACCCCTCACCAGCTCCATTGCCTTTCTCCAGTCCCTCAAGGTCTTTTTTTGTGGGAAAGGGCCCAAAACTGGACACAGCCCTCGAGGTGGGTCCTCACCAGTGCCCAGCACAGGGGGACCATCACCTCCCGAGTCCTCCCCCCCACGCTGTTCCTGACACAGGCCAGGATGCTGGTGGCCTTCTTAGCCACCTGGGCACACTTCAGGCTCAAAAGGCTAAACCTTTCCAAAGGAGTTTTTGGACTCTGGAAACAGGAATGTCCAGTGAAGTTCCCCCCTGCTGGGTTGCCCATAGCTATAGCCAGGGCTCTCGTGCTTCTGCCACCACGTGCCTGCTTGTGGAGGAGCTCTCTTCCCCAGGCGTTGACGTGTTGTTTTGGAGGCTGCCGAGGTGATGGAGTCCTGGGACTCAGACACAAATGAAAAAAGACGTAGATAAGGAAAGGCAAAGAAACGTAAGAGACAAGAAGGATGTAAAAATGCCATAATGAACTCATGTGTCTTGAGAAAACCTCTAATCTAATGAGAATGGATTTTGCTTGAGAGATTGTACTGGTACAATTAATTATTCATGGCAGCGACAGTGTTAGGATTTCATTTTATTTAAAGACCTTTAAGTGACTTGGAAAATTGGGTTAAGCTGAAAAGGAGCTTCAGAAGAGAGACAGGGGAAAGCTTTTCCTTTTATTGGCCTTGTCTAATAATTTCTAGGTAGCTATTAGAAGTACAAACACAAATTACACTCAAGCTCCAACATTCCTGCGTTAAACGTGGGCCATAAATTTGAACCACAGAAATAGGAGATCTGGGCCAAATGGGAGTGTAGATGGCTTTTTGCAGGATGGGTTAGATACCATTTAAACGACCTACTGTCACTTGTGGGGACCTGCTGTGCTTCAGCCCCGTACGTAACACCAGGCTGTGATCAGTAGCTTCTCAGGTGCATTTCCAGCCTCGGGCTCCTGATGCCTCACGTAGTGGAGTGAGGGGCTCCACGGCCTTTTCTGCTGGTCCTGGAGTAGCATGTGTGGGCACACAAGGAGAATTGCCCTAAAACCTAGAAATGGTCCTAAAAACAAAGAGCAGTCCCTCCCCTTCACCTTCGGTGCCTGAAGCTCTTTGCATTGCCCATACTGACAGGCAAAAGAGCTGTTCTGGCTGGCTGCCCCCTTTCCTGGAGAGGACAACCTCTACGATGGCCTCCGTGGGGCAGGTTGTGCCCGAGACCATGGGCCCTGCCAGGCACAGCTCATGGGAACGAGGCAGGGATTACCCTTCTCTGCCCCCCCCCCCCGAAAATCTGTACTTGATTCTCAGACAGGTTCCGCAGCCTCGGAGCTGCTAACACTTGTACACTGTTGAGAAGATTATTATTTTCTTTTTTTTTTTTTTTTCCTTTAACACATGGATGCTTAGCCTGGGAACTCTCCAGGCATCCAAGTGTTTAAAAAAAGTCTGGTTTTCTTTTTCGAATGTTTATTTGTTCCTTGCCCTGTAATTCTCTCTGTTAACTCATGGACATCATTGCGGGACAGATTTAAACCGAAGCAGACAGGCTCCAGTTCTGTTCTGTCCCTTGAAGAGTGGAGGTTTGTTTAACAGCGCTGCCGGGAGCACACTTGGAATGACTGGAATGCTCAGGGCTTTATTTTTTCATTTTTCATCACGTGCAAAGTAACCCGGCTGTGGCTGGAGATGTCCATGTGGCCACAGTGGGTACCATCCCTGCCTCGGTGGTTGGATGAGGGTTGTGTAAATTATTCACAACAGCTTCACTGAGGACGCTCACAAACAATGGACTTGGCCACCAGGAGGAACGTGGGGGATGAAGCTCGCACGGGCCGAGTCTCGGGGCCTTGGGAAATCACGTTGGGCAATGGCTCTTACAAATGAAAAAGCCTTTCTCCAAGTACTGGGCTGGATCCCGTTTCAGGCTCAGCCTGAAACCCAGAAACAATCACTCTCTTGCTTTGATGTCTGGAAGGGTTTGTTTCACAACGTTTATATCTAGCTGACTCTGTCAGGGGAAAAAATCCGATTGAAATTTCCTAATTAAGAAGTTGTTTCAATAGAAGACAATTGCCATTTGTCCCACAATCCCTAAGTGTTGTCTTACATGAAAATCCCCAACGTCTCCAAGCTCTGGCTCACCTGGAAACTAAATTGGCAAAGTTTTGGCTGGCAGAAGCAGTGTTACCTTGGTTGGTCCTGAAACAGAAGAAGAACTGCAGCCCAAGTGTTTGTTTAGACTTCCAAGAAGAAAGAACCACAGAAGGAAAAAAATCTGTCCAAATAATAAGATCTTTTCTCCCGATGACTTTTTAACGACGTTATTTTGGTGGCTAGACACTTGACTTTACAGTATGGAAAAAATCATTGTGTTTCCCGTGTGAAGAGAAAATTCAAGTCAAATAAATTCAAGTCAATTTGGTGCTCTCGTTTCTCTCCTTTTAAAGGTTTGTATTATTTTTGCAACTGAATAATATGTGTTTGACTAACCATTCTTTTTTTGCCCGTGGGTTACCTTGGGTAAGCAAGCTAATTTTAAAAATAGAGGTGAACAGTAACTTCTCAGTGCAGTATCCTAGCACAGAACACTTCTTCGACCATTCATTGTCCACCGTGGCAAATGTCAAGCTTAATCCTCTACTTGAAATTTAACTGGTCGATCCTGAAGAGTGAGGGCAGGAGGTGTTGCTTTCCAAACACAGGGCCAACCTCTCCCACCAGCTACACCAAGGTTTGTGTCTCTGGGCTCTTTGTCTGCTGCAGAGAAACTTGCAGACCTCGGTCCCGTTGACTGCAGTGAGAATGAATACCCCCTCCGGTGTAGATTTAACTCTTTTCCTGATTTGGGATGGATTTGGATATGTCCTCACCTCTGAGTATTTTTTTTAAGAAGCCATCCCATTGTTTTGGGGGTTCCTCTCTATCCCTTGCAGGGAGAAACAGGAGTTCCTTCCACAGGGCAGTAAGAAGGAATGTCATCTAGTCCTAGAGGCAGGAATCGGTGCTTGCTTTGATTCCTTTAAGGGTCTCAAACCAAGAATCCTGCAGTACAGGGTTTTTGGTCTTTTTTTTCCCCCCCTAGCAAACCAGGGAAGAGCCCTTAGAAGCATGACACCATGTGTTTTTTCTTAGGAGAAGAAACATAGTAGTTGGGAAAACGAAGGGCATCTACCAAGCTCTGTTATGTGAGTATGAGCTGACTTAAACCAGCATCAGCTGGGAGAAAGGGGAGTTGGACTGGATGATCTCTGCGGCCCCTTCCAGCTCTAAACATTCAGTGAAAGCTGGTTCCAAGCTCCAGCTGATATGAATTAGCACGGTCCCACCTGGGAGCCTTGTGCAGCTGACAGGAGAGGGCTTAACCTTGCAATGGGTTGTTGGGTCAGCTTGATCTGAGTGAGTGTTGCGTGGTGAGGAGGATCATCGTCCTTGAAGGCCGTGTTGATAAATACATGTTTTGAGGGTGTTGAGGCTCCCTGGAGGCAGCAGTAAAGTGCTGTAGGTCGCAGGAGAGCTGTGTGGGCAAAGGGCAGGTGGAGAGAACTAGGTGCTATCTTTTCACCTAGTTTCCCTTGGTTTGGACAGACTGCTGTGACTGCAAGGTAAGTCATCTGGGGCTAAAAGGTAATTGGAAAACTGCTTGGCCTTCGTGGAGGCTGACAGGAGAGAGGGCATTAAAAGCTGCAGTGAAGAGGAAAAGGGTAAATATAACGTATAACTAAACAACTTTGAAGCAGACCGAGGAAATGCTAAAAGCTAAAAGAAATGTCAGCAATCCTACGCCTGAGTCACTCACTAAGACTTCTTGAAGGCACCTGGATGTTTAGCTCCCATCCCATCTTGGTGCCTTGAGTAGCTAGAACATACATCAGGCCTTCAAACTGCGTGCAGAGCCAACGTGGGAAGGGGCAGCTGACAAAGCCGTGCTTGAAACAGTTCCCTTTGGTTCAGCAGAGCTGCCTGATAAAAAATGCCTTGGGTGAGCTCCGTTTTGGTGGCCTCCTCTGCTGGGGGCTGGGTTGCCCGTGCTGTGTGTGCTCCCCTCCCTCCTGGCCCTCGGCTTTTGCAGGTTTGGACCTTCCCCCAGAGCTGCCTGGTGAGGGTTTGACATCCCACCCCAGCAGCAAGAAGCATGTGCCTGTTGTCTTTTTTTTTTTGAACTGGGGGTTGTTTAAATACATCAGTAAAACACCGTGTACTGGGGAACAGGAATAATAAACTCCTGAAAACTCCAGGCTCCCAGCTGGTGCCAGGAGAATGAGTGATGAGGACTTTTGCCTGCAAATCCCAGAGGTAACAGGACCCCTTGATTTGGTCCAGGGAGTCTCGGTGTGTGGATGCTGCAGACAGTGGGGTAATTTTACAGAAGTGAAGCTGTTTCTCCTGTCGCGTGTCTCAGAAACCTTGGCTTAAAGGGAGTTAAAAAAAAGTGGTTAGATATAACGAAAGCACAATTTCTAGTATTTTTTTCTCTGGCCCTTAATTATTTTTTCTGCTTGCTTAGCTCAATTAAATGGGAGGGTGTGTTTGGTGCCTGATTCTCAAATTCTTGAATGTAGACCTCCTCAGCGTATATTCCTCATGGGTGTTCTGATGCTTTGCTATACAGATCTGCTCCGGTGTTGCTTCCTAATATTAGATTAATTAATTAATATTAGTTTTTCTCCTAACTCCTAGTTTAGCAGATACCGTGCGTTTCGGGCTCTTAGCAGCTAAATGTTTGGTCCTTAGAAATAACCCTCTTTCTTGGAGCCAGTTCTTGTCCCGGCTGCATCTCAAAGTTGGACTTCAAAGCTCCGTAGGGATTGGAAGTTGAGACTCATCTATGTTATTCTTAGAGTGTAAGAGCTGCTGTATTTGAAGTGCACAGTAGCTCTACTTGAACTGTAAGCTGCCTACCCAGGAACCGGCAGAATTTAGGTCAGAGCTCCAGCTGGAATTCTGCTGGAATTCTGTTACTCAGCTGAGCTTTGTATTAGAGCGTGTCTGTGCCCAGCAGTGACTGCAGTGGAGGCAGAGCGCGGTCAGATGTTCTTGAGTATCCCATTAGGCATCTCATACTCTCCAAGGCTTGGGTTTACCTTGTCTGGTGCATTTTGTGTCATAGCTGTGGTGCTTTGAAGTCCCCAGAAAGCCTTGCAAAGCTGATATCAGTCTTAAAACCCACAGAATCACAGAACGCTATGGGGTGGGAAGGGACCTCTGGAGATCATCTCGTCCAACCCCCTGCCAGAGCAGGGTCACCCAGAGCAGGTCCCACAGGAACATGTCCAGGTGGGGTTTGAATGTCTCCAGAGAAGGAGACTCCACCACCTCTCTGGGCAGCCTCTGCCAGGGCTCTGCCACCCTCACAGCAAAGAATTTCCTCCTCATGTTTAGATGGAACATCTTATGTTCCAGTTTGTGCCTATTTCCTCTTATCCTGTCCCACTGAAAAAAACCTGGCCCCATCCTCCTGACACCCCCCCTTGAAGCATTTCTAGGCGTTGATCAGATCTCACTGAGTGTTGTGTTTGTTAGAGGGAAGAGACTGTGTGCAGGGGAGTTGGTTGTGGTGGGGTGACTTTATTGCAGTTCTAGTACTTTTTTTCCCGGTAACTGGGACATGTGCAGAAATCCTCTGTGTGCTGCTCTGACTCTGTGTGAGTGATCACGCTGTGAGCGGGAGGATCTGGCCATGGGTGCGTGGCCTTGAGGATGGACGTGTCTCTGCCAAGGGAGGGACCACGTGTTCCACATGGGGTGACCTTGTCTGGGCATGAAGAATGGGGTCCCGTCGTTGGTTCTGAAGCCATAGCGTTAAACCGGAACCTCTTGGCACAGGGCTCGTATCTGGCCAAAAGCTGGTGACTGGTTTGTAAATTCAGCATCAATTTGTAGGTGTATGTGCCTGCAACACACTCCTCCTGCAGCAGAACTGCTACCCAGAAGGACCAGCTGCCTAGATGGGGGTGAGTTATGTCCCAAGATAGGAAAATAAACGCACGTACACTTTGTTGGATCTGAATTGCTCTGTTAAAATATGCTCTTCCTCTCCTCGAAACATCCCCGAGTTGCTCATCTGCTTTTAAGTTTGTTAAGAAACCCAATTACAGTGTACTCAGAGACGTTCCGTGTTATTCCTCTCCATGAATACATACTTCTGGTTAAATTCCTTTACACCCTAAACAGCTAAATGTTTAGTCCTTAAAAATGCTCTCCTTTCAACACCGTTTCCTTCATACCAGGGGCGGGTGGGATTCCCAGCCTCGGGCTGAGCTGCAGCCCTAGACTGAAACTAAATACAATGCCCTGGGACCGAGTCCCATCATCTGCAGAAGTTGGGCAAGAGGAAATGTTTCTTGTGTTAGCTCAGCTTGTGGCCACACTGGGAGAATTTGTTTTCACACCAAACAGTTGGCCGACTTCTCTCTTGGGGGGTGTGTGTGTGTGTGTGTGGAGGGAGGCGAATCAAGGACCGATCTCTGAGAGAAAAGGTTTTATTTTTACAGAGCAATAGTCCTTTCCAGAGCCACGCTATTTTTCAATGGTTGGTTGTACTTGTGTCCCTGAAACATGAGCATAAACATTTTGCCATAAACATTTTGCCATGACATTAGGGCTCAGAAGACTTGCTTATGCTTGCTGCTTCTTGTCTTCAAACCGTTGGATGAGCAGAGCAAGGTTTGGGCTGCACTGCTCTCACCTTGCTCTTATTCCCAGAACTTTAATTTTGATGGGCTGTGGTGACAGGGTTTGGGTAATTTATGAAGCCTGGGGCTGTTTGCAAAGTGTTGCTCGGCATGTTCTTTTGTTTCAGGTTGACTTCCAAGTTCAAAGAACAACGTATTTTTAAATGCTGGTTCAAAAACACCACTCACCCCCTTGATTGATTTAAAAAAAAAAAATAAATTCAGAAACTATTTCCCTTGTGCCGTTCAGTGGTATCTTGCCAGGAACAGCCTTGGTTGGGTTTGGTTTTTGACCTCCCATTGTGCAGGGAACTGAGAGCCCTCTTGGGGTCCTGGAGCTCAAGTCTCAGCGCTGAGCCTGGCTCCGTGTGCGGTAACGAGAGCGTCGCTCCGGGGCTGTAAATCACCACCCTTCAGGAGCAGGAGATGGACGCTCTTGTTGCTGTGGCAAATATTGTGAGTGAGGCTTTCCCATCTCCCTCTCCACTGGTGAGAGGGGACATGAGAGATGCTTGGGTTGGTTACTCGGTTTGGGGGGTGGATTAGGCACACCCGTGAGTTCGCTGAGCGTGTTCTTTCGCCTTTATTCCCTAAACAATATTGCATCTCTGCCAGCTAAAGGCAACACCTGCTTCCTCTTGATTCCCTTCATTTGGAGCAGCAACAATTCCTGATTACTCATGGTCCAGGTAAAGCCTTTGGGGATGGAAATGCGTCTTCTTCAGGTGAACAGGATACTTGCTAATAATTGTCTCTGTGAGACGGAGAGCAATAAGGATGACTGGCAAATGTGACAAAATATTTTCATTATTTCATAATTTTCATATTTACTGCATAACGCCTTCCTGAAACTCCCGTAGTGTTTTTCACTGATTTTGGTAAAAATCATTACCTTGGCATCTAGCCCATTTCGTTAGAAGACAAACCTGGATAGTGCACAGAGGCTTTTAATTTTTCGCACGATGTCAGAATTATCCCCTCCTGGTTAGAACGGAGATCACAGAGGATTTGCTGTGTCTGAGCCTGGCAAAAGTCCAGGAGCTACTTTCTACTTTTTAATACCAATTTTAGAGTATCTTGTTGATGACTGATGGACGGCACAACCGCTTCCGAGCGCTAGGTGGTACTCTTAAAGAAGAAGAAAGTCTTGCGTTGCCTTCTAAAAGTTACTCTAACTTGAGCACAGTTCTTGAGCTCTGGAATACTTGAATTCTCTGCAATACTGAACCACAGCTCAGTGCCAAATCCTGGCGTGCAACACAATGGCTTATAAGAAAAACGTACGTAGTGGAGAGGAACTGGGAGACATATACAGGAAAGTTGGCAAATATCTACTGCTATTCCACTTCTTGCTGGTGGGGACTAAAAGTGCCTGTGAATGGCAAAGCATTGAGTACAGGTTGTGCAGTCACATCTAGCTCTGGTTTTGCCTTTTAGGGGTGTATTTTTATTTTTATTTTTTTTTAAATTTTGCCTGTTGGTATGTACTCTGTTTCTTCTATTTCCCTTCTCAAGTCCATTCAGGAAGACCACAAATTACTACTGAAAGAAAAGGAAGGCAACATTAATTGCCTGCTGTTTGATATCCTTGAGCTTATTGCCTAATGGTGTAGAATGTGGATTTTGGAGGACAAGAGGGATTGTGGAGGTTGAGGAGAATAACACGGAGACCTCTCTGGAAAGGAGAATTCGCTTTATTTTCTGGCTGAGGAGAGGGAAAAAGAAGATCATGGAGAAACCTTAGCTCTTTAATCACTGTCTTAATCTAATTTGTCAACCAGTTTCTTTCCTTGCGATGGTGGCCTTGCCAGTCACCAGTGGTGTCCCTCGGGGCTCAGTTTTGGGGCCACTCTTCTTTGATATCTTTATCCATGATCTGGATGAGGGGGTTGAGTGCACCCTCAGTAAGTTTGCAGATGACACCATACTAGGTGGGAGTATTGACCTGCTTGAGGGTAGGAGAGCTCTGCAGAGGGACTTGGACAGATTGGATCAATGGGCCAAGGCCAATGGGATGAGGTCAATAAGGCCAAGTGCCAGGACCTGCCCTTGGGTCCCACCAACCCCCTCCAGTGCTCCAGGCTAGGGGCAGAGTGGCTGGAGCTGCCTGGCAGAAAAGGACCTTGGTGGCCAGCCGGCTGAACATGAGACAGCAGAGTGCCCGGGTGGCCAAGAAGGCCACCAGCATCCTGGCCTGTATCAGGAACAGCATGGCCAGCAGGATCAGGGCAGTGATGGTGCCTCTGTACTGGGCACTGCCCGTGCCTCTGTACTGGGCACTGCCCCTTCTTGGAGCCAAATCCTTCTGGGGTGACTAGATGCAGCTACAGCCAAGATAAATGGAAAGGGATTAGCACTTCCTTACAAGTTTATCTGGGGAAAGCACTGCACTGACAAGCAAAGTGCCGCTCTTGTTGTCCTGGGTCGGAGTGGAGCAGAACCAGCTTTCTGTCCTGTGAGAGATGCTCTTGCTCTTACTCGTTGTTGTGGTGATTGGGTTCAGCTGACTTGGTTGTTTACCCCGTGGAGCGGTCCCACCTGTGGGGAGGTGACCCAAACTGATTGATAGGGTGTTCCCTCCCATCTGCCATGCTTGATATAAAAGCTGGGGGATCAAAGGGGTCAGGTTGGCTCCTCTTCAAGGGTTCTTCTTCAATGAGGGGGACACTGTGAGTTTGTCTACCTTCCTCCCCATCAGAGTGTTCTGAAATCCAGTTCCCGT
This sequence comes from Scolopax bukidnonensis, assembly GCA_028571045.1. Lineage (NCBI taxonomy): Eukaryota > Metazoa > Chordata > Aves > Charadriiformes > Scolopacidae > Scolopax > Scolopax bukidnonensis. The sequence continues at coordinate 46,373,835 of JAOWAV010000012.1, forward strand.
TCTTCACTGAGACCAGTCTGGGACTTTCCTAGGGCCTTCAAGTGGCATCTCTGTGGGAGCCTGACACAGGTTTGTACATATATTTATATATATCATATCTACTTCATTATTTCCTTTTTAATTTTATTGTTTATATTTCCTTAAAGTCTTGTCATTGGCCAACCTGACCCAAACCATGACACTAGTAAATATGTAGCAGGTGATTTTATCAAATTTTTACCCGCAGTGGATTTTGTTAGGACTTTGCCATAGCAAGCAGCAGTAAATTTGGCAGCCCTTACCAGTACGTGGGAGTGTTTACTGCCTCCCTTGGAGAGTAACTTTTGACTATCTCAATGAAAATAAGTGTGTGTGGATGTGTTGATGGTGCCGAGCAGTGGGTGTTTCCAGAGCAATTAGCAGCCCCCTACACCATAGTAGGCTGGTGAGAGGCTTGGAAATTGGCACTGCTTCTGTGCCACCTACTCTGGCTGTGAGATGGGAAGTGTGATGTTGCAGAACAGGGTGAGGATGGTCTAATCCTGGCATGAACTCTGCTTGCTCAGCTTCTTGGATCACAGAGAACTCGAGACAGCTATTTATTTTCCTGAAATCATTAAGCAAATATGCCAGCTGTCTTCTCTTGGTGGCTGAGCTTTTCTGATGTTAATAGGCTGCTCCTCCTGATAAATTAAGGCTACCGATCTAATCCTGTCACCCCCTTCAGTAGCATATCCACTCAACAGTGCTAACAGATACCTTCCCTGCTTTAAACAAGTCCCATGGGATATTGTCTGGCTCTGATTTAGGAAGCGACTTCAGCATCTTGCTGGTTGTTTTCATTTCTGAAAATATTTTGCATTAATTTACGCTTGGAAGAGAAAGAAGTTGAGGCAGCAACTGGTGCTGGAGAGTCTAGAAAGGGCATTGTGGGGGCAGAACTTTTGTCTGCAACTGTTTTGAAATGTGTTGTAGGACTTTTCTGAACCCACAGAGGGTGCAGGCCCCTTGACCTTGTCCTTGTATGCTACAAATTGGAATATGGTCTCATATTTTGTGCAGCTGAGCAAGGGGTGATAAAGAGGAAACGCAGCTAGTTTCTATGCACTAATTAACCCTGAGCATCTTGCTTTAGCGTCCTGAGGGTTAAAGGCTCAAACAAGAGCTTAAAGGTCTGTGGCATCAGACTTAAGTGCCAAATACCCCCAAATCATGCTGAGTATGTTGTACTGTGGAAGCAGAAAGGAAAAAAAAAAAAGGTTAGTTGATCAGACCTGAAAAAACCCCGCAGCCTGTACTAAGGGGTAGAAGCCACAGACTGAGGTCTGGAAGCCTGAGAGTTGCCAAGCACCCTGAGGACAGGCTGCTCGTAGCTCACAAGTGGTGTTTTTAATGAAAGCTTCTTTGCAAATGCCAAGTCCCATAATGTTCTAGACGTTCCTAAAACTGTAAGGAGGAGAGAGCTCTTTTAATTAAGAAAGGATTGTTTATGTTGTGCAAGACCTCGATTGTCAGAATATGTAATGAGTTTTATATTGGTGTGTACTTGTAGTATCCCTTTTTGCCTTCAGTAGGGAATTTGAGTGCTTTGAGGACTTGCATTAAACCTCGTTAGTGTCTTTGAAGCTCTCCAGCTGATGCCTTTAATCAGGAAGGATAAGTCTTTAACCTGTTGGTTCGGGGAGGTGCCTGCACAGATGCTCAATGTCCCACTTGACACACACACAGGCTGGCCCACAGGCTTCAGGTTCACAGTTTGATGGGTGCCTCAAGCCAATCCTGTCTCCTGTGTTACTTGGAAATACAGCCCTGGGTGATGTCTGCCAGGCAGCTCCTAATGAGAAGAGCCCTCCCTGGAAGGGGTGAGGCTGCTGGTAATGCCAGCTCTCTGCTGGTGTGAATTCCTGTGCTTGGACACAGAGCAGAGAGTGTAGGGTTAATGAGAAGCAACCATGTGTTACAGAACAAAAGCTTTCTAGTTCATTTAACTGCTTAAGTAAAACATCTCAGAATCACAGAATTGTCATGGTTGGAAGGGACCACAGCACCACCACCACACACAACACCCCAACACACCCCAATAACATTGGGCACTAGAACGTGCCCTGAAGAGCCACGTCTACACGTTTCTTAAATCCCTCCAGGGACGGTGAGTCCACCACCTCCCTGGGCAGGCTGTTCCAGGGCCTGACCACTCTTTCAGTAAAGTAATTCTTCTTTATATTTAATCTAAACCTCCCCTGCCCCAACTTCAGACCATTTCTTCTGGTCCTGTCATTATTCCCTTGGGAGAAGAGACCAACCCCCATTTCTACACCCTCCTATGAGGGAGCTGTAGAGGGCAATGAGGTCTCCCCTCAGCATCCTCTTCTCCAAACTAAACATGCCCAGTTGTACCACCTCTCCTCATAGGACTTGTTCTCCAGACCCTTCACCAGCTTGGTGGCTCCTCTGTGGACATGCTGCAGCACCTCAATGTCCTTCTTGTATTGAGGGGCCCAGAACTGGGCGCAGCCCTTGAGGTGGGGCCTCACCAGTGACCAGTCCAGAGGCAGGATGACTTCCCCAATCTTGCTGGCTATGCTGTTCCTGACACAGGCCAGGATGCTGGTGGCCTTCTTGACCCTCTAGCTCATAAAGTTGCTATTACCTTTGCAGGTTTTTATTTTTTCAGTAATCTTTCATTTACAAACTGAAGGGATCGACTGGTACGCCAGCATCCAGTGGGTTTCTCCCTCTGGATATAAAGACTAGAGAGAAGAAGTAGTGGTGGACGTGGTCTTCTAGATCAGTGTTGTTGTAATTGGGATTCTCAGGGCAAGAGCAAGGCATGAGGGCTGTGAAATATCCCTTCTAGCTCTAGCACTTTCCCTAATGAACAATAGAAAGGGTGAGATTTGGGGTGTGCAGATGCTTCAGGTCTCTTAAGGCAGCACGTCCTGAAACTTGCTTTTCCCCAGCTGTGAGAGCTGATCTCTTACCATACGGTGAAAAAAGAAAAAAAAAAAAAAGAGATTTGAAAAGAAAACAGCAAGGATGATTGCAGTGAAAGAGTAAATGTAGTTTGGAGCTAGGGGGAACCTTTGTTTTGCAGATTAGTTTCTGGCTTTCAGCCTGATTCAGGAAACCACTTCTATGAAGAGAATGAAAGATTAAAGCCAGAAATTTAATTGCTTAAGAAAAAAAGATTTACTACCCATGAGGTTCATTGGCATCCAAAATAAGGCCTGTTCCGTAGCGTACGCCGTGTCTCAACCGCGCTGAAAACTACTGCAGAGCAAAAGAAATCCTTGCATCTCCAAGAGCAGGCTTCTAGTTCCACCACAAGAAAGTGATTTCTCAATACCACTGGAATGTGGTTTCCAGCGCAGAATTTCTGCTTACGATATTCTTCTGTCATCTGGTGAATTTAAAGAATGAAATTACAGGCAGAAATATTTTGTTGTTATAGATCAAATAAATTAAGGCCCAGTTAGATGAATAGCTTGCTGAGTTAGCCATAAGACACTTTATTTTTCTTCGTGTCTCATTCATATAAAGTAGTATAAATGTTGCTTTTCTGGCTATTAGCGTGTGATACAACACATACTGTGTTTTTGTAGGACAGGGCCAAGAAGACAGCTCTTCTAGTGTAAAGCGGGACAGCCGAGAGCCTTTAGAAATGCCAACTCGGTATTTTGCAAGCTGTCCTCTTATGACTGATTGTTATGAAAAAGGAAAAGAAATAAACAAAACCAAACATACTATAACGACATGCATTGGGGCTTTTGTTTTCTGAGGGAACATTGCTGTGGATTACCTGCCTGGTGGGATAAGGGCTTTCCTTTCCCTAAGGCAAGCTGCAGAGCTAATGGAGTTAAAATCCTGAACGTTTTCTGACTTACTATCTTTTTTTTTTTTTTGCATGACCAGAGCATCTAGAGCCTCTAGTAGAAACTGTGATCCCTCGAGAGCTTTTAGGGGTGCTCAGCATGGTACAGGCATTGGGGTGATGTGGTCTCCTTGTTGGAGCACACCAATCCTTGCTGGGTGACATACGACTTGGTGGCACACGCAAGAAAAGCCTCTTCCCAAGCCTTCCCCCCTGCCTAAAACCATTTATTCCTCACTACTTGGCTAGGCTTAACCTTGGTCTTTGTGTTGTCTGAAGCAGAAGTGTTACTATGTGAGTTCTTGGCTCCTGACAGCAGTTGGCATCTGCCAGCAAAGCCTCATTGGATTTGTAGCTGCCGTGAGGTTAGTACTCTGAGCATGTAATGCTACACCTTTCCTGGCATAAAGAGCAAGATAATTGAATTAACAGGAGGAAAACATTAGCGTGGAGCAGCTTGAGAGGCAGGACGAAGGCTGAGCCAAGTCCACTGATGTTTACTCCTGTGACGTGGTCACTGTGACTGATGACAAAGTTGGAAGGGTAGACAGCTGAGGTCAACGACAGGTTGAGGGTGAAGCTCCTCTGCTCTACGCTGCCCTGCAGTGGGGTTCTTTTAAATGTCAAACAAAAGATGAAATAAGGGCATGGAGTTGGCTCTGGAAAGACTCCCCCTGTCCCCCACCCCAGTACTTGCTCAGCATATTTTTATTAGGAGAAAAAAAAAATACTTTCCAGTTAGTCAGCTAAAAGACCTGTATTCGTTTATTCCATTTGACTGAACCATGGAGGTCTGGGGGGGGGAGAAGTTCAGTGCTGCGCTTGGGAAGCAGGACGTGTGGTCTTCCCTGCTGCTAACAGGAGGCTGGTACTCGATATCTCTGTCCTGCCACTGGTGTCAAAAATAGGATTAAAAAGTGGCCCTCAGGTGTGAAACGGCCTGTTGAAAAGTCTCCTAATTTTCCCCAGCATTAAAATAATACGTGGCTGAAGCTTCACTTTAGCGCTGGACCACGGGGCATTGGCTGTATGCCCCCCAGGGTTTCCCACCATTAATCTACCTCCTTGCTGGTGCTGGTGGAGCACTAGCCTGGCCAAAAGCAGCCCTGGGAGCTGCAGGTGCAGCTCTGTGGGACAAATTCCTGCTGCTGAGGGAGAGCCTTGAGGCACAAAGGGAGAATTGCAGAGATGCTTTCCCAGTCCTTTTACGCTGGAGGAGCCTCTGCTTTGCAGGAGTGTGCGTGTTCACAAAAATAGCCCCTTGCTGAAGAGTGAACTACGAGCCTCTGGGCTGTGATGTGTTAAACACGTGCAGTCTGAGGCTTTCTGGTAGCCTCTGGCTGATGTTACCAGTGAAGGCCCCATTGAGCTCAAGTGGAGCAGGACAGCACCCAAGAGACAGATGGATCATGAGAGGCCTTTCCCATGCAAACCTCTGGATGTCAATGCCTTGCAGATGCTATGAAAGAACTAAGCACAGGTTTGTAAATGGAAAAACAAGAGGGTCATGATGTAAATATTGCTGGGTTGGAAAGCCTTATCTGTAAAGAAAAAAAAAAATGCACGGTCAGTTTTGCCAACCCAAGCCAGAAAGCTCTTGGAGTGCAGAAGAGTTGTGAGATGAACACCTGGCTAGAAGAAAAGGCCTGAAACATGATGGCTGTGGGCCAAGCTCCAGCATGGGAATGAAGACTATAAATCAGCAAACTTTCTCACTGCCATCAGTGCCTGAGTAGGGTTTCAGCAGCGTGTGTCTCCCTGGATTGTGCAGGCGTTGCTGATCCCAGGGTAGGTGGTCTGAGGCTTTCATTGTTCCTCTGACTCTGGTTGCCATCCTCCCCCTGACAAGCCAGTCAGGGATTTATGGTGGGAGAGCAACCTGAGAAACACTGCTAGACCAGCAGGGAAGCTTTCCTTGAGGTGTGATGTTCAGAGCAGCAGAGCAGAGACCTGGCTGCAGCTTGTGAAGTGGCTGTCTCGTGGGGTTGGAAGGGACCTCTGGAGACCATCTCCTCCAACCCCCTGCCAGAGCAGGGCCACCCAGAGCAGGTCCCACAGGAACATGTCCAGGTGGGGTTTGAATGTCTCCAGAGAAGGAGACTCCACCACCTCCTTGGGCAGCCTCTGCCAGGGCTCTGCCACCCTCACAGGAAAGAAGTTCCTCCTCATATTGAGGTAGAACTTCTTATGTTCCAGTTTGTGCCTGTTCCATCTTGTCCTGTCCCTGGGCACCACTGAGCCCTGTCCTTCTGACACCCACCCTGTTTAAGTATTAATAGCTGTTGATCAGATCCCCCCTCAGCCTTCTTCTCCAGACTAAAAAGACCCAAGTCCTTCAGCCTCTCCTCCTAAGAGAGATGTTCTAGGCTCCTAACCATCCTTGTAGCCCTCTGCTATCCCCTCTCCCAGCAGTTCCCTGTCCTTCTGGAACTGGCGAGCCCAGAACTGGACCCAGTGCTCCAGATGGGGCCTCCCCAGGGCAGAGCAGAGGGGCAGGATGACCTCTCTTGATAGGCTGTCCCTGTTTCCCAGCCCATGCCCAACACATGCCAGGACCCTCATTCTCCTGCCTTGTCTCTGCATCGCTACCTGGCAGAGCTGATCCCTTGGGAAGCAGCATTTTAAAATAAACAAATAAAATACCAGCATTTTTCACCTATTCTGGTTCCAGGATGAATAGGCCACCACAAGACTGGCCACCTTTTCACTTTGAAAAGGTGTGTTTTCTCCTCATGGAAAAAATAATTGACATCTCCAACCCAGCAGCCGTGTCCTTGTGCTTCCGAGCTGCTTCGTGTAACCAAGGAGAAACAAAGACCTAATCATCGGCTCTAATCCACTGATCAAAGATAATCAAATATATACAGTGGAAAAACTAAGCAAGCCCTTCCGTTCCTTCTAAACCTCATGAAATTTTTCCTGGATTTGGGAAGACCAGAGCCTAAAAAAAGTAATCTTTACAGTGGAAACTCTCTAGCAGTAATACTTTAAATTTTTAAAAAAACGTTGTCATTTCCTAGGTTTGCCACTTCTGTTTCTTGTTTTCAAGCAAATATTTTAAAATAGATTCACGGTCATTCTAAGGCTTGCTGACTGTCCAGAAGAGAAGATGAGGTCGCAAAACTGCACAATTCAGTTTTTGTTGTTATTGTGATTACTAACAGAGAAGTAGTTAAAACAGTTACATTTAACATCTCAAGTTTCCAAGTACGCTGAAAGCTGATTGAGGATTTACCCTTCTTTCTTCTATGTAGAAATGGAGTATAAAGTTTATATAGGTAACTTCAGTTCTGGGCAAGCCTTGATAATCGTTCTCTTTACTAGCACAGTTCCTACCCATAGGCAAACCAAAGAATTGAGAAAAAAAAAAAAAAGAAAAGAAGTCTTAGTGATTAATCTGCAGACAGGATGTGAGCCATCTTCATTGTTTTCCATGCGTTCACTAAAATACTCCTGGCAAATCCCGTCCCTTTATCACCCTAATCCTCTGAGCCTGGAAGGAAAGCGCAAAGGCGTGTTCCAAATGGAAGAGCACCCTCAGCCCTTCTCCTCGTTAACGACTTGCTTTTCAACATTGCATGGACTTGGGGTGTTATTTGACTTAAGATTGAGCTCTTATTAGTATATCCCAGACAGATGATTCAGTTTTCCATCTCCAGAGCCTCAGATGACAATGATTCCCTTGACACAAAATGAAGGGGTTGGTTTGTGTGTGTGTGTCCAAGATGCCTCCTACCACTGGACTTTCTCCCATTGGGGTTACTATTTGTTCTGGAAATACCGACTTCTGAGTCTGGGAAAGCAAAGCCCCAAGGCAACATGTTGTCTCAAAGGAGTCTGGGGCTGTACATCTGAAATGCTCTACTTTTCTGCTAGAGACAGCAGTATAAACTGTATTTATTACTTTTTTAAGAGACATTAGCTGTGTAAACTGTGGGGTTTTTTGGTTTATTAGTTGTATGTATCTGCCGTTCTTGATAAAAAAAAAAAAAGGCACAAGAATCAAAATCACCGATATTGTTTGCCAGCAAACAATTTATTATGGTTTTTACTCCCCGGGCACAAAACTCTTCTGTGGCTTCATCTGGCAAAACCCTTCGCTGCAGCCTGGTGCTTGGTGTATCGTGGGAGGCTGGGGAGACATGGGGAAGCCCCCGAGAGGAGCGAGAGCTGGGGTAGAGAGAGGCTCCTCCAAGCAAAACCTCAGCCCCTGGGGAGCAAGACCTGGTGCTCTGGATGGAGGGGGGGTGGGTTTGCAGAGAGTTATCAGTCAACAGCCCTAAGCCCAGACCCCTTGCAGCTGGTAACAGATCTGCTCATTCAGCCCGGCCGCTCAGGCATGGAAAATCAAAGAAGATTGAAATCTGTTTAGAGAAAAGGAGCGGGTGGGGAGGGGGAAACCCCAACCTTCAGTAAACTCCAGGCTACCAGAAAACCCTCCTCGAGGCAGGGTTGAAGATTCGTTTAGCACTTCTGTTTTTAAACGAGCCTCTGTTGCTAATTGATCTGTGACATGGAGTCCACCCACCTCTCACGGCAGGAAATTAGAAATACCTACATTTGGGTTTCATGATTTGGGTTTATGTCAGTTGCAGTTGATAGAAATATTGATGTTTCTCATACTGTAGTTATTCATAAGCCCATAATTGCCTTCAAGCAGACTGGGGAAGGATGCAATTCCATCCTACCTTTATTTGGCTAACGACCGTTTCAGTCTCTTATTTTTTCAATTGGACACAAAAAAGCTCTTATAGGGTACGTGCAGCTTTACAGCTGGGCACAGAAGAGTTTATAGGTTTTTTTTTTTTAAAAAAAGCAACCCCGAATTTCTGCATTTATGTCTAAATTGTTATAAAACATATGATTCACTCTGGCTGCCTTCAGGCTTCCAAGTATTTCTGCGAGTGGAGGTATATACTGGCTGCAGCCAGACTTGATCCTCAGAGCGAGGATCCCTTCTCCTCCTTGGTTTGTTTTTTTTTTATGGTAAGGAAACCTAGGCACGTCCCAGAAGCCAGAGGTGCTGCATCATCTGAAAAATTCTCAGTCTGGATGCTGAAGGGACCAGAAGCCCAAAGGAATACCACGGCACATCCCAGTGGGAGCACAGGAACCTATGGTCGCCGTGGAGCAAGGGCACAATGGAGAGATCTCTGTGGTCCCTCTCATGAATATGCTGGTGGGAACAATGTGTAAGAACAAGCTTCTCTATGAAAAAATATTTCTGTTCTCCCTGAGTGGGCCAACATCAAAGAGAAGAGGTAGTAACAAGGCTGTGCATCAGGGAAAGCACCTCAGGAAGAAGCCTGTCTGTGGTGACCGGGCTTTACGGGAACCAAAAGGACTAGTATTTTTGGGGAGGAAGGTTCACCGCCATGTCCCAAAGGCAAGGCTTACGGAGCCTACTCAGTTAACTCTCCAGAGAGGTCCCTCAACACCTGGTGGTGCTCAGCATCCTTCTGCCACAGCTTGGTGCCTCCTGGCTAACAGTTTACGAAGTCCAGAGAGCACTCTCTGGCTGAAAGACACTAACGATGGAAATGCAACGCGAGTCATTATTGTTATGGGCCTTTCATGTTCTTACTCCAATCACTGATGCACCTTCTCTGTCCAGCTGACCAAGCAGTATTTCTTGCATTATAGGATTCTGATTCCTCTTCCATTGTTAATGTTCATTACTTTCTTGGAGAGCTACAATTTCATTATTAATACATCAGTGTAACAGGGCACAGATTACATAAATGCATTTCTGAGCATTAGTTAAATATTGGTTTTAAGACCAAAGTATGCTTCCCCTGCCAACAATATGTTCCTTCTTGTACAAATACTTTATGGCTACGATTGCAAAAGCACATGGAAAAGGCTTTTATTGACTTTAAATAATATAGCAAAGTAAATACTTGCTTACCCTCTTCTGCTTCTAAGGAAAACCAGGTGGTCACCATGAATGTTTGAACCTGTCCAATGATAATACCAGTAAATTTAAAAACTGTTTATTACCTTTTTATGAGAATTGAAGAGTGAGGTCCTAGTGGCTGATCTGTGTCAATGGTACAACCTCTGGCTGTGGTGTGGTCTCCCTAACTTTGATGGCCTTGTCTAGCCCTATCTTGAGAACCGATGTTGTTTGAGCTGAGGAGAGTCCACAGGTGAGTGGTGGGATGAGAGCAGGGCGGTGACCGTACTCTAGTAATCACCAGTTTCAGAGCTGAAGGTGGTCCACAAGCTGACCAAGCTGCAAATGGGTATCTGGTCTGTGGATGTGATGTAGCCAGAGTATTTCTTTGCTGCTCCCAGACCTGAGCTGCAGCTGCCTGAGGGATTCAGGAGGATCAGAGCTAGTTTTTGTTGATCCTGTCACAACAGCAGCTGAGTGCTTGGAGTATCTTGTTGTGTTGACCCCCTTGGGAGGCAGGGGGCTTCTACTGTGTCATCTTCAGAGCTGCCAAATGCAGTTAGAGATAGCTGGGGCCAAACTGTGCAAAACTTCCCTCGTTCTCCTGGGCAGAATCAGGTGTCTCATTGCGTGTCTAGATGGCCACCTCCCTCCCCACCAGCCTGGGACAGATGGACATCAAGGCCACAGCTGGCTGCACCAGGGATCTTCTGTCCTGTGTTGATTCCTGGTGTCATTTTGGTCCATCATTATGAGTGAGACAGTCTCCACTCTCCAGGTGGTTTCTCCTGAAACATAGCATAGGGATGGGGCTGCTTTAGAGGAAAGTTCCTGTGCTTTAATCCTCACCCCGTGCTTTCACGTTTTTGCCTTAAAGCTGAATTCGGGGGTTATTCAGAAATCCTCTGAGCAGGAACCCTCTCAGTCCATCTGGGGAAGCCTTGATACTCGTGCTGCTGCACTCACCGGTTTTAGCACATCGTTTGGGGACCTCTTTAAAATGCAAGCTGGTTATGTTATCTCCTTTATAGATATTTGCAGGACTGATGTTCTGGTGGATTAAATTATTTTATACACTGTAAACATTAGGCTGATGGAACTGAAGTGCTGAGGTCCTTTTTTAATCAGAGGCACCAGATTAACTCGCTTTTAGTCTTTCAGAAACTCACTTACTCTTAATGAGTTTACCATGATATAGGTCCACAAATTTCCTGTCTAGCTTCTTTTGGCACTCTGAGATAAAAATGCCATCTGGGAAGGAGATTTATTGGTTTTGAAATTATGTCCCTTCCTTATCACCTTGTTTTGCTGGCCCTGAGCTCATCCCAAGATAGCAGTACTTCCCTAGACAGCATCAGTTTCTGTCAGACACAAATTGTGGAAAAATTAATTTAAAATACCTTGACCTTTCTACCCCAGTAAGATAGGGTGGGTTTTTTTTTCCCCTACTAAAACCTCTTGCTAATGTAAAATGCTTACATATATGCATATAGAAATGTGTATGCATGCAAATATATAAAATCTCTTGCCGCTTTTTGTTCTGCTCTGCTCTTCTTCCACTGTAAATTCTGCCTCAGTTTTGTCGTGGAAGGATTTATATTTTATACCCACACTTCTTTTGGGGAAATGAGCTTGGAGTTTTGAGCAGCATCTGTTGTGCTCTAGGATGCTGATGCTGGCCGGTGTGTGTGTTGTCTGTGCCATAATTTTTTTATGCCCCTTAGACCCTTTAGCTTGATGCACTTTTTGCTATTTCACTCATCGTGGGGCTGCCTCAGATGGAGGGGTGGCTGCAGATGCTGAGTGAAGCTTGGTTGAAGCACCACAGGTTCTTCCAAAACAATGTGAGGATGGGGACTTCCCAGCTCCCTATTTCCACGGCTTGGTGGGGCTGCAGGAGACTGTAAAACATGGTTCTATCAAGATGGCACCAGAGAAATGAACACAAATACTCACTTCCTGAAGGGCGGGCAGGACTGGACTCTGCCCTGTACCCAAAAACCAAGCAAAAGGAGAAAAAAACTGGAAAAAAACCAATATTAATGGCTCTAGAAGCTGCCAAGGCTTGCACAGTGTGCACGTTCACTTGTGTTAATATCAGATAGAGAGAGCTCGTGGATAACCCTGCGCACTGGAGCTCTAGCAATAGTACTTGAAATCTGCTCAAGACCTTTAAAACAAAATAATTCTATATCTTTTTTTTTCTAAAGTTTCCATAGAAAATACTGGGTAACCAGCAGTTCCATAGAAAAGATGAAGTAGAAATACATTTCTTGTTTTGTCTATGCGACCTGTAGGATTGTTATTCCTTTGTACTCAGACTTTGATGTCAACTTTGATATCGTGGGTCAAGTTGCCTGAATGGCATTGCTGCCCAGACCCTGGCGGTGACTGCAGAGGTGCTGCTCCTTCGGTGAGTGAAGAAATAGTGGAGACAAAAACCAGTTTCTGTTTTCTGAAGCACATGGATAAAGGGTTGCCTAGAGAAAAGGAGGCTGAGGGGAGACCTTCTGGCTCTCTCCAACTCCCTGAAAGGAGGGGGTAGCCGGGGGGGGTCGGTCTCTTCTCCCACGTCCCAGGCGATGGGACAAGAGGAAATGGCCTCAAGTTGCACCAGGGGAGGTTCAGATTGGACATTAGGGAAAAGTGTTTTCCTGTAAAGGGTTCTTGCCCATTGGACTGGGCTGCCCAGGGCAGTGGTTGAAGCACCCTTCCTGGAGGTGTTCAAAAGTCGGGTTGACATGGTGCTGGGGGACAAGGTTTAGTGATGGTTTATTTGTCAGAGTGAGGTTGATGGTTGGCCTAGATGATCTTGAAGATCCCTTCCAGCCTTGATGACTCAATGATTCTATGGATCAGGGGAGGGTGCAGCAATTTGTGGAGATGTTCATGACATCATTTATTGATTACAATAATAGAAAATTGTAATAAGGCATCTATAGTTTACCAAAATTTGCTCTGTTGCTCATGGCTGACTAAATTTGGAAGGAATTACAGAATCACAGGATGATATGGGGTTGGAAGGGACCTCTGGAGATCATCTAGTCCAACCCCCTGCCAAAGCAGGTCCACCCAGAGCAGATTGTACAGGAACGTGACTCCTGGGCATTATGCCTGGGCATAAAAAAATCAGTTCTGCTGGAATTTATTAAATAACATTTAGAGGTCTGTGCAGTGTTAAGTGGTGAAATTAACCTTGTGGCAATGCAACCATGCGTTGCATGGCAGCAGAAGGCTGCTTTGAGGAACGTATGTGAAGCGCAAGGTAGGAAATGGTGTTTCTTTGAAATGTCTCTTAAAAGCATTGCCTTACTTCCCCTGCAGTTGGGCTTTATTCCCATATGTCTGTGTCACTTCACGTTCCTCACAGCACAATGTTCCTCTGATGTAGGAGACTGATAGTTGATTAGTTTCAGGGCATGACTTGACAATGGTTTTTCTTTCCTCTGAGTCTTTGTAGCTAGGGGGAAGGAAGCTGATACACAAGCAGAATTCAGTTTTGCTTTACCTCTCTGTGAAATTTGTGCTTAATGATCTCGACTCTTCCTGGGCGCTGTGTTTTTACCAAACTGTCCTAATCCAAGCACTGATACTGCTTTCACTTAGCGTCTGAGCTCTGATGAGCTGTCAACACTTGATGCTGTCCCTCTCTCTCCTCAGCCTCCCGTTTACGAGTGGAGTATTTGACTCTCTCGGTGGCTCTGGGTCGGCTGGAGAGATAGGGTGATCTTTATGGGACTCTTTTAGGTGAATATTTTGTGTTTGTAGCCCTGCTAATGGAAGATGTGAGAGCCACATTGCCCCTACCCCAGTGCTCGCGAGGGAAATTATCATCATGTCAAATTGCAGCGGCTGACTCCTGCCAGACAACCCCCTGCCTTATCTTATCTATCTACATTTTTCTTAATGTCGTGCTCATCATCGTGGCATCTAAGTGCCTTAAAAGTTTTTCCATTGCTTCAGAGGAAAGATGCATTTATGTGTGTGTCAGTGGAAAACTTTCCCTGGTTCTGGTTACTGGCTTGATCTGTGTGAACAGGGGTGATAAAGGTTAAAGTGAAATAGCCCTGAAAAAGTGACCTGCCACTGCAACATCCTTTTACTTGACAAAACTGATCCTTGTTGATGTTTTGTCCGAAATATGTCACGGGGTTTTTCCTTCTGGTTATGTTTAGGGATTAGCTGGATTCTGCAGTGCTTCTGGCAGCGGTGGTGGGGTGACCCAGCATCCCTGACACAAGCCCGTGCTCAGCTCCAGTTCATGCTCTTGCAGGATTAATCTGCTGCCTTCAGCTGAGAGTGATCTTGGGTCTGGTTTGAAGCCTTTGAGGCTTTTTTTGGTGGCTAAATACGACAGTTTGGCTTCTGTGTTTGAGTTTCATCCTGCAATGTGCGTCGTAAGAAAACCCCACACAAAGGCTGGTGAATGCTAAATAAGACAATTTGTACTGGGAATTGCCAAGATGGCAAGGAGCCCCCCAAGGGATTTGCTCTTCACTGGTCACATTTCTGAGCAAGGCCATCGTTTATGTCTCATAAATGTCCTGGGATGTCAGTTATACCCTACTGTTTTTCAACCTGTACAAAAAAGCATGAGAGTTTCCTAAGAGTATTGATGTGTATAAAGGCACGTGTTCCTGTGTGGGTGCTGCCAGAGCACTTCCCAGAGCAGATCTGTGTCACTAGCCATTTTACTGTCCTCATCTGACTCTTGTGTCTCAGTCCCCAAGAATGTGGTCTCTCTGTAGCAGCCCCAAGAAGGACTTGGGGTTGTTGGTGGATGAGAAGTTCAACACGAGCTGGCAATGTGCACTGGCAGCCCAGAAAGCCCACTCCATCCTGGGCTGCATCAAGAGAAGTGTGTGCCCCTCTCCTCTGCTTTGGTGAGACCCCACCTGGAGCTCTGTGTCCAGCTCTGGAGTCCTCAACACAGGAAGGACATGGACTTGTTGCAGTGGGTCCAGCAGAGGGCCACGAGAATGATCAGAGGGATGAAGAACCTCTGCTGTGAGGACAGGCTGAGAGAGCTGGGGTTGTTCAGCCTGGAGAAGAGAAGGCTCCAGGAAACCTTATAGCAGCCTTCCAGTACCTGAAGGGGCTACAGGAGAGATGGGGAGGGACTCTTTATAAAGGGGTGTAGTGACAGGACGAGGGGACGTGATTTTAAACTGGAAGTGGGGAGATTCAGACAAGATACCAGAAGGAATTTCTTTGCTGTGAGAGTGGTGAGACCCTGGAAGAGGTTGCCCAGAGAAGCTGTGGCTGCCCCATCCCTGGAGGGGTT
>JAOWAV010000012.1:46391813-46418581 GCA_028571045.1 Scolopax bukidnonensis
GGGCCATGAATCGTGTCCCTCTGCTCATGCCATGTGTTGTGATCCTACAGGGGGCTGCTCAATGCATCTGCTGGCCCAAGGACCACCAGCTTGCAGAAGCACTGTGCAGTGCTGCAAGCCCTGGTGGAGTGAGGATGGTCGTCAGGGCTGGGGCTTGCAGCTCCCCTGACTGGGAATGGCTTTGCAAACTTCATGGCTGCTGGGACAGAGGGACCGAGTGGGCAACGCACAGGGGTGTTGGTTGGAAGGGCATCAACCTAAGTTGGACTTGCTTATTGCAACTGATATATTCTGAGTTCTGCATGTGGTGATCCTTGTCTTTTCCTGAGCGTGAGCTGTGCCCTTGAGCATCTAATGGGTCACAGGGGATGAGTCTCAGAGGCACACCATGATAAAGGATGGGTGTCATTCCTTGCGACCAAGCAGTGGCAGTCTTCTTCTTGCCTTTCCTTTCCTCCATCACAGGAGGTACAACCAGGGTGCGAGGACAAGTCCTTTCCTGCCTGTGTTTCCAGCCCTGGTCACTTAACTCTGTGCATTTCTCCCACGTTCAAGTATGACACTTCCCTGACGACAACCCCCTCGGACTCAAAAATCCCTCCCTCCCCCAGTTGTTGCTCTTCTTATGTCTTCTGCGCTGGGTATTTGTTTGCAGAGAGCTTGCATTAACACTCCATACTGCCTTAGACTAAGCAGACTAATAGACTCTTTCAACACCTCCATAGCACTGCCTGCTGTGGTAATCATTCAGCGGTTATGGCTCTCTGCAAACAGCAGCACTGAACTCGCCTTTCAATTACCAGTTTATTATTCTGAGACGTCTGGGGAGCAGAGCGGTGATAGCCATATGCCAATACGGCTGTGGACGGCTTGTGAAGTTCCTCGTGGGACACCAAGAGCAAAGCCAGGAGGCCATGCAGTTCTCTTAGGCTGATGACTGACAGCATCTGGCACAGGCTTAAAATAACCCATCCCAGAAAAAAAAAAACAAACCACCCATGTCCACCTCTGAATGAAGAAAGCGGAGCTCAGAGGTGGGTGCTTGCAGTTGGGAGTCAAGGTCAAGGTGTGTTGACCCACCAGGAAGATCTCCATTTGGTGGTGCTGGTTCAGCGTGCTTACAGGCAAGTCCTTCCAGTACTTAAGAATGTGGTTGCTTTGGGATTTCGTGAAGCCACCGTGAAACAACCCATTTTTTTTTGGTATTGAAAGTCAGAACTGAAGCGAGAACCGATCCTCACCTTGGGCTGGTGAAAGCTGAGTCTTTCCTGGTGCTGACACAACAGCCTCTGGCTAGAGAGGGTCTCACGCTGGAGCACTTGTTCTGGGCTGGTTCCCGCGGGGGTCCTTGGAGGAAAGCTGGGGCACAGAGACTGAAATAACAAGGACCAATCATCACGAAAGCACATCTGCTGGCTCCGGAGTGTGCACGCTTTGTAACCTGTAACTCCTGTTACAGGCTATTAAAGAAAGCTCAAACTCTTCTACAGCACTGGAAAACTGAGCAGAACATTCAGTTATGCAAAGAAAAAATAAAGACATAGTGGATTTCTCTGTAGCTCTAGAAATCTGAGGAAGTCTCCCAAAATTTCATTCACTCCTTCTGAAACGTCCATAAAAAGCAATTTAGCTTCTTATGACTGGACTGTCAAACAAGAATCACTTCTAAGTTTTTTCCATTAATTAGGTAGCTTCCTCAACTAGGTTTAGTTTGGTTTTTTTTTCTTTTTCCTTTTGCCTCTACTCCTTCATCTCTCTCTCTTATCTTCAGTTTGGTATATTCCAAATGCATGCTGAAGGTGTCCATGCTAGCTTAGCCAGGGAAACCACGTCTCCGAAATTGTCTTCTGAGCTGGTATAATCCGAGGCAAGAGGTTGTCGTGTCTGTTGGTTGAGATGCAGAATCATTCCTCCTCTTAGCAGGAAGGCATCCAAGAGATAAGGAAGTTCAATCAGACAAGTGTGAGCATTTTAACCTGAAACCCTGCTAATGCTATTATGCCTCATTCCTTGTTATTGCTGACTTGTGAAAAGGATAAACCTACTGACAGTAAAATCCTACTGGTAGCTAGCTTATTCCAAATTTGTCTCTTGTGCAGTGTATGTATGAGGAATAATTCTTCCCTGGGACAGCTTGGCACCAGAAGCTTATTTGGTGTGATGAGGGTTGGTGTTGGTCCCTGCGTGTAACGAGCCGGCTGGTAAAGTGTGTATGTTTTGTCTGTCGGCAGCCAGAGTGCTGGGTTTGGGATAGTTGGAAGAAAAGAGGAGGAGAATCTGACTGGGGAAATGCCTTTTCATCCTTTCATATTAAAAAAAAAAAAAAAAAAAAAAAAAATCTGATGCCAAGGTTTTGGTTTGGGAGCAGAGTTGTAGAGTTGTCTCGGTACCGGAGCAGGCGCAGCGCTGCACGAGGCGGAGATGGAAGAGGGAGCAGTGGCAGGAGGAGAGGGGAGGTGAGGAATGACTGCTCTGACAGGGGATTAAGAATAACGAAGGATCTGCTGATTGCAGGAGTCTGCTGACTTAGAGGAACCAGGGGGATGAAGAACAGGGGGTAAAAGAAAAGTCTACGGTAAGGAGAGAGGATTAATTAGTGTTGTCTGAGAGAAAGGAAGAAGAAAATGGTAGTGAGGGCAGATAAAGATAAGTAGAAATCTATACCTAAAGATCTTCAGGGTACACAGAGTCCAGGTTTCTCAGTGCTTTCTGGCCCCAGATCTGCCCTGGGCATCTTGGAAGATGCTGAGGATGAGGATGCGGTCTGGAGAAGAGAAGGCTGAGGTGGGATCTGATCAATACCTAGAAGTACTTCAAGGGTGGGTGTCAGGAGGATGGGGCCCAGGGACAGAACAAGAGGGAACAGGCTCTTTGGGAGAAGAATCTGACCCCCCCTGGCTACACCCTCCTTTCAGGTACCTTTGGAGTATTATAGTCTGCCTTTTCCACCTGGTATTATTTAGGAGGCTGTAGATTGTATCCCTGAAGCAAGACATGAGCATCCAACCTCCACTGGCTCTCTCTCTTTCTGGCTCAGACGTTCCTGTTTGTGTAAGGAGCAGCCAGCTCAGTGCATCTGTGCACACAACTCCCTCCTCTCTGGTGCAATTACACCCTGGGATGAATTTGCCTCATTGCACTTGGTTGGAAGGACCCAGAGGGTAGCTCCTGTTGCATCTCGTAGCCTACCACCTTTGGCCGATACTAATAGTGATTCTTGCACGCTCAGCAGATTCTCCAGGAGGAAAGAATCCACCTTTATTCCACGTGCATATTACAAAGGATGTTTTTGGCGTTGTGCAGCAGTAATCAGCGGGGCTCAGCTTGGCAATTTTAATCCCCTGCTGTCTAGTTTGGGGCTGCTTGTTATGCAGCCAGCATTCACTCAACATAATGGTTGCTACCTGCCAATGTGCTTTGAGGGATATTGTTAGCATTAAATTTGCCATTTACATTTTCATGTTTGACATAATTGAGGAATGAATGCTCTTATGAAAATTAAACTTGTGGTCCTCCTGGACTACTGTAACCCTGTTAAAATGTAATGCGATTCTTGATGCGTCTTCTTTAGGTTTTTATTAAATAGAATATCCCTATGACTAATTCCCCCGGCCTAAATGTAGGCTGGGAAGGAGCATTATTGATAGGGCTGAGCACAAATGGCTCTCTATACTCAGCCTCTAATGGCCTAATAATGCATTATACTTGAATCAGAAATACTTTGAGTTGTAGTGCTTATTGCCATTATTGAAAACACCTGGATGCTCCATTCATCAAGGTTACATCAAAATGGGCCCATTTGTTTATTAGTCTGTCAGTAAACATCTTTATTTAGTTTCATGTTCCTCTGCTCTCAGTAACATCAGAGAGGACAAGAACACGTAGTGTATCTTCCTGTGGTTTGCTGTTATTAGTTTTCCCTGAAAAAGAAAGATAATGAAAAGTTTGGATGGCTTCATAAAGAAAACATTTTTCTTGGGAATCGTACTTTTTTTTTTCTTTCCCTTTTAGAAGAGGAGGTTCAGAGTGTGGAGTCGGGATGACCAAATCACAGAAACGAGCAGGTTTGCCAGATTGAGATGTTAAAGCATGTTTTATGGCAGGCATTCTCCGGAGTATTTTCCTCCCAGGGCTACAGCTCTTCTCTGCCTGGTGGGGTCTGCTGTCCTGGGGATGAGGATGCTCAGGGACAGGTTATGGCCCCTGGGCATCACCAGGCATTCACCCCCAGGCATGTCACAGGAAGGGAATCCATGTCCAGGCAAGGCATGTTAAAAGATTAAAGCCACGATGTATCTCTGTAGTTCTGTCGACAGACATCCTGCTTCGTTCCTAAGCTGGTCCCTTTGCCCCTCTTCCTTCCCCCACTGGCAAAAGGTTGAATTCATTTGTGTTTTCCAAGTGGTTTCAGGCTGGCTAGGGCTGGGGAAGGTGGTTCCAGTTTCCAGCTAAAGAGGAAAGAGTCATTCAAGTATTTTGGCCCTACAAAACCCTGTCTCTGTCAGGCTAGCTGAAGTATTATTTCTTTGTCAGCAAATGTTAGCTTTGACTATTTATTCAATTTTTCTTCTGGAAGGGAAGTCTCTAAGTATGACATATTTGACTGGCATTTCAAAACAATGAAAAGATCAACATTTCAACATTTAAGAGGCAAATGTTTCTTTTATTTTTTTTTAAACGAGGTTTTATTTTGACATTTCCCAATCAAAATTCTTCAGAATCTGCAGTTCTGTGGAGATGGAAGCTGGAAATATGATGCAGAGCACAGAGCTGCAGCACCTCACTTGGAGGTGAACCAAGCTCCAGCTGAAAGTGATCTTTCCTAGTCTCAGGCTGGACAAGAAGGCATTATTCTGGAGGGTACTGTATCACCCAGTATTTGATCATAGAATCACAGAATTGTCCAGGCTAAAAGGGACCTTTCAGATCATCGAGTCCAACCATCAACCTCACTCTGATCAAAACCATCACTAAATCATGGCCCTAAGCTCTAGGTCAACCCAGCTTTGAAATCCCTCCAGGGATGGGGCCTCAACCCCTGCCCTGGGCAGCCCAGTCCAAGGCTCAAGAACCCTTTCTGTATCAAAATTTTCCCTAATCTCCAATCTGAACCTCCCCTGGTGCAGCTTGAGGCCATTTCCTCTTGTCCCATCACCTGGGACTTGGGAGAAGAGACCGACCCTCCCTGGCTACCCCTTCCTTTCAGGGAGTTGGAGAGAGCCAGAAGGTCTCCCCTCAGCCTCCTTTTCTCCAGGCTGAACACCCCCAGCTCCTTCAGTCTCTCCTCATGAGACTTGTTCTCCAGACCCCTCACCAGCTCCCTTGCCCTTCTCTGGACCCGCTCCAGCCCCTCTATGTCTTTTTTGTGTGAAGGGGCTCAAACCTGGACACAGCCCTTGAGGTGAGACCTCACCAGTGCCCAGGACAGGGGGACCATCACCTCCCAAGTCCTCCTCACCATGCTTCTCCTGACACAGGCCAGAATGCTTGTGGCCTTCTTGTCCAGCCAAGAAGCGTTTGTACCTTGTCTTTAAGGGCAGGGGCATGTTATTGGCCTTTATATCACTGAGTTTATTTGTCCCACCTCAGTCCTGCTCCCTGTTACTGAAGTAATCTGTACCTGATGCTGATCTCAAGACGCTTAGTCCATTCCCAGATCTATAGTTGTACTATGGCTTGTGCAACACGGCTGCACCATCGTTGGTCAGATCAACACAGCAAAATTTCTTGGGGCAGACGATTGGAGAAGGTTCCCGTTACAGTGTGTGAGGGTCAGTAGGTGACAGAAGACATTAGAAGGCAGAGCTCTTGTAGATTTATCTGGGTAGATTTTCCAAGTAACTTGAAGAATATGGGTGACCCAAATGGGGGTCACTCAAGGAGTTGGTTAGAAGATAACTGGGTCTTAACTGTAAAAATGAACCCCAGCATCAGTCTGTTGCTTGTGGTGCAGTCCCTGGTGCATCATCCTTCTTCAGTGAGACACAGGGAACGAGCCTTGCAGAGGGGCTGATGGCTGCAGTTAAATGGGATTTGCCCTGCGATGTGCCATGTTATGGTCCTCTGGCTCCGGTCACGGCTGTCTGAGGTAGGGCACCTATTTGAAAACTTTGGCAATACCTCTTCGAATCTTTTCCCCTCCTGAAAAAAAAAAAAGGCGGGGGGGAAGTAATAGCATTTTTCCCTCTCACCGGGGAAATATTGATGTGTTTATGTCAGCAAATAAGAGGAACGTTGAGCGGGGAAAGACCAGTGCTGAGTTTCATATAGGCTTTGGAGTTGCATGTGAGCTAAGACATTGACCCAGACTTGAGGTAATAAGAGAGCACGGGGTTTGCAAACTCAGTGAAGCAGAGATCTGGAGCTGTGTAACTCAGATTAGGTCACGGGGATATGGGGCAATTTCAGTCTGAGGTGGGGAACGCTTGCAACCTGGCTGGTGTTGCCTGGTGTTACCAAAATGAATAGGAGCTCCCTCTTACGCCTTCAGAAATGGAGTTTCTGGAGAAGTGTTGCAGACCAAACTCCTCTCTGTAGAATCCTTTTGCTCCGTGTCCATCCATCCAACTTGAATTCTGGCAACGTGTGTCTCCTGGAGGTTCTGACCCTTTTGCTGCAGTGTGCTCTATTTTTCTGTAAGCGTAGAGGAATACAGCCGAGAGCAGGGCTGAGCAGCAGAACAGCTTATGCATTATGGAATAATTTTGTCAATCTACAACTGATGCTAGTACATTTGGGCTGTGGTTTCATTCTGCAGTGTGTATAATTTTGCTCAGAGCATGGGAGGAGGATTAGAAATCGAGACACTATAATCCTTAAAATTTATTGAAAGGAAAGAAAAACCTTGATCTGAACCCTAGCAAAAAAGAAATTGTATTAGTATTGGCTTCCCCGGTGCTCACGTCTATCGAGTTCCTTTGATGGTTTGGAGAAGTGGTGAATACTTGCAAACTGATCCATCTCTAAATCAACCTTCTGGTTCGGCCCTTCAGGATCAGCGAGCGTTAAGTTCATGATGCTGGAAGAGGGAAGGCTACGGCAAGATGTGAGGTGCTGCAGGAGCAGTAAATGCCTCCAAAATACCTGCTGTCCCTTCCCACCATTTCTGCAGGGATTGCTTGGGTGGGACAATTTTGGAGGCAGGAGTAATGGAGATTAAAGATCTCTCAAAGATCTTTGACCGTAAAGATCTGCAAGTGGGAGAACGTACCTGGGGATAAATTAGGGTGGGTGTTTAAAAATAGAAGGAGGCTGGGTGTTCATATAAATCTCGGATTCGGAGCCAGCGTTACAAGGGTTGTACGAGGGTGTGAACCCAAATTCCTGTGTCCTGCTGCAGGTCTGGCTTCCAGCAGGGCTCTGCTTCATCACCAAGGTAAGGAAAAGGACTCAAATGCCTCTGCGTGTGGCATCCCACCAGCTTCTCCTCTAATCTGAAGGTAGTGAAAGTCTGTAGGAGCCTGGGGTTTTAATCTGGAAGTTCACGGGCACGTGAAAATGGTTTCTGGATATGTGGAAATGCTCTTCAGCCTGAGAGGTAGAAACAACCTGAATGTGAACAGAGCGTGTGAATTCAGTATTTTCCCCCCTTCTTATGCTCACACGAACTGGGCAGGCTGCTGATGGTTAGCTGTTCAAGATGTAAGCACTGGAGAATCTGGTTTCTCGCTTGTTTGCATTCAAGCTAGTAGTGAAGGCATTCACCCACAAAGTTGGAGATCAGAGCTTCCTGGCTCAGGGTTGTGGAGAGGTCTGTTTTCCAGCTGGGATTCCGAGCCTGGTGCTGCCTCCTGTGAGTCCATGCCCACACACGGGGTGCGTTGCCCTCTTTTAGCCTTGCTGCCTGATCCAGTTGGTGATAGAGCTCCAGCCTCGTGGTATGTCTCCCAGGGAGCAGAACCTTGAGCCTCACCAGCCTTTTCTGCCCAATTCACACCCATGTGTCAGGAGAAGGTCAGAACATATAAAGTTTATAAAGTTTCTAGGGTCAGTTGTGCCCTGCTTTCTGATGAGCAGAAGAGCACACCACACCCACTGAACTGGAGGGAATGCAGGACCATGACCTGCTGGTCAGAGACTTAATCCTGGTCTGTGTTGCCTAACCAGGACTCTTTAGGTTAAGCAAGCACGGGATGAAAACCAGACACTTCACTACCACCACTCCACTGGTTGTGCTCTGTGGCCTGCCTGTTCCTTCCCAGAGCCTCATCTGGGAGGCGTGGGCTGCAAATGGGCAGAGGAAAAACTTGCAAGGCATCCTGGTGTTTTGTGACTGAGGGTGGGGTGGGGGAAGCCACCCCAGGTTTTGGGCAGGAGAGTGAGTTCCTATGGTGTGTCCTGATGGTGTCAAGAGGGGCCTAGGGCCCACTTTTTTTCAGTGGTGCCCAGTGACAGGACAATGGTTGGACTCAATGATCTCAAACCAATGATTCCAACCACTAAGATTCTATGAAGAGGAAATGGGCACAGACTTGAACATAAGAAGTTCCACCTAAATGTGAGGAGGAACTTCTTCACTTGGAGGGTGGCAGAGCCCTGGAAGAGGTTGCCCAAAGAGGTGGTGGACTCTCCTTCTTTGGAGACTTTCCAAACCTGCCTGGAGATGTTCCTATGCAACCTGCTCTGGGTGGCCCTGCTCTGGCAGGGGATTGGAGGAGATGATCTCCAGAGGTCCCTTCCCACCCCATAGGGTTCCATGATTCTGTGAAGCGCGAGGCAGGCAGGCTGGGTTAAATCTCAGCAACAGAGGTTAAAGCTGATGGATGTTTTGGCTCCAAACCCACTTTTGATCAATGACCTCAGCCCAAGCAGTGCGAGGGAGAGACTCTCCAGGAGGGTGAAGGTGGGTCTCGGATGTGCCGTTTTGGTACCCAGGTTCTGCTGACCCCCCAGGAGTTTTCCAACGGCGGCTATCCAATTTACCCCAGGAAGCCGAAGCCACCGGATGGTGGCCTTTCCCTGGCCGGTTGCTGGCGTTTAGCCGCCGCCAGCACTAGGTGGTGCTAAGACACCGGTGGAAGGTCCGTGTCCCCCCCCACGGCCTCGGGGCTCCCGTCGGGGGTCGGGGCAGCTGCTGGGGGTTCTTCCAGGGTTAAAAAACCAAACCACAAAAACCCAACAATGACTTCGGTAGGTACTGCTGAATCCTATCAAACCTGAGTAAATGAGAGTTTTTAAAATTGCTTTCCCTTCACTCATCTCGCTGGTGCTAGCAGGCATCTGGCTTGGCACAGGCAATGGTAAGTGAATACAATTAAAATTGATTGAGTGCAAATGTTTTAATTGTATAATGTTTTTTCATTGATGATCCCCATAGACTAATTTAATTAGGGCTAATGGGAACACGTTTGGGGATGTTTAGGACCCGTTCAGCCGTAATGGGTTCAAAATCTCTGCCCAGGACCAAATGGCGTGGGTTCATGGGCTGAACCTTTAGGTTCCCTTTAGGGAACCTGCTTCCCTTGTACTGTCTCCCTGTCTTTCCCTTAGCTATCAGAGCAGGCAGAGGAGTGAGGGCAGTACTGCCAGGCAGGAGCTCAAAGGCTTCTCCATCCCTCTTGCCATTGTGGTGCTGGAGATGCTGCAGAAGAAGCTGGTCTGGGTGGGACTGAGCAGACCACAGGTGGCTCTTTGGGAAGCTCCTGGCCGGAGGCATGGCTCACAGGGAACCCTTTGGCTGTTGGAGTCTGGAGGTAGCTTTGGTTTGAAGTAAAGTACACCCACCCCAAGAGAAAGGTGAAGAAGAAGGTGGGTTTGGACCTTTCTTGCCTCCTCCCCGAGCATAGGACATGCCAGGAAGGGGAGAAGAGCTGAGGGGGCATCCCTCCAGGGTGACCATAAGACATACTATACCCACTGGTGTGCTTGTGGCACAGTAATGATATTTCTGTGTGTTTAGTAATCTGTGGTGGACTTTTTTTTTTTTTCAATATGCACCAGGATTAAACCATTATTTCTTCTTACTAATTTCCAGGAAAAGCTATTTCCATAGTTCAAGGTTAGCAATCTACTGTTGGGGGGCAATTCTCTGCAAGAAAGACTGAGCCTGGGCAAAGAAAAGGAAGGCATTAAGATACTGATTCTCGTTGCTATGAATTTTCTATAATCTTACTGGAAATAATATTCTGGATCCTAGTAAAACTGCATGAAACATCTTTCTCAGGAGGAAGTTTATTTTGCAGCCCTCTGTTTCCTTTGGCAGCCCCTCTCCAGACCCACACCAGCTGTAACATTGGACTTCCTTTCTTTCAGCCCAAACCCAAATCCTAGGCTGATTCACAAGCCAGGACCCTAATCCACCGAGACGCAGGAAAATGCCAGTATCAGCCACAGTTTTAAGGTATATTTGCAGGCACTCCGCTAGTTTACTCTATAGGAACCCTAATCCTGACCCTCAGCTCTCCATAGACCAGGGACTGTGCTTCATCCTCTTCATCCTAAGCCCTCTCCATGTCTCAGGTGAGGATCCTAACCTCACTCCTTCCTTTATATTGTGCATCTCTTACACTTCCTTCCTCCCCAGACTGCAGCTGCAGGTTTTAATGTTCCTTCCACATTCCCCCAACCCAACGTTGGGTTATTTAGCAGTGTTCTATGGAAACTCCTTCAAATATACTGGGGCCTTTTTCTCCTAGGAAAGAGTAATGAATGATTATTAAGAAAGAGTAGCCAATGATGATTAAGTTTGGAGATATCTTGCTAAGCAGTGTCTTGCTAAGCAATGTCTTGGTGAAGACCCTGCCTTTTCTAAGTGGATAATTTTTTTGGATGCACTGGATTTTGCCTAACAGCTAAGCTAAAATTTGGTTAGAGTGGGGAAGCAGTGAATTAGCCAGCCAGGAAATATGGCAAGAATAATCCAAGCTCTCTCTCAACGTCCAGGAGAGCTTTTGGGGTGGCCTGAAGCATTGAGGAGATGTATGACCCAGTGTCAGACAGCAGCAGGTGACTTCCAGCAGTGGCCATTCAGCAGTCTGCCTTCTGGTTTCATCTCCTTCTGGCTAGCCATAAATCTTAGTGACCTGTAAGGAGAAAACTGGAGAGAAGTGCACCACATTAGCAGCTGAGGACAGAAAATCAATATAAAGTCCTAGTATGCTGGCAATCGAATAACTGGCTAGAAATATAATATTTTTTCCTTGGTGCTCTCTGGAAATGTTGAGGTTACAATAACCTCTGAGAGCAGACCATGAAAAAAATGGGGGAGAGAAGCTCCAGCCTGAAGACTCATCAGACAAAAGCAGTGCTGTGATTTGAATATATTTACTGTGATCTTAATTGACTTAGTAGTCTGATCTAAACACAATTTATGCATCTGACCAATAAATAGCATGGCTTTCTGTGTAAATTAACACTATATTCACAGGAGACAAATTCATAAAACTTGAGTTGCTTCAGGGAACTCCTCAAACTTGTACCTTTTCCTCAGAGAACAATGTGATTGATTGTCTGTAATCTAGTGTTTAAGAATCATTTGTGTTCATAGATCATTAGAGTCCATGATTTGCACTTGTCTTGGAATTGTTTTTCTTTTTCTCTTGCACCTGTGCAGAAACCTTAAGTCTTTGAACAAAAACAGAACTTATGGTAGGTGTCTACCAAGGCATTGATGTCTCCACATCGCACTGAAGAGAATTTGGGGAAGTTTCTTTGACCAGGAAGAGACCAGTCAAAACAAATCAAGAATCATTGCTTGGATATGTAGGCAGTAGTGTTATTTTCCTTTACTCTTAGGAATTCCTAGAATTCAGAAGTGATATTTCGGGCTGTCATGTAGACCCATTTGACGTCAATAGCAAGCTTATTCTCCCATTTTACCTGTAGTGAGAGTTTTTGATTCAAGGCACCGGGGAAATACAAAGTAAAACCCTAAAGGAAAGCTTGTTCCATTAACCTGCTATCAAAGTCAACATGAATCAACCCCAAAACTAAATGAGAAATTCCTCTCCTGGCTGGCAGGTCCTACTTGAGTGTGAAATAATCCCAGTGCTGGTTTCCTACAGGTTGCCCAGCTGGGAGGGAGGGGAGGGTCATGGGGATGGGATCTTCCCATCCCACCCTCCGCCTGAGCTGTAGCTGTAGTAAAAATGTAAACTGCAGCGTCCAGACCCGCATATTTTGTCAAAGCTGCACTGATTTATCCCAGCTGAGTTTCTGTCCTTTTAAGTATGTTTAGGTATTAGCATTTTTTCCCCTTTGGCTCTTGACTTCGCAGATGCCTACTCAGTGCGGTGGCTGGTGTGGTGAGGAAAGTGCCTCGTAGCCGAGCTTTATAGATCTGTCTTCTTTCTGTGCTGCTTGGCATTAACATACTCAGAAGAGGGGAACCCAGTTGAGAGAACTCATGGAGAACCCCCCTCCCATGCCTGTTAGGACTTCTCCTGTTCTTCTCTTCCCCCTGCAGATGGCTAGTGAGGGTCTGTTGCAGTCCTGCTTGTCCAACTTGCAGCCAGCCGTGAGCTCAGGCTCCCTTGTAGAGGTATCTCTTTGGGGTTGTGCAGTGCAGTGAACAGCAATGAAGTTGGATTTCTGTGTCTGACCAAAGAGCTTGTCTGCCATTTCTGAAAAACCCGAGACTTGGAGCCAGAGGGAGATGTATGGAGAGGCAGTTGTTGTGGAGAGGCAGTAAAGGTTGTTCCTCAGTAGCTTCCTCCACTACTGACAACCTTCCCTAAGTGCATTGAGAGTTATTTCCCGCCCCCCCCCCAGCTTTTCCACAAAGCAAAGTAAAAACAGGGAGAGCATTACATGGGGTTACTGACCTCAGGGAGAAGGAAGGGTGGTAGT
Organism: Scolopax bukidnonensis; assembly: GCA_028571045.1. NCBI lineage: Eukaryota > Metazoa > Chordata > Aves > Charadriiformes > Scolopacidae > Scolopax > Scolopax bukidnonensis. Next base: position 46,404,600 of record JAOWAV010000012.1, read on the forward strand.
TTAGGGTGAAAGAGAGGCAGTCCTGCAGCCCTCTTCACCACACGTTTCCTCATCTGACTCCTACTCTTCATACTGGAAAAGCCTGGGAGAAAATTTTATATGAGGTAAACATCAATTTTTGCCCTGTCTGTGGGCTCCACTATGTTTTCTTGGAGATGAGCTGTTAATAGGCGTGGGACTTTATCCGAGTGCTTTTATCTGGTACAGATAATCCCTTAGATTACTTTTTCCCTCTCTTCCTGTTACTAGAAAGCAGATATCTCTGAGAGAAGCCCCTTTCCCTGCAATTATCCCAAATGGACCCGTATGTTCTCATAAAGACAACGTGCCTACCGTACGACTAACTTCCAGTTTTACATTTTTCCTTCTTTTTTTTCTCATTTAGCTGATTAACTGGATACCTGGTCTGTCTCCCTGAAGCAGTTGCACGTTCTTTTTGCAGAAAATCAGAAGCAAGTATCAAGCCTTGCTACTGTGAGTTTGTCCCTGAAGGGTTATTTTACAATCAGCTAAAATTACACAGCGTCCTACAAAAACAATAGAAATGTAAGTTAGATATATGCTTATCCCTTTAGGAAAAAAATAACAGTTAAGGGAAAGTTGTATGTTTTAACCCAGTTTAGGATGCTGAGTGCAATAGCTGTTGGTATTTAATATTGCTTTCTTGACCTCTTTCATGTATTTGTGCCTTTGGAAGCTAACTGGCCTTTTTTCAGGAGAGGTTTCTGAGAGCAAAGTGCTGTTGTGTTGGTTAAAATAGATGCTGCTCACTTTTATCAGAGAATGGGCACAAAAAGGGCATTAACCTGTGTGTAAAAAATCTCAGCAATGATCTCATTTGCTAAACTTTTACTACTCAAGCGCCTTTCTTTTTCCTTTCTGTAAAATCTGATCCTGCGCCACATTTCAACAAAAATATCTATTCTAAACTGGTTTTTGATGACACCTTGAAAAGGATAAAATGCTTTAGGTATGCAGCTGGCCAGAAACCATACGGTTGTCAGTGAGTCCCCGCTGTGCTGGGAACGGGTATCAAAGGGCTCTACCCTGGGTCTGGTGGTATTTTCACTAGTGACTTGGGGGATGGAGTAGAACGAGCACTCGTTGAACTCCTGGGCGACATGGAGCAGAGAATGACTCCAGCAGACGTGCTGGAGGAAGAATTGCATGACCTGCCTGGAGATTGAGATCGAGAGATTTCTCCTTTGCTTCCAGGTCTGACTTCCCTTTTAGAGATACTGGTTTGACTTCTACCGTCTGCACCCTCCTTGCTGGCACACATGCCTCGGTGGTGTCACCCTCTGGGGAACTCCACAGCTCAGTCCTGGTTTTGGGCCTCCCAGAGGCTCTCTTCCCCCAGGGTGGACTGATTTCAACAAAGCAGGGTAGTAGCAGGAATGCAAAAGTGCCATCCTGACAGAGGAGGTCCCCTCCTCTCCACCTAAGGAGGCTATGAGTGACTGGGGCTGGACAAGTGGCAAGGTGAGGAGATGGGGTTAAACCAGCATTTTTGCTCATATGAGGCAATGTATAAATATGAATCAGTGCAAAGCCTTCCCATAGTCCTAAAATATATGTCATCAAAGATAGATAGGGTGGATTGCTTATGGAAGGACTCGGCAAAGAGTTCAGCGGACGCCTGGAGAACTGCTTTGGGCTAGATGCAACCCCTGGATAGCTAAAATTAACAGCAACATATCTCACCCTATATGTATACACAGAAAGAGCAGCCCTCATCTGGGAGAGCTTGCAGTTTACTTCTGACTGATTGCTACGTGCTTTTCATTTAAACTCGTTAAAACAGAAGAGCGAGTGGCAAAATCCTTTCAAAAAGGTTTTCAAAATATCTTTTGCCAGTTTTGGGCTTCAGGTATAATTGTCCAAGGAGAGTGGTGGACTCAAGTTGTCCTGTGCTAGCAAGGCTCCAGACCACCCATATGCATGGTCCTCCTTTCCAACCCTCCCATGAGCTCCCATCCAGCTCCCACTGAAGCCAGTAGCCGCCTCGTTGAGGGGTCATTGTTTGGTATCTCTGTGTGTGACATCTGAACCAGATGGATGCTATAAAGTACGAGGCAAAGCCATTGTTCTTTTTGACACAGAACCTGAGACTATCTAGGCCAAGGGAAATCTTTTCTACCCACAAAAGTCCTAGTTTCCTATATTATGACCTATATCAACAACATTAAAGCTCAAAGCTATACTGTTACACTGATGACTTTGTTCCATTGACTGTACTGCTCAGTCAGTACATATAAAATTGCAGGATGCATTTAATGTAATTCAATTAGATTTAATTGAATTAAAACTATTATTAAATTCAGGCAAAGGTAAGTCTATGGAATTTTTTTCTAATAACTCAAAAAGCTCAAGTCTGGATGAGTTTAAAATAATAATCCTACAAGAGAATATGATTGAATAAGTAAGAACATACAAACATTTAGAAATCCAGCTAGATACGAAACTGAACTTTATATATCACATAAATCAGTCATTACAGAAATGGAAATCAATTTGGGAGGGTTTGCTCAACCTAATTTTTGCTCTGCTTTTAAGTATTTAAAGAAAGATTGATTTCGTGCCATTTTAATTGGCTTAATCCAGCTATGGATTAATCCAGTATGGAGGCCCCTGTGTTAACGTAACAAAACATCCTTTATCATCTGGCCGTGGGGAAACTATTAGAGCTGTTCCCCTAAGTTATAGCAGCCCCTGACACTGAAGACCTTATATCCTAAGTTTCATAACATGGCATTTTAAGCAGCTGCTCTACAGTTGTTTAAGACTTCTCTGGTCTAAACAGTGGCTGTGATCAGACAGATCTTCTTTTCCTTCCTTTCTCCCTCCTTTAATGTTGAAGATATGTAACGGGACAGTCAAACAATAGGAAAATGAATTAAGGAGGCTTGAGCCCTGAGGGCTCTGTAGCCACTTCTGTACTTCTGTAGCCACGTGTATTAGGCACAGCTTGCTTGCCAACCTGCATGTCTCTGACACTCCATGGGCATGCCCAGGTAACCAAGGGGGGTTGATGGAAAGGACCTGGGTGTGAAAAGGTGGTGGAGAGGGACCACAGCCTTGGGGGGAGGCCGACTGCTGGGTATGTGAACAAGGTAGGTACCTTGTAAAAGTGTCTTTCAGCAGTTACTAGAAAGTGTCCTCTGAGGATGGTAGTGATTGCGAAGCTGGAAGTTAGTCACTGCTTTGATGGAACACTCATGGAGTTGTTTTGCTAAAAGTATAAAAGAAAAGAGTCCAAGAGACTCTAAGCCTGATTCACAAAACTTCCATTATACAGAATACATTTGTGTAACTTCATCATTCTGCTGGTAACACGGGGTTTGGCTGGTCCAGCCCTCGTGCTGGTTGCACAAGATCAGGCATTGCTTCACCAGATCCATTTATTTTACCAAACCAGAATGATTTTTCCCTGTAGATGGCTCTGTTTTCCTACACAATTTCTGGAGTGCTATTGCTTTAGAAACACCATGGAAACAAGATAGTGCTAGGGCTTTCTCTTCCCCTTCCAGTGGGTGTTACATTCAGAAAGCAATCATTGGGATTAGACGCTCCTTTAACGTGCCAGCTCTGGAGGCAGCTGAAATGTAAATAGTCAGTCACTTTCCACAAAAAATATTTTTTTGGTGCTTGATTTGGGACTAAAGTTTCAGAGAAAGGCTCAGCCTGAGTGCCTAAGAATTGCTGTTTGAGATGCCTTGGGCTGAAGCTGTTGGTATCAAAGTACTGATCAGAAGGATGAGGGTCTCCCATAGTTTCCATGTTGTATTTCCCAACCTGCTGTATGGCATCTCCAGTGGTACTGGGTGCTTGGGTTTAGGCAACTGGAGTGAACCCAGAGCTTCAACTTTCTGCATGTGTCTAAAGCGGATGTCTTACTGCTTAAGAAAAAGAAGAAAGGGAGTTTATTCTTCACTCATTTTCTTCTTAGCACCTGCAGCCAAAGCTGTTGGTGTGGGATGAACCAGCATTGTGACTGGTCACCCTTAATAAAACTTCAATATCCAGTGGGGTGCTGCATCCCTCTCTGGGCCCAGCTGCTTGGGTGCCCCGGCATGACATGGCTCCCAGGCCTTGAGAAGGCAGGTCCCTGTTGGGGAAGTCTAAGGAAGAAGACAGAGGGAAATTCCCTTCGTGAGTCAATTGGACAGTGGGATTACGGTGTTTAAATGAAGGTGTTCAAGAATTGAATCTGAACCCTGAACCAAATGTGCTGATGGCAGTGAGACATTTCTGAGGTGAAGAATGGATGCTGTCCAAATGCAGACCAGGGGCTCTGATACCTGGAGAAGATTACTCCTAAACCACGGTTGAGTTACATCAGGAGAACACCTTTGCTTTGTGCTGCTGTGTGCTGGTGGTAGAAATTATCCTATGCTAAGGCTAGCAACCCACCTGGGCTCACCTAGTCTCCCCTGTGAAAAAAGAATCTGTGAACCCAAAAAATATTTGGGAGAGATGAGAAAGCTCTGATGACTCTCAAGCTCCTGATCCATGTGCTGCATTTTGGCACTGGCACGACACCGAGCTCTCTGTTCAACGCTTGCCTGAATTTCTACCCGTCCAGCGAATGGGATGACTCAGAGACAGTGCAACTGGTGATTATCTCTTCTAGTTTCCATCAACAGCAGGAGCCCGAGCTGCCGGTGCTGGGTGAGCTGCTGAGTGCTGGGACTCCCCGACGCGAGCTGCTGGCTGGGACCCACCTCCATGGAGAGGAAATGAAATCACCGACCCACGGCCCTCGAGGGGAAACTTGGCAGAAGGTGCTATGGGAAGTTCTGGCAAGGTCACCTGGAGTGCACTCCGGGCACCAGTGTTGGAGGGGTGCACGTGGGATGGGCTTGACTGCACTTTCCAAGTAATCGGGAAGGTGAAACCAGCCCCGAGCTGGGATACACCCCAAAGAGCTGCCCCAAAAACATAACGTGCTTGAGACCGAGCTTGGGCTCTCTTGTTTGCAAATATTGCTGACAACAAAGATTTCTCCCAGAGGCACTGTGTTGCTGGTAAATTTGCACCAGTATAGAAAGGACAGATAATAGACGGAACCTAGTTGTCTAAACAAAGCAAGACTTTCTAAACATTACATTATTGTAAATAATATGCTACTTTTAAATGAATACCTAGAGAGACCTCAATACCCAATAACTTTTCAGAAAGGGCAAAGCAAATGATTAGAGGTTGGAGAGTATCCCATAATAGGAGAGATTAAGAAGATTACAGCTATTTAGTTTAGCAAAGAGACTAATAAGGAGTGACATGGCAAAGTTATATAAAATAATGTATGGCACAAAGAAGGTCAGCAGGTGCTCCTATTTATCCTGTCTTGTGAAAGAGGCATAGGAAGGTACCTAATGAAATTAAAAGGCAATAAATTTAAAACCAGTAAAGAAAATACCCTTTTATGTCACATTTAGTTATTCTGCGGAACTCACTGCCACAATAAGTTATGGAAGTAAAGACTTTTAGCTGAGTTCAAAGGTATATTAGACAGATAAAAAAAAGAAGACAGAATTGTTAAAAAATCCAAGTTCCGTTTTCAGAAGTAACTTAATATCTTGTGCAGAAAGAAATGTAAGCACCATGCTGAACTCTTTACATTACTCATTTACATTGCTGGATAATACGTGGACCATCCTTACAGCGGGGGTCAGACTGCCAAGAATTAATTGGGATTTTTCAATTAAAGAATTGGGATTTTTAAAGCAGAACATCTGAAGCAATAAAATGTCCCATTTTGTGGTAACTGGGAAGCTTTTTTGGGGTGAGGTGTGCTATGGGGGGCGGGGAATCCCCTCAGTCAAAGGAGGGATTTGGGTTTAGGTCTATGATATCTTCACTATGTTCTTGAGTTGCCATCCTGCTCCTTGTAATCCCATCCTGCCATGGGACTTCTTTATATCTTGCTTAGCCTCCTACTGCTGATGTCCATAGGTGTGATCTGGACATCTCGCTCCTTCTCTTCTCCCTTCCTCGTGGCCCTGGGGGACAAATACCTCACTTCTGAAGCCCAGCTGAGTGCAGGGAGATGGTGGACATCAAGCCAATATTGTGGTCCTTTGGTATGGGTACATGAAACTGGGGAACCTGAAAATCAGCCACAGGTGACGAGGGAAGGCAGGTGGGGGATGAACGGGGATGGGAGTGTTTGCTTCTGGTTTTGTATTGCATTTTTGCTGTTTAGAGTTATGTTTTCCATATCTTGATTCTTCCCTGGAGCTAGTCATATATGCCTTGCTTCTAAAAATAAGAGTTGAGCTTTTAAGTAGACTTTTTAGAAAATGCTACCCTAAATGAGGCTTTTATTGTCATATCCAAGCTGTTCTAATGGGATAATGAGAAAAGTGGAGGAATAGCAGGAAACGTGAGAATACAGGAGACAACTTCCTCAGGACTGTTCTTGTTTTCGGTGTCTGCTTTATGCAACGGAGACTGACTGCCTTGGAGCCAAGTGGTTTCAGATCTAAAGGGGAAATACATTTCCTGATTCAGCCTCCTTTGACTTACTCAACAGTAGAAGCACAGTGCAGGAAGGGAGATGTTCACACAGGGAGGACTGGAAGAGGTGAGAGGAGTTTCTGGCTTTTGCAACTGCACAGAATTTCTGATCTCTCCTTTGTTTTTCATTTCTGCATGTTTAAAACATGGCTACTCCTTTTGTTTCACAACTTTCTGTCATGGTCATTTGGGGTATTAATACCAGGAAATGAGATGTAAATATAGTTCTGTAACCACCACTGGAAATAGAAATAAGTGTAATTAAAAAGCATTTGGGATTTCTACAGGGGCTGAACAGACTTAGGTGCTTAGCTCGTTCTTGGTTTTCAAAATTCCACCTACAATGATATTGGTGTGAGTGATTAGCTAGATATTTTTAGTGACTCTGCTGTATATTATATTTAGTAATTCTGGACTCAGGATACAGAAGGTCCTCATGGATCATGCAGTCCAGATTGCTGATATTTCAGACAGTCACATCATATATTCCTCTTCATTTATCAGACTGAGTTTTAAAAGAAGTTCAGATTTTTGCTCCCTATCCCATCATTGGAGTTGAGTCTGTTGCAGAGCTGATAAACCTCAGCTTCCTCTCTTCTAGCACATTGCTCTTATGCTGTAGTTATTAAGAGGAACAGTTACCTCCCCTCTGTGTTCTGCCAACCTAAAATACTATTTATAAGATGGGCTTACTGTACCCAAACCACCTGTTCTGGGAACCTGGCTAGTCTGAATGGCTATTTCTCGACTATAACAATCATCATTTAGTCCGGATGCCTGACAACCTCAGTACTGACCAAAAGTTAAAGTATGGTATTAAGGACATTGTTCAAATGGCTCTTAAATGTTGACAGGTGTGGGGCATTCCTGTAGAGCTTTTATGGAAAACTGGCCTGGATGGGATTATGTCTCCCAAGGTCTAGTGCTATTGCTGTGCAGTGGGTCTTGGTGGAGCTCGGTGACTGCTGTCAGGGCTGCTCTAAGGAGACACATGCGGAATGGATGAAGGTTGGAAAGGGCTGATTTTGCACTGGACACTCCTGAGCTCTCCCTAGGCATCCATCTGCTCCTCACCTTTGGATCATAGCATTTGGGAATTTTTTCCCTTTCTTTTTAAAAATGAAATGGAGATGAACTTTCAGTCTGAGGACTGCTGATCAGTGACCAAAATGACTCCTAAAATTTTTGTGGAATATCTCTATGGAGAAACCTCCTTGAAAGAAATTGGACTATATTAATTTGCTTGGCTCTATCCTCAATGCACAGAGGTTTGGCCTTTGTTGCACTTAGGAGAGATGGAAAGAACCGCCTTCATCATGTGCTTTCTGGAGGATGCAGTGAAGGTGGTGATGGAGCTGAGGATACTGGGATCCCACCAGCACCAGAGCAGTATGTCCTCTGGGGGAGAGGACTGCCATGAAGGCACAGCAGACTCACAGATACCTACAAGGGGGAAGTACATGCCAGCTCCCCTGGTGTGGATTACAGGAATCTGCCCAAATTTCCCAACTCATGTAGAAGTTCCTAGACTGTAAGAGTTCCTCATGGTGGCCCTAAAAGCACCACAGACTGGCAGAGAGACATTACAATTCTGTATTCTTTCATCTCGTGATTTCTCTCTCTTTTCTTGATGACTTGTTTTGAGTGGGAAGACCTTTTTCCACCACAGTTTTGAAAGGTGATCATTCTTAAAGGATCACAAGAGCAAAGGGTCAAATCCTTGCCTTGTTTTTGTTTTCTCCTTTGTATGTTGGATGCATTTGCTGGCTCCTACTCTGGAGCTGTGATTGGCATCAAAGCTGGCAGTGACAATTGTCTCTACTGATCTCTAGACTTCATTAAATTAGATAGTTAACATTCAGCAAAAGGCTTTGCTAGTTTCTGCCAAAGTGAATTTCCTTGATTTCTCTCTTCAGCCTTTTTCTCCCCCCCTGCCTGGCCCTGTTGCGGTTTTCTGATCTGACACAAAACAGTAATGGCTTTTTTTTTGTTGGCTTTTTTTTGAGTTTCCTGCAGGTCACCTTCGAGCTCAGGGCTGGGGCAGAAGACCGAGGTAGGCAGGACCCAGGAGTGTGCCCCAGCCCTGATGTTCTGCACAGCCAGCTGAGATGGCCATCTCTCCTTGCTAAGGGGTCAGGGCATACTACTCCTTTTTCTTTCAGCTTGACTCCTGCTCCTGGAGAAATAGAGGTTGTTTGCCTCCTATACTCCCTGGAGATCCTGCAGGTAAACATATAGCAGGTGATGCCTACCTAAATTAGGAGGGAGTGAGAGGCAAGGCTCTTGTGCTCTGCGCCGGCAGAAATTTACTGGGTTTTGTGATGAAACCAGTTTTTGAAAACCCATGCTGATGTTTTTTCTTTAGCATCCCATTAAATTTCCACCGATTTTAAGAGAGCCATAATGCAGCATCGAGCTCCTGGCAGGCAGCGGGTTGCCTCGGATGCAGGGATGGGCTGTATTCATTCTGGTACAGAGGCTTTCACTCTTCTCACCCCAAAGCAAGTTCATGGAGTTGATCCAGCAAAATTATTTTAGCACTTTACAGTTGTGCGTGTGTATTTGAGAAGTCACGAGAAAGTGAGTGTACAGCTTCCTTACGAAGGCAAGGTATGACACTGCTTTTACGGAAGCCTGTGGGAAATCCATCAAAAGAAAACCACCCTGAGCCTTGCATTTGAGGCTCCTGCAGCAGAGTTGTCAATATGTGGGAGAATAGAGGCTAGGTGTCAGTCCTGGCTCTCAGGACTTGGGTACTGCAAGTCGAAACAAGAAGTAGGAAAAACACTTCTTGAAACACCGCAGGGATTGTGGCATGCAATATGGTAGTGGAAAAGATGCTATTTTTCCTCATATACTGTTTTGAATGAGTCTGGATATTGACAAGTTAAGTGATGGAAATGCTTACTTACACATGGGGGAATGGGAGATAAGGATCTTCCAGTCAGAAGATCTCCACATCCTCCAACACCTGCTTCAATTTGCAAAGCTGCAATTGTTCACGCTTATAATGGAGAGATGTTTGAGCTTATTGGTCTTATTGTTTCATGCTAATTAGCGTTTTAAAAAAGGTGGCCCTTTTCATGACGGAATCATGTTGCCTTCCCTTTCTTGAACAGATCCACCCAGTGAGGTAAGTATTGGGATATCCTTCATCCCCTCTGCAAATACTGCATGAGCTCTGGGTTTTTCCAGGCTTCTGTGTTTTGTCTACACAATCTGTGCTCACAACTATAAGTGCTCAACAGAGGAACATGCGTGTGTTGACTGGGTGACGTAGAAGTGACCGCCAAATTATAGGGGCTTTTGTCTGGGTTTGCCAAAATGTGGGTTGATCTTTTTAAGCCATTGAGCATCTCGGATATGGTTGTGTTTTTTTCCACTGTTGCAGGAGTAGCCTGTAATTCATTAGAGGAGGACTACCTGTAGTCCAGATGTGCTGGAGGGTCAAAATGGGTGTGAAACTGAACTGGCAACCGAATTAAGCTTTACAATTATTTTTGTCTAATTTCTTATGGAGGTGAAGACCTGGAACCTCCTTCCTTCCAAAATATCAAACTCTGTGCTCAGGCAAGGATGAGTGATGCTGCAGCAACACAGTTATATATTCATTCCAGCTACTGAATTATCAGGGCTGTGTTACGCAACACAAGGTGCAGTTTCTAATTATAACGACTTATTCTGGCAGCTTTGAACTGGGTTCTGTTGAGTGTGAAATATGTTATGTGTGTCTCTCTCAAATATTATGCTGATCTTTTTTTCTGTAAAAGAAATTGAAGGTGTCTCTTTACCTAAAAAGAAAAAAAAATGTCCCCAAGAGAGTATCAGAGGATCAATTTTTCAGCATGGGATTATACAGTTTGGCTGTATAGGCTTAAGGTTTTTAATTTGCTTACACATAGATAGACTTACTTGAGCTCTATACATCACCAGATCAATGCAAATCTATTTACTAGAAACTTGGGTCAATATTAAAAGAATTCCATTAACCGGCAATAAGGACCCTGGATTAATATGATTACTATAGGCTTCCAAGCACACAGAAAGGATCAAGGATTTTCTTCAAACTAATCTGAAACAATATCATTGTGGAAATCCCTCTCTCCTGAAAAGTAAGAATGAAAATGGACGGGAGAGGCTGCACAGAGAGATTTATTTATTTCATTAATGTTGTCTCTCTAGGTTAGCACCTCTGACACACACTCGGAGCAAATGCTTCTGCAGCTTCGGGTACAGAAAGTGTGGATGGGCAGAAAAGGTTTGGGCAATTACTCCAGGGGAAGGAAGAGAGAAGAAATCAATGGATTCTGAAGGACACAAAGCAAATGTGACATTTCTAGAAGGAAAAGTTGATTTTTTTTTTTTTTTTTTTTTGGCTATGGTAGCTGGGGAAAAAAATAAATGTTTTGTTTCTATTGTTTTGAACAGCGAGTCCCGTATTGCGGTCCTACTGAGTTAACTTTTGAAGGATAATTTTCCTATGACTGCAGCCACAAATATGAAATGTGTAAGGCAGAATATAATTCTGAGACCCGTAGTTTGGTGCTAGAAAATCAAGATTGCCCTGGGGAAAAAAAGTTACTACTTTGACTGAATGGAAACTAGTGCCTTTATCAGAAACTCCTACTGGTTTATTTTGTGTGATAGGTTTCTTCACTTAAAAATGGTATCACAAATCATCAGCCAAAAAAATTACCCTCTTCTTGTTAGATCAAGCCTGGGCATTTGCATAGGAATTGCAAGCAGTGTGCATGAACAGTCTGAAACAGAGGCTTGGATGCTGAAGTCTCTTAAGCCATCTTGGGCATCCCCACCGAGGGGAACAGCAAAACAAAAATTGGCAAAAAAAGAAGGAAATTTGATGCAGCTCCCCCGTCCATCTGCATTGCACTGGCCACAAAATGGTGGTGTCTCTGTCCATATTTTCTGTTAGAAACTTGAGAGTAGAGCTAGAACATAATGGTAACATAGAACAAAAATTGTGGTATTTACAGACTGCAGCATCAGGTGAAGAAATGTGCTTTAGGGCCAGCATTTAGCAAGCCTTTGGTGTGGCTCCAATGAGCTAAACACAGATTGTGTGATGGGGCTTGGGGGAGGCTTGGAAGCAGAGGGGCACCTTTATAAAGTGTAAAATCGTGAGACTGGATTGCAGAAATAGTTCCCTGTTGTCCTAAAGGTGCTGAGCCAACTGGGCAAGGGGAATTTGGAAGGGCTTAGGATCCACACTCTAAATTTGTATTTGAGATGCAGCAACTGTGAGTTGGGGAAGGATCAGGAGGCAACTGGCACCAGGAACCTCTTTTGAAGGCCAGAGAGGGCTTCAAATCCTTCCATGCCAAGGGACAGAAGGCCACAACCGCCTCTTTCCCCCTGTTTCCCTTGGGATATTTGCACTTTAAATTTTTATAGCTAATGAATTTTCTTTTCAACTTCAAGTAAAAGATTTTTTTATTTTATTTTATTTTTTTTTAAGAAGGGTGTGTAGAAATCATAAATGCTGCCACCCAAGAGGACATTGTATTGTTTTGGAAAGCAGTCTATGAAACTCACTACTGCCTCCCGGGGCTTGTGCGCCAGAAACGTCGGCGGCACTTTTAAATACCAAGATTTTAACTGTTGCCAGCAAATCCAACACCATTTCCCATCAGGCTGGGCTCAGTGAGCAGTTCAGCAGCCGCCGAATGCTTTCCCCAGCTTGGCTTGCTCGCTCAAAGGAACTGCATTGGACTGTCCCAGCCAAAAGGTTCCTTTATCCTAATAGAAGGTTGTGTTTCCAGTAGGGCAATTAACTGGTAGTTGAGCAGTTTTCCCTTTTCCAGTGGGCCCAGTCTAGTATAGGCAAGACTTAGATAGATTTCCCCAGGCTAATTTAAGTGTTTTTCTCTCCTTGCACTTTAATTTTTAGTCTATATTTTGCTACTTGGTCTGCATTTCTTTAAAGAGAAACCTACTGCTTTAGCCATGTCCCCAACCGCTGCTCGCTCAGAGCATCTTGGATTTGACCTCGGGAAATAAAATAGCCTCCTTGATGTTAACCTTTTCATTTTTTTCAAAGTATTTGCATTTTAAAGTGTTTCTATCTTCTTTCCTCTCCTTACCTGCTATTTTTACAAAGTAAACTCCATAGAACATAAGCATTTGGTAAGCAGGTCTTTTTTTTCTCTGCTTTTCAAGCCAGCTGAGCAGTGTTGTTTCAGAGAGAGTGGGATGAGCTAGGGTTTGTGTGGATTTAGGGAATCGGCTGCATGAGGAGCAAAGTTCTGCTTCAAAGAAAAAGCACTTTTCAGTGGTACTTTTAAGGATTATGCATGTAAACCATGAGCAGACCATTCCTTCGCCGACTGAGCTATAACATGGGATATGATGCCCTGGGCGACGTGGCTCTCCTTGGGTTTCATGGCAAGTTATCCATCACACTGTGAGAAAACGTATTCTGGAGGTTTTTCACACCCCCCTTCCCCCCCCAGCCCCATTGGTGCGGGGGCTTGGGGTCTCCTCGTGCAAAGTGCTAATGCAAAATGCATTGGCACTTGCTGGCGAGGGAGTCGGGCCCACTGGTACGTGGGTTACTTGTCCCTTTTCAGCCTGTGGGACACAGATGAAACCTCTCATTACAGGAGAAGGGCAAATGATCTTGTCTTCGTGATGCTGCACAACAACAGCATTGTTCTAAGCCATTTCTGTTTCTCCCCTCACTTTTCCACTTGCCTTCCTGCTCCCAAGTCATAAGCCATCTCTGTGAATAACTGGAGGGTTTTTCTCTGCTGCACAGTGCTGTTAAAATATTAATATTGAGAACTGATGTCTCTTGATAATGTTACTTATGAAGGTTTTAACAGCATTTGGACCACAAGGACTGTCTCTCTAACATGTTCAGGCCCTGGTGTAGGTGTTTGCTCGCAGCAACCATTAGGGCTTTTTCCTTGCTCTGTAACACGTTGCAAACAGCTACAAAGCTGATTTAGCTATTCCTTTCATCTCTCATTCTCAAGTAGTGTGTGTGCCTCAGGCAGACTTTTCACTGGTGGGGTCTCATTTTTTATGTTAAAATCATAGAATTGTCTAGGTTGGAAGGGACCTTTCTGATCATTGAGTTGGAGAGAGCCAGAAGGTCTCCCCTCAGCCTCCCGCTCAGAGTGTAGCTTCATGTCTTTATTCTCCCAGTACTGTGTTCACCCATTGAACTGCAGCTTCACAAACTCTGTGGGCTTTCTCAGGCTAAAAGAAAGAGAAGCCCCAAACCTGCAAGTTATGGTCTTGCAGTATGGGTCCTGTCACTTTTAGGAGGTGGGACATATTATTGCCTCAGAAGCAGGTCTGCATAGAGAGGACATGGACCTGTTGGAATGGGTCCAGTGGAGGGCACGAAGATGCTGGGGGGGCTGGAGCACCTCTGCTGTGAGGACAGGCTGAGAGAGCTGGGGTTGTTCAGCCTGGAGAAGAGAAGGCTCCGGGGAGAC
>JAOWAV010000012.1:46428312-46439285 GCA_028571045.1 Scolopax bukidnonensis
CCCCCTGCCCTGGGCAGGGACACCTCCCACCAGACCAGGTTGCTCCAAGCCCCATCCAGCCTGGCCTTGAACCCTTCTTGGGATGGGGCAGCCACAGCTTCTCTGGGCAACCTCTGCCAGGGTCTCACCACCCTCACAGCAAAGAATTTCCTTCTGGTATCTCATCTAAATCTTCCCTCTTCCAATTTAAAACTATTACCTCTTGTCCTCTGGCTCCACTCCCTGATCAAGAGTGCCTCCCCATCTCTCCTGTAGCCCCTTCAGGTACTGGAAAGCCGATATAAGGTCTCCCCAGAGCCTTCTCTTCTCCAGGCTGAACAACCCCAACTCTCTCAGCCTGTCCTCACAGGGGAGGTTCTCCATCCCTCTGACCATTTTTGTGGCCCTCCTCTGGACCCATTCCAACAGGTCCATGTCCTTCCTGTGCTGAGGATGCTGTGCATTTTCACATCAGACTGCCATGTCTCCCGCAGTCGTTGTCACCATGAGGTTGCTACAACTTGCTCTTGAGGAAACAAATATCCGTGACTTCTACTTGCAGGAGGAATGGCAAGATGGTTTTCTTGACTGGTTTGCATGTGCCTCTTCTAAAGGGTCCATGCTGGAGATATGGACCCTTTGTAGGGTTCATATTGTTGTAGAAACCCTGGAACCAGGAGGTGTTTGTAGTTGTAGTTGTGTGTCTCCTCTTTATAGATGCTTACCCCCATTTCCTCACTTTCCCTGCCACTTACCAACCAGGAGAAGTTTTTCCAGATCAAAATTATTCCTGATCCTTTGATGACCCATCATGGCCAGGGTGCAGTGCTCTACAGGACATGGTTCACTGTGGTCTAACTGGAGAACAAAGGGAAGGCTGGTTTGTACCATCAGCATTCAAATGGAGATAATAACTGATTAAAACTCAGCAGGGCTTGTTTCTTTATCCTGTCTTTCCCCACCTCTGCCATCTTAGTCCTGGACAGTCAGGATGCCCAGGTCAGTCATTTGCCGGGGTTTTAGTTCTGACCCTTCGGTGGCAGTCGTATGAACAGCAGGGATTTAAAGGATGTGCCACCCTCTCGTTATGACCTACTATAAAATCCAGAAGTGACAGATCACCCGGGCACACAGCGGGTCCCAGAAATATTGCCTGGCAATGCTGTCGATCTGTTGCAGGCTATCAAATTAATACACAGTTTGATTTTTCCATCTGACAGTAGATTGCCTGGTGCTGCCCCGGTGAGAGGCAGGGAGAGGAGAGGCAGCTGCAAATGGCCATTTGCATCAAAAGCTCCCCAGTCACTCCCGATTAGAGCGACCGCATCTCTCCCCAGCTAATGAATTGTTCCCATCTGTGGAATTACAGCTACTCACTTTTGTTTTGTTTAAATCAAAACTGCAGGGCTCGGATGGCAGCCCGTCTGCTGCCTCCAGGTACCCGACTTTCACGCCGTGACGCTCTTCTGTCCTGGGCTGTTTGTCTGGGCTTTGACAAGGAGCATATGCAGAGCAACCCTGGCTTCTGGTGACCAACCGGGCAGAGGAGGGAACAGCTTCAGGGACCTGCTGGAGACCTGGGGCTTGCCAGTAATGAGTCAGTGGAGATGCCTCCTGCATAATGCTTCTCTGGGAAGGCTGACCTATTGATTGCCGGAGTCTCAATAAATTTAGATCACTGGTTTGTGTCTGCACTCCCTAAGCAGGGGTAGGACAATGATTAGCTGCGAAGATCAATAGGGGTGAGTCTTTTAATCGACCATGTAAAATGTGTCCTTCATCACTGATGGTGTGTTAATTGGGATTTAATTCTTGAGGGGGCATTCACCTGTCCCTCCCAGTTTTCTCTCTGCTCTTGAAGCCCTTGTTGAGAAATCCAGGGGTTTCTGGAGAAATCCATCTCTAAAGTTAGAAATATAGAGAATTGAGGCTTTCTCATTCTTGAATGTTATTTCCACCATATCCTGTGAGTCTCCCCCTTGATGAGATGCCCATCTGCATCTTTCTAACAAAGGTCCTCTTTCAGTGGTGTCCACCCACAGGAGCACCCTGGCATGCCAAGGCATTTCTCAGCCTAGGGCTCAGTAGCAGGAGGAGCTCAGTGCCCGGCTGCTCCCTGGCAGCCACTGGAGACACACAGACCTCTGAGATCATAGAGTCAGAGATCATAGAGTCCAACATAGAGTTGGAAGGGGACCATGATGGTCCCAGGTGCTGACAGATTCCCAGAGACACGGCAACCCTGGACACCAGGGTGCCTTGGCTCTTCCAGTGAAATGTATCCTGTGGAGAGGCTTCCAGCCATCCTCACAGCTGATCTGCTCACTCTTGCTGGAGCTGCTGTCCTTTGCATCCTTAGCTTTCACCTACAGCTCAATTTACGAGCAAGGAACAACAAACTTTTATCCCTTCCTGTATGTCTCAGCCTGGGAGAGGTTTAGGGGGAAGCCGCCTTGATCATAAGCACAGCCTGGAGGAAAAGCATCTTCCCTTTAGCCCATAAGGGCTGCAGTGGTGTCCTCAAAACACAGATGTCTGAAAGGAAAGAGAGCTAACTTTCTCTTTCATAAGCATATAAGATGCAAGGTTTGCTTGTATTTCTGTTTAGGTTGTGTTTTTTTGTGAACAGGTTGATTTCACAGAGTCACAGAATCTTCATGGTTGGAAGGGACCTTTGAGATCATTGAGTCCAAAGATACACACACACAAAAAAAACCCCCACCCAACAATCTCAGGCACTAGACCATGCCCTGAAGTGCCACGTCTACATGTTTCTGAAATCCCTCCAGGGATGGTGACTCCACCACCTCCCTGGGCAGGATGTTCCAGGGCCTGACCACCCTCTCAGGAAAGTCATTCTTCCCAAGATCTAATCTAAACCTCCCCTGCCCCAACTCCAGACCACTTCCTCTGCTCCTCTCATTATTCCCTTGGGAGAAGAGGCCAACCCCCACCTCTCTACACCCTCCTTCAGGGAGTTGTAGAGGGCAAGGAGGTCTCCCCTCAGCCTCCTCTTCTCAAACTAACCATGCCCAGTTCCCTCAGGTTCTCCTCGTAGGACTTGTTCTCCAGACCCCTCACCAGCTTGGTGGCTCTCCTCTGGACATGCCCAGCACCTCAATGTCCTTCTTGTAGTGAAGGGATCCTTTTAAGTAGATTTTCTTTCTTTCTTTTTTTTTTTTAACCATGGGAATAGTCCTGTCTTGTGAGAGGAAGAAGTCCAGTTTCTCCACCAGGTTCTCCAGGAGGTACTTCCCTCAGCCTCTACTTTCTTCTCCCTGTGGTGGACCCTGTGCCTGCAGCTGAGCTCTCGCTGGGGTGTAGCTCATGCCTGGGACCTCAAAGACTTCCCTTCCAGAGCAATATCTTATCCTAGCAATCAAAGAGCTTTTCCAGAGCAAATCTTCTTGAGTTTGTGTGATAGGAACAAAGCCAAATGTGAGAAGAGAAGGATAAGACATGCATTTTACCCTCAGTCCTACCAAGCTGTGACACTGGACAGCTAAGTTTTACCATTTTGATCCCTCCAGCAAAGTTTGTCTCTTTGTCAGTCTGCTCCTCATGAACAAATACAGGGCTGTTGCCTCTCCTCACAGTCCCTCACCCACATAAAGAAAATCTTTTAATTCTTTGGTTTCCTTTGGGACTCTCCAATTCCAGCATTGGCAAAACAAATCCTGTCACTGGCTGGGAAATCGAAGCAGCAGCATCCCAGCTAAAAGCTCTGGCATTTTTTATTATTGTAAATTCTTTAATCTGTTTTATCAGATGAATTCTCTATATTATCTTCCTGCTAGCCTTCTGACAGATCTTCTATTTACCTAAACAATAAATATGTATATTTGCAGTATATATTTCAGTTATCCAGAAGAACTGTACAGAGTATTTGTTGCTCAGTAACCAGCTTAAAATTAATATTGAAAAATTATTGCAAACTATGTGATTGTATGCACATATGTAATTCTTGGATACAACATCTGAGTAGTTAATGTTCATATACAGATCCCAAATTCCTTCATGCTGCAAAGTATTTAAGGCAATGTGAGGGGTTTGGAGCACAAGTCTCATGAGGAGAGGCTGAGGGAGCTGGGGGTGTTCAGCCTGGAGAAAAGGAGGCTGAGGGGAGACCTTCTGGCTCTCTCCAACTCCCTGAAAGGAGGGGTTAGCCGGGGGGGGTCGGTCTCTTCTCCCAAGTCCCAGGTGATGGGACAAAGGAAATGGCCTCAAGTTGCACCAGGGGAGGTTCAGATTGGAGATTAAGGAAAATGTTTCCCTGGAAAGGGTTCTTGCCCATGGGACTGGGCTGCCCAGGGAGGGATTTCAAGCCAGCTTGACCTAGTACTTGGAGACCTGCTTTAGTGATGGTTTTGATCAGAGTAAGGTTGATGGTTGGACTAGATCTTAAGTGTTCCTTCCAACCTGGACAATTCTATGATTCTAATTTGGGGGTCAGATGAGTGAAGCAAAGCAGCAAGAGGTCTGCCATTTTAAACGCATTTACACCTTCTATGGCTTCTATGGCTTTTATGGAGGGCCTGTGGTGGGAAGCAAAGCCAGATCTGTGCACCATCTCCACGGTTAAGCCATCTTTCCTAGCAGTGCACCTCTCCCCTTTCCTTTTCCTGGGCTTTGAAGGCTGTGAAACAGCCAGCTGCAACCTGCCCACACAGTGGTCACCAGAAGGAGTGACCACACCAGCAGCCCTGTAAGTGCCACCTTCTTGCAAGGGGCCAGAAGCTTAGGGTGAAACCCAAGTGTCTTCTGATTTCTGGCACTGGGGAGCTCTGTGTGGCAGCATCTTCATGTTGCTGTTGTGTCCTCTGGTCTGAAGCGGGGACCAGCTGGTGTGGTCTTTGGACCTCTCTGCTGCACAGCTATTGCATGTCACCTGCCAGAGAGAAGTTTCTCTTCCCTACCCCTTTCCTTAAGGCAAAGGCTTGGGGACCAGCAGTTGAGTTTTTTTTCCCTAATGCTTTCTCCCGTGATGGGATTAAGCAGGACCTGCTCCTTTAAAAAGTGTCCCCTTCACCATCATCCTCCCTCCTTCCAATTACAGCACTAATTTCAGTAATGGAGCATTAATGGAGTAATGGACTGCTGAAGCTGGCCTGAAGGAACTGTAGTGCTCAGCACAAATTGAGTAAATAAACCATATATTAGATTTCTAAACAATACTTTTAGTCTCATCCCCAGGGAAAGAGAGTTGTCAAGACTTACTTAAGTCAACCCAGCAAAATGTATGCAAAAGATCCACCCATTCATACCCTGGGAAATGGCACCAGTGGCCTGAAGCATCAGTGAATCTCTCACATAAATCTCTGCTATCCTGACAGAGAGATCTTTGCATTGTTGCCTTCTCCCAATTCCGCTTCTTTGATTTATTTACCAATAAGCAGCTTTGTGCCTGTTTCTGTTTGTGTCTTGCTAGAGAGCTGGCCCTCTATGATGAAAGAGAATGACTTGCAATTGTAAGGAGAGAGTTACCACGGAGCCATGCGAAGTGATGGATGAGAGCAGTTTTCAGTCTGGGAAAGTCCTGATTATTTTCTTCTTCCACAAGCAGCAGCACTCTGTCAACATTTTTATTATTTCAAATTAAAAATAAGCTTCGCATTACCTCAGCCAAATAAATAGAAATGAGTAATGAAGTACTGACTATCCAGATTTACCCCACTGGCATCAGGGTGACTAATTGTAATTTCGTTACTCTTAGATGCCCAGCCGAGGTTTTCCAAGGCAAGCAGAGCGAGAGCTGGAGGCAGAAGATGGGGACTATGAAGAGAGGCAGAGGCACAGGGTAGCAAGATGACTTCTCCACATCCCTCTCTCCATGTCAGTGGGAAAACGAGTGTAAAATCCAGGACTCAGACCAACTCCATTTCCTAGAAGCAAACCTTTTGTGTCTCGAAGAGGCAATCGTGCAAAGCCATAATTCCTATGGGGCAGCAATTGTACGGGTGTTCAGCATCCCACAAGATGTTTATTTACTCTCTAGGAAATTCAGTGTGATCTGAGAGCAATCTTTTCAACCTTTGTGGCAGAAATACACATGTTGGGGTTTTTTTTCTGCTTTAATTTCCTCTCGGCCCTGATGTGGTTAAGAGAGAGTGAAGAAGGCTCTACCTCTTCTTGTTTGTAAGTTTTATTCGGCTGTGCCATTGCTAAGAATAAGCTAAACAGAGGCAGTTTAAGCTTGAATTGAGAGAAGGAAGAACATGCTTTAGTTCTGTAATCAGTTTGGAGATGGGGTCCGGACCATAGTGTTTTATCAGGGGGAGTTTTACACAGACATCATTAATCTACTTCAGATGGCTGACACTTGGAACTTGGGTATGTTAAAATCACTCCCTCACTTGACCTCCATGTGAAAGAATCAAAATCCACTGATGTATACCAGACCGAGCTGATGTCGTGTCTCTCAGGGTGTAATGCAGTGTCACTCACATTCCTTATTTTTACTGGGGGTAATTTTGAATGATATGTGTAAGAAGAGGCATGTGTACTGTGCTGACTATCATAGTCCAGCAAATTTAGCCAGTAAACACTGAAATCTGCTTCTACAGCTGAGCGGGATAGGTGATTTTGGCATGCTATAGAGGAACTGCAACACCTTTTTATCTCTGTGGGAAGATTAATGCATTACTCTGTGAATAATTTGTTAGGTATAAAACCAGGTAGGTCTCCGGGAGCCATGAGTTTTATCACACCCAGGAGTCACACCCAGGAGTATGGATTCAAGAGCTTGGAAGACATCTCGGTGCCCTTTGAAACAGCATGCAGAGTCCCCATTTTAAGAAATGGACTTTAATAATGCTTCCATTGAACTCATGAGCTTCCTGTTTTCACCGCGATGATGCTCTTGAATCCAATCAGGCTGCTGAGCTCCTCCCTTGGCACCTTCCTCTTCCAAGAGGAACAGCTCGAGCTCACACAGCTTGACAAAATACTGCACCTGCAAACTTCAGAGCCGCCTTTTACATGACCTGCATTTCTCTCCTCCCTCAGCAGGTCTTCCTGCAGAACGCTGGTGGTCCACAGCCCTTCATACTTCCTTGATGCATTTGCTCTTCATCCTCTGCAATTTTCCCAGTCTTTTTTTTTTTTTTTGCCTTGCCCATCAGAAGTTTTAGGAGTCTACTTCCCTTCTCTAACTCTTACATTTCCACCACTGGGTCCGGCAACTTCTCTGCTTTTCATCACTTCCCATCACTTTCTTCCCTAACTTCTACCCTCACCTGGCTGCTTACCCCTTCTGCATCCAATGCAAGCACGTGACAGTCTGACCCATGTGAGCCCCTGCCCCGGGGACCACTTTATCCTGCCTTGGTTTTCTTCATTTCGACTCTGACCTCACTTAAAGCACAGTTTACAAAGCCTGTCTGGAATTTTCTTCCCCCAGATTTCAAGCTGCTTCTTCAAAGCTTGAAGATCTTAAAGCTGTGCTGTACGTGCATAGGTATCACGTGCTAATGTTCTCAGAAGGAACCAGGACCACCTTGATAGGAATTTTCAGCAAACACCGTGTGCTCAGCTTCTGACAGCTGCCATGGAAACTTCATCCTGAGGTTCTGCAAAGCAGATGAAAATAAAGTTTTGTGATGAAAAAAAATGTCAGCTCTTGCAGGCTGTTGCTCGGTGGTTAGTCCTTTGGCAATCACAAAGCACGGAGCTGCCAGCTCTTCAGCCTCGTGCACAGAAATCAGAGTATGTGACAATAACAGCCCAATTAAATGAATATGAGTTAACTTTTACAGTGAAAGGGGTTCCAGAATACAGAATCCCTGCCAGTCTGGGGAGGTACTTCCCTCCTCGCATCTTAGTTGCTTTTTGGAGAAATACGTGAAGCAATGAGGCTTTGGGTTTGTTTTCCAGAAAAACTATCCCACCTACACCTTTACCTTCTGAGCTATTAAGTTAAGCCTCCGTTTTCTATGCCTTTGTGATGTGGCTGTGCACATGGATGAGATGACAAAACGATGGCCCTGGAGCCTGGAAATCCCAGCTTTCCCACTCTGTTTCCTATGCTCGGGAAGGAAAGGCAGCAGGGTTGTTAGGAAGAGCCAGTTGTAGATGCTATTCTGACACGGCTCGGTGTGTCTGGTGGACCTGATCTAGAGCTATCTGACATAATTGGGATCTGAGAGAAAACAGCCTTCTGCCCCTTCCCCCGTCCAGCAGTGTTTGCATTCAGATGGCGATTTGGAATCTCATTCTGTTATTTTTTTGGTTTTGCTTTGAGATATGAGACATTTAGCAATTGCCAGGATAAATACAGTTATATCTTAAGGATGGCTGGTGGTTGTTGGTTTTTTTCTGAGAATTCTTAGCTATTTTGTGAAACTCCCTGGGTGCTCAGGGCATCTCTCCTCTCCGCCACTCCATTGCTTAATATTTGACCAGACTTACTAATTCCTTCTGCCTATCTAAATTCCATTTTAAATAATCTGTGTTTTCCTACCCAAAGCCATATTGTCAGGTGACCTGCACTGAAATATTCCTGTTGTCAAGACAAAACTAAACTGCATATCAAGGATTTTTTTTTTTCTTCTTTTTGCCAAGGGTTTCTCTCCAGTGGAGGATGTGGAAAACCTTCTGAATGATTTTTTTAATGCAAGGTGAGTGCTTTTTTTATTGTGCTCTAGCATGTCTGGGAGAGGAGACCAAGAGTAAGATACCTAATGTGCCTGACCTGGTGCAAAGGCAGTCTTGTATTAAGGCAGAAACCTTTCTGACACCTTATGGGAGTTGTTTTGCCTGTCAGAGGCTGCCCAGAGAGGTGGTGGAGTCTCCTCTGGAGACATTCCAACCCCACCTGGACATGTTCCTGTGGGACCTGCTCTGGGTGGACCTGCTCTGGCAGGGGGTTGGACTAGATGATCTCCAGAGGTCCCTTCTAACCCCATAGCATTCCATGATTCTGTGAAAGCCCCTACAAAATTTTGCAGAAAAACTTTAACAAGTTTGTGGCAAATCTAGCTTTACTGGTGTGACTGGGACAGTCTCTGGGATTGTGTCTGCCTCTGATCCCTATTCTGGCCTTAGAGTTGAGGCCTTTTTTCTTGGTCTGGCAGCATTTTGGTGTGCACAAGGTATTTGTTTCTCCAAGACTAGATGGCCCACATGAAAGGAGGAGGTAGCAAAGCAAGAGTACAGTTCCTAATCTGGGCCAGCATCTTCTCTGCTACCCTGGTGTGAGTGGTGGCCCTCATCAAGGGAACCCCTCCCAGAGTGACACCCAGAGCTAGTGCTGGCGGCCGAGCTGAGAAAAACCATGGTGGTGGCCAGCTCTGCTTGCTGCTCCCCCTCTTTCTCTGGTCCTTGCTGGCCAGGCTGTTAAGGCTAGGAAAAGCCATTGGGTAGGTGACAAGAGCCAAAGAATTTGCTGAATGTGTTGGGCTTGATAGCAGCCACCCCTTGCCGGTCACATTCCTCGGCCACGGGGCAGATGCGCAGAATAAATCCCAGACCTTCCTCCCAGCAGGAGATAAGACCTGGAGCTTCTTTTTCCCCATATGGTGTGAAATTGGCTCTTCTGTCCTAGCGGCTAGGGGCAGCTGGTAGGGTTTAGATTTTTATTTTTTTATTATTGAAGATGCTTCAATGGGCTTGCATTTAGGCTTGGTTGCCCTGCAGATAGCAGCAGAGGCCCGTGAGGGCGTAATCCCTAGGGTTGGCTCCACCACAGAGGTATGGAGCAGAAAGCTGGGTTGTTGCAAAGGGGAAGGAGAACATTACGGCACATGATCCTGCAGAAGGTTCATTGCAGCTCTCCACCATCCCAGATGGCTGCGTGGCACTGAGCCATGGTAGGTGGAAGCCTGTGAGGGGAAAGATGATGCTGAAGAATGTGCTGTTACGTATTTTCTCAGGTTTTCCCTCCTTGGCAGGGCTGTGCTAGGACCTCAGACTTGGCAGACGTAATGCAAAGCTGTCTTCCCCTGCAGCTCTCCAGGGACCTTCCCTGGCACTTTGCCTGGCTCTGGGCACCTGGCACTGTGGTGGGGAGATGAGCTCTTGCAAAGAAACATTGGAGGTACCTGTGCAGCCCCAAGGAGGGCAATGCAGAGGTCCTCAAACTTCCCTCATCATACTGGAAAGGGAGATGAAGATCATAGAATCATGGAATTGTCTGGGTTGGAAGGAACCTTTCAGATCATCTAGTCCAACCACCAACTCAGCTCTGATAGAAAAAACCCACCCTCAACCCATCATTAAACTATGTCTCTAAGAACTAGGTCAACCCGGCTTTTAAGTACCTCCAGGAATGGTGCTTCAACCACTGCCCTGGGCAGCCCAGCCTTATAAATCTTTCAGTGTAAAAATTTTTCGTGATCTCCAACCTGAACCTCCCTTGGCCCAACTTGAGGCCAGATACTACTTCCTTCTCTTACAAGTGCTAATTAGCCAAACACCCACAGAAATATCATTGTTTCCAGGAACAGGGACAAAGGCCCCTGCATTCTGTGGAGTCTCCAAATAGGTGGGAAACCTCTGCCTTGTGCTGTGCAGACTCTCAAACTTTGGACAAAGTGGGTAGGCTTGAGCCTCAAAGTAAAGACACAGCAAGAGCTTGCTATTGTGACAAGTGTCTTTCTGCAGTCCTGATTCTGGAGTTTCACTGAGATTTTGGGCATCATTTTTAAATTATGTAAAAATAATCGTAAATATTTGCATGAGGGTAGTTTCCAAAATGCAACAAACTGGAAAAAAACTTGAAAAACTCTCTCAGCTGCTGTTGGGCTTCCTTATGCAAAATCCATTTTCAAGCCTGACTTCTAAAGGAAAGGTGGTACTTGGAGTGTTGTGGTCCATTCTGTATCGTCTGTATGGCTACTTCTGCCTCCAAAATAACTTTCAAAATCATAGGGCAGCAATAAACAAACAGTTCAAAGATGTTTATTTCTTACAGGTTTCATGGCAGTAAATATCTAATTAGAGATTAGAGGATAGACAATCTATTCATGCTCCAGCTGAGGGAAATTGTGAACTCAACC
>JAOWAV010000012.1:46448462-46462274 GCA_028571045.1 Scolopax bukidnonensis
CCACAGCTTCTCTGGGCAACCTCTTCCAGGGTCTCACCACCCTCACAGCAAAGAATTCCTTTCTGGTATCTCATCTAAATCTCCCCTCATTCAATTTAAAACCATTACCCCTTGTCTTGTCGTTATACTTCCTGACAAAGAGTCCTTCTCTGTTTCTCAGCTATGTTTTTTGTTTCATTTGCTCGTGTATTTTTCTTTACAAAAATGCAGAATTTCATCCTTACTGCTCTTAGTACTCAAAGAGAAACTGATGAAAGCCACAGTAGATTTGCTTCATTGGATAACATAACACATCATTCAAAAGGTAAGTTGCAAACAGTGGTCCTAATCTAATAACATTAACCATAACCTCTGCTTCTCTTCCCCGCCAAATCCCAGCCACTTTGAAAAAAATCTATCTTCTTGTCCAGTGATAAGTGATTTTTTTATTGACGTGATATATCTAACAGTGAAATGGATTTCCCTTTTTACAAGGCATGACACTTTTTGCTATGGAATATTTCCATTACAAGAGGGCTTGATTGATCTAAGAAGTGTCCTAGATAATATCAGGCTGATGGGGAATAAATTAGCCTGAACGTTGATGTCGAGTACTCTTTTTAAGTGGGTTAATGCCCTTCCCAGTAAGGATGCATAATATTTGGAAAAGTTGTTTCTTGCAAAACAGCTACAACCTTCTATCATTTTTCTCCCCCTCAACTTGGCAAATACTTGTGTTTTTCACTTTCCCCTCGAGGAGGAATTGTCCCCGCGACCTGAAAAACTTTGGTCTTTCTTAATGCCTCAAGTTGAAAGCAAACAGTAGTGACCTGCACCAAATATTGATTTGCTCCTGGAAGGGGCTGCCCAGCTGCAGCTTGCTCTTAAGTGGAAGCTGTATGTGGTTCCAGCTGCCCTTTGATCCAGCTGCAGTGCTTCCCGTCTCATTTCTGAGGGTAAAAACAGAGATCTGCCTTCTGCGGGGAAACCTGCCCCGTGCTGCTCTCCTCTTTCCTGTGCTTTAATTCTCCCCTACTTACCAGCTCCCAGGTTTCTGGATAACAAATGCATTGCTTGTTCTGTCTTTTTTGTACCAGGGGAGAAAAATATGCATTTTTCAAACACACTGTACAGGGTGATTCACCCAGAGATATTACACGTTGCCTGCTCAGGCAGAGCCCAGACTCGGTGGTGAGGGGCTGCTGGAAGAGAGTTGCCCCAAAGACACGGTCACAAAGTCACTCACTGGAGAGTCTTGATCATTTATAAACAGTGAGTGGGGTTTTCTACTGCCTAGTGCTATCCCTGGAGAGCCCTATGTCTCTCTCCCACCTTTCCCTCTGTGTTTTTGCCCAGAATGAGTGATTATGAGACAGAGCTGCTGTGAGCAGGATGGATGCCTGCTCCACAAGCTGGAGTCCCCTTCTGCCCAGGCACCTCAGGGCCAGGGGGACCCAAAACAGCCACCTCTTGGTGCTGCTGGGTGTACTCATCCCCTCCTCTGTGTTTTGGAGGAAGAGACCTTCAGGCGTGTAGATCAAGGACCATCGGTGTGAGCAGCTCACAGCCACGTGTGGCTCTGCCTCCAGCCATGTCGTAACCACAGGCTGGGACCAGCACCAGTCCAGAATTGCTTTTCTTAATTATAGCTATTTTATTGGAGAC
Organism: Scolopax bukidnonensis; assembly: GCA_028571045.1. Classification (NCBI taxonomy): domain Eukaryota; kingdom Metazoa; phylum Chordata; class Aves; order Charadriiformes; family Scolopacidae; genus Scolopax; species Scolopax bukidnonensis. The sequence continues at coordinate 46,450,107 of JAOWAV010000012.1, forward strand.
TACAGCTTCCGTGAGAAATTGCCAGGATTTGGGAAATGCCAGACAGAATCAACTGGAAGAGCAAAAATCTTTTTTTTTTTTCTTTTGCTGGCATTCCTACGCTGCAATTTTAATGTTTAAGAAGCTTTTTTCCCCTCACACCCAAAGACAGTCGATGCAATAAAAGCACAGCTTTGCTCCAAAATGGTCCGTTCTGGATTTGCATAGTACTTTAGTATTTTTAAGAGAAACTGGCTCCCTTCCAGATTCATATGCCAGAGGCTGAAGGAGCTAAATTTAAATACCAAAGTATTCCAAATGGATATTTTACATTAACAGCAATCTCATTTATTTTAGTGTTTTCACATAGTTTTTCAAAGTTAAGCTAGACTCACTGTGTAAGAATGAGTGTTTCATTAATTTTTATAAGAGTTATTAGAAGCATATGTTTTAAAGCTTCATTTTGTAACATAGCAAAGTATATTTTAGACATATTTATTTACATAATGGCCACATTAAAAGAAAATTTCATATGGAAAAACGTAGCAATACCAAGCAAGGGTTACCACAAAGTTTCAAAAAATATATATTAATGATATGGAGTGAAAAGAAACAGGAAAAATTTTAAAAATGAAATGAGAGGATGTGATTTTTTTTTTAAGTGAGCACATTTCTATTCCTATCACAAAAGCAGTGGAAGAACAGCATTCTACAGGAAACTTCCATGAGGAATCATGAAAAAAAGCCGTGAAAGAACTGAATCATGACGAAAACCAGATCTTCATCTCAAGAAGGTGAGAAACCTTGACTTTGGTTTTGCTGTTCTGATCAGTTTTGCTTCAGGTTTCATTTTGTTAAATGTAGTATGAATATATATGTATACATACATTTAAAAATATTTTACTATAATGCAGCAATAAATGAAAAGCACACAAACGTACATGTTTTGACAATGCCAAAAGAAGACTTGACTCAAAATAGTCAGACCTCTACCAATGAGCAATTTTGTGAAATATCTTAGGTTTTGGCAAAAATGCATTTTTCTGTAAGTAAAAAATGTTTCCAGCGTTTTATCAGCTCAAGGTTACCACAAGTATAATTGAAAATTGCTACAGCTGATAAATAAACTAAATCAGCACATTATCCTACTAGAAGTAAATCAACAGCTACAACAACCTCCATTTGTCTAAGGAAAAGTTTGAAGAAAGCCTCAAGACGTAATTTGTTTTTACAGGTTTTCTGTAAAGCTTGGAAAATGTAATCCTGTCCTTAACAGGAATTTGAATTACCATCTAAAATAACTTACACAAGATGCACTGAAGAGACCTTACGCATAAAAAAGACGTATGGTTTTTGCTCTGCTTTGACTGAAGAGCTGTCGTTTCTGCAGGCAGGCGTATTCACATTGTGAGGGTATTTTTGTAATTTAAGGTTTTCAGTGAGGCTGCAAGTATATCGTTTTTGAGGAAAACACAAATGATTAATTTTTTCTCTGAATGGCGGGAGAACATCAGTAAGATCAACAGGAATTTTATTTTCAAAAGGCCTACAAGATTGGATCTATTGTATCCAAGACCTATTGGATCTATTACAGACCCTTAACCCATCAGCACTGAAAATCACTAAGCTAGAGCCAAAACCAAGATAAACTGGTGACTATATCAAGAAAGCAATAAAATCATCATTGCCCTGTTATTCCAGAGGGTTATTTCCTCGTTGAGGAACAGAGCTCCTGAGTTCTCCCTGCAGAATGTTGTGTAACATCCTGCTCCATGAAGGCACACATTCCTGGAAGAGTGGAGGTCCTGAGAATGTCAAAAGCTCTTGAAAACAAGTCCAGCTTCCACTTTGCCAGACACTATGGCAAGGACTGCTCTGAGAGCTAATTTTGGATAATGAGCAGCCAGCAGGGACAGAACATCCTGTAAGTATCTACAGCTGAGCCCTCTTAAACAAGATTGGGATCACCCAAAGCTTTTCTCATGGGTGTTAATACGGTGATTAAAGTTTACAAGAGGCCCGTGGTTTTATTTTTGTCTTGTCACATGCAATGGCAGCTAGGCCGGAAATCTGCCTTAACGCATCAAAGTTTAAGAGTCATAGGACGTTTTGGCCAACTACGTGCAGAATGCAAGACACGCTTATGTAGCAATAACTGCTATATAAATTTAGTCCTGGTTGTTGTACGAATGGTGTGGGGCAAAGCATGCTCGGAAATGTTATTTGGATGAACGTACTTTCGCTGGAAGGTCTGCTTTAGTCTGCCAGAATGTCTTGAAATACAAGTCTTCTGTTGTGTGTAAAATAGATATGCTCATGGACGTTTGTAATGTGCAAATGTGTCCTCTATCACTGAGAGATATACCTCTTCAGAGCTGGCAGTGTCTGCTGACAGCCCTGTATGCTAGTAGATCCTGTCGTCTTTCATTACGTGCACCTTTCCCAGCAAAACCCGACGTGAGACCTCCTACTTACATTTTTTTTTTGTGTAACTTTTTGGGGGGAGGCCAGGGAGGGACAGAAACTGCCAACCTTTGGAAGGTGACCTACTCAACAAAATATGTAGGGTTGTTTGTTCCACTTTCTGCTTCTATTCTTTCGCACCTTTGTATTTAAAAGACTGTCTTGAACAGATAGGATCCTAAGTGAGTCTTATCAAGGTCAGAGCTCATTGCTCTGGCACAGATTTGAATACAAAACTTTGTAGATATCTGATTCCAAAACATCTTTGGAAGCCATGTTTACCCCCATGAGCTTGTCTGTGATTGTGGTCAAATTTCTGCTTCCTTTGTTTCGTTTCCATTTTTAGAGGACGCATCCAATTTAGTTTAATCTAATCAAAAGTAAATTTAATTTTCATCTAAATTTAAAATGGTTGTGTGAACAACTTTTTATGTTTTGTTTCAGATTTTGGTTTTTGGCTATTGAGCAAAAAGCTGAGAACAACATTTTCATTTTCCCCCCTTAAAAATGCTTGAAACTAACTTAGTCCTGTCAGAAGAAATTACTCTCTCTTTTTCTTTTTTTTTTTTTCTCCTTTTTTTCAATTAGAAGCAAATGAAATCTCAAAATCTCATGGCAACAACAGTTTTTTAACTCAAATTGCAATGGTCATTGTAACCAGAAAGGATGCAGGCACACGGAGAAGTTGCCCCAGCTGCAGGGATATGGCATAGGTAGGGAAAATTTTCTCAAGTTCTATCCCTTGATTATGTTCCACTATGTATAAAGGACCTAGATTTTTTGGGAACTGGCACTCACCTACATGTGGAGTAATGTAGGAGAGGCATTTGTTTGGCACCTGTCTTGTTCACTATATAACTGCATCATACAGGGAGGAAAACAACTGCAGAAACCACTGAGAGATTATCCCTGCCTGCATCAACCTATGATGTGGTGATTTGAATTTAGGTCATTCAAATGTACTCAAGTAATGGGTTAGACACCAAAGAGTGCTTTCTTTAAAACCACTTGGTGAACCTGAGGGGATAAGTTCCTTGCAGATGTTGCCTGGCTCTAGACAGTCATGAGAGGGCCTGCCTTGATTGAGCTGTTCACCCGTAGATGTTTACGTGCTGCTTGATATGTCTCCAGGGCACCAAATCTGGGTTTTACCTGCTGATCATTTGGCCTGGGTCTCCCATACTTTTATGTCTTATCTACCAGCCCTGTGCTACCATCCCAGGTGCCCATGGCCATGTCAAGTGGGTGCCTACGCAAGAGCAGTTGATTTGAGCCACTGCTGTCCATTGAGTCTTGAAAACAAGTCTCTCTGTGTTTGAATGTGGGTGATCATCAGGGCTTGACAGCTTTGTTCTCTTTCTCATATCTTTGTTTTATGTTGCGTAGTGCAACGCAACAATAAAATATCTGTCTAAATTATTTTTACTAACTTCTATATCCATGCAGAGTATAAGCAAAAGGGTGGCACTACATATTTGAGGCAAGGATTGCAAAGAAATTTAAAAAACCCAGCAACCTGGAAATAATTCGTTATGCTTCTTGCTCTGAAATGGTTTACAGTTGCAAATATGTAGATTTTATATATTAGCTGCCGAAATTGCTTGTGTAAACATAGCCTGATGTGAGGAAGAAGAAAAGCAACCAAGAAACTCTGCTTGGTAAACAGTTTCAGCAGATGTTCTTCATGCTCCGGTCTGTGTTGGATCACAGGGATGTGAACATGTTCCCCTGGGTGTTTGCTATGCTTGGATGTGCTATTAAGATCAGATAGAAGAGAAACCACAGGGGAAGAAGGTTATATGTTTATCACAGAAAAATAAGAAAACATTTACGAGATTGTTGCTCAAGTGTTGAACTATCTTGATGATTTGATAGGAAGACTTCAGGACAGGGACCAAGGTTCTCCTATTTTGTGCCTGCAGTGCCAAGCCTTGCCTTTGCTCACAGGGGATCTCAGTTGTAAAGACTATGTCCACTTTAAGAAAATTGCAGGGTGAGATTTTTATTTGCCTTTGTCCTTTTGCTGCTCTACACCAAAGATGAATCAATGATGAACAGAAGGCTCTGGTTTCCAGGATGGATTTACTTTTGATTAACTTCTGGTGTCGATGAGCTGCATCTTGCCCACTGTGTTTTTGAGGTGAGAAAGGTCACCTCTTCATATGGTACCTCTCTCTACGCTGTCCTCACTGATACATTTGTACTCAGTGCTACCTGGGACATGGGAGGTGTCACTCTCCTTCTAATCCCATCCATTTATGATGGAGAGAGGTTATGTACCAGTGTGTGCTGGGGGGCAACTGTCTGGAAAGCAGCGCTACAGAGAAGAAGCATAGGATCCTGCTGGACAACAAACTGACCATGAGCCAGCAATGCACCCTTGTGACAAAGAAGGCTGATAGCATCCAGGGATGAATTAGGAGGAGTGTTGCCAGCAGATCAAGGGAAGTGAACCTTTCCCTCTACTCAGCACGGGTGAGGCCACAGCTGGAGTCCTGGGTCCAGTTCTGGGCTCCCCAGTACAAAAGACAAGGTACTGTCTTGTAGAGAGGTAGAGAGAGTCCAGCAAAAGGCCACAAGGGCAAAGAAGGGACTGGAGCACCTCACACATGAGGAAAGGCTGAGAGAGCTGGGACTGTGCAGCCTGGAGAAGAGTGGGCTTGAGGGTTCTCATTGATGTGTATAAATACATGACAGGAGGGAGTCAAAAAGACAGAGCCAGACTCTTTCCAGTGGTGCCCAGTGACAATGTGGGAGGTTCCCTCTGAACACCAGGAAACACTTTCGTACGTGTGAGGGTGACCGAGCCCTTGCATGGGCTGTCCAGAGAGGTTGTAGAGTCACCATCCTTGGACATATGCAAAACCCAAAGGGGTACAATCCTAGGCAACCTGCTCTAGGTGACCGTGCTTGAGCTGCAGGGGCAGACCTTGTGATCTCAAGAGGCCCCTGACAACCCAAGCGGTTCTGTGATTCTGTGATGTGGTCATGTTTCATACTTTGTAGCCCTGAAGTGGACTATTTGCTTATAGTTGTCTGATAACCTAAACCTTAAAAAAAAAAAGGTGTTGCTTTATTCTTTAGGGATGTAGTCATTGTCTTAAAAATATTGCTGATATTATTTATTAGAAACTTGATACCTGAATCTGAAGTGAATGGGTTCGTTGACTATGAATCTGAAGTTTAAATAATGGGCTATATTATGCCTTTCCACAAGATCCTGCTCCTGTAGAAAGGATAATCTTTCAACACTATCCCCAATGGTCTTCGAATTCTTCCATACTCACCTTTTCTCTAATCTCAACGACTGCTTTGATCGCAGCAAAGAAAGAGATGTAGTTGGTGGGTGCTGCCTCATCGCCAGCACAGATGCGCAGGTCCCATGGAGTGAAGACCAGATCTTCACAGAAGGTCCATCTGCTCTCACAAATTTAGCCCCAGAGCTTAAATGCCAAAGAAGCTATTTGTACCTAAAAGGGCTTGTTTATCACAGATTCTGGGTGTATTAATCTCCAATGTCCAGAAGTCTTTGAACCGTGAAGAATGGTCATATGTTTTTGAGTCCTTGTATGATGGCCACAAACACCGATAGTTATTAATGGTTTAGAATGGAATATAGTAAAAGCATGAAAAGTGAACCCAGAGGGAAGTCAACCATTAACTTCAGAAGCAGAAAAGCTTTTGAAGTTGGAAATTTGCTAGCTATGGAAGCTTCATCAACTCCTTATTATTTACAGTTTGCTCTCCAAATGTGATGCCAGTAAAAGGACAGAACAGCTGGAAAGAGTGTGATTTTCTTGCCAGCTCTGTGGACCTCTGATTACAAACACATGACTGCATGGCATACAAAAGCGACAAGGTTAGCATGCATGCTATGCTGAAGGTATATCACCAGTCGTATAGCTCTGAGCTGCCAACACTTGCGAGTAACTAGCACCACAGCAAAATTTAAAAAGCCAACCTTTGTAGCTTATTTTGCACAGAAAGGAAATAGCACTTCGCATTCTTCCTTTCTATTATTACAAATAAATTGTTTTAATATTGCAAAATAAAATATATGATGCATGTGAGCCTGTGTGTATACACACACACTATGTGTATATACACTCAAATATATATAAATATGTATATGCAGGTGTACACACCTGCATATATTTCTGCAGTACCAGTACATGCAGAAGGCTATAGTCAGACTCTCTAAAGAGCGTACAGGACTTGGCCCAAAGTATGTGAAAGAAATATTTTAGAATATATTAAAGAAATAATAACAAAAAACAAAAAGGCAAAAAAAAAAAAAAGCTCACAAAATGAAATCCCAGGAATTGTAGCAGGATTCATGCACTTGATTGCTAGATAACCTGCATTGCTTTTCAGAAAGCGTGGAATTAATATCTGTTAGCCATCCATCATTTTTTATATTCATGAAGTCCAAACCCATACAATTCAGACTACATTCTTTTCACAGAATCACAGAATGATTAGAGTTGGAAGGGATCTTCAAGATCATCCAGTTCCAACCCCCCTGCCCTGGGCAGGGACACCTCCCACCAGAGCAGGTTGCTCCAAGCCCCATCCAGCCTGGCCTTGAACCCCTCCAGGGATGGGCTGATTGATTCATGATTTCCTTTCAAAATGGAAACAAGTCCTAATAGAAAAATAATAATTTGCTGTGGGACCCAGTAAGAAATACCGTGTTACTGGTTCGTTTTGCATTGAGGTGTGGAGGGAAGTGTGTGCTGCCTGGAGTCCAGCCCCCCCATGGCTGTACCACCCAAAACCACACAGAAGTGGGTGGTTACAGAGACTGCACTGCAGTATTTCTGTGACTGATCTGCTAGACAGAATGATATGTATTTCTCAGTAATTTTATATGTCTTAAAGAATAACAGCTGTTACAGATTTCTACACACTCCATTAACTATAAATGTTGGATTTTGAAGGCGGATGAGTTGCTGCTTGATTTTCACTCCAGATCTTTTGCATTTCTTCTTAAAACTCCATGTCGCTATGTCACTTTCACTCTCGTGTTAGAGATTGATTTTTCTAACGTCAGCTGTGCTGAAGTTACCATTGATAATAAATTTGCCTAAAACTAAATTGGAATCACCTGTACCCAAAGTTAACTCCAAAAACATAATTAATAAAGCCGTTGTAATAAATTGGTGTAATGAAGTGGAAATTACTCAGCAGTAATTTTAACAACAGCAGCAAGTTCCTTTTTAGGTGCTGTTTTGTCGAGGAATAAATGGCAGTAGAGTTGCCTCTTTAGGGTATAAATAAATGCAGCAAAATCACTGCCAAGCCAATGGGAAGGAAAAAAAAAATTCCATTGAGAGCCACTGAAGTCAGATACGGAAAATCCTACTTTTACCTCTCCCCCCGTCGTTAGTCACTGCCCTCCATCTCTCTACCTTCCCTGTGTGTTCAGCAAGTGCCAGATCAACGCCAGCCGAAGGATTTTCCCACTTCTGTCTATTCTAGCCGACAGAGATGACGACAGCCCCTTATCTCTGTTGCTGCAGCTCTGAGGAGCCTCAGCCAGGGATCCTGCGGCGCTCGGGGCGATACGAAATACAGAGACAGCCTCTCGGTCTGCCCCCAGCCTCAAGACGTGTCACGTCTCTCGCCCTGTAGACAAACGATGAGCAAGGATCACCCCGAGGTCTCACATGCTCAACCAGCCGCTGTTGGAATTGGTTGCGCCCAAGGAAATGGGGTGTGATGGGGTGTGATGGGGTGTAATAGGGTACGATGAGGCACCTGCCTGATCAGACATTGATTTCTCACTCAAAGCAGCGCTGGTGAGACTCTACTGCTAGTGTTACCTTTAAGCTGGTATTTGAGTAAAAACTATCAAATAAACCAGCAGCCTGGTTTTAGCGTCCGTGGCACCTGGGAAGGGTGAAGGTGAAACTACCTGTATCATTAATTACATGAAGCTCGAGGTGCAAGTTGTTAACCACTACCTGTATTTCCTTATTGGCTTCTCTGTTGATATTTCACAGAATGCCATAAGGTTGGAAGGAACCTCTGGAGATCATCTAGTCCAACCTCCTCCCAAAGCAGGTCTACCTAGAGAAAGGAAAGGTCCACCTATTTTCATAAGCTGCCTGCACCCTCTGTTTGTTAGGGTGGGTTGTTTTTTATTTTTAAGTTCTGGTGGTGCTTTCTGAGTTGTTCTCATTTCTGATTTTTGTGGCTTATATTGCCGCATCCTCCAGAAATGTATACACTAGACAAACCAACACGCACACACACACCCTCCACAGCCTTGGAAAGCATTTGTTTTCCCTCCACATTGCACATCCCCACACTTACTCACACATCCATTTAATGTAAATAGAGTAGGTAGGAAGATAGCTGTGCGGGAGAATGTTGTGTTTTAAAATCTTCGGAGACAGCAAAGTTATGCTCCCCCTCTTTAATAATAACAAACCAGCGCTTATAACTCTTATCAAGCAGTCTGTGCAGCGTCTGCATCCTTTCACTGATTTCAACAAACTGTCCCGAGGAGTGGGGAGATTAGCCGTGGGCTTGTTTATTCTCGGTGGAGTTATGTCCATGTCCTCCTTGAGTGAGAAAGAAGAGAGAGGGGAAAATAAAAGCTTGTCTTCTCGCTCTTGCCAGGAGGCAAAGAGGAAAGCTGTGGCCGCCCGGTCCTGGATGCAGCCAGGTCCTGGTCCTTTGCCCGGCAGCCAGAGAAGTTGTGGGATGAGGAATGTTATGGTGACCCAGCAACCACTTCATTAAACACCTCACCAAACCCCACAGCACCCACTACGAAGTGCGCGGCAATTAGGGCTTGTTACCTCTTAGGTGTTAATCACACAGTCGGAGAACTTCTGTTATTCTTCTTGGGGTTTGGTGGTGGTTGGTTTTTTGTGGTTTTTTGTTTGTTTTTAGGCTCAAAAGTTTACTATTTCCTGTGTTTCGTAGATAGAGTCTTAGAGCCTGGATGTTCACTGTGGGTTTGTCAGCAGGGGAGGAAGTAAAGAACACTGTGTGTAAGCATTGGGAGTGAGTAGTTGATCTCTACTTATTTATTTGTTTTGATATCTGAACTAAGGAACCAGAAGGAAAAAATTGTTTGGGCTTAGCTTTTACTTAAATAAAAAGGAGGTAATTTTCTTTGTGGGTTCTCTCCCTCTTTCTGTGTCTCTCTCTAAAGCTTATATGTGTGTACGTGTACGAATATACATATTTTTGGGTTATATTACATGATTCGGGGGGGAGTTCTTTTATAACTGAAAAAGAGCGTTTGACTTCAAAAGAAAATGGTATTTTGAATTGAAACCCAGCTTTTTTGAGGACTAAAATTCCTTATGTAAAATACACAATTTAGAAAAGAAAACTTTTCAGATATTCGGATACATTCTCTCTGATGGAGTTGCTAAATTCTGCAGGGTTTTATAGGCAAATTCGTTCAGTATATAATTGCAAGTTTCAGTTATTACATTTGTGTGACAATTTTGCTAAGACCCACGATGGATAAGGATGATAAAGAATTCACAGCTGCCTTTCTCCTGACATCTATAGACTAGGTGGTGAAGGATAACTTTGAATTCAGCATTCAAGACACGGGAGAGGTTACAGCACAAAAAGGTTATTGTAAACTATACATCGAGGGGGCCAATGTTGGGAGGCAGTCTCAAATCTAAAAATAAGAAAATGAGAAAACGGCTTTTTTTTTTTTTTTTTTCAGCTAAATCTACTTGCACACACTTTTCTCCATGCACAGCCATTTTTTCCATCTCTGCATTGGGTGCAGTACACACTTCACCAAACTTATTGTGAATCTAACTATAGCCCCACTAACTTATGCCAAATTTTTGCCAGTTTTAGCCCGATGGTCTCATTTGGTCACATACTTGACCCCACAGAAAGGCCGCTGAAAAGTACGCGATTGTGTAAGTGAGAGGAACCTTGGTGTCTGTGCCTGGAAGTTCTAACAGAAACCTTGGAATTCTTGAGCCTTTTTCCCCTCTTTGCATTTTGCCAAAGAGGGAAACCAACTGCTGGAGGCTAGGGGCCACTGCAGATGGGCTCCACGCCCAAGCTTTTCTCCAGCACCCCTCACCCCCAGCATGGAAACTCAGGGCCTGGGGCAGGAGCTGCATAAAGTTAGGGTTGGTTTTGTTTTTTACTAGATACATGTATTTTATTATATTTTTTTTTTCCTTGTATTGCTGAGGGAGTTTGCCTGGGTCGTGTTTATCTGGGGTGGAAGAGGAAGCTCGCAGGCAGCATGATGCATGGGCGGCGAGAGGCGGCATGATGTCATGGCCAGAGGGACCGGAGCCCGGCGGTGTCACACCAGCTGGGGAGGGAGCTGCTGCGGCGCGGGGCGGCCACTTTATCAATTAGGTAATGTCTGGGGGAGATTGGGGGGGAATTTCATTCCATTGTGTTGGCCGTGCCGTTGATGTGCGTCTGGGAGGGACCTTGCGGTTTCTCTCGGGGAGCACGGGCTCCGAGCTCAAATGGCACCGCCGCAGCCGAGCAGAGGGAAGAGCTGGGGAAGGGGGAGAGAAATAACCTCCCGACAAAAAAAAAAACCAACCCAAAAAAACCCCAACAAAACAAACTGCAGGAGGGCTTTGCCTTCAGTGGACTTCCTGCTGAGGTCTGGGGGAGATGCTGCTCTGTGCATCGTGCAGTGGGATGAAGTGTTATTTCCACGTGCCTGGCTACCTCGGGCTGGTGGTGAGGGACCGCTGGTCCTGTTGCGCAGACGTCTCTGGGAAGCCCTCCAAGACCCTTTGTAAAGCCTTAGGAATTGTTTTCTTGTGCTCTTCTCTTTAGGGAAAGACCAAAAAGCCAAAAGCAATGCAAAAAAAGACCCAGCATGGAAACATGGTGCCAGCCTTCCCTTTGTAAATGGAAAGTTAGCGGTTTGAAAGCAAACATATTGCTAAGGGCCAGCTCCACGCTCTGTTATCTCTCCTCTGGGCGTCTTGGAGCTGCCAGGAGTGAATGACCTCGTTCTCTCAATACTCCTCCCTGGAAGGTACGTGAGCTTTGCAAGATGCCGTGCATCTCAGGGATGGTGCAGCCACCCCGAGCCACCTCATCAGTGGAAAGTGCCAGGTGTCCACTCGCCAAAGGGCTTCCCCTCTAGGTGTTCCCAGCCAGGTGTGCTTCAAAATCCTGGCTGATTTTGCTAACCTAACCTCAAGGGGAAGCAGCAGAGGAGCGGAGCTCACCCTCACAGCCCCCAACCCCAGTGAGCACCGGGATTGCCATGGCCCAGCAGAGCTAGAAGATGCTTCACAAACATGTCCGAAGCCACATCCTCCCACCCTAGAAGCTAGAAACTTGCTTTAATTAACACGTTTTTGTTTCTCCCAGCTTAAGGAGGGCATGTTTTCCCTCCTCCTGAGGGCCAGGGGGAGCAGCGTGCCTGGGGAGGCTATGCAGGGGCTGGTCGGGCGCCCGCCCAAGCTCAGCATAAATCAGGATTAGTGCCGTGGCATCTGGGGAGCTGCGCCAGCGGCGAGCCAACGCGAGAGGGAAATCAGGCCCCATGGAGCAGGCTCCTCGGGTGACATGTTTATTCCTGCCAAGCTCCCATCTTTTATCCCCTAACCAGAGCAGCCTGGTAAGCCCCTCTAAGTCTCTGGTATGCTAAACTGATACGGGAGCCTTGCCCTCGCCTCGCTGGAAGGAAACGTGGTGGAAAGGGGATGGTGTTACATGTTTTGGCGTCGCCGGCCCTTTCCGGGGGGG
>JAOWAV010000012.1:46462411-46506171 GCA_028571045.1 Scolopax bukidnonensis
ATCCCCCCCATCCTCCCTCCTCCTCCCCCCCCCGCCTGGGAGCAATTGATTTAGGAGCTTTTCTTGAGTAAAAATTTCATCATGAAAGAGCTTTCTTCCCAGAGCCACTGTGAAATTGTCTCACCCTCTCTCTTTTATTTATGTGTATGTATCTGTAGGTTAGTATATAGGAGGATGCGGCTTTCCTGACCCAGGTGGCAGGTACTTGAACTAATGGGTTTATTTGCTATCCCTGCCTGGAAAACTATATGCAGTTGTCGGGCTTAAGGTGGCACAAAAAATGACGAAAGCGTCATTGACAAATGTCTGAAAATTCCCCATGATGGATTATGGGGGATAATAACCTTGACCTTTCCTCCAAGGCTGGAAGGAGCACTTAGGAGACAGCAAGTAGGTTTCCTAATGTTTTGAGCATTAGAATTTCAATAAAAATCAAGTAAATCCACAAGCTAAAGGCTACCCTTGAAATTCATGATATTACTGAGAGAGGCTCAGGGTTGCTTCTCAATCTACCCTCATCTTTCTAGAATTTAGACACAGGGCATAGGCACTGTGTCCCAAATCTTGCTCTGATGCACAGACACCTGAGCAGAGCCCTTCTGAAACACTCATCTCTCCCACCAAGGCCCTGGGGGACTCTATGTCCTCTCCAGTGGAGTGCTTTGTAGGGTCTAGGCCTCCATGCTCTTGTGTTGCACCATGATATTTAAAATGTATTTCTAAAAATCCCTTAGAAAAACGTGAATTCTATTTGAAAAGAACATGTCAAACCTGTAAGTGGGCACAGGTCTGCAAAACGTGAAGGCATTCAATCTTCTTACAGTGATGGGGGAGGTCTTGCCAAACATAGAAATCTACCCACTGGGACATTAATGAAGACACTCAATATTCAAAATCATAATAACAAATTATAGGTACCCTACCCTGAACTAGACCCAGTAAAGCTTACTAGAAAAAATAGGTGTTTCATTAGAAAAATCACCATTTGAAAAATGTGTGTTTTTCTCTTTGGTCCCACGGGAAAATTAAGACAGTTTAGCCTGTGGAAAATTCTTCTTTCTCTTACCTTCTTGTGGTTTTTCAGCATTAGCCTAGCAGACAAGAGTAAAGAAGTATGAAAAATATTTCTTTCCCCTGGTTCATTTTACTCTGTTGTTCTCTTCTTGCTTGAAAGAAATCTCAGGGTATTAATTCTTATTCCTTGAAGAGAAAATGTTTTAAGTGTTCAAAGAAGGTGTTTAAACCGGAAATATTAGTCTCTTTGTTAAAACCTTACATTATAAAATCATGTAATTATCCGCTTTTCTAGATAAAAAGGAAAGAATCAGAGCAAAAACCTGCAAAAAGGCAAGCATGCCATCAGTATTGTGGAACGAACATCTTCCAAAATACCAAGTAATTTCAGAGCTTTTGGAAGATGAACTGTTTAACTGAACAAAGAATATTTCCTCAAAGAATTCAATGTCATTTAAGCCAGATTTGTAAGGAAAGCATGCCATTGAAAATGGCTTACCTCCAAGGTCTGCGCACAAAACACAGAAATAAAATGCGCCACTTTGTCAGTAATTGCTGGTTTAAGACCAAACGGCAGTAGCTAATTTATCCAAATCGTTCTGCCTTTGCAGATGATCATGACAATGGATTCTGCTCTTTGGGCGAGTTTTAGGGAGGATGAGATTTAAATTGATGCATAACGAACACAAGCAATATCTACCCTGCAGCTCTCCGGGGCACGAGCTACTCATAACTCTTTACAAATGCCTGGATGCTGGTCCCGAAAGGTGGCTGGGAGGGAAGCAGAGCACCCCCAAATAACAAGCAGGGGTTTCCTGAAGCTTGGAGCCCTACTTTGGCTTGGCTGGCACAGAAATAGTGGCAGCAATGGGGCAGTGGCTGCAGCCCACCTCCCCCAACCTTGCATAGCTCTTGCCCGCAGGTTTCGAGTGCACTTAGTGACTACTTACTTTGGGAATATTTATTTCAAATCATCGGCTTTTGTAAACTTTCCGGGCAGCCAATTCATTGTTTGACCTAATCGAGGAGATTAAACATAAAAGGACCGTGATACAGCAGTTCACTGGTGAAGACTCGTGCTAGGGGGAGAGCCTGATCTTCCATGGTGAAGCATCCACTCTGTGGGACATCAGCTCCTATGGAACAAGCCAAAAGGGACCATGGAGCATCTTGCCCAGCCAGATGTTGGCTGAGACCCTGGGGACGAGCGGGACCAGAAAGAGGCATGTTAGAGGGCAGTAATAACATTTAGAAATGGCAGTTTGCGGGGCATCTCAGAAGAGATGGATGATGGTCTGAAAAACTGCCTACAAAACATCCAGGAGTAGATACTTATGACTCTGGCATGGTTGCACACACGGGGAAAAGAGCTGAGCCAAGGAGAAAACTAGTGATTCTTCTCCCAAAGAATTGGCCTCTGCCCTATGGAATTCACAATCAGCATCGATACTTGAATTCAAATACTAGGTTTAAACCTTGAAATAAGTGTAAATAATGACACTTTATAAGGTTGTAGGAAGAAAAAAAATAATAAAAAAGGAAAACTGAGGGGCTTTTTCCAGATTTTTCCAAGTGATGGACCAAGAGTCTGTTGGCTTCACAATAGATTTGGTTCTGTTTGGTTCTTTCCATCTTTAAAAGCCCTATCAATAAACCAGAATCAGCAAGATTTTCCCTTCTCTCTGCCCTCCTGAAGCCTGTGTTGCCTGATCATCGTGTTCCACTTGCAGGATTCTCATGTTCCACTGCAAACTCTCATGTTTGTGCTCTCCTCAAAGACCATAGGAGCCACCCGGACTCCAGAAACGCTGCTCACGATAACAAAGTGGAGCCACAGAAGGGTTTTTCCAGAGCCTGGCTCAAAATTAAGTGTGCTCTTTATTTAAGAATGGTTAATATAGACAGCTCAGGACAAATAGTGCTTAATCTTATTGCACAACACTCAATATGTAAACAGTTTGCACACACATAAAGAAAGAGATATAGGAGCAGCTGATAAACAATCCTTTCCTGCCCACTGTGAGGGAAGAGCTTGCACAAGCCCAAAAACTTTCCTAGAACTGCTTTCTTGACAGGATGGCTCCTGCTTCCAACCCTGTGCTGCCCATTAAGAAGTGAATAGAGATTCTCCTCTGTCTGGGGTCAAGAACTGCAAGCCAGGACATACCAAAATGACATGTGAAATCCCTGTCCCACCTGAGCAGGAGAAAGAGCACCTGCTCCAGATGTCTGATTGCACTAATAGCCATCACCTGTGGGAAACCTCCCACCCAAAGAGGAGAGCTCAAGAACCTTCCCTTCCCTACTCAGAGTTGGCCAGGAGGAAAGCAAGGCTTTAAGAAGCTTTTGGTGACCATCTTGATCTTTTCTGGGAAAAGCTTCTGGACTTTGGGGTTCCCTATGCTGAGGTGAGAGATGTTGCTTGTTGTGGTGAGGTCGTTGGCTGCTTCTGGACATTAGCATGATCAGTGGTGCCTCAGTCTTCCTCTTCAACAATACACAAATTTTCCTGTATGCATGCCTGGGGTAGGTTGTTCTGTTGTGTTGTTACCGTAGCTGAACACAAATGGTAATACCAATGTGTTATGCTCCTTGGCCCTGATCTTGATTCAGGTGCCGACGGCTGCAAAAGGTGTAGAAAAGTGATAAATGGGCTATGAAATGTGACTCGCCTGCTGCCTTCAGGAGTGGGGAGCTCTTTTGTGTACTCCTCTCTTACTCAGAGTAGTATTGAGTACTTGGGTTAAGCTGCTACTTTGTCAGCCTTACTTGGGTCAGAATTATGGTTTTTTGATTTAAATTATAATTTACTCAATGCAGGCCTGAAATTGTGGCTGGCCCCTTGCAACTTGTGTGATGTGTGCTGATGGGGTTTGGTGTGGGTTTTTTTTTTTTTAGCCCTTAAGAAAGGCTAAAACTTGAGATGAGGGTTAAAAAAAAAAAACCAAAAACTCCATTATTTTCCTCCTTGTCCCAGAATTTCCATAAGTCCTTTGCCTTCCTGGCCATATCCGCTCCATGCCTTGAACTGCTTCTGCCTTGTTGGCTTGTGTGTGTGCGTGCACACATGCCTGCTGCAAATTTTTGTGTGTGCATATTTATATCTTGGTGGCTGTGTTGCCAAGGAGCTCTGAAAGAAAGCAGAGCTGAGATAACTTCTAATCCACCTTTCTGTGATAATGTGGCGCAAGTGAAAAAAGCCAGGGGTCTTTCTCCACTCTAGCTATGCTCCAGGCTTGGTACACTGGAGCCTTTAACAGGCATTTGGGACTTTACTCTCTTTCTTTCTGCTTGGCAGGGGAGAAAGTAAATACCTGGGTGACTGGAAACTGTAGGTCTTCGCTTGAGGAAGACTTAGGAACTGAATATTTTTGGTTGGGTCTGGGCAGTCGGCCACTGTCTTGAGTCATCTGTGCCTGCTATCAAAGTGCTCTGTTTAGTTTTCCTTGTGCATCCTTATGGAAAAAGGGTCATGGAGTTGGAGGGGTGAGAGCCCTGCCTGAGCTGCTGAGGCTCTCCTGGTTAAGAAAATTGATGGGCACAAAATGACTGTACCATCTTTCAGTAGTTCCTGAGATGTGAAAGTCCTGTGCCTTGGCTTCTGTTCCCCTGAAGGGTCTCTGGACTGTTCGGAGAGACAGGAGGAACCCAAAACAGACAGTGATCTCACAGTACTTCCTTTCTGCATAGATTTTTGTTGCTTTTACTCAAAGCAGGGTCTCGCTTTTCCTTAGCTGGGAGTGTGCCTGGGCTGTTGGGCCCTGTTGTAGTTCTGCAACGATCTTCCCTGCCTCTCAGAAACTTTCCTCCTGAGTAGAATCATAGAATTGTCGAGGTTGGAAGGGACCTTTAAGATCATCAGGTCCAATCAAGAGTAGAGATAGCCATGCTCATACTGCAATGTCCCATACCCTCATGAAACAGATTTGGTTTTGGAGTAGGCATCCTCTGATAAAATTGCTCCTCATCGCAGAATTCCTGACTTGGCTCCTTTTGCATGCGTTGCTTGTACATAATATAATATACTTGCTCGTAGCAGGGACTTGCAGAGCTATTTTGCTGATATTGCCCCCGTGTAGCAAATAGAAACAGACAGGGAATCTTTGGAGGATAATTAATTTTTCATTTTGACAAGGGCTTCAATTAAGCGTGTTATTCTTCTTCATCTTCTGGATATTATGAATAATGGGCCAAATGTTTCCATTGTGTAACTGCATTAATGGCCTCAAACAAGATGTAAACATATGCAGCATCTCTTGAAGTTTTGTCATCTATAGGCTTTTTAGGATGTTCAGTGCTTTTGCCTTTTCCATCTGCATTCGTTATCTGGTGGAGTTGCCTTGGCTTTTTGGAGTCATATTGGACTTCAAAGGTAGATCTAGAATATGGAATGGCCACTTGGCATCTGACTCATAACGTTACTGATGGCTGGTAGTGTCTTGTAAGTTTTTTGGGGTTTTTTTAATTTTTTTTTTTTTAACAAACGAATGTCAATACAAAGACAAAGCACCTGTTAGTGAATAAAGGTCACTTTATTCTCAACAAAGATGCAAAGCAACGAAGAGGCACAGGTGACAGTTTCATTGCAGGGGCTATCGTGAGGCTTGGGTCAGAAGACATCAGCAAGACATGAGAGGGATTCCCTGTTTTTTGCCATTAGATAGTACTATTCTCTCAATAAAGGTTATTGCTTTCTTGAAAACACTATGACTTTTTCAGATTGAGGGGGCACGGGTTAATTGTCATAAACATGAGGGACTGATTCTGTCTCTTTCTAACATTGGAGTATTCAGCTTTGCAGCCTTTCCTTTCCATCACCATGCCTTTTGGGTTGTAATTTCCTACCCATACAGCATTTAAAGCATATTGAGAGTAGTAGAAGGTGACTGTGCACCATTGCCCTGGTTCCCCTGCCCGCTCCCCGCACCAGGGGTGGGATCAGCCTGGACAGTGGCTCTTGTAGGAGCTGAGCTCACGATATAAGGGGTCAGAGCTCTTTTTTTTTGGGGTGCCCTTAGACTGCTAAGGGCAGTAAGGTGCTCGCAGGCATCCTCTGAGAGGGGAAGAAAGGCAATACTTTGGGTGCAGACCCCAGGCTCCCACAGGCCCATGTGGCATCTCTTTACCCCTCTTGTCCCCAAATTGTTCCCCCCAGCTGCTGCCCTTGCTGCGTGTGTCCATGTATGCTCCTGTCTTTCTTGTATCTCCTTTTCTGTGTGCTTTCCTCATTCGTCTGGGCTTCCCCTTCCCCTCTTCTTCCTCCTCTCTACTTATTCACCCCTCCTGCATCTTTGTCAGTCTGCTCTCATTCTTCTCTGCCAGAGCATTAACAAGGGAAGCGGAGGGACATGGCGCAGGCAGCTTCCCTGCTCTCAGCTCTCCTGTCTGGCTCCACAGAGGCCCCAGATAGACAGGAGCAAAGACTGCAGGAAGAATGATTGCAAGAAACATTTCGCTTGGCCCTTTCGCCCTGGGATGCTCTGTGGAGACAGACTAATCCAGTTGAACACAAGAACTGAGGGAGGTTAGAGCAAGTGACCATGAGGGATCTTTGTAGTCAAGCTAATAG
The DNA here is from genome assembly GCA_028571045.1 of Scolopax bukidnonensis. NCBI lineage: Eukaryota > Metazoa > Chordata > Aves > Charadriiformes > Scolopacidae > Scolopax > Scolopax bukidnonensis. The sequence goes on from JAOWAV010000012.1 coordinate 46,468,995, forward strand.
CTTCCAGCTGAGCATTTGTGAATGCTAATTTATTTTTGCAGAGGCTTTGAATATGGACAGAGGCAGAAAGCACACCCTTGACAGGACGACAAGCTACTCCCCAAAAGCTAAGCCTCCACTCTCAAGCACAGGAGACTTCAGAGCTCTGCATGTGGCTGAATGATACCCCCCCATCACCAGTTCTCCATCACCAAACTACAAGGTGAAGGGAAATCTTACCTGAGGTGAGTGCCCAGAAATGCTGCAGGATGGCAAGTGAGTGAAAGCTGCTGAGCCTCCTGCTAGAAAGACACCTCCTGATATTGCCTACAGGAGAATAGGAGGAGAACTATTACCATTTTTTTTTGGGTCTTAATTCTCTCTGCCTCTTGATGGTTTCACAAATGATCCCTCTCCATCATGCACACTCATTAAATTTTCTGCTTGCTTCTCTTTTCAAACCAATTTCTAAGATATCTTAATGCTGGTGCCTCAGCTTCAGGCCTTCAGATACTAAGACAATTGCTTTGAGTCCTTTCACAAGACTGTAGTGCTGCTCACCTGCAAGATGTTGGGTTCCCTTTCTCCTATGGCTCTTGGTAGGTGGACAGCACCTGCTTGGTCATCTCTCAGTCCATCTCTGTCTTCCTGATCTCAGGTGAAGCAGCTGTGGTGAGTGGTGTCTTGCGTCCTACACCGCTGCTCCTTCAAGCTCTCTTCTCAAGTTCTCTGCTTAAGTCTGATACCCAAAATTATCTGTTCTTGCTGCTCTGCCAGTTGATGTGATCCCAGAATGAGTGGCTTTCTGTGGTTGATATTACAAGGTAATGAAAAAACTTGGTGTTATGTGCTATCTGAGGTGGGTCTTTTGCTAACCATTATATTGCCTTGGAGGTATGCTGAGGGTCTGGCAGACTCTTACTTTTCTAGTTGGGAGTTTCAGAAGTCCTGTCTCTGAAAAAAGTGGCCTTCTCAAGGATTCACATAGATAGCTAAAGTCATGGTGGTCTTTGTAGGGCTGTGAATCTTTGGTTTTACTCAAATATCCAAGTCAAGGAAGCTGTGACACTGCAGGGTCAGATCCGGAGTCAGGGTTGTCTCCCTGGCACTTCTTTCTCCAAACCTGCTCACTTTGCTTATGGTTTATGGGATGGATTCTAGACCCCAAAGACTTTCTGAATGGAAATCATGAGTGTATTAATATTTCTTCTGTTGTGATACTGAGCCTTTTGTACTGGATTGGTGTCTGAGCCTGCTCTGTGCCTGCTCTTCAGAGAAGGGTTTTTATTTAAATGATTGTCCCCAGGATATGTCTTAAGTGAGTAGAAATAAATATGTGCAAAGTTATTAGGGGAACCTACAGCTGTGTTGAATGTGCCGTGCTGGGTGTTACAAGAGCCTGCAGAATGCCAGAGCTCCACTTGTCTTCATCCAGGCTCATGCTCTGATGATGCCAAAAATATGTCATTAAAGATTAATGAATGGGCAACTGTGAAATGTGAGGTGTTCAAACATTAAGAAAACAACAGTGAGGAAGTGGTGTTTGACATTGTCGTAACTGTATTACAAAGAAAGGCAAACAAAATTTGTATGCTTGAGGAGAGTACTTTAATATGAAGAGAGATTGCCTTCAACTCCGTGATGCTCAAGTCCATTTGGTAAGACAAAACCCTTAGATGTGCAAGAATGAAAAATTAAGAGTGTGTGTGGCTATATAATAGGTTTTTGTTGCAGCTGAGTAGTTGTAATAAAGTATCATGAAGCAGAAAATGGAGAAGGTGTTATGCCTTTTGGATGAGGATGGGAGAATAGTGCAATATTTATTAGAGGCTGGACACTGGATCTATTTAGTAAAGAAAAAAATTGCTCTCCTTGGAATTTGTTTGACATGTGCCTGGGAGCTGGATCCATTCCTGCTTTAACAGCCCACACAGAGTGACACTCTGCAAACACAACATTGTCACCTGAACAATTCACTCAACAGCTCGCTCTGCTGTCAATCAGAGCAGACTCATTTCTCTTCTAAAAAAAAAATAAATTTTTTTTATACCCCCTCTTTTTTTTTTCTTTTGTCTCCAAGCCTTTGTTGATGTTGACAGCTCATCCTTTGGCCATCATTCATCCTGGCTACTGCAAACTTTGGAGAAAATAAAAACCCTGCTCCCCTAATCAGATTAGAGGGCCTGCAAATTGAATTCAGCCCCTCTCAGTGTCCCCTCAGCTGGCTGTCATTAGGAGCAAAGGCTGGCCCTTGGCGGAGGTCCAAACACCAGCTAACTGAATTTGAGATGCTGGAGTCTTGACAGGCCAACGAAGGTAATTGAAGAGCTGTGGGGATCTTGTAAAATTTCAGGCAGTGGGTATTACACTGGGGGGATCTTTGGGACCCATCTGTAAAAAAGGGACAGGGCACTGAGAAGCAGCTCTTGTCATTGTTGAGACTGACACAGATGAATAGAGGAAAAAAAATATTGAAATGCAAAAACGAGTTTTTCAACACACTGACTTCTTTGCCCCCTTGTCTGCCTCTGTCTTGACTGAATGCCCAAATCCAAATCTCATTGAGTGGTTGTAGTCCAGAAGTATCCAGAGGCTTTGGGCGTTGTGTAAACATGCTGAATTAGTAAATGCTGTGTTTGAATAATGTTAGTTCTTAAAATATTAAGAATGAAAAAACAAGCCTACAAACTCATGTCTGGATTTATATTCGCCCGATTATCTTATCTTAGAGTCCTATTAACTCTTCCCTCTGTATAACTTTGCCTTTCAATTCAAGTTGTCTTCCTTCAGCTGGGACCAGCTAACTCCCAACAAAACTCTGTGTTGTCTTGGTCACTGGTGTCTTTCCTGCTGACACAATTTATTAAATATCCCAAGGCAGAGGGGGAAACTTCTTAGCTAGCCTTCCAGCACTTGCAAAAAGTTTGGTAAAAATGTTTTGGGTTTTATCTGCATGCAAGGAGGTTCTGATGAGGAGAACATTAGTGTTCTGGTCTGTTGATACTTGTGGATTTGGAGTGTTTTAGAAAATTGTCCCACCAGAGGATAGAGACCACAATTCCTGTAGATATGCCAGTGAAATACATAGATTGAAATAATGAGTTAGTACTGAGAACTAATGCTGTTGCACTGGGCTGCAATGGCTGCAGCAGACAGGATCCTCTGGGAGACCTGATCCAAGCCCTGAGACACCAAGATTGACTTCAGAAGAGTAAAGCTGGACCTAACTGGGATCTTAAGCCTTTTTTTTATTCATCCAGGTGCAGCACGCAGAGCATGGAAGAGAAGAAGCCCATTGTACAAATGTCAGGTCTTTGTGGGGGGAAAAAAAAAAAAATCTAAATTCCTGCTGAAACATATAGGTAGACCTGCCCTGGGCACAAAGAAATATCACAAAGTGGGGAAGCAGGTGCCCTCCCTCTCTGTGCAGCTTCCCTTTCCACAGAGGAGCAGGCTGGTCTGATTGCATGTCCTTTTGATCTCTTTGGTATCACTTCAGATATTGATATATTAATTGCATCTTTGGTTAAAAGTCATAATATTCATAGCTTCTAAAAGTTCCTCTCCTTCCCTACGTCCACCCCCCTGACTCCCAGAAGAAAGATGTTTGCAGAAGAAAACTCTGTTTCTAGGACTCCAGGGCTGACACACTCTTGGGACACTTCATCTATTTCTCAGCCCAAGCCCAGCTCTATGCCAGCTACACAATTTCAGCCGAGCTACTGGTGCATATTTGGTCTCTCACCATTTAGCATTGTTATCAGCTGCTTCAGCCTCCCATCCATCATTCAAAGTACAATCCAGGAAGCCAGAATAACACAACATACATTTTAGACAGTCTTCAGCTTCTGTAGACTTGCATAGCCCTAGGGAAAGCAAAGGAACTATGCTGACTTAAAAAAAAAAAAAAAAATCTAAGATCTTGTTTTCTTCATGCAACAGTAGTATTATAAGTAGGGTCAGAACTGTAACCCATTGCGGAAATTGTTGACCAAAGTCCAAGTCTCAGATGCCCATAACTTTGTCAGGTTATATCCCCTTCCGGTACTAAATGTTTGCTTTGGACTGGTTTAAAATGGTAATGGGGAATCTAAGACTTTTAGCTCTTCTGATATCTGTGTGGAAGACTGCGTGATGCCACATGAATATTCCTGGTGTGCACTTCCTTGGCTCTCCCTGTGATTTGTAGGAATTTAGTGATGTTCTGCTGGTTGCTGCTTCATAGCTGGGCAAATAACCTGTGTACTAGGTGGGATTTGTGCAAGTCTAGAGAGTTAAAGACCATATAATGTATTCACATCCATGGGCTGATCCAAGTGTTGCAGAGTAGTCCTCCTTCTAGCACTTCCCAACTTGTAGATGCTTAACTTCATGATCCTCCTCATATGTCTGCTCCTTTCTATTTTTTACTTTAAGATATGGCGTTATCTGTCATAGTGAGGGGCTGAAGGGAGGAAAGAAATATGGTGGCTATCAGTTGGAGAACTGGTTGTGATCTTGAGAAGGTAACTCTAAATAAAAATATTGGAAGTGCTAAAGTTTCCTCTCTGCTATAGGGAAAATGAGTCTTTTTGGAATGTCCCCATCTATTATGGGACACCTGAATATTCTGGGTAAAATGTTTCTGGTTAGATTTTTGTTCTATTTTGAATTTATTCTCTGAAAGAGTAATTAAGAATATGAAGCTCTGCTTTTTTTTGGCAGGGATGGTGTGGAAAACTGTGGCCCTTTGCCAAGGGTCTTGCTTTGGGGGAAACATCTTTAACATGGTATATGCAGAAGCCATGTGACCTTCAGTAGAAACCAAGCAGGGGCTTTTTGGGCAGCTTTTGAAGACCTGCTAAGACAGAGAAGTCAAGTCTTCAGAGCTTAATCATCTGCCACCATGACTCTCTGGGTTATGTGGAAGCTGAATTCTGACAAACATCTTCAGTTAGAGCCACAGAAGTCTCTAGATAGTCCCAACAACTCAGTGATTCCTCCTTGTTCTGATAGATCCTGAAATCACTTCAGTATGACCACAAAGGTCTCAAAGTAAATTCAGGTATCTTTTCTGATGAAGGACAGCTGTGTCCTTAAATTTACTAAATTTGAAAGCCTGAGAAATAGCATTGTACTGAGTGTTTTTTCAATACTCACATATGAGGATTCACTCCCAAATAGCAACATGCAATAACATCCCTGAGCTTATCCCTGTACTTGAATGCACTGTATTAACAAAACCAAACAACAACAAAAAAACCCCCAGCTTTTAAATCCTCTGGTGCTCAGACTCAAAGGAGAGACTTCTGATAAACTAAATATGGTTAGAATAACCTTTTGTGCTGTTGAGGCCAGACTGTGTGACTTCAAACTCTCAGATTGCCTGCATCCGTGTTCTCCTTAATGCTGCCTTCTGTAGATTGCACTCTACATCCAAATGACCACTGTTTATCTATTGCACCATATAACTAATACTTAGGAAAAAAAAATCTTTTCCTCTCTATTAAGGCTGCCTGTAACTATAAATTATTATTTAGGAAGATCAGTACTCACAGGATAGAGCAAAAGAGGGTTTTTTTTGTTGTTGTTAAACACCAACATTTTTCCCTTTCAACCTTCTCCAGCCTCCTACGTTTAGGACAGCAAAGAGCAATAGCTCTTCGAATGATATGAATCTATTTCTCTCTACCCAATCTGTAGACCACAAAAAAAACCTACCAAACCCAAAGACCCAACGCTTCCTGAGATGAAACTGATGGTCATAATGGCCAAACTTGAAAAGGGTGTACAGATGTAACTCTGGGAGAGTTATGGCTTGGGTGCAGTTGCAATGCCCCTATGGAGCTTCTGCCAAGCAGGATTAGTATGTGGCTGCCCCTAGTTCCTCTAGTTGACATGCATCAACTGGCATGTATTTAGGTGTGTTTTTCTTTGGACTAGTTGTGATATGAGATCTCTAGCTCAGGTGAGGTGAGCACAGAGGTGCTTCTGACTCTGCTTGTGAAGCTGCTTGTTGTCCTGAAGGGCTCCTTCTTTAAGACTTACTCCACAAAGAGGCTTGTCAGGACGCTAATCTGTCATGAAACCACTTCTTCAGCAGAAGCTACCCCACAGAGGAAACCAAAAGTCCCTTCTGCAAGTATTTTATCATTGTTTTCTAATCCTTCTTGAAGTTTGCCTCTCCTGCCTTCGTTTCCCCTCTTCTAAAACTTCAGGGATACCTCATCTCCTTGTGCTATATTTCTGAGAGGTGACCTCTCCAAAGTGGCCTCCTGTGTGTTTGCTGTACAGCTGAGAGCCGGGCCTCACTTTGTGTAATGCTTTAATTATAATGTCAATGTGGATTCATTAGCATGACAGCTGTCACTGTAAATGGGTGAGTGGGAGGCTTTTGGACCCCCTGGGGTTAGGGTAATTGATGTAGTGAACAGAATACTGTATTCACTGAACAATGGGCCAGGTCTCCGTTCTGACCCGGGAAGGGCAATCAGCCTAAGCAGGGGATCGATAGCAGCTGAATTTTCATCCATGATCAGATTGATTCAACCATGTTAACCTCCACGTGCAGATGATGTTCTGCTGGAGCCGGGGTGACTCTTGCACACCCCCAAGGAGGACGGGCAAATGCTGACGCTTTCATTTTTAATATAAATTTTGAGCAGACACAAGAGCAGCTGCAGTTTTGCTCCATGACTCCGAGCAGAGGAAAAGGGGATCTGCCCAAACATCTGGAGGCAGTTCTTCATGTTTGTTTTGCCATTGCTTCCCCAGCTCTTAGTCTTCTTGACATCTATTCCACAGCGAGCCTTTCCCTTTGCCAAGCCTGCTTTTGGAAAATGAGCTAATAGCATGGTATTGTTAATTTTCCTTAAGGGATTCTGCCCCATGGAGTAATAGGCTGTTCATGCTGCCTTTCAGGAGCCCTGATAAAGGTCTCTGCTCTTTGGTGTCTGCTGCAGGTCGGTTCCTCTGCAGTTTGATCCCAGATCTTCTGTTGATGTTTCTTCAAATGGAGTTTGCCTCACGCTGACAATTGCTTCCTGTTACATTTGCTCGTCTAATTATTCATGTCTTTTTGGTGTTACTTGCACATTTGAGCAAATACATAAGCAAAGAAATAGTTGGAGACTGCAAGGGTTAAGACAAATAAGGTGTTACTATAGAATCTGTAGGTGTCTTCTGTAATATTTGTAAGATAACCTGAATACTAAATTCACTCCTCTAACAATGGAAAGTAGTATTTGGGTCAGGTAAAAATAAGTTGAAGAGAAGAAATTGAGTAAATTATGCTTAAAGGCTGCAGTGGCATCACTGTTCTGAGGTATCTTTTTTTTTTTTTCCTTCCTTGAGGGGATAAGAAGTGCTCACTGACTTTCCTCCTTTCACTGAGAACTGGGAGAGGTGTACCGAGATTTTCTTCTGTCTTTCATACATGAAAATAAATCCATTATTTCCCATGAAAATAGAATATTCTTGTTTGAAATCATGCTGAACAATGAAAGTTTAGCAGGCACATAACAAGGCTTTTAGACAGCTGAGACTCTCCTTTGCCCTCCATCAGCCACGGCTCTTCCCACAGCAGGGAATCACAGAATGCTATGGGGTTGGAAAGGACCTCTGGAGATCATCTCCTCCAACCCCCTGCCAAAGCAGGGCCACCCAGAGCAGGTCCCACAGGAACGTGTCCAGGCGGGGTTTGAATGTCTCCAGAGAAGGAGACTCCACCACCTCCCTGGGCAGCCTCTGCCAGGGCTCCACCACCCTCGCAGGAAAGAAGTTCCTCCTCATGTTGAGATGGAGCTTCTTATGTTCAAGTTTGTGCTCATCCTGACCGTGGAGGTAGTTCAAGGCTACGTGTCTGGAAATACAGAACAAGGATGATGGGTGTAGGAGAACTGGAGGAAAAGAGGAAGCCCAATAACTTGGGGGTACAAGAAGACAACTAACACCAGTACTGGGGAGGGCTGGTTAACGCAGAAACTCTGAGACCAGTGCAACAGGACTTGCTTAACCCTTAATGGCCATTTCAGTGCATAATGAGGTGGGGAGGGGAGAGCATGTATGCTAGGGGGTGCTGAATGATGAGGGTGTCACTGAATCTTCTCTCACACTTAAAGAGACCATTTATCAAGTAGCCCAAGGCCCTTGGTGGAGCTTTGCTCAGCCCCGTGCAGGGCTACAAACCAGAGCAAAGCAGGGAGGGGTGATCTGTGGCTAGGGACTTCTACAGAGCCCTTCCAGCATCCTGCTTCTAAACAAACCCGAGAGCAGGAATTGCGGGAATAATTCTTTTAAAACATTTTTCCTCTGTTAAATGATGAGAAACTCTTCCAAAAGAGCCCTAATTTTGTATTTTTGGGGTATCTTTGTAATTTTTTAGTCTGACGAAGCTCAAGTGCTGCTGGATGCTGACATGTAGTGCACAGCTCTTTCTTCGCCCTTCTTGAATGTGCCAAGTTCTTTCTGCTCTGTAGGGACGTGAGTTTTGATTAGGGGTCACTGATGTCTGGGGAGAGAAGGAGACGGACAGCAGAGTCCTTCCTTCCCATAGCCTGCCAGACAGAGGTGGAATTGCTGGATACCACACTTTCCCTTTCCACCTGTCACACTATTCCTGTTAAGCCTGTACATTTAAGTACAACTGGTTTTAACGCAGGAAAGGCTGCCTGAAAAAGTTCCCTTTCCAAAGTTGGGGTTGTTTGATTCCTTGACAGAAGTCACTGAGAAGGGACAAAAAAAACCCACCAAGAAAACACCAAAAAAACCCCCCAAACTCGGAGCCTTTCCTACCTAGAGATGCCTAATTTTTCAAAGGATGGGAGGGAAAATGGATTGTCTGAGATACAGTAATCCCATTTCAGTACTTGGTTATTGGGAATGGCTGTCTCAGTCCAGCCTCTCTGGTACACTGCCCTGGCTCAGTGATAGTGTGTGTGGGGGGGTGTGTTATTTTGTTTACAGCAACATCGTCTCTAACTGTTTTTTATGTTGGCTTTCAGGGCCATATATAATGTGAGTAATTTCTTTTGCTAGTTGGAAGTGTATTAGTAGAACTAGATTACAGAAAAAGTAATCAAGGGGGAAGAATATAGATACCTTCAGTTGAAAGTGGTGTTATGCAAGTTGTGCTGAATTCAAACCTAAGAAACAGCAAATATAATTGCCCTTTAATTGCAGAGAGGGGGAAAAAAAAAAAAAAATGAAGCAAATGTATGTCCCTGCCTCTTCCCACTCAAAAGCAGTCTCAGACCACAAGTCAGCAAACGCCTTTTCCAAACGCTGCAAAAATGTGACACCGTAGTTAATTTCCTACCGTGTCAGGGGAATCACTGCAATTAATGAAGATCCCCAAAGGTGCAGAGGGAATGGGGGTGTTCAGAGTTAATCCAGTGGTCAGAGGATCATTGATATGTTAAAAGGAAACATCTTCCTCAATGACCTGTATAAGTCATCAAAAGGGTGTTTTCTGTGCCTTTTCCACTCACGATAGCAACCTGCTTGGGTTTAACACTATATGTTTGAAATTTATGTATAAGTCAGACATAGTGGACCTAGTTAAAATGTTAAAGAAAACTATTAATATTTGTAAAAGGTAGAGAAAGGGAAAAAGTAAGAAGAAGGCACAATTGTATTGACTCCTGAAAAGGCTTCTGTATGTGCACACACAGAGTGTCGCCTCTGTTGGTTGCATAAGTGCTTTTAAAATAATGAAATTACTTCCATCAGAAGGAGGAGAGAGATGCTTGCATGATATGGGTTTTTTGGGAGGAGGGAAGGGGAGTAGGAAGGTTTGCTTTTGTGATTTAAAAATATCTACGGCTGTATTTATACCAGGCAGGGAAGTTGTGTTGCCAAGTCTTTCAAGGCTTACAGAGGAAATGCAACACAAAGCAAGAAAAATATCTGTGGAACAGCTTTAGAATGAGCTCCAGAAGACCAAAAAAAAAAAAAAAAATCCCAATGCTGCATACTGTGTGGTCTTTAGAGGATTGCTTTGAGGGAAGGAAAAAGAAAGGATGTATAAAATAAAAATATACACATATACACCTGGTAAACTGGCATGAAGGTTGTGACCAAAAGCAAGAGACTTTTGCACTCTTAATTTTATTTGTTTCTGGAAAAAAGTTCTCTGCTGCAATAACCCTCTTCTTATGTTTCTGTTCTGAATAGTGTCAGGATGAAAGAGAGTGTATAGCAGGAGATGTTCCATTTGGCAAAGAAAAGGGAGGAAGGGAGAACTTTCCTGCGAATAACTTCCACTTCAATTAATGTTTGCTAAGTTATTAAGAAGCCTGGGGACAGGTGCACTGGGTTTGGTGACAAATGCCTCAGCTAGAGCCCTCGCATAAGTAGAGTTGATAGAAGGTTATGGAGTAGACTGTAGACTAGGTAGTGTGAGAAGTACTGAGAGAAAGCACTGGTTCACTTAGTGACAGTGTAGTTGCTTCCAGCTTCCAAGTTTCAGTTTGGGAAACCAGGGCCTACAAAGCCAGGTAGAGACCTGTGTCCTCTGTGTGACTGGCACTGTGCACCATGATGGGGTCTGTCCCTCTGACAGACCTCCTGCCATTTCTTGTCTCCTCCAAACACTTTTGTGATTCATAACCACTTTCTTCTGCTGGTTTTGGTACCAATCCAGAGAATAGTCTGGCTATGGATGAGCAGTATTGTGTTTCTCTGGGTACTCCTGGCAGTAGATGCATGTTTTTGAGAACTGTGCCCACCTCAACAAGTCAAGAACAACAGCGCAAGTGAAACTTCTGTGCTAGAAGGTCCTAACTAAAACATTTTTCCCTCCACAATGGAATGAGGTACTGTTTCCAATAGTTAGATGTGGGCACAATGTATTTTTGTAGCCTCCTGAGAAGCTGTAGTGGGACATTTATTTGTACTGCAGAAAAGAAACAATATCCAGTGAGTTTTAATTCTGCTTATGACCATTCATGGACTAGCACCTCTCCGTTCCTTCTCCTTGCTGGGAGCCATCAATAGAGTCTGTTGCAGCTAAAGGAGCTGCATTTGGCACTTGGTATCCAGGGTCCTACCCTGCTGCCGATCTGCAGGAGAGCTCGTTCGTGGGAGCCTCCAAAGCATGCCTAGCAAACCAGTCCTGTGGTCAGACCACCTTGGTCCTGCCACTTCAGTGTCCAAATACCAGGTTGAACATACAGCTGACAGAACAGATTTATCGTAGAATGGTCCAGGCTGAAAGAGACCTCCAAAGGTCATCTAGTACGAACCCCCACAGTCAGCAGGGACACCCCCAACTAGACCAGGCTTCCCAGGGCCTCATCCAGCCTCACCTTGAATGCGTCCAGGGAAGGGGCCTCAACCACCTCCCTGGGCAACCTGTCCCAGTGCTCCACCACCCTCATTGGAAAGAACTTATTCCTAATCTCCAATCTAAATCTGCTTTTCTTCACTTTAAACCCATTGCCCCTCATCCTGTCACTGCAGGCCTTTGTAAACAGGCTCTCCCCAGTCTTCCTGTAGCCCCCTCAGGTACTGGGAGGCCGCTCTTAGGTCTCCCCGGAGCCTCCTCTTCTCCAGGCTGAACAACCCCAGCTCCCTCAGCCTGTCCTCTCTGTTTTCTTCTGACAGAAGCTGTGAATTTAATGTACTATGTGGCCTTTTTTCCTACATAAAGCAGCTAGGAATACATGTTTCCAATAGTATGATGGCCAATATCATTGCACCTGAGGTATTGACAGGTTAGGAAGAAATTCTAATTAGAAAGAAAAAAAAAGTTATTCAAGTAGCCACTGAACAGTACAAAAAAATGAACTTTCTTCCTTTCTATTCAGGCTGCTTCTTATACTGTGACCTTTATGTAAGGGTCTCTTGCAACAGCAAAATCTGTTACATCAATATGTAGTAGTCTCTTTGCCCAAGAATCTGGAGATGACATACCTAACCTTACTCAGAGTTGGTGTAGGCTCCCTGTTAAAAATAAAGCAAAGATCTTCTCTCCTAAAGGCCTTCATTCTTCCTTAAGAGTCCTGTTTTCATTTCCCCCTTCCTCCTGTGGCTGCTAGGCAATCTCCCTGAAATCCTGGGGACTGTCAAGAGAAATGATGACATGTCTTCTCTTGCAAGTAGACCAGAAGTCTGCAGTGGCAGAGTCAGAGCTGATTGCCTATCTTATCTCAAGTCGCTAGTCTCTAATTCAGGCTTTTGCAAACAACTACCAGTCCTGTTTTTTTCTGGAGCTACAGGTTAGTGTTTAATGTACTACTTTTCTGGGGCTTTGCCTATCAAGCCTGAGAAAAAGCCTTTTGCTTTTTTGATCCCAGCTGGGAATGGATTCAAATCAAAATTCAAGGTCTAGAGAGCCTGGAAGGTGAGAGGGTGAAGGACAGGGGGACATTTGTCACTCGGGACCTCTTTTTCTTGTACCCACTCCTGAAGCATGACAGACCGTGATTTATCAAATAGTAGACAAACTTCAAATCAAACAGAATTATGTTAAATTAACTTGGGAGATTCACTTTGTCCTTGACCAGTGAGCTGGTGGTGATTATTTTAAAATGTTTTTATTTTTTTGACATATAAAGATGAAGTGAGATCCATGCAAAAAAAACAAAACCCAAAGGACCATCCTACTAAAGGAAGTCTTCCTTTGGCGTTGACCAACTTTCCTTCATCACTGTGTTATGAAGGAGATTTCAGAGCAGTCCAGTGTCAAGACCCACCCATCCTCCATGACCCATAGGCCACCCCCCAAGGATGACAGGCCAATAGTGTCTGTCTACATGAAGAAGTACCATTTTACAGACATTCAGACAGTGTAGCTCAGCATTACATCTTTTCAATGCCACAGGATGAGCAAGTTGATCTAAAACTTGTAAAAGAGCTAAGTGTAGCTTGCGTGGTCTCCATTTCAGAAATTCATTGTTATGAGTTTAGACTTCTTGGTGTGGTCACAGCCTGGCTGTTTAGAGAAAATGGTGTGACAAGCTATGTTTCTTGGTAGCATCTACCTGAAACATAGCAGCTGGTATGAAACAACAGGCTGTATGGTTGTCCACAAATCCATTGTATGAACCCATGGGCTGCAAGGCTAAATTTGGCCCAATGTGTCTTGGTGTCTACTTTATTCAAAAGGAACAGTCCCTTCTTAGAAAAAGGCTGGGAGGGGAAACTGCTGGTAGAGAGTGGAATAATTTTTCTTACTGGCAGGTGATCACAGATATTTCCTGCTGCTGGTCAGAGGTTATTTCCTTATGTGGTAGTTCAAAGATGCCATGAAAATGTTAGACCAGCATGAGCAATCTGGTAAGCGTGATGAGCAAATTTCCCTGTGCATGCTGGTAGGAAGAATGCTGTAACCTCTCCGGGTGATGAATCTTGGACACGTGCATCCGTGCTGCTGTAGTCAGGACAGTGTTGCAGGAGCTCACTTTGTACTCACTTTGCTGATGCACCAGTCCAGCTCCCATATGTAGGGCTACAAAGATGATGAGGGGTCTCGAGCATCTCTCCTATGAGCAAGGGCTGAGGGACTGGGGTCTTTGCAGTCTGGAGAAGAGAAGGCTGAGGGGGGATCTGATCAACACCTGTAAATACTTCAAGGGTGGGTGTCAGGAGGATGGGGCCAGTCTTTTTTTCAGTGGTGCCCAGGGACAGGGCAAGAGGAAACGGGCACAAACTTGAGCATAAGAAGCTCCATCTAAACATGAGGAGGAACCTCTTTCTTGTGAGGGTGGCAGAGCCCTGGCAGAGGCTGCCCAGAGAGTTGGTGGAGTCTCCTTCTCTGGAGACATTCCAAACCCTCCTGGACACGTTCCTGTGCAAGGCAGGGGGTTGGAGGAGATGATCTCCAGAGATCCCTTACAACCCCATATCATTCAGCGATTCTGTGATGCATGCTGAAATCAAGTGATTCAGAGGTGTGGTGGTTTTTTTTTCTGAAAGAGTTATAATCATAAAATCTGTTCTTTCCAGCTTGTTAGACCTGGGTGTGATTGTGGAGTATAGAACAAAATAGAGTATATTTAGTTGTATGGGACCTACTATGATCATCTAGTCCAACTGTCTGTCCACTTCAGGACTGACCAAAAGTTAAAGCATGTGTCATGATGTCTAATATTAAGATAATTGTTTTTTTATAGTAGTTGCTGCCAAATACTACAACCAATACACTCCCTGAAAGAAACTCCTTTGCAGAATGAAAAACATCACATTGCAAAGTTTGAGTAGAAAATTTCTCCGAGGCAGGTATGCTTTTGGATAGCTAGGCTGCACCTACCTCAGCCTGTCAGTGTGGGGCAGGAGCACTTTTGCAGTCCATCTCCCACATGCCCCACCTTAGCATGCTTTAGTTTGTGTTGTGGGGCAGTTCTGGAGGTCATGAACCGTGTTTCTTCTGGATGGACTGAAAGCAGATGAAGTGTGCCCGGAGCTAATTTTGGGGGAACAAAGCCAGGCTGAAGCATTTCTAATCTGCACACAGTGTGGAAGGCGGGTTCTCACCACCTTCCACTTTGCTCTACTGATTCCTCTTACTGTGGCGTTAGTTACTGCTTGGTAATGCAGACCCAAACCTGGCCTTAATTTTTCTCTGAGACTTTTAACTTGTGGTGCATGCTCTTTCCACTTGCTTCCATTTTACTGCTTCAGTGATTTCACAGATCATTGAAACCTGACTATCTCAATCGTGGGTTGTTTCTGGTTGGGCGGTTTAGGCTTCCAGTGGCTTCTGGGGTTTGGCTGTTTTTTCTTTACCACCCTTTTACGAGGAACTGGACATCATCTACAGCTTGTTTTGGAAACTTATCAATCTGCTGCTTCTACCACGTTCCAAACACTTTAATAGCTGCTTCTATTTGGTAGTATATGTTAATCAGCCAAATCTGCTCTGCTTATCTAGCACAACATTTTTGTCTGCAGGCCTATCACGTGCCCAATTGTGCAGGAAACTTGCTCAAGGCAAAATCTCTGGTCAGGCAAAGCCACAAAGCAACTTAGTGGTACGTTTATCTGCTGATATTATTTCTTTTTTTTTAGTTCATATAGGAAAAAGCAAGGCCTGGTGGCTCTTAGGCACAGCCTGGTTTTGTAGCACTAATCCTATCAGTTTGGTGGCTTCTGAGGAAAACCCTACTGCAATCTGAATTAAACACATTTTCTGCTTAACGCCAAACTCAAAACTCATAATGATGTGCAACATAAGATTTATTGCTGTGTTTGCATCATGATTTGGTCGCTAATTCTGTGTTGGTGTGTGGCGTAATGGGTGGGATTTTCAGTAGGGACTGCTATTAACCTGAGCCTTTTTCTGTTGAAGCTTATGTAGGCTTCAGTCTGCTCCTGAAAAAAGTGGATGACTCTCAGCACTGATGATGAGGAAAGAGTCTTACCTAAAAGTCATCACTTCCTCAAAGTCTTTCTCATTATAAATATAGCTTCATCATGCTCCCAGCCCCAAGTAAAGTAAGGTCAGCCTTCTGTTCCTGGATGGACCTACTTCCCAGCTACTACCTGTGTGTGCTGCTGTGGCACAAATAATCAACACTTCACATCTGCCTAGTTCAAGCAAACAAGCTAAAATGTACAACATTTGGCTTGGATGCTCTTTTGCCAGGGCTGACATATGTGCAATATTTTACAAGCATGCCACTAATCAGCTTGCCCTCTGATTTATGTTTCATTATCAAGAGAGCTGAAACTGTTTAGATAATTCATGAGCAAGATACTGATGCTTTCTGTTAGTGAAATAAAAAAAAAAAAGTAAGATCTATCAGCATGTAACATGACCATAAAATTAAGCACAGCCACAGCATCCCAAACCAGACCAACTGAATCATAGCAAAAAAATACATTTGAAACCAGCCTTTTGCTTCCAATTCCTGCGGTACATCAGGGAAACTTTTCCCTGCTCTCTGGGAACAATAATGTTGGCTCCTGACAAACTGGTGGGGAGAAGGAGAGGAAGCCTTTGCATTTTCACAATGTTTAGACAAAAGAAATATGACTTCTTGTAAGTGAAATCAGTTCTTGATCCCTGAATTGTCCTGGGATGGATCTTGCCTGTGTTCTGTTGCCATCATAGAATGGTTAGAGTTGGAAGGGACATTAAAGATCACCCAGTTTCAACCCCCTGCCCTGGGCAGGGACACCTCCCACCAGAGCAGGTTGCTCCAAGCCCCATCCAGCCTGGCCTTGAACCCCTCCAGGGATGGGACAGCCACAGCTTCTCGGGGCAACCTCTTCCAGGGTCTCACCACCCTCACAGAAAAGAATTTCTTCCTAATATCTAATCTAAATTTCCCTTCTTTCAGCTTAAAACCACTACCCTTCGTTGCTTCACTCCCTGACAAAGAGTCCCTCCCCATCTCTCCTGTAGCCCCTTCAGGTACTGGAAAGCTGCTATAAGGTTTCCCTGGAGCCTTCTCTTCTCCAGGCTGAACAACCCCAACTCTTTCAGCCTGTCTTCATAGCAGAGGTGCTCCAGCCCTCTGACCATCTTCATGGTTCTGCGCTGGAGGACCTGTTCCAACAGGTCCATGTCCTTCCTGTGCTGAGGACTCCAGAGCTGGACACAGTGCTCCAGGTGGGGTCTCACTGGATCAGAGCAGAGGGGCAGAATCACCTCCCGTGTCCTGCTGGCCACAATTCTCTTGAAGCAGCCCAGAATGCGGTTGGCTTTCTGGGCTGCCAGCACATATTGCTGACTCATGTTGAGCTTCTCAAGTCCTTCTCCTCAGGGTGCCCTCCAGCCATTCTCCACCCAACCTACAGTTGTGTCTAGCACTCCATCGTTACCACACATCACTATGTCACTGTTGTGAAAGGCACTTTCCACCGTAACACTAAATTTTGTGGTTTATTACAACACTTACTCAACTCAGATGGGCACTGACTTGTGCTTGAAGTGCTGAGTGGCTAATTTCTTGGCTTCTGCAGTGAGCCAAAGCCAATTGGTGCCTTGGATGAGCTGTTCCTGGAGCAGATGGACCAATATTTGCAACCACTCTGCCTGGCTGCTGATGACAGGAGCCTGTCACTCGGAGGGCAGATAATGTGGTGGGAATGACAGCTTTTTGTCCCCCCTCCAAGCCAGCAGTGCCATTGGGAGCCAGGTGTACGGTGTCTCTCACCCCCTATCTCCTCTGCTGTGGCCATTCCTGCCAGGAGGCTGCCAAGACAGACCATGGGATGGGGTGTCAGTGATGTTCCCAGGCAAAGGGAAAAACATTGACAACTTGTTTGGATAGTCCCACTCAGACCCAAACTGTTGCTCCTATTGGAAGCATCCTTCAATTACCCTGGTTATCTTTATACTGACCTTATTAGTTGGACAACACAGTGTGTTTGCTGAAGGACCTAGGGTAGTTCTTGTCTTGGTCAGCTTGGAATACAGGCCTTGATCCAGTCCCTAATGATAATTGATGTTTTTAAGCTAAGACCTTGAGATATCAGAGATTTTCCTATAGGTGTGACACAGGCCATTGTGACTGTACTTTTTAAGAAAAGAAACCCAAACTCTTTATATTCTTTATTTTTCTGTGTCTTGTTCTATTTACCAGAATATCAGAGTGCTTCCTCATGCTCTCAACCACCATCTTACAGGAGCTAATAGAGGAGTTATTCAAAGAATTTCACTGGTTCATTTGTTAGAGTATGTTTTGTTGGAGTGCAGAAAAGGCAAGGTTTGTGTCTTGGTTGCTGTGTGTAGGTGACTCAAAATGGATCAACTAGTGTTTTGATATGCTATATTACACCTTTTGAGACTCAGTCAGATGAGCTTGGGTCAGAGAAAATGGTATAAAAGACCCTTCTTTTTGCAGCATCGTGTCCGGGTTGTTTTTGTGCCACTACGGTACGTAATGCTCAGTGCTAATCTTCACAGCTGCTCTTGAGAGGAAAATTCCTTTGATTTAAATAATCAAGCATAACTCCAAATGCACGCTGGTAGGAAGACAAGCGATCCTTGAAATCACTGGGTGTGAGATAAGTATCACAGCACGTGATACAGTCAAGCACTGAAGAAACCCCTACAGCCACCACGTGCTTAAATAACTCCGGGGGATGATACGCAAATTCAAGCTGAGTGAGTGATGACACGGAAAGCACCTTGTCACGAGGAGAATGGGAACTGGGAAACTTGTAGAAATGTGCAGGGTTGCACCTGCTGACTCTTTTATCACATGTTTCTGATGGAAAGAAGTTCTTTTGCTTGAGAAGCCACGAGTTCAAACGTGAAATTAAAACCCGATAGTTTCTTATAGGAAAACTCACCCCATGCATCCACTCTCCCATATTTTCTTGGCTTTCCTGAGGGTTGGGGAAGCTCTACTAGCAGATTCTAGCAAATCAGGGGAAATCCCAGTGCCAATTCAAGCTACAGGAAACCTTGGTTATAAACACTCTGATGCAAATATACAGGTCAATGCACCAAGAAACTCATTTCCCTGCACTGTTCCCAAAACAGGCATCGAGCTGTAATGATGAAGACATTGGAGGGGTTCTACCCTCCTGAAATCTTGTGCTCTCATGGTAACAGTGCTGCTGTGCTGAGCCTCGTTGGATGCGAGTTGCTCAGCCAAAGGCCCAGAGAGGTACTTGGTCTTGGACCTAAGTGCATAGGAGCATATGGGATCTAGCTCTTTGCTTCACAACTTGGATGTAGGAGACAAAACCACACATTTTGAAGGTGGGTGTGAGAGTAACAGTTCAAGACCTGCTGGTTCCCATGATGGAGTCACACACTGCACTCTGGGTGATGTGGTATAGTTTTCTCACTCTGTAAGAGAAAAGTTCAGTTCAATTGCAATGCAGGTAGTAATCAATTCTGGTTAGTGCACCATGTAGCCAGTAGAGATCTGCATCTTTCCAGCCCCAAAACACACAGCTCCTTACATCTCTTGGCGCATTACCATCCTTCTGACCTTACCAGCCCTTGCTGTTCTCTTTGGTGAGTATATCTGCATCTTTCACCCCTATTCTTCCAGCTAAAAAAAACTTGAAAATATTTTGGCACTTCCTCCTCCGCAGTGAGAATTTGGCCAGGATCTCTCTGGGAATAACTATCAGCCACTTGCAAAAGAGCCCAACCTCTTGGAGCCTGCCTGTGAGCCAAAGCTTTTATCAGGGCAGGTTTAATTCTCTGTAGCTCTGCTGTGACTCCTTTTCCCTCTTGTTGCCCATTCTGGGCTAGATGGTGTGATTCAGGACTGACGCCTGGGAAGGTCAGGGTGAAGGCATCTTCCCTGAGGGAGGTGGGCAGGGGACAGCCCTATTCACAGGCTGAAGGATGTGCTGGAGAAATACATCCAGCAGCTTGGAAGAGGAGGGGGGTACCTTCACCTCTGTGCTCCCAGCTCTTGGGGAAGACAGCTGCCACCCTGCCGGGGTGGCACAGGTCGCCTGCCCCTTCTTCCCCAGACTTCTTCAGTGCCCCCTCCTTCCCCAAAAATCATCTTCAAAGTCCTTTGTCCAGTTGTGCAGAGAAAGCTGTAAATCTGTAGCCTTGTTTAGTGTGGCATGTACTCTGCCTCTAATCCAATTTCCCTTCTGTTTGTTCTCTGTGCAGCCTCATTCGGCCTGACAGCTATTTAATAAACCTATTTGCTTTTCTTTGACATGAGGCAGAAGTGGTGGGTGTTGAAGAGCCATAAGGCCCTAGTGGACAATGAAACCCTTTCCCACTCAACACTCTTCCAGCTCAGCACAGATAAATTGTGTAGAACTGGGAAATTAACCCATCCTATCTTAAAAAAAAAAAAAAAAAAAAAAAAGAAAAAAGAAAAAAGAAAGTGGCATTCACAAGCTGGTCTGAAATTGATTTAAGTTGGTTGCTTCCTTCTCCACCTAAATGAACAATCCTCTCTCTGACTGTTGGTGTGGATCAACAAGATGTTTGAAGATGATCATTTATGCACCTTTTGGCTCTGTCACCTGCAAGGAAGCAAGCCATTCAAGAACATTTGCATTTTAAAAAGCATCCCACCTAAAGTGTGAAGGAACAAAACTGTTCTGAGAAGTTTAGAAAAACTGACCTCTTAATTTACCCTCTAGGAAGATATATTACAAAATGTCCAGTTTAGAAACCTTTCATTTGGTTTTCCTGTATCATTTGTGAGTTCACCATTCCCTGTGCCATCCTCCCTCACAATAACGTTAGAATGTGAGTTAGAATTTACATTCACATCCTCCCCTAAAGAAAGGAGGAGAAAAGGCATTTGCATCTTTTATGGCACAGCAGGAAGGCATGGAGACTCTGCAGTGGTGAAGGTGGTAAAAAAATAATATTTAGCTATATAGCTACATTTATGAAGGAGAAAGATTCTTTCTTTTGATTAATTTAAAAAAAAGCCCTAAATAAACACTGCAAATTTTTAGCTTAGTAGTACTCTGCATATTAACTGAGACTTTCTTGGTCTTTATCTCTTTTAATGATCTGATATATGTGTATGTATGAAGTTCAATGCCAACCACTAAATTCCAGGGAAATGGAAGAAAAAAAAAAAGGTTGATTTTCAGGCTGCTTTTCATTTGAATCTTGAGTATTATATAGACTTAGTGCTGACTAAATAACAGATTAAGCAAGTAGAGTATTCTGTGCCAATTATTCCAGATATTTAAAGCTGAGTAGCTTCTCTGAAGTGGTCTCTGTTGTTGCCTGTAGACATTAATTTTGGAGCAGGGCCTTACTGAACGAGATGCTGTGCACAGACACAGTAAAAGGAGGTCTTTCCTGAGATGTCATAACACCCCTACCGATTTCAAGAGAAATAATATCTTTAAGAGTTAAAATGTTAAAATTGTACTTGGCACTTACAGATACATGTTCAAAGCAGCACCAATACTCTTCGGTGGCGTCCTCCCTGATGCTTACTTTTTATAACTATTCTCAGTTCCTAGAGAGGATTTAAAAAGACACCCAAGAAGTACTGACTTCCAAATCCACGACTGCAACTATTCCAGAACAACATATTTATTTATTTTTTTTTAAGTTGCTGACTTGTTTCGGTTTTACCATGAAGAAGGAAGGTCAGTACCAGTGGGAAGAGGCATCGCTGCTCCCTGATGTCAGGCAGAAGCTCTATCAGCTGTGGCAGCACCTATCCACAGGGAAAGGCCAAGTGGCAAGCTGAAATATGTTAGAGAAAAGACTTGCTGGCAGATTGATGGAGAACGCCGACATATTTCTGTAAACCACAATACAAAGGGAGTTAATCAAGATCAGGAGGAGTGTCCGTCTTATTGAGAAGTCATTTCCCACCTCAAATGGGCAAACACACACAATGGTTCATCCCCATCGGTTTGAGTGATGTTTTCTTGAGCAATTCTTACTCTCCTGCCTCCGCCGAGTCTCTCCAGTGATGGGGCAACTGGTGGACTTTGTCAGCAAGCCAGTGAATCTTTATTGACAGGCTTAGCTTCATGTTTGGCTCAAACAACGTCCCCTCTTAAGGCAGGGAGGAAGAGGAGGAAACATCCCGTCCCAGCACGCACGGTGTCTACCAGAGGGTTGCCAGGAACTTAATTTCTCTTTGTTATATGGTTTGTCACATTTTGGGAGGGAGCCTGTGCATGTCTCTGTTGCTGGACTGGTCTCAGCTGGGGTGTGTTTTTTTCTCCCTCTGTTTTTATATCCACTTGGCATTTCTTCTCCTGGAGTGACCAACCCTTCACTGAAGTTGATGCGAGCTCTTTGAAGAAAAGCAGCATCTTGTCCAAAACAATGAGAAAAAATTCCCCCAAAACTAGTGCTCAAGAGGGAAAAATGAGCCTCCAGGCTTGTGAGCCTAAACAAAGACAGGCAATAAACACGTGGTAGAAAGGGATGATTTCTCTTAACCTTTTTACTGTAGACTCTGATATTATCCAGTATAGGTTACAGCCCTTTTGTTTTCCGTTCTCTGGATTTGGCAGATCTCTGCTCCCAGGCAGCAGTAATGTGTTTTTTCCACTCTCTGTTCTCCAGCTTTCGGTGTCCCTCAGCAGAATGAAACTGTGGATTTTCTTCCTGCCTGAAATACGCTGTTATTGTTTTGGACCACAGTGGGGGCTCTTTACAGTAATAGCTCTCAGTAGCAGCAACTAAAGAGTTTCTTTACCTTGAAAAGAGTAAATGGAACAGATTTTTTTTTCCTTCCCTTGGATCACTCTTTGATGTTCCAGAAATTAAACTAGAGTAAAATCATATTCTTCCTTCCTTGTCCATCCATAATGAGAATTTGCCTGGTTGTGCCAGGTGAATAGTTGGGGTGAATGTTGCAGTTAGGAATAAAAGCTGAGGTGGGTGCCACTGAGATGGATCCACTGATCCACCCACGTGGAAGGGATGGTCTGAGCTGCTCTTGTCACCCGAGGTGAACTGAGATGCTTTATTAACCCCAGGTCTTATTCATGCAGCTATGGCAAGCAGCCTGCCCAAACAATTTCTACAACTATTCTTTTTTTTTGTTTTAATTGATAGACAGTCATCAAACTAGAAACTGTAGAAAGCGGTATGAATTCAGTCAAGAGCTTATTCTTTCCGACACCATATATTTTGAGCGATTTCATTATCAGGTATAAGATAAGAATTGGTAACATCTCCCTGGTAGAAGAGTATCCTGTGAGATAACATGTTTTTGTGCTGGGGAAGGGGGTTGCAGGTTGTGCCCATCTCTTATCTCTGTGTCACTGGGAAACACTGCACAAAGACAGCATCGGGATATTGCAAGGAACAAGTCTTCTGCAGATGGGAATGTAAAAAACACTGCTGTGGCTGTGATGGTACGATGTCTGCCCTTGTGACATGGATGGCTTTACAAGGGATGTCCTTGCAAATGTGTGTTGCTCCACTGGGAATTTGTAGAAGTAAAGGGGTAAAAAAATCTCTTCTATACTGCACATGGTGCCTTTTTGGTTGCAGATTATAAAACAGGAATACCATCTTCTGGTGTTGGGCCCTTCTGAATGATGTATTTACACCCCTGTGCTGAGCTTTCTTGGTAGCACCAAGAACACTTTGGCCAGGTCCAAAGTGCTCCCGTGGCTGCTGACAGACAGGGGTCCCGGAGGTGGTCTTGCAGGGGTGCCTCGTTAATTATCGCTGCTAAATAGGATCGGGGGGCTGGGAGTCTGCAGGCTTGGCTCTTCCCTTCTTTGTACCACACAGGTTAGGAGCCACTTCGCTGAGGTTACTAGTGACACCAGCATAAGAGTTGCCCCAAGGGAAAATTGGGCCCCAAGTTTATTTTTCCTTAAGGAATTCTTGATTGCTAGGTCAGGGAATATTTTCCACCCCCAGCACTGGTGTGAGGCGCAGCAGAGGGGACCTGCCCCTTCGTCTGCCCACCCATCCAAGGGAAGACACCAAAACCACCAAATTCATTCTGCCCGCCTGGAAGAGCAGCTCCCTGCCAATGAGATTAAAATATCACTGGCACTAGACATTAGTCCCAAGCATATTTCTTTACTGTCAGCAAAGTATTCCCCTCTTGCCCTCTCTTATCTCCCGGTTTCAACTTGTTCCAGCTCCAGTGCCTCATTACCACTGGGATTGCAGTGGTCTCAGCTGAGCCATCTCTATGTCCCCCCCATCCTGACTCTGCCCCCCTTTTGGGGGGTCTCGGTGCTAATTGGAGGTGTTATCACTTTATGAAGGAGCAGCTGCAGAGACTCTGAGGTGCCTCAGGGTGAAGCTGCCAGGGCTGAGCTGGTGGGAGAGCTATTTTTGGGTACCCATCGAGGCCACCTCGATGCCTGGCACTGTATGAGTCCAACAGGAACATATTTTGGGGACAACCTACATGCATGAGCAGGACAAAATTGGCAGAGGAGCTTGCAGGAAGAGTAGCTTGTCTGAGAGGTGTTTGGTTTGTGTTGGCAAGAAGTGGAAGATACCAGGCTTTCGTGAAACAGAAGAGATGGCAGCACACGGGCTCCGCTATTCCCAATTCATGCCTTAGTGCAGTAAAGATGCAGCTGAGCCTTTGAAGCATCACGTGGACTTTTTCCCCAATCTCTTTCTTCTGTTGGGAGGCTCTTTGGTGGGAGGCAGTAAGGAGTGGGATGCTGAGAGGGGCTGATGATGCGAAGTTGGCAGAGCTGCTGTCTTCTGTAAAAGCAAGCTGCCCCCTCCATGCCATTCCACCCTGGTCCTGCAGGACATCACATTTATGGTGACTGTGCGTCATTATGTGTTTGTAGTGTGATCCCAAGGGGGGTGTTAAACAAAAAGATGCGCTTCTCATCGTCAGAAATTGAGGGCAAAACATTTTAACCTGCAGGTGTAAGTCTGCAACCCTGGGAAGCAGTGACCAGGACAATGCTTCTAGCAATGACAAGGGAGCCCAACACCCACAGCAAGAACCGAAGGTGAAGATACAACAACCTCAGACACTGGTTGAAGCCCTCCCCTGGAGTGTCCTACTGTTATCTCCCCCAAATGCTAACTTCAGCCACCCCATATTTGCATTTCCCATGGTGTTTGGAGAAGCAGCCCGGGGAGCAAGGGATGAGGCTGCTGGATGTTGCCCGTTGTTTCCTGGCGAAGCGGGGACACCATCCCCCTCTCCATGGCCCTTCCCTCGCTGCCCGACCCGAAAAGAGTCGCTCGCAAACTTTGGCCAAAGAACCTCTTTCCTGTGAGGGGCTTGGCAAAGTTTTGCAGCTCAGTCCAGAGGAGGCTTTTGCTATCAACTGGCAGAACTTGCAGCCTTTTCCTGCCTGGAGGTTGCAGCCGGGGAATTGCCGATAGCCAGTCTGACATCTGCCTCCTGCTCCGGGTCGACTCCATAGCTACTTTGTCTGGCGCAGCTATAAGCTCTGGAAGATTTATATATTCAAAAAGAGGGAGGCAGTAGGGGGAAGAAAAAAGTCTGGCCTAACCTCAGAGTCCTATGGGAGGAAGCAAACTGGAACCCATTTTCCTATTTCTTTCTTGACCTTATCCGGGAGCAGCCAGCCTATCTGTAAGTGGCAACTGTGGAAAATGTGCTCTGGCCACTTGGTGTGACAGATAGGCAAGACTCCTAAAAAATCTTCTCCGCAGCTTATCACCTTTCTGCTGGCTCCACAGCAAACCAGTGCCCCAGCACAGAAGGAAACTGGCTGTCTGTAAGGCTGGACAGGGCCTCATCAACAACTGATAAGCTCCCCTGTGAACATTCAGGCTCTTCAGGGTTTACCATCCTTTCAAATACCACAGAAGCTCTAGCTGGGCAGATTCACACACACACACACACACACACACACATAAACATAGGTGCAGTCACTATTTACTGCCATGCATCTGGTTCTCCTTTCTGCTCTTTCTGCTATTTCAGGGATGCTGCTCCTCTTTGCCATGGGTGTAAAAGCAATAGGGCTGTGTAGCGTGTTTTATAAAGTTGGATAGGGGCATTTTTTAAAGAGAATTCCCCTTCGAGTTTCCTCTGGTCCTACAACAAAACTGCAAAAATTCACCTTGCTACTAAAACAGTAGGAGGGACAAGAAGAATCAGGGGAGCGCACGTTGTGGGGAAGAAAACAATACCTGCAGCAAACTGATGTTCAAAAAGGCCTAGCTCATTTTAAACTGGGACAGCAAAAGTGTGATAAGCCACTGCCCGAGCTTCTTTTTTCTTCCATAATTTCTGTAAAAGCAGAAAAGTTGCACTGCAAAGAGCTGCCTGCCCAGTTTGGGGAAAGCAGTTTTATGGCAAGTAGGCAAAAAGCAGATTAAAATACGTGAAAGGAGTAGAGGGGTGCAAGGAGGCAGTTAATAGGCAACACACTCCCTGAAGTTCTGATTTATATCCTGAAGAGTAATGCTGTTAGAGAACCACTGCTCCCACAGAAAACTGCAGCAGACTGGGGCATGGGGAGCAGGAGGGGGCGGGATGTCTTTGGGGGAGTCTGCCAAAGGCACTTGGATCAAATGCTTCAAAACGCAGTTAATGCACAACTGATTTAATCTTACCAAACCCCAGAGCCTCGGGGTCTCTCTCTGCCTTTTGGTTATGGAATTCTTAGGATCAGCGCAACTTATAAATCTGAATAGCTAATAATTAAACCTATTCTGTTCAATAAACAAGCAGACAAAGCCACAGCAAAAGATGTTAAGTTCCCCGTAGGGCATTTTCAGTGTTAGATTGCCATTGCAACCCCAAAGCATCAGACCTCAGAAGTTTTATGCCTTCAGATCCAGAAAATATTAGCTGGAATAACCAGGTACAAGACTTTGTGCCAAAATATGAGTATTTCTGCACTTGAGAGACTGCAGATCCTGGGTGTGATTACTTGTTAATGAAGAGGACAAAAGCATGGGAAAAGGGAAGCGAAGATCATTCTGTGAGATGGAAACCCATTGGGCAAAGCTTAGTCTCAAAGCCAACAGTCGTTGCGCATGAAGAATAACATTGTAAAGAAAAAGATCACAGAAATGCTGGTTTTTGGCAGAAATTTTTGAATGGCTTTTGTGATTAGGCTGAATTGACCAATTACAGGCTACAAATGCTCTCCCCCCCTGCTTCTGGCTCTGAGGAGAAGAGGAAGAGAGATAAAGAGATTTATGAGTTTAGAAGGAACTAAACTACTTTAATGACATATTAATAATAAAATGGATATAATATATCCAAAACTGTGTCAAGCACCCAGGATGACTTCACCGGCAGGCACTGGATGGGAACTGGATTCCAGCTCTGGAGTCAGGAACACGTGGATTGGGATCAAAGGCAGGTCTTTGAACAGACAGGGTCTCCTCGGATGTTGGCCATTGTAGAAAGTGCATGACCCTCTGATCCCTCAGCTTTTATACTGAGCGTGGGGCAGATGGGATGGAATATCCTGCTGGTCAGGTTTGGGTCACCCATCCTCTCTGCTCCTCTGCACAGGTGGGACCCCTCTACGCTTTCCCAACCCTCCAATGGGGCAAATAACAAAATTGGGTGACCTTGGTTGTTACACCAATACCTATAAGCAAGAGCCTCTCTGCATATCATTCTTTGGCATGAAATATAGACATTGGTCTTATTGCTCCGAGAACAAACAGTTTTCTCCACAATACACTGTTAATTTCAGAGAGTTAGCAGAGACTGAGCTAAAAAGTACAATTACTGAACAGAAAGTTGGTTCTGTTTTACCTCCAGCCAGGAGAATGACCCCAGTAAGCAAAGTGTGTGTCGATCCTTTTCTGGTTTGAGGCTTTTGTTTTTAAACCACCAGCAAAAGGGATTCAAATGTAAATGGCAGTGTATTTATTTGACAGGACCTGTGGTGAAGAAGCTGGAGGAAACACGATGTAATCACTAGATAAAATGGACCATTAGGGCACTTCAAGGTGGTTTTGCAAAACTGCTGTTACTGTTCCCCCAGAAACCCTTCCTGCTATAAAGATGGTGAAATTTTAGTAAAAATTGTTTATGCTCCTACTGTAACAGAAGCAAACACAGGTGTACATATATATATATTTAAATGTTATGCAATCATGAGAATTAAGGAGGTGGAAGGAACTGGAAGGCTAAGCTGAAGTGAATGCACGTGTACCTCTCTGTTACACACAACAGGGATATAATGGGTTTATGTTATAGGGTGGTCATTTTTAACAGGTGATCCTTTTGTTGGCATGTAGGCTTCTGCATGTGTGATTTTTATTTTTTTTTAATAGCTCAATGGCTCTCTAACTCTCAGGGTGTATAGCTGCTCCTGTGTCACATTAATGTAAAATAATGTTGCACTGAATATCTTTATTCTATATGGGGGTTTGTAGATTTAACTCAGAATAAGGCTTGATATCCCGGCATGCACTTATTCCTTCAGATGACAAAATTGCTCATACAATGATACCTCAGTGATGGGCAAAACTTAAGGTAAATGAGGGTAGAACAAGGAATCCCTTCTAATCCCACATTAAATAATCAGCATACATATATTTTCTAGCTGCCAAATGGTCAAAAGTTGATCCTTGTCTCCACCGTTTCAACGGTGCATTCACCTTCCTTCTTCACAACAAAACCTGCCCGAGAGCAGGGTCTGTTACCCTCTGGAATGATGTGGTGGTGGGATTTTGGGTTCGGCCCATTCGCCGTTATGATTATTAGGTTGGAGTCTCACCAGAAACCTCTGGGCAAACACTGGGAGAAAGACCCAGTCTGTGCCGGAGGGCTGTGAAGCTGGCTTGCTGCCGAAGCGCTCAGTAACCCAAAGTCCTGGTGGATGCCCGCTGGCAACCGCCATTTCCTAGAGATGTGTGGTCCCTCTGTCCTCTTGGGACTGGGGGAAGATCTCTCTTGGCAAACCTCACAGGCTCCTGGCCACTCCTGTGGAGGGAGCTTCTCGCCCTGCAGTGCCCCACCACACGTCCCACCTGGGCATGTGGTTGCGTGGGCGATGTGGGCGACCAAAGCCAGGTAGATCCCGACTGCCATAGGTGTAATCCCTCCCTCAAGGACTTGCCATGCTAATTAAAGGGTCAAGTGCAATTCTCCAGTATATGTTTTGATGGCTGTAACACTGGAGGAAGGGTCTGCTGGTGTTTTCGGGTCATCTTCATCTTTCCCTGGTTTTCTCTTGAAAATCTCCGGCTTCGCATCTCTGCTCGTTTTTCTCCTGTGCATCCCTTACCTGGCATCCCTGTGGTCTGTGTAAAGCCGTAAGTTGGGAAAACAATTTGGGCTGCCAGAAACTTTGAGGTTACTCGTTAATGTGAAAATAATGAAATAGATACAATATGGAGAAAACAGTATCAGGCTCACAGGATGACAGTCCCGTCACTGGCAGGCACTGGGGAAGTCCCAGATGGGACTTGGTGACAGATTGAAACTGGGTTCCAACTCTGGAGTCAGGAACACACAGGTGGGGATCAAAGGCAGATGAACACACAGGGTCCTCTTTGGACCTTGGCCACCACAGGGAGAGAAGTTGGCCCTTCAATCCCTCAGCTTTTACACTGAGCATGGGGCAGATGGGATGGAATACCCCAGTTGGTCAGGTTGGGGGTCACCTCTCCTGTCTCTTCCTCCTCACAGGTAGGACCCCTCTACGCTTTTCCATTTCCGACCCTCCAATGGGGCAAATAATGAAAATTGGCTGCCCTTGGTCATAAGCAAGAGTCTCTCTGCACACCGTTCCTTGGCACGGAGCACAAACATTGGCCTTATCATCCTGAGAACAAGCAGTTTGCTCCACAACATGCCGTTAATTTCAGAGAGTTATAGGAGGCCTAGCTAAAATGTAAAATTACAGAACACAAAATTGTTTGGGAGAGGGTCCTGGCAGATATTTAGGGGCAGTGAATCCGAAAGGCCAAGGGCCTTCTGAGGCATTGGGTCTGGCCGATGGAAGCAGAAGCATCTCTCAAAAGGAAAACAAGATTGAAAAAAAAAAAAAAAAGAAGAGAAAGAGAAGCCGAGCGTTGCAAATTCCCCCCCTCCCCTTTCATTTTTCCCCTGGTTGGGCAACAGCGCATGGGGGAGCTGTGAATTTGTCCTCTGGCTATAAACTACTCTGCTTCTCCCTTTGGACCAGTTACAACATTTAGGAAGGCTGAAGTTTTATAGAAGAAAATTGTCCCGCTTCCTTAATGAGGGCAATCAGGGTGTCTGCTGCTTTTTAAGAAGACAATAACTTATTATGCTAAGTCTGTGGAATGGGTTTTTGGCTAGGGAGAGGCATTGTTTGCTGCAGACATCTGATTGTTTGCTAGGGTGTCCTGCCTGGTGTCAGGAACGATGGGGATCTGCTGTTTCGGGGAGAAAAGCGCTGCTGAGGCCGGACTGATCTGTCAGCACAGAAATCCTGTAAAGCAGGGCTTTATCCAGAGTCGGCTGAATAGTCCCACTGCTTTTAATCCCACTCAGAGGGCTGTATTTAACGCTCTTTGAAGTTGATGGCTCTTCCTACTTAAATCAACGTCTTGTATTTATGTGACACTAACATGTGCCTATGTGGAAAGGGTCCACGTATCTTCATTACCTCTGAAAAGCAAGTGTAGTGATAGGAATAAGTAACTTTACTGTCTAAACTGTACTTAGTTTACAAAATATCTGGAGCGGGGACTAGTCCTTTCCTCTGTGTCCTCACAGCCCCTTGGGTGGTGGGTGCCAGCCCCAACAGGCAGGAATATGTGATGCTGCTCTGCAGGGGGTGGAAGGAGTGAGCTGTAGGAAGCAAGAAAACGTAGGGTCTGTGTTCTACTCTTCTTTCATCGCCTGTCTGTTTTCCCACCAGCTAAGCTAGGAGAAAGTCAAGGGCTTTGATTGCTGGGTTTATTCCATTTTCATTGTTAGGGGAGCATGTTTACATATGGGAGCGCTTAAGGTTGTTTGTTCTCTCTGGTTCATTTCTCCAGACGAAATGTGGAGTCTCGGGAAGAACAGGACAAGGGTTTTGGGGGATTCAGAGAGACCAGGTGAGGCTCAGCTTGCTGCTTCTTAGGAGACCCTCTCCCTGGAGTGCAACAGGAAGATGTTTTACTGCTCCTCAGCTCTGCTTTAGCATACTGCTACCTCTGTATGTTTTTCTGCTGTAGAGTAATGCCAGTGAAAGACAGTGGTCCATTTTTTAGTGTGCTACAATCAACAGAGAGGGTTGGGGGGTTGGAACCTTATGATCTTTAAGGTCCCTTCCAACTCTAACCATTCTATGATTCTGTGATGTGTGGAGATGCAGGATGAGTCAGTGACCAAATGCTAGTGACAGAGTGCTAGGCAGAGATTTAGGGAAGTCCAACACTTTGCTCCAGCTGCTGCCACTCTCTGTGCCATGGTCCTTTGAGAAGCAGCTGTGTCCCCCCCTCCTCCCTCCCTTCCTCTCTTTTTTGCCCATTCAGTGCGAGAAGGCAGGGACCAGAGTAAGCAAGTCCTGACCCTGACAGTGTTAATAATAAGAGCAGCGGTGATAGTTCACCCCAGTTGACACCTTGTGTGATTTAAGGTAAGCGTGAAACCTTTGTACGGAGGAGTTGGCCTGGGAGAGGCATCCTCCCCGAGGATACCTCTTTTTAAAATACCTGGTACTGGAAGGAATCTGGTGTGCTCTGACGGCAACATGCTTTGGCTGCTCTGAAGCATTTTTACGAGGCCTGGGATAAATCAGGTCTGGAAAATATGAGTTAGCAGTAATCAGAGGAGGGGAGGGAGTTTTATCCAGGATGTGGGAACCGCTGCAAACTGCAGCTCGCTGGTGCGGTATTAACATGCCAGAGGAGATTTCTGTGGATTGCACAGCAGCGGTCCCCTGCCCTCTCTGCAGAGGAAAGGCAGTGCATGGCCCCGGCGCCATGGAGGCTCTGGAGCTGCCCGTGCTCGGCAGATGACCCACCCAGGAGGGGAGGGGTCCTCTGCCTTTGGTTGGAGACCTTGGGGGTGATGCGCTGGGTGCACAGGGCTTGTCACTGAAAGGGTCACCGGGGGCAGCAGCAAAGGCCAGATGGTGAGTGAGGGGGAAGGAGGGACAGGGGGAAGGAAAGGAAATCCCAACTACAAAATCAGCTGCATTCAAGCAAACCCCCAAACTGGCACTTTCCTAGCATACGGGGCCAGTATTCAAAATGTAATGGTGCTGTCTAGGCTCTGCTGGACTACTGAGTGTCAGGGATGAAAAGCCTACGAGGGATCTACAAAGTACTTTGATTTTTTAAAGGCGTATGGATGCTGCCCGGTTTTGGGCACCTAGTTTCTCTTGTGGCATGAAATACAGTGATTGTACAATAAGGAGAGCACAGCTGATGATGAGGATGGTCCCTGCAGAGGGGAGAGACCTGTCTGGTGGTGTCCACACTAGTGTCTGCTATATATGATGTACTGGCTGATACGGAGGGAGCAAAAGCCCCCTTTCTAGAGTAGCCGAGGGCTCAATCCCAGGGATTGCAGTCTAGCTCACCCATCCCCACTGCCCGTGGAGGGCTCCAGCAGGGACTGCTGGTCCTCAGGCTTCCAATTCCTTGGTCTTCCCCCTCCTCCACACTTCTCCCAGGGAGGGAAAGCGCCAGTTCCTTGTGCTTGAAGTCTGAGTGCTCATCCTGTCATCCTGTCCTACAAAGTCCTGAAATGTTGTGGATCCATAAATGTATGTGGCTTGGAAATGTAAAAGAGCTCCAACTGTGGTGTGCATCCAGCCACGCTGACCTGCAGCCCCGGCCTCTGGGACACAGGGTGATCACGTACCAGGGGAGCTATCGGGGAAAGCAAGCTGTGACAATGACATTTGGACAACCGCTCCGGGATGAAAGACATGGCCAGATTAAGTATCTAATCAATCTATGTTTCCACACTGAGGCCATCCTCTCAGGCCCTACTTTCTGCACAAGTTAAAAGATCAACATGTGCTTCAGGTGAATCCCCAGGTGCTTTGCTGTAGCCCTGCAGACTTTCTTTTTATTCCGTTACTTGTTGGTGGGAAGGAAAGCCACGTTAATTCTATGTACATGAAGTTGAACCAGATTCTCAGTGAAATAAACTTCCTCAGTGTCTTCACTGAGGCAGGCCAGCTGAGGATTTGGTCCGCTCTTCAGCAAGTTTTTATGTGAAAATATAGTTTGGAAGCATCCTTTGATATTTCCCCTGGTACCGAGCATATTATTACATAGCAGGAGTTATCTGAAGATTAGAGTTGAAGTCAGGATTTTTGTGCAACTCGTACAGCTGCGTTCTCTCTTGCGCAGTATAAAACGCATCTGCATCATTTTAGTTTTGGAGCAAACGTAGCCTTTATCGGGCAGCGTTGTCCCCGCTGAAGGGGAAGCCATCAGGGACAAGGAGATTTCTGCTTGTGTAATGATTTGGACATGTCAAAATTGCTGCTCTATCAGTTTTGGCGAGAATGACTTAGACCCGCGGTGATTGGAAGCGGAACGTGATAATTTTAAGGAAAAGGCCTGGAACCCAACAAGATACCGTGGGATGACAGGCAGCTGTATGGGATGGGGATGTGGACACGCTCCCTGCTGGCATGTGGGATTCAAGTGGGAGAAGAGCTGATAAGTCCCCTGTGGCTCCGCCACTCGGGGCTGCCATCCTCGGAACGAATGGCAAAATAAACATTTCAGCACGTGCCTGTGTCTTCCTGGCCTGGAGATACCCCCCAGTTGATTTAATTCATTTGGGGTAAAGTTATTAGGGTTTCTCTAGACCTACAGACTCCTGCGCACAGATAGCATCTCCAGGCAGCCACATTTACTCGCTATCTGTTTCTCACGTAAAATGACTGAAGGATGTAAGTGTTCTCAAGTGAGGATAGTCTACTCTTGTACTAATCAGGCAGCATCAGCCTACTCCTTTCAGAGTCCTCTGGTTTTGGTTCTTGAGGCTTTAAAAGAGTGTTTCAAGACTTTTCTTGCTTCAAGACCCATAAATCACTTAAGCAAGGCCACATGAATGTGCTTCTTGGTATGCTGAAGTGGTTACAGAATCATAGAATCACGGAATGGTTAGAGTTGGAAGGGACATTAAAGATCATCCAGTTCCAACCCCCCTGCCCTGGGCAGGGTCACCTCCCACCAGACCAGGTTGCTCCAAGCCCCATCCAGCCTGGCCTTGAACCCCTCCAGGGACGGGGCAGCCACAGCTTCTCGGGGCAACCTCTTCCAGGGTCTCACCACCCTCACAGCAAAGAATTTCTTCCTAATGTCTAATCTAAATTTCCCTTCTTTCAGCTTAAAACAGCTACCCCTCATCCTATCGCTCCACTCCCTGACAAAAAGTCCCTCCCCATCTCTCCTGTAGCCCCTTCAGATACTGGAAAGCCAATATAAGGTTTCCCTGGAGCCTTTTCCTCTCCAGGCTGAACAACCCCAACTCTCTCAGCCTGTCTTCATAGGGGAGGTGCTCCAGCCTGACAAGGCGGTAGCAGACCCCTACTGTAATATCACCCACCCTGTGTTCCCTTTAATCTTGACCCATAAGCTCTCAGTTGGGTCTTCATTCATCCCCAGGTGGAGCTCCATGCACTACATCTGGTCCTTGACATAGAGGGCAACACCCCCTCCTCCTCTCCCTAGCCTGTGCTTCCTGGAGAGTCTGTATCCCTCCATTCCAACACTCCAATCATAAGAGCCATCCTGCCACGTCTCTGTGATGCCCGTAAGATCGTAGCCCTGGAGGTGTGCGTGGTCTCTAACTCCTCTTGCTTTTCTCCATGCTCCGTGCATTTGTGTGAAGGCACTTCAGCTGGGTGCTCAATGGAGCTGAGTTACTGGCTGGAGTGGCTGCATTTCCGTCATGCTGCTCTTCAGGTGGCCTTTCTTTGAGGGTCTTTCATCTTTGATCCCCTGGTTCCTATTGCCTCAGGAGCTCCTGGCTCATTCCAGTAAGACTTTGAGTACGCTGCAGCATATACAGCATATCTCAGAGCAACAAGTTGAGGGCCTTTGTCAATGAGCCATCCCTCAGACCTTGGAGCATCATCCCTTGGCTCATCATGAGTGAGCTGGATAATATACCTCTCCCCCAAAAAGCCTAGTTTAAAGCTCAGTCAATGAACCCCACTAGCTCATGATCAACCACCCTCTTCCCCCTTTCAGAAAGATGTACCCCATCCAACGCCAGCAAGGCTCATGCCGTGTAGGCCATCCCATTGTCAAAAACCCCAAAACTGTGGTGGGGACACTAGCCATGGAGCCACATACTGACAGATTATGCATATCTACTTCTTTCAGAGTCACTGCCTATAACTAGCAGAACAGAAGAAAAGATAACCTGCAGCCCAGATTCCCTTATGAACCTTCCCAAGATGCTCCTTCCCAAGTCTCTTTTGATTACTCTTGGCCTAAATATGAGTAATTTATGAGACCATAAATATGTGACCTTAAGCTCATCTTTGAATTTTGGACCACAGAAGACCTGGGACCAGTTTTTTTAATATTTACATATTAAATAGGCAGTCGGTAGCCACAAAGAATAAGTGGGATGACTTAAACCAGTTAACCAAATGCTAGGCTCAGTGAAAATAACGAATGAGTTTCTACAAGGCTCTGTTAATGAAGTATTCAAGGACAGGAACAGAATTAATGCCAGTTTTTAGATCAAAGCTGATGTTCTCTTCTGCTGGAATTACAAAGTTTATTGTTAGAAGAAGTAATACAATTTTGTAAGGTATCTGTCACACTACCTTTTATTAGAAATAAATTAGCATTACGCATTGCTAATAAGGTATATATTTAGATGGACTAAACCTTGAAGGAGTTGAAAGTAAATGAGGAATTTTAATTGAATGTGGATTTTTTCTGGTTTGGTTCAGTGGCAATTCGTATTTGACCTGGCAGTTCAACATCTTTATCTGTGAGCTGAAGGAAAATCGTAATCTGGAGATAAGGCAAAGACTGTCTGAATGGTAAAAGTCAGGAAGACTAAGCAGTGACATAAACTGGTCTGAATGACGTGGTGAGCACGGCCCTGGAAAACGAAGTGGTACAATTAAAATACCAGTTTGTACCTCTTAGAATAAAAAATACAAACCTCGTCTACAAGAAAGGCGGCTGCACCCTCAAAGTAGAGCCAAAGGTCTCTACTGGTTACATTGGAACCAGAAGGAAAGGAGGGGATTGCAGCGAAATACTCCAGTAACTTTTGCACAAATAAAGATGTTACTGAGCTCCTCGGTGGCTGTGGCTGCTGAGAACAGCACTGAAATACTGCACGGTCAGCAAGTTCTGCTTGTAAGGTGTATACCCAGAGAGCACAGAAACAGCTGTAAACCGAAATCAAGAGTTGGAGAGGAATGATGGAGGTTCTTACGTGTGTTTACCCTCCATAAAGGTCCTCCAGAGAGGCGTCTTCACGGGAAGAGAAGGCTGAACACCAAAGGGCTTTACAGTCCAGTGAAGCGAAACATAACCTGAATCTGTGGCTGGAAGCTGAAGCTGGACAAATTAAGCTGAAAATAACACATGTTTTTATTAGAGTGAGCCTAATCACTGGAACACACTAGGGACAGGGTGGAGGGAGGGGGTGGTGGTGGATTCTCTGGCTCCTAAAGTCTTTTCATCCCGACAGATGCCTTTCTGGAGATAGTCTTTAGCAAAACACGATTTATTGGATTCAACGCAAAGGTAACTTGGTGAAATGTAATGACCTGTGATATATAACAGGTCAGACTGGATGACAGAGTGGCCCCTCCTAGCTTGGAGCATTACAAATCTATGAACACTTAAACCGTAGGAAATTCTGACAGCAAGCTGTAATATTTTTCTCTGCTGAGATTTGTCTAAAGCTCCAAAATAAATCAACTTACACTGAGCTTGCTAACTAGCATGTTACATGAACAAATTTTTTTTTTTTTTAAGACATGTTGGGGATTCTTTAGTCTTATTTTTTAAGAGAACGGTTTATAAGATTTGTGGGGGTTTTTTTCTTTCTTTTTAAGCACAGTTAAGAGGCTCTAATGTTACAGCTTTCCAAGAGCAGGGAGAATCTATATTGCACATTAGGCCTCACCAGGCTATTTCGCTTTAGTGTTTTTGGCTTTTCAGAATGTTTCCCATAGCAGTTTGCATTTTCCACGTGCCCTTATACTTGCTCTAACTTCAGCTCTAGCATCCTGTAGGCTGCCCATGTTCTAGCACAGATTTTTGTATAAAATGTAGGATTTTGGCAAAGCAGGCTGACACAAGAAGCGTATTCTGATAAGAGGGAGCAGTTAATCTCTACACCTCTCACAATGGCGGCCGGGGTCAGGAATCATCTATCACGTGCTTTCCCTCCTCGTTTGAAGAGATTGATTTTGCATTATCAGCAGAGCTGCACTTCTGGGACTCCATGGCAACCTCTCCTTGGAATACTGCGTGGGGAAGAAAAGAGGGTAGAGATCACCAGAAAATAAGGTGTTCGAGTCCCTTGTTGAGGAAGTGAGTTCTTAACTTTAAACAGGTGCTGGAGTCCACCAATGCAACAGAAATAAATAATCTGCAGGAACATTGTGGGATACACTTAAACATACCCCAGAGCTGCCAGTCCTAATGAGTTATGGCTTTGGTCTACCAAAGCACTTAAAGGGCTGTGTAATTTGAAGTGCAGCACAAGTCCTGTGATTTTAATGGGGTCGTTTGTGTGCTCACAACCATCCACCTGCCTAAACGCAGGATAAAGGGCTTCGAAAGGCAAAAGGGAGCAAACTGGGAGAGCACAGTGAGCACACACCACTTGTTTTGCTCTCCTGTATTTGCTAGTGACAGCAAAGAGATCCACAGGGCTTGGGTCCAGAGAAGGGCAACAGAGCTGGTGAGAGGTCTGGAGAACAAGTCTCATGAGGAGAGGCTGAGGGAGCTGGGGGTGTTCAGCCTGGAGAAAAGGAGGCTGAGGGG
>JAOWAV010000012.1:46517325-46531329 GCA_028571045.1 Scolopax bukidnonensis
TATTTATAAAAAAAAAAAAAAAAAAAAAAAAAAAAAAAAATAAAATAAAATATTAAATCCTCTCCACATTTTCCTTAAAGAGCAGCAGAATGGGTGTTAGAAGTGACTGCTTTATCGATCACGCTGCCTCATCCCCCTCCAACGGGACCACTACTCATTTAATCGAAGTGGTAGCTGCTCCCCATTAATTGTCCTCCTGCTCCTTTCTTCCCACACCTCCAGAAGGTGCTCTCTGCCGGCGGAACGAACCCCACATTCTCTCCCCGTCTGTTTCTTGTCAATTCGCATCAGTTTAAGGAAAAGCCAACAGCAAACGAGGCGCTGCAGCATTTGAACTCAACCTTGCTTTCCCAAGGAGCAAACTGACAATTAGCACGGGGATCAGCATCAAAAAAGAGCAACCCAGCGTGAAGCCTGTCTAATTAGTCATATGAACGGAGGGCTTCCCCTCCACTTCCTCGGGAACACATGCCTGTCAGGTCTGATACAAAGAGACTTCTCTCCCCTACCATAATACCAAAATTAGGTTGAGAACAGGTAGCCCTGGCCGAGTTGTTTAAGCAACGGGAGGCTTAGCTGTAACGTCTAGTGGTGTGCCCCCGTCCACGGTCCCATGTGCTATGGCCATGTGCTTGGCAAGTGCTTGCAGGATGTTTCTTTCCTTCCAAAACACAGGGTGGAAGGAGGGGGGAAAGGGGGCAAAAAAAAAAAAAAGAAAAGCATTGATCTTCTTGTTAATCTTCTCGATTTAATAACACTCCTTGTTGAGGTGGAACAATGAGCAAAGGGAAAAATTAAAGATGAAAGCTGAATGACAGTCTCCTAATCTCAGAGAATTGTGCTGGTTGAGAGACTCCATGTGTCTGACTTATTTCTTTTTTCTTCTCTTTTTGTTGGTTTTTTTTTTTTTAATTTTTTTTTTTTTTGCTTTATGAACCGAAATATCTCCTACAATCTTCAAGACAAAATAAGTAGCAGTAAAACTTTGTGTTTGCTGTTAGTTTTGCCAGAGTGTATTGAGAGTGGCTAAAAGCTTGAGCTGAAATGCAGACCCTGTTGTGTTGCTCTGTGATGGCAAAAGACAACCAAAGCTCATACAGTTGAACAGCTTGCCTATACAAGGACACACAGAAAAAAACCAAGCCAAATGAACTGAAAGTGTATATTTTATGATTAGTTAAACTCCCTTTAAATTCCCGAGTCAAACTCCTTATTCAGAGTTTAAAAGTCCTTAATGCGATTTTGTTGAGTTTACTTTGGAAATGGTGCAAATGAGATGAAATAAAAGCTACTTGAAACGTGTGTCCTGGAAGTGTTCTGATGTGGGCTGTAAAATACGTGTGGCGTGCTAACAATTCTCCATTTTCATTTTGTTCTTGAACATGAGGTATGTTTTATACTGGCACGGCTTATTTCTGGAAGGAAAGAAAGGAATAAGCTACTGAGTTATAAGGGGCTTTTGCACGGAGGTAAAGGAACATCTGCACGGGGGGTTGCATGAATATGACAGATAATGAAAGAAATACCCCCAGCACTGCCACAGCTTTATCAGTGCATCTGCTGTGTCTTCATCATGGTGACGTGTTGCAACAAGTCCCTTGGCTCTGGTTTCTGTGCAGGTCATAGCCCAGATTGGCTACAGAAAGGAAAAAAAAATACAATCTCCAAGTGGTTTATGCCTTCATTTCACTGCCAGGACTGTTCCATCAGGGAGAGACTCTGTTCCTTCCGTAGGGGCTGCCAAGCAAGCATCAGAGCAGCTTCGCTCCTGTAAAGGTACCTCAGGCTGTTTGTTTCCAGCAGGAGACCGGGAGCTGCCTCTGTGGATGTGGATTCCTGGCACGGTGGGATAACGCCAGGAGCAGCCCAAGCATCTGTATTCAGGTAGCTCCTTTTTTTATGTACCAAAAAAAAAAAAAAAAAAAAAAAAGGAGCAGAGACATTTGCTGCTGTGTAACCCTGGGCTGAGCCTCGGGAGGGATGCAGGCACTCCCTGCAGCGGCCTTTGCCTTGTGGTGTTTCAGAGGACAAAGATGAAAACCAATTTGTGTAGTTTTTTTCCCTTCCTAGCTATCATGATAACGCCCTTATTTGCAAAGCACTGGAGTTGTACCCCTAAAAAGCATGATAAAAGGCCTTTTCATCATTATTTACTGTTAATGCTATTAATGCAGAAGCATCTGCAGCTTGAGCTGAGCGTGTGCCCAGGAGGAGCACCACGGTGCCTGAGCAGAAATGCCCAGGAACTGAGCTCTTTGTTTCCTCTTCTTCATTAAAAGAAGAATGATGTCTCTGCTGGACACGGAGTGGTACAGAAGCGATGCCACCTCCTTGCCAGTGACACTCTAGCACTTGGATGAGTGCGCTCTGCCTCCTTCATGCAGATTCTCCGTGTATTAATTAACTGCAATCAGATGCTTGGCGCTTCTAGCAGCTTGTGTTTGAATAGACACTTGGTGGCAGACTTTCTCTGGAGAGTGCTGTGGGATAACAGAGCTGGGTTTTTTCTAGAGTCCCTTTTTGTTTTCTTCCCTTCTCCTTGGCACAGCGTGTTCTTACCGGGCACCGGCCTTCTCCTCTGGCTCTGGCAGCTTACCTGGAGAGCAGGGGCAGCAAACAAAAGGCTTCCCCCTCTCTTCACCTCCCAAGAAAGATAAGAGAACTGACAGCTATAGTGTTCTGCAGGTTTCAGTGACCATCTGTGTGGTCCGAGCTCACCTGAATTTTACTGTATTCTGGGCTGCATCAAGAGAAGCGTGGCCAGCAGGTCCAGGGAGGTGATTCTTCCCCTCTGCTCTGCTCTGGTGGGACCCCACCTGGAGCATTGCATCCAACTTTGGAGTCCTCAACACGGGAAGGAGATGGACTATTGGAACAGGTTCAGAGAAGGGCCACAAAGATGCTGGGAGGGTTGCATCACCTGTGCTGTGAGGACAGGCTGAGAGAGCTGGGGTTGCGCAGACTGGAGAAGAGAAGGCTCTGGGGAGACCTTATGGCACCCTTCCAGTAACTGAAGGGGCTACAGGAGAGATGGGGAGGGACTCCTTGTCAGGAAGTGCAGTGACAGGACAAGGGGTAATGGTTTTAAATTGAAAGAGGGGAGATTTAGGTGAGATACCAGAAAGAAATTCTTTGCTGTGAGGGTGGTGAGACCCTGGAAGAGGTTGCGCAGAGAAGCTGTGGCTGCCCCATCCCTGGAGAGGTTCAAGGCCAGGCTGGATGGGGCTTTGAGCAACCTGGTCTGGTGGGAGGTGTCCCTGCCCCAGGGCAGGGGGCTTGGAGCTCGATGATCTTTAATGTCCCTTCCAACTCTAACCATTCTATGGGGGTGATAGAAACACAAAGTCCTTCTCTCACAGATTTCATGGGCATCCCTTCCTACCCCTGCATGGCTGCTTTCTAGACAACACAATGCTATTCAGTATTTATATATACTCAACAAAACACCATCAGCTTTTGCATTAGCTCGTCCCGGTGGTATTTGTTTCTGTTACATTCACAGAAGAATCTCACTGTATTAAAAAAAAAAAAGAAAAAGCTCATTAGTACATGCAGTGAGGAGATGATGTGCTTTATGATTTTTCCTCAGGCTAATATTCGTGGCTTATGAATGGTATCTACCCTGCTGCCCTTGTTATATGAATACTTGCCTAATGCTCTGGCTCAACCACAAAGCTTACGCTTGCTTCCAGCAGAGCTCAGTGGCATGAGCTGGCTAATACCAGCACTGTGTCCCTGTGAATCTGTGTTAATGGGTCATTAAAAGAAGAATGGCGCACACATTGCCCCAAAATGTTACAATTTTACAAGGTTGCCTTGGTGGTTGAAATGTGGAAAAAAGTGTGTGTGGTACCCAGTGTCTGTTCAGCTTGTAGCTCTTCAGCCAGCAGTGTGTCCAGGTGGTCAAGAAGGCCACCAGCATCCTGGCCTGTGTCAGGAACAGCATGGCCAGCAGGATCAGGGCAGTGATGGTGCCTCTGGACTGGGCACTGGCGAGGCCTTGCTTCAAGAGCTGGGTTCAGTTCTGGGCCCCTCATCACAAGAAGGACATTGAGGGGCTGGAGTGTATCCAGAGGAGACCCACCAAGCTGGTGAGGGGTCTGGAGAACAAGTCACACGAGGAGAGGCTGAGGGAGCTGAGAATGGTTAGTTTGGAGAAAAGGAGGCTGAGGGGAGACCTTCTTGCCCTCTACAAGTCCCTGAAGGGAGGGTGTAGAGAGGTGGGGATTGGCCTCTTCTCCCAAGGGAATCATGTCAGGAGCAGAGGAAATGGTCTGGAGTTGGGGCAGGGGAGGTTTAGATTAGATCTTGGGAAGAATGACTTTCCTGAGAGGGTGGTCAGGCCCTGGAACATCCTGCCCAGGGAGGTGGTGGAGTCACCATCCCTGGAGGGATTTCAGAAACATGTAGACATGACACTTCAGGGCATGCTCTAGTGCCTGAGAGTGCTGGTTTGTGTCTGTGGGACTTTTTGGTGTGGTTGTTGGGTTTTTTTGTGGTTGGACCCAATGATCTCAAAGGTCCCTTACAACCATGAAGATTCTGTGATTCTCTGGTCATCTTTTCTTCACACTGCTTCGATTAGGTGGCACTTCAGCAATGCAATGTGTGAAGGGCCCACTAGTCAACCAGAACTTACGAACTCTGCCAAAATCTATTGCCATTAGAGCACAAATGAAGGGAAGTGGCCATGCTGTCAAGTCTTTCATCTACTTAGCCATGGGCCAGAACTGAGGGGGAAGAAGGAAAGATGTCAGTGGGACAGGAGTATGTTGCGTGTCGAAGATGCCTGGTGTATGATGACTGGTAACTGGTTCCTTGGTGTTTTCTCACCCAAAAGCCCTGCAAGCAGCACTTTAGTGAACAGAGTAGCTGTCCAAAGCCACCTTTACTTTTTTGGTAACTCTCCCTACTCAATGTATCACAGCATTTGCTCCGCAAAGCTCTGAGGACTTCTGTGAGGAAGAAAAGAAACAGCAGATTTGGTTCCCAAATGCTCTAAAGCTCCACTTAAAACCCAGAGAGTGAGTCGAGACTTCCCATCGTTCACACGGGAAGGCTTCAGATGATATAATAGTGTCTTTTTCATCCCTTATAGTCTTGGTTCAGGTCTGTTAGCCATTTCAGCAGTGTCCCTCTGAGGGAACGCTCGCGATGCTGCTGACTCACAAAAGGCTCCACTTCCTTGACACATCGCAGTGACTGCAAAGAAAGCTTCTCTCCGTGTGAGCCACGCTGCAGCTCAGCCTGGTTCTCATTATGTTCCTCTCCCTACCATTATACTTGTGCATAGATGCAGTACCCACCCAACTGGGGTCACGTCTGCTGCTAACAATCTGCTGACATATTAGATAAGTTATATGGGTTTCTTCGCAGCTGCCAAGGGCAAAATATTCCCCCTTCTATAGTATTTCATTATTATTTTTTTTTTAACCAGATGCTGCTAAAGCTGCAAAAATCAGGGGAAGTTCATGAAGTCCTGTGATTTACCTTATTAATGCTGCCTGTTTTCCTCCCCACAAGTGCAGGGTATGAAACAATGGGAAAATAGTAGCCAGGATTTCTCCACTCAGTCTGCCTGAGGGGTCTTTGGCTTTTTGCTTCTTCCTACCCTCACCTGATGTGGACAGTATGCAATTTGCTTTCAATATCTTTTAATGAAGGGAGGTCT
Source organism: Scolopax bukidnonensis (assembly GCA_028571045.1). Lineage (NCBI taxonomy): Eukaryota > Metazoa > Chordata > Aves > Charadriiformes > Scolopacidae > Scolopax > Scolopax bukidnonensis. The sequence goes on from JAOWAV010000012.1 coordinate 46,522,997, forward strand.
AATATAATGAGTCACCTGCAGGACCTTCAACCTCAACACTGAGCACATGGGCAGTTTGCAAGACATCTTAATGTCTCTTCCAGAGTTTTTTGAGCCCGGAGCACTGTCTTTGTTTATATAACACAAACCAGATACTGCTTGGTTGTTGTGATATTACCATGAGGGAAACTATGCTTGTTGTCTGGTTCTTAAAACTGCCTTCCTTAAGGAAACAAGGCTAAAGCAGTGCTGGCTGGCTGGCCATCCCACTCCTCCTCCATCAAAACTTCTTGGCCAGCTTCACTTTCACTTAAAAATAAAGGCAGGGTGTGGATATTAAATGTATACTTGTTTTGTGGGTATAGACAGACAAATAAAGGAGGCAGAGATTCCCTTCATGCCTCCGTGGATGGAAGAATTGCAGCATGACTTGGTTCTCCCCCTTATGATACAATCATTGATATAGCAAAGGTCATCACAAGACCTAAAGTCATGACTGACCAGCATTTATGGAAAGTACTTCTCCCTTCAATGGGAGAAGCTCTTGCTCTTGAGAAATTGTGCCTAAATTTGCATGTGCTGCCCACCTCATTGCATCGTGGGGGAATTGCCCGATCCTCAGGAAACCCAGTCTGTACTGGTAGATATCTGGTTTCCCAGCAGAGAATTTTGTGAGCTCTGACATGTTCTTCCTTGCTTTGATTGCACAGGTATATGCAATTGTTTCATTTGTCATAAACTTATGTAAAGAAAAACGAAAATAATAATAATCGGTAAATTATTAGAGGAGGCAAAATTAACTGTAGCTGTGTTGCATGTACTATTATCTCATACAGCCTAATTTAAACCTCTTCCAGTCTCTGGCACGAGGATAACTAAACAAGCTTGTTAGGAGGCTTCACCATAAGCCTTCAAAGAGGACCATACCTAGACCCATTTAAAAGAATTTGGTATCAGTGTGGCACATAATTATGAAGTCTGCTGAACAGATAGTAAATCTGGTTTCTGTCTCTCTTCTGAAGAAGGGAACCCAGCTTTTGGAAAATCTGGGTTCCATATGCAGAGCCAGCTCTGAAGTCTTTCCTTTCACAGGAAAAGCCTGCACCAGTGTCCTCAAGTTTCATCAGCTCCATTAAGTCTCTCACGTCCCTTCCTCCCTCCCTCCCCCTGAGGAGATTGAACGTACCAGCGCTGTGGCCAGGCCTGCCTCTTCTTTACTAGAGACAGATGATGATAAGGAGGGTTATATCTCCCCACTACCTGCTCATGAACAGAGGCTCGGGGGCAAAAGAGCTGGGCACGTTGCAAGGACCTAGGGAGGAAGCCCAGCTTCTGGTGGTGTTCCCACAAATCAACGAAGAAAACATGAGTGGGTTTTGGACAGCCTATTAGTACAACTCACTCTGAGTTTGGCTGCAAAAGAGTTCGTTGCAACCTTTCCCCTTTGATTTGTGGCTCCGAGGAGAGGTTATTTTAAGATACCAAGAACTCAGTCGAGGAATAGGGTTAACTGCTGAAATGACCCCAACTTTGCTAGATCATGTACGGCGTGTTTCCTGCCGAGAGCTGGGCTGGGTTCACCAGGGACTCTGGGTGTCAGCAAAAGCTCCAGCTGAGGAGTGGCAGAAGAATATAAACCAGTGGCACGCCGCAGAGTGATCGCCGTTAATTAACTCCTCTGGATCTGGGGCTGAATGTGGTGACGTTTCAGCCTTACCCTCAAAGCTTACGTGCTCTGAGAGACAGCTGGTATTTCACAGCAGAAATGGCTTTTCTTTCAAAAAAAAAAAAAAAAAAAATTAAAAGTAAGATGAGAACCAAAGTGAGTTAGAGATGTCAAGTACCGTAGGCTGCCAGTGATGGCCAGTGATGGCACACAGATGACCCAGGCAGTGCTTGAATAAACTGAAAATTCTTTTGTTTAACGAGGACAGGAAAGAGAAAATAAGGCTTTCAAAAGATCTAACCCCTCCTTTTTCTCTCTGCCTGTACAACCTCCCTTCCCTAGCCCAGCAGTTCTCATTGAGGTGCTTCGGATGCACACGAAAGATGGTTCTTTGTGGTTCTCTGTGTTGTGTGAAAGCCCTCTCCTTCCCGTGACAGGTTGTTCTCCAGCATGATGCAGCTTTAAAAGCACACATTTCCATCAACATTAAAAAAAACCCCAACAATAAAACCAGAGTAAGTGAGAGGGATAAATTGGAAATACCACTCCTGGTGCACTGTCTGCTTCTCCAGCCCCCATGGCTGGCTGTTGGTGGGACAAACACATGCTGCTCCTGCAATGCCACCATCACCACCATGGAATCATGGTGATGGAATCATCACCCCCATCACCACCAACCCCTAGCGTACAGAGATTCTCAGGCAGAGGAGCACTGCCTAAAGACAGGCAAGAAATACCCAGGTTGACATGTTACTTAAAACTGTATATAGTCAGGTTTCAGTGGAGAAGATCAGCAAAATAAGGGTGACCATTGTGTTGTGCCTGGAGCTGCAGCCTGCACCCATTTGGTCTCCCAGAGCTCAGGTCACACATTAGAGGGGGATCAGTCACTGTGGATTAGCACACGTCATCTATTTCAGTGACAGCAGAACTAAGTAATACTCCCTTTCCTGCAGCAGTCGGTGGCTTCTCTAAAGACATTTCCAAATTCAATTGCCGTTGGGTTAATTCCTCTTCTCTTCTATCATGCTGCAAACTGGACAGCTGCCTCAGCTGGTGTCTGAATCTTCAATGGAGACGAGGTCAGCGAAACTATTTTTCAACATTTAGCTGAAATCTACTGAAACTGTCAATTTTACAAAGCTGATGGCAAGTTGTTTGACAGATGCCAGGTGGTAAGAGCCCAAATATACTATTGGGAATGTTTATTTGTGGGCATAATCTCCCCTGTCAAGCTGAAGAAAAGGATGCCACAGGGGTTACAAATATTAAGTGACAGATTTCACTCGGCCTTTCTTTTGCAGAAGACCTCGAGCCTGTGTTAAAGGAAGGAGCCCTCTTACCAAACCCCGGGAATGCATCAGCACAAAGGGCTTGCGACCCTTTACAGACCCAACTTGGGGAAGGAAGGGTTCAAATATTGGTTCCTTCAACAGCTAAAATGCTTAAAAAGCTCTCTGAAATCTGACCGGGTTGGACATGAAGATGTCATCGGCTGCCAGCAAGTAGCAGCACCAGAAGTTAAGAACAGATTCTGTCTTCTCCTTTGAGAAAGCTCAGATGGAACCTACAAACCAAGACATCTTCCAAATACAGGACACCAGGTCCCTGTACCAGCGCCTTCGCTCCAAAGCCCCTCGTACAACAGGCTCTCATTCTTGGAGGGAAGCAGAGGTGTGGAAACGTAGAGAAAAACTGCTCCTCTGGGCCCAAGCCTGAGACCAGTAAATCCCAGTTTCATGTTCTAGTTGCCACCTGGTCCTGATGGGGAGCCAACGCAGCGCTGCCAGGAGGCGTCACCTGAAGTACAAAGCTGTCATTACAGCTGTAAGAGCTTAGCTGTGCTTAAGCCACTCTTTTTCTTTTTTTTTTTCTTTTTTTTTTTCCCCAGCAAGTATTTCCATCCCTAGGACTTAGCACCAAATCTTCTCCCTCTCACCCTTTTGGTCTTGATTTTCTTTCCATTACCAAGTGTCAGGTATTTCTGTTTATTTTGCCGTCATTAACCTTGGTTTTCCCTTTTTTGTATGAAATACCTGTTTCAAAGTGCTCACTAAATTACGTCCAGGCTTTCCCCCCCTCCCCTCTGCCACAGCTACAGTAAGTACTCCCCTACTCTACACCATTAGTTTTCTTTTACAGCGCCGGCCTCCGTTTTACTGCCCACTTAGTAAATCCAAAGAATTTATTCTAGCAGGCCAAAGGGAATTCCCTTTTTGATTTTCTCCTTTATTCTGAGCCTTCTTAGGATACCCACGCTGAGCACAGTGATCCGTTTTAGTCTTTTGCCTGCTCTGTTAAGTGCAAATATCACTTTCCACGGGATGACTTGCATCCAAGCGTTTCAGACCCGAGTGACGAGACGAGATTTGTCTTTGCACTATTTCTTGTACTGTACCTTGGCAGCTGTCTTTGAAACTGAAAGATGCCCAGCAAGGTTCTGTACTCCATACTTGCTCCAGAGTTTCTGTAAAACAAAAAAAAAAAAAGAGGAATATAGACTTCATGGAAAGGGGCTGTGCCATGGACTTTTTAAGAGAACTCATTCATTTCAGCTCGTGTGAGATGTAAACTCTTGCTCAAATCCTTCACTCACTGGTGTGTGACAATGCAAAACATGGGTTTAACTTGAAATAGATCATTCTAACACATTTAAAATAATAATTTCCATTAATGGGAAAATGTTTCCATCAATGAAAGGGATTTATTATTTGACAAGTTGGTTTTTTTTTTACTTTGACTCCACATGCAGATGGAACAGCTACGGCTTTGGGCTGATTTTTGTCATTCCCTTCATCAAAGAGAGATCTATTAGAGAAAGATGTTGGGGTGGGTTGGTTTTGTGTGTGTGTGTTTGTGTATGGTCGGTCATGATGATCTCAAAGGTCCCTTCCAACCATGAAGATTCTGTGAAAAAGAGAAAATGTTTAACCCTAAATTTAAGAGGCTACCGTGGAGGCAAAGTCAGTCACTGGTTTAACTCAGCACTGGGCAGAGGTGGAGATGAGGAACCTCATCATCTACCAGGACTTCATCCAAGATACTGTTCTGTGGGTTGAGTTATGTTTGATATAGTGCTTCATCTGAGATACTGAGATACTGAGTTATGTTTCACATAGTGCTTCATCCATGGCTCACAGTAACAGCAGCCACAATCGTGTTAGATTTTGTAATCCTTTCTGGTACCTCAACAAAAAAAAATCCCAGCCCAACTTTGTACCCTGTAAGAAGGCTCAAGGGTAACATATTATTTACTCTCATTTAGCCCTATTTTAAATGAACAAATTTGTGAGATTATCTTTAAGGTCCCTTCTAACCTAGGAATTCTATGAGTCTATGATTCTGTGATTCTACGGTTCTGTGATTATCAGTTTTCTCCATTAAGAAAATCTGCATGTTTGTTTGTATTAAACAGTTGTAATCTCATGCCTATCATAGGGAAATGTTAATTTCTCTCTCACCTGGAAGCCTAATTGGCTTGTATTTTCATGACCAGAATTATTATTAGTGAAACCTTTAAGGCGGACTATGAATAACTGTACTACAGCCAGAAAGCTCAGCTCGAAAAGCAGCCAAAAAACCCCTGAAGGGCTGGAAATAGTGGTTGGAGTCCTTCTCTGATCCACGCTAGATGAACTGTTAACTTTAGAGGGGCCAGATTTTCACCTGTTACCGCCTGAGGGCTGATGGCAACCTCCCCGGCTGCTGGCCAGGGAGGTTTTATGGTGCAAATTCCAGGCGGATGGTTTTCCTGGCTTTGATATAAGTAATGGGAGCAAGGTGGACGGCACGGGGCAGGGCAGGAAGGGCTCAGCTTGTAGAGCTGTCTTCCCAAACCCTTCAGGGTGCCAGCCTTCCAGCAAAAAGCGTGTGCCCGGAATGACAGCACCTTTTCCTCCCCACCTCCCCCCCCTTGTGTTATTTACGACCACGTTACTTCAAACAAGCTTAGCTTCCCTCTGCGAGCTCAGCGCTATGTTCTGGGGACTGAAATATGTCTTCCAAGCCCTAATCCTGAATACTTCTGAAATTGCAGGCTTAAAAAAGAAAGAAAAAAAAGAAAATTCCTTTTCATGCCAGAACACCCCCAATCCTGTTCCCCGTCCTCTTAAAATAAGCAAAAGCGACGCCTTTCGCCGCGCCACGGTGTGTGGGAATGCTTCTCCCTCCATCCTTATCCTTCCAGCAGGGAAATAAACCAGAATTTAAATCTTCTTCTTTGGTCTACATTCACCTTATAACTCCTTCTCTTCTCATTTTTTCCTTTCCTTTTTTTTTTTTTTTTTTTTTTAAACTCCTATTTTCCTTTACATTTACCGGGGAAGATGCAGAAGGCAAAATACAGCTGCATCACTGAGCAAAAATGGAAGAGCATTCACTATGGAAGTTTTTTGGGAAATAGATGATAGTTTTGTTTGTTTGTTTGTTTGTTTTTTAATTCTTTCTGCTGCTGGCCCTTAAAGTAAAACTCATTGTCTTTGGGCGTATTCCTACTGCTGTATGTTCACAAAGGGAAAATATGCAGAGGTCAGCAGTTTCAAAGGCACTCTCTAATTTTAGGTTCTTAGCGTTGGATATTTTGGGACAAAGCTCTGGACACAACAAAAGAAGTGTCAAGGAACTATAAATCTAGATGAAGTAAATAACACCCAAGACATCTCGAACCGGAGACCCAAAACCAGAGAGCCTTCTATTTTAAAAAAAAAAAAAAAAAAAAGGCAAAAAGAAAGAAAACTAAAGAAGTTTTAGTATTTGCCAGAAAATGTTTTTTCTTAGTTCTTGAGGTTTCTGTCCTTCCCCACGCTTCCCACTATTCCTATTTTCATATCGCCATTACAGGCAATTCTGAAATTCTCCCACCAATCCAAGGCCTGCAAAAGTCGAGGGAAAAAATTGCCCCTTTTTTTTAAAATCACATGGCATCATCTTAAGTCGGAGCGCTGTGTAAAAAGGCTAATTTTTTTTTTAACCCCAAAAGTGCTCCCTGAGACTTTTTTATTTAGCTGATTTTTTTCCTAAATATTTGTAATTGGCAATGTATTGTTTATTTGTCTTTTAAATACACAGTGTCAAACAGTGTTCAAATCACAAAGCAAGGACCTATTTAAGTTCCAGTTATTCGATAAAATTCAAAAGTGCTGATTTGTGAAATAATCGTTTGAAAAGCAAACGTGAAATAGGAAAACAAGCCAAGAAGGCTTGACATTAAATCGAATGAAGAGGTTCACATGAGATTGAGATTCCCATGTCACCGATACAAAAAAAAAACCAACCCCAAATGAATTTGGATCCGAGAGCTCAGATGCGTTCTCCAGAGAGTCCCACAACCCCTCTGCAGCCAGATGTTTGCTTCCACCAACAAAAAGTTGCTCTTCTGGAAACCCAGAAGCCCAAATTTCTGGAGGACTGCGGTACCTGGTCAAAGACCTTCCTTCAAAGGTCTGCCAAGAGCTGCTGCTCCAGCTTCAAGTTGAAAGCCAAGAAGGAGCTCCAGTCCTCCATGTGGGACAGACAGACAGACAGACAGATGTACCTACGCCCAGGTCAGGATGCGATAACTTCAGTGGAGGCTTCAGAAGTCGTGACCTACAAGTGATTTTTTTTCAGATGCTCCAACAAACAGCTTCCACCTCCCTGACAAACGTTTCTACGTTTTCAAATCGAGCGCTGGAATCCAGAAGTCTTTGTTTTCCACTAAAAGTTGGGGGGTTTTGTCTTAGAGGACACCCTGTGCTGTGGGAGCCAGCGAGTTCCTTGCGTTGCTCCACGGCCAGCGAGGCAGAAAATCACCATGTGGTGCCACGGGTGTTTGGGGAGACATAGGTGCCTACCTCCACGGCAGGTAGTTTTCATTCATTTTCATTATTTCTCATTATTTTCAACACTGCTCCCACGTGCTAAGCCAGCACGTCGCATTGGATGACCTGTAACGTTTGGTTTTAGTCGATTTTTATTATTTTTTTTCTTTTGAACAAATGTAAATGGCGTATGTAAATGGACTGTAAATGGAGAATGTTGTATTCTCCGATTGGTTTTCTAAGACCTTCCATCCCCCCAACACCACTGATTATTGCTTTAAACCCCCAGATCCAAAGCAGGGTCTCAGCTGATCCAGGTTTGGGTGGTTGTTTGTTTTTTTTTTGGGGGGGGGTGTGACTTGCTTTGCTCTGGATTTTCAATTAAATGATGGTGGGAAGGCTGAGCAAGAGAAACTTGGGGCTGAGATTGTAGGGGTTGGGATTTTTGTATATGTGTGTGTGTGTGTGTGTGGTTGGAACTCGGTGAGCTCAGAGTTCCTTTCCAATCACGACGATTCTGTGAATTAGATAAAAGAAAAAAAAAACCAAACCTTTAAAAATAATAATAATAGCAATAACAATAACAACAACAACAACAATAATAATAATTTTAAAAAAGAGACTCGTGACTTCTGGTACATGTGATAGGGGACAGAGGTCCCTCACTGCCTGGGGAGGGAGGAAGGCCCCGCTGGCTCTCCCTACCCCATCTCACCATGGGGAGCCCCATCTCTTCCAGGACCCCCCCATCTCCTCCAGGGTCCCCTTCCTGGGGGTGCAAGCTCCTGCTCCCGCCAGAGGGGGAGAGAGGCTTCTCTTCCCACCCCTCAAGGGGAAGAAGCAGCAAATCCCCCAGCCATCCCTGCCTGTTTGCTGCCTGCACTAAGGGG
>JAOWAV010000012.1:46538306-46561810 GCA_028571045.1 Scolopax bukidnonensis
AAGAACAACCAAAAAACCCACCCCAAAATCAAAGCGTATTAAGCTTTCCGGGCGCCAAGGAACCCCTTTACACTCGATCTTGTAGGAATTTCGAAAAGGCGTCTCTCTCTGGCGCCTGCTCCATCGGCTCCGGGTTCCCATCTTCCAGGGATTCAGTGGAAGCTTTATATTTTTTTTTAGTCCCGGCGATAAGGTCGGCCGGGAATGTTGTAGCATTTCCGTTTGGTAGATTTAAACCCTGAAACGTAGCTATTTCTATTATTCTTTTTTTCCCCTCTCGAAAAATCTCGTACAATTAATTTTTTCAAAATTATTCTTTTTATCTTTTATTTTTTAACGCCTTGCCCCACACCATTCGGGCAGAAACCGAAGGGAAACGACTGTCCCGAACCCGAAGCTTTTATTTAACGGGGGGTGGGGGCCTTCGTCGCCTTCCGTTCCCCGGCGGCGGATCTTCCGCGGTAGAGCCCCCCCCTCGGCTCAGCCCTGCTTCCCCCTCTTCCTTGTCCTCTCCTTCGGCCACCGAAGCCCCCAAATCTCCCCCCCCGGGGCTCGCAAGGTGGGGTGGTTTGGAGGGGGGGGGTGCGGCCGCTTCCTCGCCCCGCTCAGGTTACGCGGAGCCTGTTCCGCCACCGCGGCGCGTTCAGCCCCATGAAACCGGCCGGGAGGGAGGGCAGACCCGGTTTACCGGGAGGGCGAGCTCGCTGACCGGCACCGAGTTGGCGTTAGGAGCCGCCGAGGGAGCGCGGAACCTGCGCGGGGGCTCTCTCGGTGTTACGCGCTCCGCCAGCGGCGCGGTTTAACAGCGCGACCCGCGGAGACCAAGCGCTCCCGTTTTAACGAGAATTAGTGACCTTTCCGTGAAACCCCCTGGCTCGGCAGGGGGGAGCAGCCCCTACGCTGGGTCCTCCGCGCCCCGCGGAGTGGGTAGGAGCCGGGCAAGCGGTACCGCAGCTCATCTCCCCAAAATCACCTCAAATGATGAGCTGCCGCCGGAGGAACAGCGCGGATGGGGGTGCGGGGGGTGTGTGTGGGGGGGTGCTGGACTTACTGGACCCAAGGGGGGACCAGTTGAACGAGAAATGCGCGTTTTGATTTTATTTTTTTAAATAGCTTTCCTCGGCGGTTGCCCCGTCCTGGCTGAATCCCTTCTCTTTTTCTCGGTTTTATTTTATTTTATTTATTTAATTCATTTATTTTTAATTTTTCATTTATTTTTTACTTATTTATTTTGTTTTCATTCCTCCCCGAACCCCGCAGAACAATTCGTTGAGAAATCCTCCTGCGCCCAGCCCTTGAGTGACTTATCCAGCCTGGACCCCCACGGGGATTTTAGCTCCAGCCCTTCCTCCCTGTGCACCGAACCCCTCATCCCCACCACCCCCATCATCCCCAGCGAGGAGATGGCCAAAATCTCCTGCAGCCTGGAGACCAAAGAGCTCTGGGACAAATTCCACGAGCTGGGGACCGAGATGATCATCACGAAATCCGGGAGGTAAGGCAGCTCCCTAAAAAGGACTTTTTTGGGGGGGAAGGAGGGAGGTAAACCAAATAAAAACCCCCTCATAGATTTTACTTTGGGGGAGCAGCACGGATGGGGTGAAATCAACCCCGCCGGGGGGGTAGATCCCGGCGGCTGGGGGGAAAAAAAAATATCGTCTCCCAAATAATTCCCTCTGTGCCTAAAAGCTCCTTATTGCCACGCAGTGATTTTTTTTTTTTTTTATATATATATATTCTTTTAATTTTTTTTTTTTTTTTACTGAGCCGGGTGGGTGTTATCGCGGGGAAATAATTCCGTCAGGGTTTGGTTCGGTTCGATTCAGTTGCTTTGGGTTTGGGTGTTTTTTTATTATTTCTCTCGGTGTCAAATAAATGTGCAAAAACGGACTCCCGGGCTTTTCTCGTCCCCTCCAACCGCGCCGCTTCTTCGGCAGAGCTTTTTTGGGGCACTCAAAAATGCGGTCTGCGGAGCCAAATGTCCTCTCGGGTTTTGCAATCCCCAAAGTTACTTGTTGTTAATGTATGATGATTTTTTAAATACATTCCCCCCCCCCCCCCTCCCCGACTGGCTAGCTCTACCATTGTTTTAGAAAAAATACACAGTGTTTTAAAAAAAAAAAGGAACAAAAAATAGTTCAAACTTCAAACTCTGCAATTTGAAGTTTAATATTTCAAACCGTTCAGAGTTCTCTATTTCTGGTCCGCGGCACGACCTGCCGTTTTAAAGTCGCGTTTTGTCCAAATTTAAGCGAAGAGAGGAAAGTTTAGTTTTGAAGATTCCTCTCGGAAATGCCGCGAGCGGGCTGAAAAGAGCAGGCATCTAAAATATGCGAGAATATTAACAGAAATAAGTTCTGCACTGTTTCCCCAGCACCAGTACAGATCCGGGGGGAAAGAAAACAAAACAAAACAAAAAAAAAATCAATGTTTCTAAGGACTTAAAAAAATCAATGTTTCTGAGGACTTATGTGCTTAAGGTACAGCTCTATTGTCTGAAATTGTTGTGAACTTTTAACAAACGGGCAAAAGTACTTTTTTTTCCCCCTCTCTTGCTTTTTTTACTTCTACCATTTTTAATTTTTGCTTCCAAAAAGTCGTTCTGATTTTAAGCGGCTCTTTCTGCGCGTATCAGAAAGACACAGGATTTAACTTGTACCGCGCTGGAGCAGAATCAATAGATGCTTTAATTTTTATTTTTTTTTTTTCAGGAAGTTTAAATAGAATTCTTGCTTTTAGCAGCTTCACAGAAGCTCTCTCGTTTCTGTCCTGCGGCCGTGTATTTATTTTCTGATTTGCCTTTATTTCAGGAGAATGTTTCCCACTATCAGGGTTTCCTTCTCGGGAGTGGATCCTGAAGCCAAGTACATTGTCTTAATGGATATAGTTCCTGTGGACAATAAAAGATATAGATATGCCTACCACAGGTCTTCCTGGTTGGTGGCTGGAAAAGCTGACCCTCCGCTCCCTGCAAGGTTTGTAAATTTTTAAATTTTAATTTTTACTGCTGGCCTTTCTTTTATTATTTTTTTCCCCTTTTTTTTTCTCCCTCCTTTTTTTTTTTTTCCTCAAGAAATTCCTGCTATTAATCGTTCCACGCTGCTCTCAGTTCTGTGAGTTTGCAGTGTTCTGAGGATTCGAGTCTGTGTTCCACAAAAGCTGATTGCAAAGCTCTGATTGACTCCTGTGATGCGGAATTGGGGCCTCGAATCCATTTATACTGGATGTTCCAAGGTGTGCAGAATTTGGCTAAAAGCTCTTATACATTAGTTTTTGTTTTTTGGGGTTTTTTTGGGTTTTTTTTTTTTTTAAGTGAAGTTTGCCTCAATTCGGATAAGAAATATTAAGAAAATCAAACCAAACAAACCTAAAATTAAAAAAATATTGATTTGTCTCTCAGGTTGGCCCCTTCCCATCTGGCATTTGACTTCATAATTTAAAGCAATTTAAAGCAAAAGTCCAGATAGAAATACTACCTTACAGTTACATTGCTGATAACATAGCCAGTTTTTAGTAACCAATAATTTGGCTCTAGTTGCCTCTTAGATAATGGGCAAAGTATGGGTCAGTTCTACAGCACAGATTATATATATTTGTTGTTGAGAAGTCATGGCATTCTTTGAGATTTTAGAAAACAGAAAAAAAAAATCGAGTAAATTTTCCCCCATTTCTATACAGAAATAATAATAAAAAAATTAAATTGTTTTCTAAAATGGTTTTGTTCATGTGATTGAGGACTGGCTTCTCCCATCGCCGTGTGGCCGTGGTGCTGAGGGAGCCCCCACCCCGGGGTTCGGTGCCACCGGAGGCACACGCCGAACGGCTCGGCTGAGTCAGGGCTGGAGACATGGAAATAAACCTGGTTCCTCTCCAGCTTCACAGAAACTTCCCAGGGAGGGCTCTGGTGCAGGCACACAGACCTGCTCCAGGCAGCTTCCCCCCGGGGAGGGGGGTAAGAACTTGCTTATTATCAAGCCAGAAATTAGAAGCGAAAATCAAGAAGCGGAGGCACTTCTTAAAATTATTATTATTTTTAATTTTTTTTTTTTGTTGGTGTGAGTGAGTATAGGGACCGAATCCTGCAGGCTCTCCTCGTATAAATAGCTTGCCTGCAGTCCTGCTGCCTGCCCATCTCTGGCAGGAGGCTCGGGGAAGTCAACAAACAAAAAAGCGAACGCAGAGAAGCTGTGATTAAGGAACAGCAACCCAGGAGTTATCCCGGCTTTGTTTTCAGGGCCAGAAACTCCTTCTCGCGATGTGGTTACCCTCTGAGGGCTTCCTTTGACGTATTGTAACGGGCACTGAGCAGCATCCAAAAGAGAGGGGAAAAAAAAAATAAAATACGGATTTTGCTCCAAAAGAGTCAGCATCAAAAGAAGAAATAAGGGAAGGACAGAAATAGTTTCAAGGCACGGTCCTCCCCTTCTTATTTTTCTGTTCAAGTGCTTTTTGGGATACCTTTAAATAGGCAGCTCGTTCACCCTATGGGACATAGACTATTCCCAGGAGGAAATACAGGAGATTGATGCTTGGAATAATTAGCCACTGCCCTACTGACTGTTTGAGAGCTGAGGTCAAGCCTTCTTGGAGTCTTCATGTTTGTGATCGTCGCATTGCGGTGGCTCTGCAAGGTCCCCATCCGGCCAGTGCCCCTCTGTTTCATTTTCCAGCATGTTTTGGGGCTGTTTCACCCCTGTGTGCAAACCCCCTCCCTTTCCTTTTCCATTTTTGAGACGCTGAACCAAAAGACCAGTGCCAGTGGCACCGGCAGAGATTGCTTTTGCTCTGCTACTTAAATAGACATTTATGAGCTCTCCCCTCCTCCTTACCCTCCCTTGTGGTGAGAAAAAAGGGTGTCAGGAGGCTCCGTTTGCATTACTAGGGCTTTTTCTGGAGGGTTGATGCATTTTTGAGGAGGGAAGCCTTGGTCTTGCTCAGCCAGCTTCATCCCCTGAAGCCGGGTTGGTCCCAACCAGCCACGGGAGCCCTCCGGGAAGTTGTGACTCGTGATTTCTCGCCTCCAAACGCGTGGCTTTAGCTCTCCTCCCCCCTTGAGGAGCGTCAACAAGGGGCATGGGCTTGTTGAGGGGCTGGGTGCTGGTGCCCGGGTGTGAAGCCTGGTGCCGTGTCGGTGTTACACAGGACAGCATCACCAGGGAGTCACGTTATGCACAGATGGAGGACTCTGCAGGATCCAACCCCTTAGATGTTTTGCTCTTTCCATCATAAAAATAACTTTCAATGCGAAGACCACTTTCTTTTTTTTTTTCTTTTTTCTTTGTTTGTTTTTTTTTTTTATTCCCTCCCCCTAAATCAATACGTATCCTGCGATTCTGCTTGAAAGATTAGCCCTTCAGGGGAACTTCCTACAAAACCCCGTCTTCCTGCTGTCAACGTTTTAAGGCAAGTTTACGTTGCAACGAACACTTAAATAAAAAGCACTTCAGAAGGTTTACAAAAGACTCTCTGAAAAGTATATCTGAGGGTAGGATTCCTATGTTGTGTTTTTATGTTTGTTCTCCCAAATTGCTAAGACTGTGTGAAACATCAATTTAATAAGTTTCAGCATGTACTTTTGTTTGCTCTGCCTTTTTTTTTCATTCCTTTTTTTTTATTCCTTTTTTTTTTTCTGCTGTGTTCAGCTACAATCATTTGTTTAACAAAGTTATGGTCTTTATGCCCTTACGGAGGGCTCTAGGTAGGAGACCTTTGAAAGGAATTATATTTTGCAAATTATTTGAGCCATTAATGTGATTCAAAGCAGCATGCACGGGGCTTGCAGGACTGGACCAACTGTCCAACTCAGTAGGAGAACGGTGTCGCGTTCCAAAATAGGCAAGAAGGAAGCACTACCCAAACCTCGCATATATCATGAAACATTATACACCTTGGAGCACTTCCACATCCTACTGTGCCTTCTGAAGCCTTTATGAACCAGAGCAAGCAGCCCCTGGCATCTGGCTGCCCTTCAGGCAACAGAGCCAGCCCAAACTTCTGGGGGAGCCTCCTGGGCTGGGCTGGAATGGGCAAGGTTAAGTCTCTAACTCATTTGCTTGTGCGTGCTCCTGGTCTTGTTGACTTGTGCTTCAGAAAGTGATTTGACTAATTTTGAACTCTGTTCTCCGAGGTGTGTAAGCTCAGGCTGTAGAAGAGAGCAGATAGATGGGTGTAGTTCAGCAGGTGGAACCTCGTGTTGCAATGGGATCGGTTCTTCAGCCTGGAGAAGAGAAGGCTCCAGAGAGACCTTAGAGCATCCTTCCAGAACCAGAAGGGGCTACAGGAGAGATGGGGAGGGACTCTTGACCAGGGAGTGGAGTGATAGGATGAGGAGTAATGGTTTTAAACTGAAAGAGGGGAGATTTAGATGTGATACTAAAAAGAAATTCTTTGCTGTGTGGGTGGTGAGAGTCTGGAACAGGTTGCCCAGAGAAGTTGGGGACACTCCATCCCTGAAGGGGTTCAAGGCCAGGCTGGATGGGGCTTGGAGCAACCTGGTCTGGTGGGAGGTGTCCATGCCCAGGGCAGGGGGTTGGAACTGGGTGATCTTTAAGGTCCCTTACAACTCTGACCATTCTGTGATTTATGCAACCAATATTCAGGTGCTGATCATTCGGTGACTTTCCCGTTACTGCTCCGCTGATGTCCAGGCCCTTCATAGTTAGAAAGCATCGATGCCAAAGCATTGACCACCTACGGTGTAAAGCAAAGTGTGCTCAGCTTTTAGAGACATGAAGGTCTTTACTCGCTCCCCAGCAAGTATTTTAAATAGTTTGGCTTTTTGGTCCCAATTAGCCAAACCTTGTGTTACTGTGACACTGTGTGATCACAGTAAACATTATTAGCTATCCAGACATACAAAATTAGGAGTCAGACTCCAAAAACCCCAAAAAGTATTGAAGAAAATAATAATCACGAGACTGGCTGGAAAGTTGCAGGGCACGTTTGGGACTCTGTGTTTGCCCTAAATGTTGAGATGTCTCACTTCCTTTAGAGGAAGGCAGAGTTAATTTCCACAAGGTGCAAAATTCTTTTGGCAGAACAGGATTCTAGGTCTTGGTTTTTCAGATAGGTGGGTATTTTTTCAGGGGACTCGCCATGCAACCAGCAGTTGGTTGGTCACAGCGAGGATGTCCACGTGCTCGGGATGTCCACTTGCAATGGAAACCCCAGCTCAGCATCCCTCCCGTGGACAAACCTAAGCCAGCCAAGCTGTGCACATCCCAAGAGAGCTCCTACTTGACTGGGGACCAGTGTAGTCTCGGAGAGCTACACACCCACCCCTTAGTGGTTTTTCCATTCTCCTTTTGCTTCAGCAAAATCGTAGCTTAACAACAACAACTAATGTTTTATCTTTCTCACCTGGCACCTCAGCGCTGCCCTGCTCGCCCCATGGAAGAAACCCATCTATGGGGCCAAAGACACCACACAAAATGAGTGATAAGGTCTAGTTCAGCTCTTAATTCCGTATCAGAAAACAACGTTTAGGCTCGATAATTTTCAGCAACATATTATTCCAATAAAATAATTCTATTTTTTTTTTAAATAGACTGACGCTTCTAATTAGTCTAGTCATAATGTCTATATTATTGTATCTACATATCTTCTATGCTTCCTTTCCTCCTGCTTAGCTTCCGAAGTGGTGGATTGTTAATTACAGAGCTGCAATTAATTTTTTTCATGTCAGTCCACTGTGCTGGACTGCAGCCTTCGACCTCTTATAAACAGATGTCCCGACAGCTAACATGTGATCGAGTGCAGGTTAAAATCATTATCATGGCTTAACGTTACATATAAAGAAAAATGCGTTTTTATCTGCATTCCCCCATTATCTCTCTAACGACACCATGTTTTTTCTCTCAGAGCTGTAGTCATTGTTATTTTAAGTGCTTGTTAGTACAGCTGCGGGGAAAGACATGATCAATTTTTCATTTGGGGAAAAGACTCAACGGCGAATGTTAATGTCTGCGTTGTAGATAACTAGATAAAATAACAGGTATGGTTAGAGAGCAATCTAGCACTTGGACATGGGATTCTTCATTAGGTTCCAGTGAGTTAAACAACTCCAGTCCTCTGCTGTACTCTCATTAATGGTTGCATTTCAGGCGTTCATTAATTTGGGGGAGACTGTGTGTGTCTTGTTTGAGTAGTAGCTCTGTATTCCCCTGAGCTCTCAGGAAATGCATGTCTGTGAGTCCACCACATATCCCAAAAGCAAGATATTATGGGCTTTTTTATTTCATACGGAGGCGGTGCCCACGCACAAGCCAAGAGGTAAGATTTTTATGAGCAGGACTTTTCCCTGTGTTTTTTAGGTTGTACGTGCACCCCGACTCCCCGTTCACGGGAGAGCAACTGCTGAAGCAGATGGTGTCCTTCGAAAAAGTCAAACTCACCAATAATGAGCTGGATCAGCACGGCCACGTGAGTAGACCTCCTGGTGGGAATGGGTGAGGGAACCACAATAAGGGAATCGCTCGCCTGTACCACAGGACTAAGGTGGTGGGAGAGAGACCACAATGGGGAATGGCTGTCGTGGCCCCCACGTTACACCTTTCCGGGCCAGCCCTTCCTATGGTGGTGGAGGGAGGACATTGTGTAAAGCTTAATCACATTGGGTTTTAATCTCTGCTGTAGAGGAACAGGTGACTTCAGAAATCAGGGAGTTTTTACCTTTCATAAAGTAAAGCCCAGGCCAATGCAAGGGTACTGGCCAGCAAGCTCACACACTTCTCCATATGTGCTTGGAAGGTCCTTCTTGTTACAGGTAATCTTCTAGGGTTAGGACCATCACTAAGAACTTTTGTGCTTCCAAAGTCAACAAGGCACGGTCACAGTGTCAGCAGAAAATAGTGATGCAACACCAAAGCAAGGGATATTGAATTATAAAAACCAGTGTGATTCAGTTGCCCGTGAAAAAACTGTAGGCAAGTCAAGGTGCCACTTGGACTTCTAAAGGAGACAAGTCCCACCTCTAATTGGTATCAAACTGTTGACACAAGCCTTAAGGTTGGAAGCTGGTAAATATTATGCAGAACTGGTGGCCACGAGGTTCAGCTGCGCTGCATCAGCAGGGACACCTCCTTTAGCTACTCTCTTACCACGTAAGAGTAGGTGGTAAGAAGGAGTCCTGTCCCCTCCTGGAAAGGTCCTAGAAGTGCAGAAATGGCTTGGTAGCACTTCCAAATTGCAAAGGAAGAGCTAAAATTGTTGCCTCTGGGCTCAGTAGAGTTGGCCTAAGGAGCAGGGGGATGGATCTAAAAGGGTTGTTGGCTGAGAACAAGGCAGTTAAGAAGAACGAGCATAAAGGCAGTGTTAGTAAATGAGGTGTCGGGGAGAGAAGAATGATTTTGAACTCTGAATCATGCGTAGGGGTAAGTAACCTGTAAAGCTGAATAATTGTGCCATACACGGTGTCAGAAATCTCTCCCATAGTGTGGGGTTTTATTTGCCTTTTTGGAAGCCGTTCGTCTCAGCTGCGTTCTGCACAAGTGCTGCTCAGCTGAGGGACAGTTTTTACTCATTTCAAGACCTAAAAATTGAACCACAGCCACGATCACTTAAATACATCCTGGAAACAGTGACAACAAAAGCAGGTTCATTTCTTGTTTGGTTTTTTTTTGTTTGTTTGCTTGTTGTGTTTTTTTAAAAAAAGAAAGCCCAGATAGATGACTTTCGTAAAGTCTGTCCATGGGCATATTTTTCTTGAATTTGGTTCCCACTGTTGCTCCCCCTTGACTGGCAGAGCGTGTCTTCTTTTATTTTTTATTATTATTTTTTCCTCTCTTTTATCTCATAGCGGGTAGAAGGGCAAAGCTGAAGATTTGTGGGCTCTATCACCGAGTGATGATAGAGCAGTATACGCACACGTTTAAAAAGAAGCATTTTTCATCATCAGAGGGGCCATGTGTGCCTCTAATAAAGCGCTCGCAGCAGTGTATTGCAAACTAGTTAGGAGCCGTGCAGTTCCCAGAAGCCCAGATGAGTATAAAGGAGGAGAAGGTCTGAGGAGCTGTCGGGAACAGAGACATGTAGCAGAGCAAGAAGACGTAATCGTCTCGGGCACAGGCAGTGGGAGATAACGATCCCTAACATTTGAGATGTGGCCTCCTGATTAACTTTCCAAGAAGCGGTGGAGGTGGATCCCGTTCTTTATGTGAAGGCTTTGGAGAGCCCAAGTCGATGGGAAGTTTTGCCCATTCAGTGGAGAATAAGCCCTGGAGGCTTGAGCCTGCGTTGAGATTTGCGTGACAGGCGTTACGCCTTGGCGGAGCACTCCCTTTTTAATGTTTTTAAAGGTTTTAAACCTTTTTAAGATTGTTTGGTTATTTTTTTTTTAATGCTCCAAATGGAGGTGTCAAGTTTTATGTGCTGCCTTGTTGAAGCTATGTCAATACCAACGTTGGGTGCTCAGCATAATTAAGGAAAAAATTCGTTCTCTGAGGAGGGCTCACTGCACTGTGGCCAATGGCATTTCTGAGCTCCCTTCTACTAAGAGGAGGGGAGAATTTAAACGCCTCCTGAACTCTCTCTCTTCACGTTGAAAGAGCCCTTCTTCGCTGCCAAAATCTTTTTAATGGACCTGCTAAAATCATAATTACATTTGATAAGGCATGTTGGTTCCTGAGGAAGTTTAAATGCATCATTTAGGTCATTAAAATGTTAGCTGTAGGTAGAGAAGCTGGTTCAAACCATCCTCCAGTGTGTTCTAGTTGCTTGCTTTCCCTACCCTCCAGAAGACAGTTTAAGGGTTGTTGGAGGCAGAGGTAGTGTTTTATTTGTAGGGTGGTTCATTTCCTGAAAAGGAATCTGAAGAGAAGAGAGGCATTTGTTTGGTTTTTTCTCCTATTCTGGGATTTCTGGAGCTCGTAAGTGTCTCTGCTTGGTGTATCTCCAGCAGCGTGCACAGCCCCATAGCTACGTACCTGTTCATCCCAAGCATCAGGCAGAAGTCTTCTCTCCATGTGCATGACATACAGCCTGCTCCGTGGAAACACTTTCAGATATCTTTACCAGAGGAAGGAAATGGTTCTTTTCTATGGATTTTTACAGTCAAGCCAGTAATACCCCGACCCCAGATTTCTAGTGATATTTTTTCAGAGTGCTTCTTTTTGGACTTTTGGTTGCACTTGGGTGGGGTAGCGTGATTTCTGGCTTACGGTGAAGTGAACCATGAGTGTGTACATTATAGTAATGGCTTTTCTGGTTCTTATGATAGCAAAACTCAAACACGTGAATGTTTGTGAAAGCAAACACTAAGGTGTGAACACAGCCAACAAGTAACTGTGAAAGTAGGGGTTTCACAATACCCACAAGGAATTACATCCAGGGTTGTTGGTTTTAGTTTTGAGGTCAACCTGGCAGAAGTTAAGAACCCCCATGCTTTTGGAAAGCAAACTTTGCCTGGTAAAACTCTTCTTCAGTGAGCGTGGAAGCTGCATAGTTCCTGAATTCAAAGCCACCTCAGGGATTTTGCAGCTGGCATCCAGATTGCCTCTGGTGACTGGTCTGGAGTCAGTGGGAGCCAGATGCCTACCAACCTGCCTGAACTTACAACAAGCAGGATCCTGTAAGGATGGATCCTGGTCATCTCCCCTGCCAGAGGCTGTCAGCCCAAAGGCAGATGAGGTGGCTGAGGGGCCTGTGAACACACTCTACTACCCCAAAATGTGTGCCAGGGGGCTGCCATGAGGATATGTGCACTTGATGTTTCTCTCTGGGGACACCGGTACAAGCGTGCAGGGCTGGCATCAGGGTTTTTCTGAGAGCCACCCCATGCAGGAAGGGGACTGCTTGGACTTTGGGACCACCGTTGGGTGCACCCTGTGTATCTAACTCCCTTCAGTTGTTTTGATGGCTATATCATAAGAAGATGTGTGGATATTAAGAGGTATCTTTGTGAAGTCCTTCTGACTTGGGTACCAGCAAAGTGTGTGGGGATGTAGATAGAGCACTCCATACACAGACCTTCACAAAAAGGAAATAGTGACCTTAACCATGGCCTTGGGTCTCTTGTGACCTCCTGGTTGCGTTCAGTATTTGTTTTATACCAGAACAGCCCAGTTTGCCTCTGGTGGGAACGTGTGGTTATAGTGTTGTGTCAGGGAATGTTGTCCAAGTGCACTGTTGGTTTCGGAAAACTTCCCTAAAGGATTACGTGGTCTTGTTTGAGAAACTGAGTTTCTTTATCACAATCTGCACTCACGGAGGAGTGAAGGGAAAGGGCACGTGTGGGAGCTGGTCTGTCACAGCCCTTTCCTCCTCCCGCTCAGCTGCTGCTCAGATGTAATGCCTCGGCATGGATAATGTGGCCATGAAAGGCAGGGGGAAAGCGTTGAGCTCTGTGGGCTGAGCCCTCAGTAAGCTCATCACCATCCACACATTGTTCTTCAAAATGTCTTTTCCATCTGTTTAGAGTAGCCTAAGTGACTAGGTTGGTAAGACAACACCTTAGGAAGAGAGGGAAACGTGCTGAAGATATTAACTGCAAGGTCCATGGCTGGGGTGTGTGTGCATCTATAAAATGGTACAGTGATTTTAGAGAGTTAGTAAAACTGTACATGCAAAATCGTGGAGTCCCCTTCTCTGGAGATCTTCAGGCCCCACCTGGATGCTGTCCTGAGTGCTGTGCTCTGGGCAGCCCTGCTTTGGCAGGAGAGTTGGACTGGATGGTCTCTAGAAGGTCCCTTCTAACGATTCGGTGACTCCATGAAAGCATTCAGTTCCCCATCACCGCAATGACTTCCCGCTCCCCGTGTGCCCTTCCCAAACTCACGGCACGAGTCGCAGCAATATTTGGCCCCGGAGGAGCAGCGAAGCAGATGGTTGGTGGGAATTCCAGCCGTGAGACCGTTGTCTCTAAGCTCCCCCCGCTCTGATGCAGCCCCCGACCTTCCTTCCCGACTGAGCTAGTGTGAAACACTGCACTGCTCCTGCTGGGTTTCGGCTGGAGGCAACGCCTCCTGAGGAATGCACGTGAGCTCTTCCAGATGTACTGAGCTGGTGGCCACGTCCTTATGGCCCCGGCAAAACAGAACCGCCCACACCATTGCCAATTTCGTCTTGTGACTGTGATTATACCCAAAACAAGGACCGGTGTGAGCCCAGCTCTGTATTTAATTCCTCTTATATCGCAGCGCTGTGGTTAGAGGCTGGTGGCTGGAGCAAGTGGGACTCTCGATTTGGCCCCAGCCAAATTAGTTGAAATTAGTTAGTTGGTACGTCAGGTTTAGAATTGTTTTGGAAGCTCATAAACAATTATTGAGGAGGATAAAATGGCAAAGCGGGTCATTTTGGGGGGTACAATTCTGTGCTTGGTCCCCTCCTCGCTCCCTTGCCCTCATGTTTGGTCACCTGCAGTGAAGAGCATCCATGGAGTAGTTTGCTTTAAAGGTTTGCTGCTCTAAAAGGATCTGGGGAGTTTTATTTTGGGCCAGGTAGTTTGTGTTGCTGGTGGTGGTTTTTTTGGTTGGGTTTTATTTTTGACTAGGGTGGGTTTTTTTTTTTGTTGGGTTGTTTTTTGTTTGTTTGGGTTTTTTTTTTTTGTGGAATTCCTGGCTGTTTTCATTCTGTACCTGCCCCTTTCTGCCGAGTGGTGGGCTCTCGGTGATGGGCTTTCCAGACCCATGTAATTGCCCTTGCAGCTGGCACCTGCAAACTGGGGCACGGGCTGGCAATAACAAGCCCTGTCTGTAAAACACCCCACCTGGAGGAACAGGTATTGGTGCTTCCAGAAGCACGTGCTCACCAGTGGTGTAGGCGTGAAAAGGACAGCAGCTGCCCTCTTCTCCAGCTTCATCTCCTGGAACTGCCCAAAGGTGCTGGAGACTTTGCTCTGAAAATCAACTAGTTAGATTTTTAGACGTCCCCCCTGGCCCTGCGGTATCAACTAGATCTTTTTTTTCTCCCCTGTGGTTCTGTAGCCTTCAAGGGTCCTGTTAACCTCCCTCTCAGGGCAGTGCCTTCTCCCTCTCTCTTGCAGATCATTTTGAACTCCATGCACAAATACCAGCCGAGGGTCCACATTATTAAGAAGAAGGATCACACGGCTTCTTTGCTAAATCTGAAATCGGAAGAGTTCAGGACATTTATCTTTCCAGAGACAGTTTTCACAGCTGTTACCGCCTACCAGAATCAATTGGTGAGTACGGTTGCCAATTTCCACGGATTTAACTAAATCCTACCCTCCTCAAAACTCCCTTTTCTCCCAGTCTTACCTAGGAAACTGTCTGATATGACCTGCCTTTCCACGCCAATGTCTGGAGTGACCTTGCCCGACCTAATTGATACACAGGAGTAATTCTTAGGTATTAGGGGTAGCCCTGCTAATTTCAAAGGACCATAAGGATTATTCATGGAAGTAAAGACGACATGAAAGAGGCTTTCATTTGTCTCCCTCCGTCTATATAGAGCTGTTTATGTATTATCATTTAGTCCTTTCTAATTATAGCTCATTAAGGAACTGCTTATATTTACGGCGATCTTTCACACGACGAGCAATTATCTGAGAGATATTCTGCTTTGCACACGATGATTTCACAGGCTTAAAAAGTTGACTAATTAAGCCGTAAAGCTCAAACGTAAGGGAAATCACTCAGAGATATGCTTTTCAGAGGCTGCCCAGATTACATCCAGATGTCTGAATTTCAATTTGCATGCCAGTGAAGAATATATACAAAATGGAGGAGATCATAACAATGGATTGCTAATGAGTAATTTTAGGAAGTATATAAACAATCAGAGAGCAGAGGTTCTGCTTGGCAGTGGACAAGGCTTTAATATTTAAGTCAGTGGAAATATGTTGTTGGCTTCAGTGCGATTGTGAGTGGTTTTTTAGGGGTTAGTGACCACAGCACTTAAAAAAAAAACAAAAACCTCTTTTTCCTCTTTAATTCCCTCAAGATAAGACGAATATAAGTACTATCCAAACACGTGGGCAGGCAGCATCACAGAGTCAATGTACCTGCTGGTTTATATAAAGAAGTCTGCATTTCTTATTAAGAAGGAAAAGTAATTAATTTCTAAATGCTGTGAGTAAAATGAAACTACTGAGAAGGGGGCCAAATAAGCTATGAAGGTAATAGCAGTAGCATTAAGTAGGTCCTTACAATAGATTCCACATCGTGCTCCAAGGCCTTAAAATCAGAATATATTGATTTTAAACTCAGCTTTGTATCCGAATGCTGCAGAAAATTCATTCAGCACCTGGCAGTCTCAAGGATATAATGTTTGGACAGGCAGTTAGGTTTTCCCATGTAACTTTCTGTAGAAACCAGCGAAATAGTAACAGGCATAAAACTAGGGAAACCTGGAATTTATTTCTGTAGGATGGATTTGTGTTTACCAATGCTTGTTACACCAGAGATGTCTCTAAACGAACCTTCCCAAAGCACATACATTGAGTCCTGGAAAATTTCTCAATGGAACATCTCTGGAACCCCTAGAGGTTGATGCTGTCATTTTATTTATGACTAATGAAAATGGAGCCTTTTTTCATTTTTGCCATTTCTTTCAGAACTGTTTTAAGGAGGGGTTGATTACATTTCTGGAGGTTATTAGATAAAAGCTAAATACATTACACTTTCAACAAACTATCTCATAATTTAAGATTTAAAGGGCATGCATTTATTTAAACAGTCAAACCACTGCCACAGAGTTGAATTGTAGGTCAGATTTCATTTTAAAATGCTTTTTAGCAGATGTTCTCTGATTGTTTGTGAGACAGTCTCTCAGGAAAAATACGGCCATAAATGATTGTGAGTCTCATCTGGTTTTGGTGGATAGAAAAAGTTTCTCTTGTGATGTCATACCAAATCTTTAATATTAGGAAAATGGAAGTTTGATTGGTGAAAATATGCTCAAGAGATGAATAGATGTCCTTACTATTCTGCAGCGCAGTTGGCTCGGTGTGTTAGTGATCTAAGTCGATGGAACTAGTTAGAACTTGTCTTTGTTCAAGGTAGTTTTTGAAATGCTGCCCTGCAAATGTTTGCTCTACGTGAGGCACTAACCCGCTGCCCTTCGCAACATCACCACAGGTCAAGGATAAATTCGGGATATCTTGGGAGTAGGATGAGGCAAGGTTCTGTGGTAAGGTTAGCCTTCAAGGTAGTCTCCATCATTGGAAATGATGAGAACAGCCTCAAAAATTCCGTATGAAGCTTCTCAGTATGAAAAGTTGAGAGCTGTTGATTTTCATGGGCATTTCTTGAGGTCCCATGGTACTTGATCAGCCCATAGGAACCAATGGTGTGAGCCTTGTTGCCTCTTGCATAGCACCTCCAAGCAAGGACCTTCCCCAGAGAGCTCACCCCTGGAGGGACCCGCCATGCTGGGCAGG
The DNA here is from genome assembly GCA_028571045.1 of Scolopax bukidnonensis. Classification (NCBI taxonomy): domain Eukaryota; kingdom Metazoa; phylum Chordata; class Aves; order Charadriiformes; family Scolopacidae; genus Scolopax; species Scolopax bukidnonensis. The sequence goes on from JAOWAV010000012.1 coordinate 46,554,643, forward strand.
GAAGGCAGTAGCCCAAGAGGTTTTCTGGGGCCACAGAGCAGGTCGTTGGTGGCCGCTCAGCACAGCTTTCACATACTGCAGACCAGTAATTAAATACTATATACTCAGATTTTGTCTTTGTAAGTCTGTCCCTGCCTCTTTGGCTTTCCCTCCCAGAAGACCTCTTTCTCAAAATGAAAAGTTGGGTTCAGTTCCCCTCCTCTTTTTTTTTTCTTTTCTTTTTTTTCAAGAGAAGCCACTCTGCTTTGAAATATCTTTGTTTAATGAGAGCATTTGATTGTTTGAGGATTTGGAAAAACTCCCTTTTTCTTTCTGAGTCTCAAGGGCCAGCAATTAAAAATGAGGTCTGTGGTCTCTGCAATATAGGCATTTTTTAAAGAAAGCCTGGTTGACATAGGTGCTCAGTATGAAATGCTGATTTTCATGGTCTTCATCTTGACTTGATGGCATTTTCTGCCTTGTAGGACAGGTCTGTGTTGTCCCTCATCAAGCTCTAACTCCCACTTACAGTTTTATTTTTATTTCTTGGAAGAAGTATGGCTGGAAAACCTGAATATTATGACAACGCCTCAGATTTTATCCACCAAATCTCATTTGGGGCAGTGGCATATTTTTTTCCTGCTCTCAAAAAGCACGGTGGAAGCCACCACCTACGCCTGAAAAGTTTCACTGCAAAGTTAAGGGGAGCCCTTATGTTCTGGGGGCAGAGGGACTCCTGGTCAGTGGGTTACTCTGGCAGAATGGAAAGGCTGACAAGATGCACTGGGCAGGTTCGTAGCTGCATTTGAAGGTGGGAGGAGAGTTTTGGTTGTAAGAGCTCTGTTTTTCCAAGGCAGTGATGGTTTTTAATGACATTACTCCTTTGACCCAGGCTCTGTCACTTTAAATCTGAGTTCTCCCCACATTTTCCCTCCTTCCTTCCCTTCCTCAGCCTCTTTCTGTGCAGAACTAGTTAAATTGCCCTCTGGTAGGTCTGGCTGAGTTATTTGCATCCCATGGAGGTTGGGCTGAACTCAAGCAACGTCTCCAGGTCTGTAGGCAGCGGCTCATAGCTTGGGGCTTGTACCAGCTGACGTGCAGCTCCACCAGCGAGGCTCTGATGTTAGCAGGGTGCTGTGCACTGCTCAGGGAAGAGACAACCCTGAGTCATGCTGTTAAAGTATTTGGAAGCCCTAATGTTGTACGTGGGTGGGTTCTTCCTGCTCTGGGTAACGTGAAGGCTAAGCCCGCTGTGCCTTTAGTCTTCGCGTTGCCATCGGCATCATACACCCTGGGTTGCCTCCCCAGCTTTGCCGTGTATCAAGAGTAGTGTGTACACACACACACACACACACACACACACACGAGCACGGATAAAATCAGCAGTGAAGTCAGGAGGATGGATAGGTTAACACTTTGCACGCTGCAGGACCCCAACGCTGTATTCATGTTGCGTCGCTCTTTTCTGTGTTTCCAGATAACCAAGTTGAAAATTGACAGCAACCCTTTTGCTAAAGGATTCCGGGACTCTTCCAGACTCACTGATATCGAGAGGTAATGGGGACATTCTGTTTACTTTCCACGCAGATAAGATAAAGACAAGAGAGAGTTTGTAGGAAAAGCATCCTTTCAACTCCTGAGAAGCTATGCATTTTAATGTTATCTTGTTGCACGGAGTAAGCCTCCTTCATCTCCTTTAAAAATACTCATAAACTTTTATGAAAAAAGAGCTGTTTTGAGTTTTGACATCTGTTCCAGTTGGGGTCGATATATTCATCATCTTGAGGGCGGCTTCTTGAAGGGGGGGGGGGGAGAAGGTCAGTTTTACAACTTCAGAATGAAAAGGTTTTTTTTCTTATCATGCCATTTAATCCTACTGAGGGCTGTGAATTGGGTCACTGGGAAAGAAAGGCAGTGGTCCTGTGAAAAACATCTTTATAGCTCCCCACTGCTCCGCACGGTGGAAAAGAGAGAGGGGAGCTTCCCAAAATACACTTCAGCAGTCCCAGACACTGAAGTCAGCAATTATTGCCATCGGGACGAATCCCATAACTCCCACTCCGACGACAAAGATGCCATTTTTGTTTCACCAAAATTGCACTGCAGGCTGCATCAGGGGAAAGCTTTATCTGGGAACCGCTGCGTTTTGTGTGTGTACAGCTCATTATAAGCAACTGCTGCCACAGGGACAGAAGCATTAAGCCACAGTTGAGTAGGAAATCAGCTTCAATCTCTTGGTAGCCCTCCAGCACATCACATTTTAATGATATCGTGTCAAATAGTTTGGCAAACGAAGCAAATCAAGCTGCCTGCGTCCGTTAGGCTGGAAGAGGACTCGATGGAGACAGATCTAGCATATCCAAATTCTCCTATGAGCACACAATTGTGAAAGAAAGTTTGGAGAGGCCAAAACCCTCTAGGCTCCTACCTGGGGTCATCCAGCTGTATCTGCATATCAGCTTTCACAGGGGACAAACTGCTGAATGAAGTCATAGTCCTACAGCCAGGGGAAGGCTTTACAGCACTTCAGAAATGTATCGGTCCCAGCAGGTACGTGGCTGGGAAATAGAGGTATATTTTATACCTTATTAGCGACTGGATCCACCAAATAATTGGGTGAAAGAACAGTAATTTGGGAAGCCAGCTTGTAGGCTGCAGTGAGAATTTGCAAAGTTGTTAAAAACTTGCTTCCTCAGTGAAAGTCTTAGTTGAAAATGGGTGAAAGAAACAAAGCAGATTTAATTAAACCAGCGCAGCCTGTTGTATGGAGGAAGTGTTGAGGTAAACAACATCTAGAGCTCAGGTTTGTGTGAAATAAGACGTCAAACACCCTGTAGGAAAAGAGGATTTGATTTTTCACATGTCGGTTTCCTCGTTGTACAAAGGGGGGGTATCTAATGACACAGCTCTGCGAGGGCTGAGAGAGCCTGGACAGATAAGCTGGGAGAAAAACCGAGTTACCTCTGCTCAGATGAACCCACTGTCGTGGGGCGGGATAGGAAGGGAAATTTTTCCAGAGGACATCTTGTTATAACAGCACCTGGCAGGGAGTCAGAGACACTGAGCATAAACTGCAGTGCCCTTTTGTTTATTGATAAGTGTTGAGAACAGAGCCCGAGAGAGGCAGCTTAGCCCAGGCACGAGTGCTGCTGCGGGAGATAAGGTAGCCAAAAGTGAAGCCTGCAATAAATACAAGAAACAAAGCGTGGCGAGTAGTGAAACGACATTAAAACTTGGGATTTGAGAGTCTGAGTTTGGGGCAGGTCTTGCTTAAACTTAAATCTGGGCCACGTAGGGAAGAGCGTGGCTAGTAGGTCCAGGGAGGTCATTCTCCCCCTCTGCTCTGCACTGGGGAGGCCACAACTGGAATCCTGCATCCGGTTCTGGGCTCCCCAGTTCAAGAGGGACAGGGAACTACTGGAGAGAGTCCAGAGAAGGGCAACCAAGATGATGGAGGGATTGGAGTATCTCCCTTATAAAGAAAGGCTGAGAGAGCTGGGAATCTTTAGTCTGGAGAAGAGAAGGCTGAGGAGAGACCTTATCAATACTTATAAGTATCTAAAGGCTGGGTTGAAGAAAGAGGGAGCCAGACTCTTTTCAGTGGTTCCCAGTGAGAGGACGAGGGGTAACGAGCATAAGTTGGAACATGGAAGGTTCCACCCAAATATGAGAAAAAACTGCTTCCCAGTGAGGATGGCAGAGCCTTGGAAGAGGAGGGAGGTCGTGGAGTCCCCTTCTTTGGAGATTTTCAAGGAGAGGTCATGGAATCCCCTTCTCTGGAGATTTTCAAGACCCCCCTGGATGCCGTCCTGAGTGACATGCTCTAGCTCTGGGCAATCCTGCTTCAGGGGGGCAGTTGGACTAGATGATCTCTACGGTCCCTTCCAACTCCAAAAATTCAGTGAAATCTAATCCCAAGCATGAGAAATAGGAAAGTGAGGTATGAGAGCAGGAAGAATTTCTTGCCTGATGTGGAGGGTGACAGGCATTACAGGACGTGGGCAACACATTGAATAGCACAGCACGACTCTCGCTCCTTCTAGGGGGAAACTTAGTTATTTCTGTAAGATCATTGTCTGAGGAAAAAAAATAATTTATATATATATTTGCCAGGGAAAAGACCACGCAAGCCAAACACCCATTTGCATAGCTCTTGAAAATTGAAGAGTTATTTAGGAGCTGTGGAAATACCTTCCATGAGCAGGTTGGGGGGGAGCACGTGCACCCCTAACCTGGCAGCGCTGGGCCGTGGTCCTAATGGTCTCCTGTAAAGCCCCCTGTGATGTTGGGGCCAAGAGAGCACTCATTTATCGCCAGTCCCAGCTTTTCCGAATGACCTAAGTAGCGTGAAAGTGTACAGAGCTTTGTATTTCATTTCCAGGTATTTAAGCCTGCTTTTTCCTAAACAGCCTTTGGGGAGGGAAACAAATCAGATCAATTGATCTTCAGAGACCTAAAGAAATTAAATTAGTCTGGAGTCAGTTACTGCACTAAACCATCCAGTAATTGGATTGCTCCTTGTAACTGATTGAAAACAGCCTCTATCTGTAACAATATAGGGAGCTTTTCTTTATAGTAGATCTGAGAGAAAAACACATCTTTTTATGACATGATGACAGAAATTGCGCTTTTTTAACCTAATTGAATATGATTTTATAAATATGTGACTTTAACGATTTCAGGCTTCCCATTCCAGATTTACGATCCCCACGTAGGAAATTCAAGCTGCAAATAAATGCCTTTAGAATTAAGCCTGTTTGCATTATATATGTTAGAGTTAAAATAATGTATGTAAAGGTAGGGAAATTTGCAAAGTGGTAGGGGAGGTAGGCAACAGCAAAGGTGTTGAAGTGTCTGTATTTTCCTGTGTTCCTGCCTAAATACCTTACGGTGGTTTCTTTATACTCATACCTGTATATGCAAGGCTTTTAACCGTTGAAAAAAAATCTTTGGTGAGTTTGGTGTATACCAAATTTTCAGTAGGATGTGAGATGCCTTCCCCAACCAGCTCTTTCCATACATTACTTGTGGTAATCTATTTATGGTAATGGGGCAGACTTTATCTGGGGCTCCTGTGATTTAGATAAGTTGCCGATTCACCTTTTGATCTTTTTTCATGCGGTATTTACATTTCCTTTAGTATAAAAAGGCTCCCACAGTGGCTGTGATCGAAAAACTGAACATTTAGCGGCAATTGTCAGAATGTGGAGCTTAACTTATCGTGGTGTTGACTATCAGATGCCAAATGCAGTAACGTGGATGAACACGGCCTTTTTTAATGGTAGCCTTTGTGAGAAAGATTAATGCTGGTTTTATGAGCAATTCACTCTGGAGGTAGGCTTGAAGGGAGCATCTTTATGCTCCTGCTTAAGAAAAAACTGCCAAAGACATAAAGGATGCAAGGTCAGAACCCAACACGATTTTTTTATCTTGAGCCTGAATTCACCTTTTGAGCTGTTATGAAGAACCAGCCTTTTAAAAATGAATAGGTAAATAAATCAAACCATCACAATTAAATACCATGCAAATAATCCCATGAAAACGGGGATTATTTCAAGAGCATGAGTCAACAAAACTACTGAATTGTAAAATAATAATTGAACAAGAACTGACAGATCATAATCACCATCTGAACATTGCTTGTCTGTTTGATCCATGATGTGATGGGCAAGTTGGTGATGGGGGGGTGAACTTGTAGCTGTTAGAGAGAGGTGAGGGAGCACAACCATCTGCACAAGTCTAATGATGCTTCTGGGAGGTAGATATAGACTTCAAGAGGCAAAGAGTGGCTGCACACCCAAGAAATTTCTTAGGCAGAGAAGGAAAGGATTGGAGGATGGGGGAAGTAAGAAGGGGAGTTGCCACTCAGCATCTCGGATGGATTTGCATGGAAATTAGATTCTGAATTTCCCCCCAAGCAACTTCAGATCTGAGATGTGGAAATACATTGTATGAGCTTAGAAGGGTGTGAGTGAAATGGATGCTAACACCTGGATACGGGCGCTGCCCTGTTGTAGCAGCAACATCCTTTCTTCCATCCCTCCCCTGCTCACCCCACAGAGCTGCCTTCTTCCCCATTCCCACGTCTTGCTGTTGGTCTAGCAGAACCTCCTTGACTCTGGAAAGCACGCTCTCAACATCCAGAAACATATTGTCTCTATGACCTACTCCAGTGGCCATAGCTTTGTTATGGCTCTCCTCTAGCAAAAGTCAAACTTGCCAACTGATCTTTTATCCTCAGTCTGTGAGTGCTGGCGACCAGTCATGGGACATCATCTCTGGTGTTTAGGCTGGGAGAAGAAGCAAAGTCCTGAGCTTAGGGAGAAACACCAGGGACTCCAGTGCCTAAACACTTGGTGTCTGGTGCCGTTCCAGATGTGCTCAGGTCACTGCAGCCTCCAGCTGCTGCTCCAGAGGGGTGGTGGTGGACTGTCGCTATTTTCTGTAGCATCCCTTCTGCTGCAGAAGGCTTGGATATCTTAAGATATCCATTGAGACACCTGAAGCATTCCTTCAAATCTGGTCCCTCCAACTCTGCTGACAGATAACCAGGTCACCGTTCCTTTTCACCACCAGAAAACCCTCCACGCCAGCTAAAAATCTCTTCCGTTCCCAAGCTTTTAAGCACTCGTACCCTGGCTCGTTTCCTGCTTAGGTGTTCTGTCACCTGTCTTTTTAGTTTTGCATTTTTTTTTTACAAATATTTTCTTTTAACATTTTTTCTTTTTTTTTTTTTTTTTCCCAAATTGTGCATGTGTACAGTTTCACAGTATAAAAATGTTTCGTTCTGCTGGTGTTTTCACAATCACCTCACAGGTGCAGTGTGTGTAGAAGGAGAGAGGATGCTGTCAGATCAGACACCTGGTTTCCACCCCAGAGGAAGTTTTCCAGGGATTTTCCCATGTCCCAGCCCTGTTCTCACCTCTCAAACGCAGCCTGGCAGTCAGGAATAAATGGTTGCTGTCACTGGGTGGAGTGGAGCTCTGTGGGACTGCCTGTGTCAGAGTGAAGTGTCACTATCTTTGAGAGGGGAAAAAAAAAAGAGTAAGAGATTTGACATATATTTGCAAGTGTGTGCTTTTTTCCAAGTCAGAGAAATGTAATTTTCTTTTTCTCTGGGGGGGGGGGGGGGGGGGGGGGGGGGGGGGGGGGGGGGGGGGGGGGGGGGGGGGGGGGGGGGGGGGGGGGG